>JASDDO010000031.1:649511629-650207987 GCA_030015575.1 Agapanthus africanus | reverse complement strand
ATGGCCAATTTCTGGGATATGTTACTTATCACCAAGATTTAACAGATCATTTCCAGTCATTTGGTGCTTAGTTTTCCGAGAAACGCCCCTTAGAGATCATAATGAATAAACATTAAATGGATATTGTTCTCCAAGGAAATGTTGCATTTGTATTTACAATTACTTACACCCTGGAGATTGTGTGCGCTACAATCTTTAAATAAAATGTGAAAAGTCTAATTACACTAGACTACTCTTATCATGAGCGCTATGATCTTTAAATAGAATCTGAAAAGTCTCAATTACAGTAAACTACTCTCATCATGAGCGTTATTCTGTTAAATATCTTATAGCAAGCTCCTTTAAAATTCAAAATTCAACATTGAAAGTATTTTAGTGAAAAGATAATTCCTTTAAAACAAAGTTTAAGAGCATTTACTGTAATAAAAAGAATATTTTAAAAAAAACTTTAAGGTAGTTGGTGAATATTAGCGATGGTTAAGGGTTATTCAGCCAATCCTAAAAGAACACTTAAAACACCCCATACAAATCCTGCAAAACTTGAAAGCAACCATTGTAAAGAAAATCTCTAAAGAAGATGAGTGTTTCCAGCTGCAGCTAAAAGTGATACCAGTCGGGTCAAAGGTTTGTTCCTGTGATGTAGTGAACGTGAACCAAGGCATTTCTCAGACTTTCACACACACGCACGCACGCAGGCTGAGACAACCATCTTTTTTTAGTCTTGTTAGTTCACCGCGGCACGGAAAAATGAAGTCGGAGTAATTCAGAAAGGGGCACACGCCCACACTGAGATAACCCCTTTTTTTAGTCTTGTTAGTTCACTGCGGCACGAAAAAATGAAGTCGGCGTAATTCAGAAAGGGAGTGGTGTCTAGCTGTTGAGAGCGTTTGTTGTATTTTGAAAATAATTGATCTTGGACTGGCTATATATATAATATGAAATAATTCATATCTCACGTGATGAGAAGCATCGTATCTGTTTGAAAATCACTAAGAAATATATCCAATTAGTGTTCAAAGTGTAGAAGTATATTACACATATAAGGACATGAAAAGTATGAGACGACCATCCTAATGCGTCGTGGTGTTAATTTGAGGTGTAATTTCTAACATGGACGCAACTTGATTATAGAAGTATTTGTACTTTAGGTATCAAACTATTAGAGAGTATCTCAGAGCATGCGATTCAATGACCAGAGGTAATTATATGATTTGGATATGTGTTTACTCAACACTAAAATGTTTTCGTTCTTTACATGAAAGCACTCTGCCAAAGACTCTTCTAGGGACAGTGCCATAGTTGTTTATTCGCTGCTTTTTCTAGTTATGAAGCTAAACAGACTTAAATTCATAATTTCAGATGTTTTTAAAAAAAATAGGTGGTTGATCAATCCCCCCCCCCCCCCCCCCCCCCCCCCGAGCTAAATCTCTTCCTTTTGTGTTGGTTGCATATATCACAATTCTCATATGTCCTTGCCACCCTCCTATCCCGTGGATGTTTTATTTCAGATGCTAGAGCTTGTTCTCTCATATTAAATAATCTAGTTGGATATTGGATATACCGGTGTTGTTCCGAAATCACTATCCATATATATTTACAATTAAATTCAGAAATGAAGGGTTATTGCATTTATGCATATTTGTCTTGCAACTCCCTTAGGCTCAGTTGTGGTTTGTTGTACCGTAATACCAATGTTGACTCTATATCATATCATATTTGACTATATACTTAGGCTAATATTATTTCTATTTGGTTGTTTTTATCATAAGCTAAATTTTAGCTCAATTGTGAATATAATCTCAGGCATGACTTTCAATTTCAGGATTAACCTCTTATATTTGTGCGTGCATGCATGCATCCTAGGACCATTTGCTCTCTCAACCCCACCCCCCACCCCCCACCCCAAAAAAAATTAAATAAAGAAAAAAAACTCAAAAAGAACATCCTCCTCTTTCTCTTACATCCATTAAATGGTACATTGGACACAAGCATCGCAGGTATTTCGTCTTATATTTGTGCATACATTCATGATCTTAGGTGCTCATTTTGTCAAGACTTTTAGTTTAATGTTTCTATTCAGTGGCTGTTGTTATTGGCAAGAACTCGTTGAATCTATCATTTGGTCTCATAACAAATTAATGTTGCTCCTGCTACTCAGCCTAGAGCCTTGAGCATTGTGCAAGAACGTGTTGTAGGAGTAACGTATTACTTTCTGGGTGGAATTGCCACAACATGAGCATTCTTTTTAGCAAAAATTATTGCAGTAGGATAATAACAAGGTGGATTTGAAAGGCATTATGGCATAGTTTAGTGCAAGGTGTTAGGAAAAAATTCGTATCAAGCCTGATACCAATTATTGGGGCGGCACAGCGGAAACTTTATGAATCATCTTATGATAATCGATCAAAGACACAAGCAAAAGCAAATGCAGAGAAGTAAACCACAACATAAGAAAACTAAATAAACGACAAAGAGGGTTATTGCATTTATCCATTTTATCTTTCTATTCAAACCTCTCTTTACATGAGGAGAAATTTCTTCTCTTCTTAGTGCTTCCCCAAAAGACTTTAGATGAGAATCACCTTTATTTATAGTATCGAATAAGATGCACTCTTGTTCATATAATGATTCCTTATTCTTATCAAAATAAGATCTTTGTTCTTATTTAAATACGACACTTTTATTTATCATTATATATTATTAATTTTATAATTTAAATTTAAACTAAAACCTCAACAAATTTAACTTAATTCTTATAATTTTCAGAAAAACAATAATTTAATTTTTCTTATGAGAAAACGAAATCTCATATGCCACGGGAGGGAATTTCCTCCTATGACGAAAAAAGTTAAACCTCCACCAAGTTTTTCGACTATCGGCATCCACCATCTTCATCTTCATCGTGCAAGATATGGATACACCAAATTTGATGTGAGTCCAATTCTCTTTCACCGTTGATTTTGTGATGTAAAAATACTAAAAATGTCATACTATCGAAAAACCGTTAAGTTTGCACCCACTGTATTAACGGTGAAAAGATGTTGGATTCACATCAAATTTGGTGTATCCATATCTTGCATGATGAAGATGAAGATTGTGGATACCAATCGTTGAAAATATTGGTGAAGATACGATTATTTTCGATGAAAAAAATTCTCTTCTGTGGCACCTGGGATTCCGTTTTCTTTTTTTTTAATTGTATAGATCTTTAAAAATTTTATTGAAAATCATTAAAAGACTATCATTTTATCAAAAAATATCTTTCAAAATCTTCTTTTTGTCAACCATATACACTGCACATGCAAAAATACTAATAACAGGATGATACGATTTATATACAAAGGAAAAGTCTCAATAGACCAATACACATGCATGAAAGTTTATGTATATGTATGTAAATGCTAAATAAAAATATAAAAGAATACTAAAAATGAACTAAATAAGCCTACTCAAAATAATAATATGTAAATAAATAAACCTGTGTCTTGACACTTATGAGTAGTGCCACGGGCAACAAAATCATTGTCTGTGACAGGGGGGGGGGGGTGGGGGCGGTTTGAACAATTTATAAGCACGCTTCCACATTTCTCAATAGGCGGAAGTGAAAGTAAAATCTTAGCCCATATTTATTCTTTTGTGTGTTGTAGGGTGGTCAAAAAATCATCTTAAAATTAATAATATGAATGTGCAATCTTGTGTTCCAGCCAATGAATCATCCTATAATGTGTGTGTGGGTGTGTGTGTGTGGGGGGGGGGGGTGTAGAAGTGAGATCTATTATGAACTTTGCCAAATTGTAACCTATAAATTCTCCTCGAATGTGCTTTAAGAGTTAATTTACACTGTTTACTTGCCAACAAAGAATGGATAGAAGGTAGAAGAAACAGTGAAAATTTTAGCATTTCGCTTTCCAATTTCTGATATTTTTGTTCCAAACAAGAAAAGTAATTAGTTCCTTTATTTGCTGTTCCCTTTTCCGTCCTTTTTCGTGTCATTCTCTTTTCTTCGAGTTCGTCTCCAACCAATTACAGTACTAATATCATGGCCGTAATTCATTTACTGGTTTTCCAGGTTCCTCCCTAATGGCAAAATCAGTACCATTTTCTTTGAGGTTTTCCTCAAGTTGTATTCTAAGCGAGAGGCGACCGGCGGACTATTCTACTTGCCCCTATAGATAGAAATGGAGGTGTTAATCTTTTAGATTTTTCCCCAGATACTAATTGGGAATTGCCGAGTTGCAGTATGAAGTTTGTTTATTCCCATGAGAAATTACAATATTGTTTTGATGTCGGAAGTTATTCGTCTTCCAATTGTTCAAACATCATTGTTGAGATTGCTTAAGTTGGCTTCTACCATCGAGAATCTGGAGGCCACCAGCGACAGTATAATGCTAGCTAGTGTTGGATTGTGTGCCGACCTGTGTATGTGCCGTGCAATTTGAATATTTTATAATGTGTAAAGATAACCGATTCCTACTATTCAAAGATGGTTGATGTTGCTCAAGTCGGCTTGCATGTATGATGTTATTATAGTTGTTTGCAATATTATTGTTCTGTAATGTATATATATAACAGACATTTGTGTTCCAGATGTTTTATACCGGTATTTTTGCACGTGCAATGCACGTGTGTGTATTTTAAACGTGTTAAAAAAATTATTTTTGGCATTACATGAAAATTTTCTAAAGACATTTATAGTTTTTCTAAATATAGATTTAACAAGAAATTTATGAATTATACAAAATAATAAATATAATATATAAGGGCTTATGCATAAATTTGTAAGATGTATCATTTTTTGCGGTTTTGAGCATGAGAAAGAATGTGTAATAAATATGAGAAAGGAGTTGTTGATTTTTTATCTTCTTATTTTGTCTTTTGTGGTGGATGAGATGAAAATCCCCGATTCTTTAATTTGGCTAATGGAAATTTGTCCTTTTTTTTATGGTACGGGCACTACCCCTCTTGGGGAGAGTGCGGGGTTCGAACCCAGGAATCCCAAGAGGGGAAAGTGGCCACAAATTAACGTTTTCGAAGCAAATTCATGGATCCCCTGGATGCGTGTGTTGTGTGCTTGTGTGTAGATGTGTTGTATGTTTATGTTAGGGACTACGGTCCAGAGCCAAAAAAATAATTTTTTTCTATTTTGTTGACAGCATAGCTGGGCTCAAAGAGCGCTTCACAGGAATTACAATAAAAAATTTGGATTGTCGGATTGTACAACGAAGTCTAGGCACGGCGGCGAGAAACATTGCTAGTTTGCATTTTAAAGATCCTGTTCTGTTATGCATAAAAGATAATCATCTTCCAAACATTCAAGCATGATTACGTTCGAAGATGAGTTATATAGTTGTATCTGTAGCTGGTAAATGACAATTGATGCATAAAACAGATTCATTCAAATATGAAAGTAATTGCAACTTGATTCATACAAATCATGCTAATTCTCCATTGAAGGCCAAAAAACATAACCATGGTGATTTTTCAAATTGTATAAACAAGGCAATAATCCTATACATGAAAACAGAAACAATCATCCAGAATTTGCCTATGTTTTTATAATAACTAATTTCTAATCGACTTGGTCAGGGTTGCATTGTCGGTTCAAGACCAGGATGATAACAAAGGGTTGTGTCAGGCAACCAAACACCCAACATAAGACACAGTCGGATTTCTTTGAAATGAACGTGTGGACGTGTGATGGAGGTCGGAATCTCCCTCAGATGTTGTCCTCCGTCGATCTTGTGGCCAGCGGGACTGAACGTTTGAGATTTGTAGTGGAGGTTGGGTGTAGATCTCAATGGATTGTTGGTTGTTGTTGACATCGAAACTACCTGCAAAAGAAAGTCCTAGGGTGGGAAACTGTCGTTGGACCCTCCGACGATCAAGCAAGTACCGAGGAATAATTGGGCAGAGAAGCGACATATTAGATTCAATTCGAGTTACCTGAATCGTCTGGAGAAGGGGTTTATATATGGATCGTATTGGAGCGAGCCAATACGAGATTCTCGCCGTCCGTTTTGCCCCTGCGTCACGTTCGTGTTGATGGCGGGATACACCCATTAATGGCGAGATATGCTCATTAATGGCGAGATACGCTAGCGTGAGATACGGAAGGTAGAGCGACGAAAATCTCATCATGGCGAGATACAAGGAGCCTTTGCAGAGGTGCTCGTGCTCCGTGCTCTCGGCCAAACAGAGACGCTGAGAAATCTCAGCTATAGGATAGCCCGGAAACGAGCAAGGAAGCTGAGAAACCTCAGCTATAGGATAGCTCGGAGATGAGCTAGAAAGCCGGGGAAACTCAACTTTATGATTACTCAGAGACAAGCAATGGCTAGTGGTTAGACGAAGAGGGTACATACTCAGGGAAGGCCTCCGAAAGGTCGGATGCAACCTCGGAAGTTAAGACGCCGAGAAACATCCCCAATGCATCATACTTATTCCAGCTCTAAAGCCCTCATGAATCTAGTGAGTTTACGTAGACGACACGTCATCTACTACGTGTCGTGATCTGGAGAATCTCCGCTTACGAGTTGAGATCAACGTGTGTCTACCACATTCAAGCTTTATATTCTATAAGATAAGATTGTGTCATGACCATAGAAATCCCGAACAAGGTAAAAAGAAAACAAAAATAGGAACTCGTACGATTTAGATGTCTGAGCTGGCAGGTTTTCCTTAAACAAGCTCCGCAGCTGAGATTTGCTTGGTCCACCTCTCTCCTCCTCACAAATAAATGCTCAAAAGAATTTTAAAAAAACCTACAGAAGAGAAAAAAAATGGGCATTCTAATTACAGTGGGGAAAAAAACCAAGAAAATTGGAATACAGAAAGACATGGTCTAATTCTTTGAAGCTTGGGGCCCACATCCTCTCCCAATCCCTTCTCCTCCTTGTTCTCGGAGCCTGGTTGAATTTTTTTCTTCTTCCTTTTTGTTTCTGCAGAAAGAAAATTTGGAGCAAGTATTATTCTTCTTTATTAATTAATTTTTATAAGTTCATGAATCCTTTTTAAAGTTAGAACATGCATGCAAGGGTTCTTCATATTGTATTCCTTGAATAATTTCTATGATTTATACCTTATCCAATGAATTTATGTTCCTCATAATGATTCTTGGTTTGTTTTTGTTATTTGGATTGAATTGGTACTGTGTTGGCTTTATCAATTTGGAGGACTTCAAATTTGTAAAATTTCCACATGATTTAACTCACATTGTCATGGAATATATATGAAGCAAATCAATAATGAAGATAACAAAATTCACTTATGTGCACCCCATTTAATTTTAAGAAAGTTATGTGAAATGATAAACATGTGGAGTTTTCTTCTCTTAATGTTTGCTCTTTTGTCATGTATGCATTGCAATCTGAGCTTGGAATGGTTCAAAGTTTTTCGGTTTTCTACCTTATGAACATGAAGTTCTAGAATTTGTAGAAAACTTGTGAAAGAATAATCATATTGCTGAAATGACTGCGGTATTAACAGGAAATTAATTTACTTTTCTGGAAAGCAATTTTAGAGCATAGGGTACCACATTTGCCCATGCAATTCGAACAATAAGGTGAATAGTGTTGGGATTCTGATCCCCTCACCAAATCAAGCACACAACAACTACACGAAGAACTCCAGATTTAAGGTAGTTCGATGAAATCGTCATACATCCACGAGGCAAAAACATGAGCATAAGAATTTTGTTAATACGATGAAGTCATATGATCTCACACATCTCAATTCGCTCACAAGCCTCATACTCACAATGATTGCATCTCTTTAGCCCACCTACCTCTCACCCAAAGCGTTGTGTGTAGGGGGGGGGGGGGGACGCGCTAAACCTTAACATTATTCATCACCTATTGGTAGTACACATCGATGGTCAAAACAAAATGGTCCATAGATTCGCTAACGGATGCGAAACACAATCCCAATACATAGATGTTATTCTTCTTTTCTAATTATAATATCCATTTACCTCTGGTGTATTAAATCTCTTTATTCCTCGGTGCAAAAAACTAGATTTCAAATAGAGCTATGGTAGCGGCGAATATTACCTGTCATGGTCTTCTATGGCCGCCATTCAATACAGATAACGAATGCATTATATTCTTAATATATATTCTTAACGAAAGTATATTGTTCGATAGGCGTGGGTAGAGGCGGAGGATTCATGTTGTTAGATTATGAGATATTTGAATATAACTGTATTAGATATTATGGTTATCATAAATCGGATAAGTTTTGATTTATGTTGTTGAGATTATGATTAGTGTATTAGATTACTAGGATTATTAGTTATCAGTTGGGTATGTTATGAGGTCTATAAATTGAGATGATTTATCTCTTAATAAGATCGATCGAGTTTACTGGTTTCTTATCATGGTATCAGAGCCAATGACTCGATCTAAAATTTATCTTCATTTATATTTTTAGTTTATTATTCCAAAATAAATAAAGTTGTGTCAATAATATCTAATTCAGAAATAAGTTCTCTCAGTTTGATCATAAGCGGTTGCCTCTATCAATATCAAGTCCAACCAACTATTCTTTTTTTATGACGTTTCTAGCAGCATGATATTCTTCCGTCCAAACTGGTATTCTTTTCTGATGACGTATACCAGTATGATCTTCTTCCTTTAGCACTTCTAGCGAAAGAGGTTGCAGGTTATTCGGTCCATCTTGCAATCCACGAAAGAGACCAAAGGGTATTAGTCCGCCATGCTCGATACTTTAGATCCGTTGTTCTTCTCCGTCGTTCTTCTCCGTCGTTCTATAACTTGCATATTTTGGTTCAAGATATTATTCAAACTCTTGGTTATCCACCGTGAGCTTGAGGAATGATGTTAGATTATGAGATATTTGAATATAACTGTAGTGGATATTATGATTATCATATATCAGATAAGTTTCGATTTATGTTGTTGAATTATGATTAACATGTTAGATTGTTAGGATTATTAGTTATCGGTTAGTTATGTTATGAGGTGTATAAATTGAGATGATTTATCTTTTAATAAGATCGATTGAGTTTATTGTTTTCTTATCACATGTGATGGACCTGGCATGATTCTCATGTCGGTTCATGTAGCCTATCCATATGTTTGGGATAAAGGCTGTTGCTGTTGTGTACTTTAGTCTCTTACGAGTGGGGTGTACAATTTATATAACCTATGCACAAGCCTAAAGGAGTTTGATATGATTCTGGAGGCTATGTTCGTATAATTGAACTGAGAACATATGTTGCTAATTTTAAGGCACGATGTATCAACAATCACCCTTAATGGCAGAGGATATTATATGTTACTAGTAACTAATATATAATTTTGATTTTCCATATTTCGATTCCAGAGTGCACCTAAGAATATCTTACTTGAGAGATGGAAGAGCTCAAGAATGCCGAGGGGCATTCATCTACAGAATCATCTCTTGTGACTCCTGAATCCCCAGCGACCAGCGAAAGAAGTTTCGGAAGTAATCAAGATAGAGCCATTGAATCTGTTGGAAGTTTGGAACATATGCAAGATATCAATGTACGCAAAAGTGCTATTGACACCACAGCACCTATTGATTCTGTAAAATCGGCAGTCAGCAAGTTCGGAGGCATTGTTGACTGGAAAGCTCATAAAGTCATGGCTTTAGAGGTGCTTCTCAATCTCACTGATGATTACCATTTTATTTTTGGACCTCTTGCGTAGGCCTCAAGATGAAACTTATTTTCTTATATCCAATTCAGATAAGTTGAGACAGAAAAAAACCTACGTCGCCATTATTCCTTTAATAAGCACAAACACAGAACACGTATATGATAGATGCACGACGACGCAACATGTTCCACGCATGTATTGACACGGGAAATGGATACGTGAGCATTAGTTTTCAACAACAATATATAGTAGTAAGAATAAATAACAATAACAATCAGAAAGAGAGATTGTGCCAAGTGTATAAAGCGTGCACATGCACGTGCATGCGAATGCACACACATGTGCCTAATAAAGTAACTGCATATAAATATTTGTACATATATTCTGAATTGGCTTATAGATATTTATGTGCATTTGTTTCCCTGTTTACTGACCTAGGAGAAGAGCCAACATCACTCATAGATCACATAAGGCCTTATCTAATTGGTCATTAATTCTCATATATATATTTATTTATTTGCCAAAAATACATTACAGTTTACTGCATTTACCAATATATTTTTACTTCAGTTTTGATTGAAAATATGAATATAAACTTCCTTTTGACATTCAAGAAACCAAAGGTGCAAAAGAGATTGACACAGATGGTATCGTTAGAGCTTAACGCCTTAACTAAATGCGAATGAGCATGGTGAAGGAAAGCAAGCTATTATGCGCATATGAGTTCTAAATATGACATTCTATACAATATGCAAGCAACAAACTAAAATTAAACTAAACGTGAACACATATAGTAGACCCAACATCCAGAAACCAACCTGACTTTTGACTGAAACATGAGTGAAGTCATAATATTAACAACTTTTGTTCCTTTTAAGTTTTAAGAAGCCAGAGATGCAGAAGATATTGCATAAAGTCAAATCCTATTGAAAGAAATGTGCTTAATCCTAGCATATTATGTCTTTTCCTTTCAAAAGTTGGAGCATGCATGCATGTCATTCATGAAAATCAGTAACATGATCGGATTTTTGAAGAAAAAAAATCGTTACTTATTTATAGTCAAATTCCGTATAATATGATTCATTTCTTTTTGTTTACCTTACCATTTCGAAATCCTTATTCTGTCGTGAGCAGAAGCACACACACATCCAAAATGAATTGGAGAAGGCACAAGAGGAGATCCCGAAATACAAGAAAAAATCCGAAGCCGCCCAAATCGCCAAAGACCAAGTGCTCGAAGAACTCGACAGCACCAAGAAACTCGTAGAAGAGCTAAGGGACAGCCTCGAGAAAACCGAGACTGAAGAAGCACAAGCAAAGCAAGACTCGGAGCTTGCCCAACTCAGAGTTAAGGAAATGGAGCAAGGCATCTCCGATGATGCAAGTGCCGCCGCAAAAGCTCAACTTGACGTTGCCAAAGCCCGGCATGAAGCAGCTGTAGAAGAGCTTAAATCGGTGAAAGATGAACTGGTAGCTCTTCAAGGAGATTATACGCGTTTGGTTTCTGAAAGGAATTTTGTGGTAAAAAAATCCGAACAGGCTGTTGTGGTTGCTAAGGACGCTGAAAAGAAAGCGGAGGACTTGACTTTAGAACTTATTACACTTAAAGAAGCGTTAGAATCGGCTCATGCTTCGCATCTTGAAGCTGAAGAACGTAGAATTGGAGTTGCGTTAGCAAGAGATCAAGATTCGCTCGCTTGGGAGAAGGAGTTGAAACAGGCCAAAGATGAGTTGA
This sequence comes from Agapanthus africanus, assembly GCA_030015575.1. Taxonomy (NCBI): domain Eukaryota; kingdom Viridiplantae; phylum Streptophyta; class Magnoliopsida; order Asparagales; family Amaryllidaceae; genus Agapanthus; species Agapanthus africanus. The sequence continues at coordinate 650,196,614 of JASDDO010000031.1, read as the reverse complement.
AACAACTCGATGATCAGAAATTGATCGTCGAAGATCTCAAATCAAGGTTAGAAACTTCATCTAGTATGTTACTGAAATTGAAAGCCGAGCTATCTTTTTTCATGGAAGGGAAACTAACAAAGGACGTAAAGATTACTGAAAACAATTCTGAGCTTGCTTCGGCGAAAAAAGAGCTTGAGGATGTAAATGCTACAATTGAGAGAACGAAAGATGAAGCCAAATGCTTAAGAGAAGCCGCTTCATCACTGAAAGCTGAATTGGACAGAGAAAAAGAAATACTCACTACTCGGAGACAAAGAGAAGCGATGACATCAGTAACTGGTTCATCTCTCGAAGCTGAACTAACCCGAATGCAATCAGAGTTAGAACTAGTACTCACAAAAGAAAGAGAAGCCAGAGAGAAAATGGAAGAGTTGCCGAAATTAATAAATCAAGCTACTCAAGAATCCGATCAAGCTAGGTCTATTGCTCGCTTGGCACGCAAAGAGCTAAACAAAGCGAAAGAAGAAGCAGAGCAGGGTAAGAGAGGTGCAAGCACAATGGAGGCTAGACTTGTCGCTGCTCTAAAAGAGATCGAGGCAGCAAAAGCATCGGAAAGATTAGCAGCTGCAGCGACTAAAGCTATGTTAGAAAGTGAAAATACTGAATCTGTGTCGCTTCAGTTGGAAGAGTACTACAAACTTAGCAAAAATGCTCATGATGCCGAAGAGTTAGCCAATGAGAGGGTGATATCGGCCATCGAGAAAATAAAAAAGGCGAAGAATTCAGAATTGATGAAATTAGAGAAATTGGAGGAAGCGCAAAAGGAGTTGGAAGAAAAGAAGACAGGGTTGAAGGCGGCGATTACAATGGCAGATAAGGCCAATGAAGGGAAATTGGCGGCGGAGCAAGAGTTGAGGGATTGGAGAGCTGAGAATGAATTTCGGAGGAGAGCGAGCGATGCTGCTGCCTCTCATCTTGAGAAGCATCCTTCGGATAATTTTGATGAAGAAAATAAGCATTTTAATGGAGAAGCCTCGCTTCGTTTGAATTCGACTTCATGTCCGGATCTTTATGCTGATCCTAATGTGCCTGAATTGAAACCGATGAAGAAATCCTTTTTTCCGCGGATTGTTATGTTCTTGGCAAGAAAGAAAGCTCAAACACTCAAGTAATGCATTGTCTTTCTTTTCCTTTTCGAATTGTCATTTAAAAATATTGAGGTCATATTAGTTGTATATTTGTAATATGTGATGCATTATTTCTAATTTTGTTCTCAGAAAAGAGTAATTGGTCGAAGTCTATATTGCAGTGTTAAATGGGATTTACTGAACATAACTAAGGATTTGTATATTGGTCATCATCATCTTTTCTCATCAAATTAGGGTCGGCCATGAAGAAAAGCTACACTGAAGCTCTCACAAAGTTTTTTGACCGGTTGTCGACCTAAGATCAACCCTCTAAATATGTGCCAAATTCAGGACTTAGAAAACTATGACAAGAGAGGGGCTTGTCATAGTCCTAGACCAATCAGTATTCTCTAAATTAATAAAGACTATGGAAAAGTCGAAAAGAGAGGAAAAAATCTATATATTTTTCTATTGAATAAAATGATTTAATATCTCTGACAAGCTCTTCACAGTCAGATAAATGATGTAATTGCAAGAAACTGTGACATGGGAAGTAGTTGTGAACTTAAATATAAACTGATTAGAATAGCGAAGGACATAATATTAAACTATAACTAAAAAAGCATACCTGTAGCTTCTTAATCTTCCTTGGATTGCCTTTTATACTAGTCAAATGCAGTAATGGTTTATGCTGAATTCTTCTTATACAAGCTAAACTTCTCCAAATTCCCACAGCAGATATGCTGCAAAAGAATGATATAAAGAATAAGCATCAGATTTTCTAATTTTCTTCAGGCACAACAAAAGACATGAAATGCTGTTTTTACACCGTAATGTGCAAGTGATCTTCAACAAATATGACTCAATTTATAAAATTCTCCTCTATCTCAAATCATCTAACTTATACACATCATAACTAAAATCAATAAGGTTTACGCAAAGCTACCACTCATCTTTATCAACGAGCTTAAGCCCCCAGCTCATATCCTCATAATGCCTACATGTGGGACCACCGCCCCGTATCTATCCCTCTCTTTTCTTTGCAATCATAAAAAGGCTGCGCATGAAAGCATGGGTCCATAGAAATCGCTTGGTCACATGGCAGCTCTGGAGCCGTTCAATTCTCAGGCTTCACCAAAATCCATGGCCTTAATCCTCCGAGCCCTTGAGCTACATATCCGAAAGTTGACCAAGAGCTGGTGATTAGAGAATCGGAAAGGCTCGATAAATACATTTCGGCCCACGCTTTCATATTGTGCATCTGCTTCTCGGTCTGCTGATGCTCTTCGTGAATTGGTTCGTAACACGGAGATAATCTCTCCATTGATCGTCGGGTTTTCCCAATACAAATTTCTTATTGTCTCAAAATATCCGGAATTTAAAGTCATCATCAGAACAGCTTTGGAACTTTTTGCATTTGTAATCGAAGTAATTGGTTGGTTTTTACTGACTTCTGGTAACAGTTTTTCTTGAAGCGAACATGCAAGGATTTGGTCCAACACGTGCGGAAATAGCCCAGTGCCCGTATCGAAAACTCTAATCTGAATGCCTAAAATTCCATCAGCGTTGACTATGATTCGTAGTATCGGGAAATCAAACCCCGAACTGAGTTTGTTGGGAGGAAAAGGTACCGGCCTAAGTGGTGGAACACTGGTTGTCTTTGAGGAAATAGCCGGTGTAGTCCGTCTTCGCACTTTGGGATTAAAAAGAGAGATGGAACAAAGTAATTGTCCGGCCTTAGAACGAGCCAGGGGACCTTTTCAAGGGAAAGTTGGTCGTCTTCACAAAAGAAAAGCTTATCAAAGTCCCCATAATCATGGGCTAGATGGAGATGGACATTAGAAGGTGAAGCCTTTCGATCAAAAAGATTGTGCTTCACCATGTTCCCATAGCTTTCAGGAGATATTTCATTAAAGGCATTAACAGGGTTCAAAGGGAAATCCAAAGGAAGTAGCCACAAGGTATGGGGTAATGGCTCGCAGAAGAGGTCGGCCATGTTAGCGCCTCGGTCGATAAGAAGAATTCTATCAGTTAGCAGTGCATAGAGATAAGTTGAAGCGAGAGTTAGTATTCTGTTTCCTAAGCCGCTATATGATATCCAAATCACATAGTTGCATTCCTTAGTTTCGGTAATGTGACCAGATTTGAGTTGATGTATGGTCTTATTGTATAGTTCGGTGTTCGGGCCGCATTTTTTGTGGAGAGCTTCGTAGTTCCGTAGCTTCTTCAATAGATAAGTAGAAGCAGAGTGCAGCGATGCCTTGCGATAGAAAGCTGATTGGTATCTGCTCAAGCAGGAAGCTTCAATGAATCCAGAAGCAAGTATTGAAGAAGAGTCTTGTACAAAACCTGAGAATTGGATAAAGACGGACAATTATAAAATAATTTGGAGAAGCCATTAAACAGGGAATTAATAAATAAAAACAGGGTAGAAATTTGATTACCAAATTTCTACCATTGAATTGAAAGGCGCAATCTATACTGTAGTAGCACACCTATGCTACATGGAACTTAGAGAAATACTCGAACAATAAACTGTTCTGGTAATTCATATAATCGTATGCTAAGCTGCAGAAAGCATAGCTTTCGCAGCATATGCTATATACACAATTTTATTTTTAATGAGTTTTAATTGGAAAATAAAGATCCAAACTTGAATTTGTTTATTTCTCTCACCCTTTTCTTTCTCCGATCCAAATTGGAACATGGACAAAAGCAGTCAAACCTTATTAAACATGTTACATTATGCAATCAGGGAACAACCTTCCAAGACTGCTAAATATATGAAACAATTTATATATGACATGGAATTACGAGGTTTGCGGCACTAAGCTGCAACCTTCAGAAACCGCATTTTATGAGCCGAAAAAGATCCAAAGAGAGACAATTGTCCAAAACAGATGAAATCGAACACTTGCAAAATAGGGCATGTTCTTCCATGAACGAATGGAGAACACATTTTCAAAGCTCGAGTTAACTTGGGATTAAGAAAAACATAAAAGGCACCAAGAATGCCTAAAAGTTCCATTATGAAGAATTGAGTTCATTAATATCAGAAACGAGATACTGCATGGCTTAGTGTTTTATGAAGTGGTTGCCTAGGCTCCTAAGCGGCCGTCTAGATGTCCCCGTGTGGCTGAGGGCGCTGCTTTTTTGTGATTAAGCAATATAATATTACTCATTATTCATCTTAATATACTCTTGTTGTTACTTAAAAGGATATACTTAGATGTATTAGAGTGTTGTAATTGTAATTTGAATACCACATCTTCCTAATAGAATATATACTCCTTGAAATTTTTTAATGTGTAACTAAACAATTCTTGGTGTGAGAATAATACTTGAGTTAAATCTCAATCTCCATCAATTGACATTTTTTGCAGCTTTGAAAAATAACACTTAAAAGTTATATCCCAATCACCGTCATTTGACATTTTTATTTGTTTACAACTTTGAAATGCATAGCTAGTCATCTATAAGTGAAACAAGAAATCAGAAATATAATTTAAAAACCATTAGAATTAATGTTTAGCAGACAATTTACAAGCAATGATACAATTAAATAAAAACAAGGTTATTGATTTTTGAGCGGCCGCCGAGGCAGCATTTAACTGGCCAGACACCCCGACCTTACATTTTATTTACGCTTTTAAAGCATTTTTATGGCTATATATGGAAAAGATGATCGCAGCCAGGAAAATGAGAAAAAGGGCTTTCACACCACCTTTCTCGACATGCCTCTTATTCGACAGTTCATTTCATATAGCTATGATTTGTCACACAAGATCTAATTATGAGTTATCAAATGGTAAGATGATGAAAAGTTCACTATTTTAGGTATTAAAATAACTAATCAGCTTACTATTGTTAAGAAAAGTATGATATGGAGCTCTAAGTTTTAGAGATTGCACCACATTGTTACAGTGAAGCATATTGGTAAGTGTTTTTCCTTGATATACATTGTTAGCCCACAACCCACTAGCTTAAGCTTTTCGGTAAGGTGGATCTTCAATCCTGACACATATGTTATGTGTAAACATGTACTACGCATTTAAAATTGGTCTCGGACACACAAAATTTTGTATTTGCAATCATACACAACATAATAATGGAAATAAATCTCTATAATATCTTCATGAATCTTGAGTTCTTAGCTATAACTAAAATAAAAATAAAAAAACTACCTCAGGTTGTGACTATGTTGATCATATTTAGCTGATTTCAAAGCATGGTCTGATCAAAATATCGGACTTTTCCGTTTGGCATAACGATTTTCTATAAGTTAGTAATAATTTAAAACAACAAGTAAAACTATAAACAATACAATATAATAATTTATTAATTAATGATGCTTAAAGTGGGTTTAACGATAACTATAAAGGTTTGACAGTTTTTTTAGTAAGTAATGATGCCAAATAAATCAATACCCATTAATAATATTTTTAACACATTGGATATTATTAAAATTATTAAGCCATTAATAAACTTAATATCAATAACCTAATAATCAATTGAAACCAATTAAAGTATTGTGTTGTCTTGATACTCATTGTATCCCACACCCAAACGGCTTAAGAATGTGGATAAAATGGTTCCTGACATAGTACCAGAGCATATCAGGTTCAAAAGGTCCCACCGTTGTCGAATTTTAAATGTATCTATTTACCCCCATTTATTATGTCTTTACTAGCTAAAGTTTCTGCTGGAGGCCTTTCCATGTGGCCCGAAATTCAAAGGCCCACGTAAGGGTGAGTGTTAAGTATTATGTTGTCTTGCTATACACAGTTATCCTACAACCTAACAACTTCAAATCGGGGAAGAACTCAATAAAGCTGCTCTTGAGAGAATCCAATACAAAGGTTTAAAATCTTGGTATCAATCCCGATATCAAATGTTCGAAACTCGAGCCTTTAGTTTTGGGATCAGAATCAGCCATCTCTGATCGGAATTGGCCAAGATTTAAAACTATGTTTTGAAGATGTTCATATTGCCCATCATAAAATCTTGCCGTGTAATGATTGCCACAATGCATGGCAGTGGTGGAAGCAAGCAATGTGTGTATTTTAACAAGAGCATAAAGGCAAACTGGCCCAAGGACCAACAATAGAAGTACTCCCTCTGTTCCTTTTTTACTATTTTTTTTGCACTCTTATTAAGATCAGCATGACTGCTATAAAATCGAAGATGAAAATAAATGAAAAACTCCTTGTTGAGTTAGAAAATGCGTGTAGTTGGAACTAGGGTCAAATCAAACACTTTTCCAGCTATTTGTCACTTCGGGCATGTTTGGCAATTGGGAAGTGAAAAGAAAATAGATAAGTAAGAAAGTAGCGGTAAAATGAAATGGAAAGAAGGTGAGAAGAAAGTATTAATTCTTATTTGTTTTGCTAAAAAGAAAGTGAGAAATAAGCTGAGTTGGCCCTTATGTGGCAATAGAAAATGAACCTGGGATGTTTGATTGAAATGAAGAAAAGTGAGAATATAATAAAATAAGAGATGAAAGAAAAATAAAATAATATAAATAATTCACTTTCCTCTCGCTTTTTATACCTATGCTAAGAAAGTGAAATGGTCCAAAAATCCTATGTGGCAATCAAGTAGAAAGTGCTTTCCATTCATTTTCTTATTCATCCAAACAAATAAATTATGAAAGTGCTCTCACTTTCCCACTTTCTTCTATACTTTCTATCAACCAAACATGCCCTTCATCTTCTTCATTCCAACCCTTGTAGTTGGAAAAGTGTTTGATTTGACCCTAGTCCCAACTATTTTAGTAATATTTTCCGCGAACATAAACATAGGGTTACACATGTTGTAGTTGGATCTGCATGTAGATGCAAATGCAATGTCTTTTCAACTACAGGCAACCAAAGGCCACGCTGCAAGAAAGTACATAATATGAGGGTTTTTTTTTTTAAATAGGTTGTTTTGAATTTTTAATTATAAAAATAGGATATTAAGATTTATAATTATGAAAATAGGACGGTTTGGTGGACCCCCTCCCCCACCCCAGTATAGAGGGCGGGTTCCTAGAACCCGCCCTCTACCTATTATAGGGGAGGGCGGGTTCCAAGAACCCGCCCTTCCCTCATTTTTGAAGAGCGCGGGTCTCCTTGGCGGGTTCTCAAAACCCGCCCTCTTCTTTCTAAAGGAGAGGGCGGGCCCGCCCTCTGTAAAAATAAAAAATAAAAAATATCGTGGGGCCCACAAACCGCCCTATTTACATAAATATAATTTTTAATACCCTATTTTTATAATTAAAATTTCAAAACAACCTATTTCAAAAAAAAACCCTAATATGAGATCTCAAACCCAGCCAAAGATGAAAACAGTATGAACCAATTACACAAATCTAACTAAAATAATAAAAAAAACCCAGCAAAATCAATAGCAACTATCTACTCAAAATCCTAACAAAAACGGTACTTTCTCATCTCAAATGAATCAAATGAACCATATAAACAAAAACCCAAATAAGAGCGGTACCTTCTCTTGTTCCTACTCGAAGCTGAATTCTTTGAGACCCAGAAGAGACAAGCACAAGAAGAGGCAAAAGCACAAACAAGAACGCAAGCAACACAATGGCCAAGCGCCGCAGTAACGAATTGGGTCTCTTCTCCAGCTTGAGATGGGTGCTGCTGATGCCTCTTGATTCGCTTCATGTCCATCATCGTCGTCGTCATCAGCAAGTTTTGAAATGAGATGGCGATGATAAGCGCAAAGGTCCCATCTTGGGGTTTTTGATGAATTGTTTGGGAACAAAGGAGATGTGCAGTAAAACGAGTATTTTTCCACGTATGATGTGGGATGTACATATGTATTTTTTTAGTGAGACTTTATTTTACCCTTGACATTACACGAATTTTTTTAGATCGTATATAGTTTTCTAAATTTAAACTAAATGAATGCAATTATTGGTAATATTAAAACTGAGAAACATATGAGTTATACAAAATTCCAAAGATATAGGAGTTTATGTAAAAATTTATAAAAGAGAATGGGTAATGAATGTGAGAGAGATGGTTGTTGATTTTTCATTTTCTTATTTTTATCATTTATGCTGAATGAGATGGATACTTCCGATGCTCAATTTTGGCTATTAGAATTTTATCGTTTTTTCTATTTTTATTTATTGATTTAATTACATCAAGTACTTCTAGGTATAATATTAAAGATATTAGGAGTCCAATTAATGGTTAAGGATTCCTCTGCGCCTTAGGAAAAGCATTACTCTTATTATGTTAATTGATTCTAGTCAGCGGTGTTAAGCGGGTCAGGTCACATTTGATCCGGCCAATGTAGGGTTAGAGTCGACACGACTTGTTTAATAATCGGGTTAGTTTTTGAAGATCCATACCCGATCAGCTTAATATTCTGATCGGGTCATAATCGGATCACCCGACACGACCTAAGTTGATTCATTACTCTTTTTCTGTTATATGTATGAACAATACAAATTAGCTGTTACAAATTCATCACTAATGAATAAATTTTCGGATATTTAAAAAATAGAAGCCAAATATGCTAGAGAACAAAGAACAAGAGAGAAAACAAGAAAACAGACGATTTTTGGATAACGGGCTGAAGTGGGTCATGATATATGACCCATTCCAATCCGTTTATCAAACGGGTCGGATCAGGTCGGGTTAACCGATTAAAATCTTAACGGGTTCAGGTATTTTTGATAGCCCTAATTCTGAGCGCCGCTGGTAAAAATTTCATTAAATCCCCCTAGAGTTTGAGAGTGTATTTTTAACTAATATTTCTTCTGGTCAGCGAGAGAGATTCCTGACCATCACGGTCAGTATCGTCCATCTTGATTGTTATGTCCTAAAGCATACACACACACACACACACCTTGATCTACTCCATCCTTTCCACCTTCCCATCTTTCTCCTCCCATCTCGTCCTCCTCTTACTCCTCCATACGATGACTAAAACCATGAAACTGTTTTTTCTTAACATATATAAGTCCGTTTGATGATAATATTGTCTATCGCTAATTTTTACTCTTTTTTCCCCCTTACGTATTTTCTTCCAATCATTTAAAAATATACTTCAAATTTAAAGAATTATAAAATTGTCAGCATGTAATATGAAATCCAGATGTTCGTATTTCCTTTTGCAAATATATATTTGGATGAAAAGTTAGCCCTTGCACGTCCAAAAATAAAGGCCCAACACATGTTCAAACTGAAAATAATACAAACGCGCCCCACAACTTAAATTCTAAACGCATGAACAAAATAAACAAATAATTAAGATAAAGGTTTGGATTTTGCGAAGGTCTCAAGGAAGGAATAAACGTTAATGGCCGCCATGTTCACAACTGGACAAGAAAAGAATCCCTAACTTGACCTGGTCCACAACGGTTCTCCTCGTGTCGCCACACCATTCACCAATCAAACAGTCTTCACTTCAAATAATCAAAGACATTATTTTTTAGGGTAAATTGTAAATAAAAAAAAAAAGACATTTTTTCCGCCGTAAAAAACAGTAGTAAAAAACCATTTAAAAATTTTTCCAGCAGTATCTGCATGGTAGCATGCTATATCTAACCAATTTATACAAACAATTTAGATATGCAGAAAACTGTGTAGATATCACAGGCAACTGCTAAGATATCACTGGCTACTGCTTAAATATCGCAGAAAACTAGATATAGTAGACAACTCTACTGGATTTAACAGATAAGGGGTTTTTTGACAACTAAAAACTTTTTTATGGAGGTTTTGACTAGCTTTTTGACAACTAAAAACTAGATGGTTTCAAACAACATCTAGTTCAGTTTCGTTTTTGTAACATGGACAATATTGTTAGCAAATGTAATAATATATAGTATATACGGATAATATTAAAATAAGGTTTCATTCTTTTTTGAAGAATGCACATATTTCAAAAAAGCCTAAAGATTTGCTTCTAAATCATGTCTAAAGTATTTTGATCTAACTTCATATTTATATACGCCTTAACTGTCGAGAAAAAGGCAAGAACAATTATTGAGAACAATTACAGAGGACTAGGCTCAGTTGTTGACATGGGTAATTCAGCTGTCTTTGTTTTGGCTGACTGGACATCACGGGACGGAACAGGTCAACCGTAAACAATAATGGTTTTGAGGAACGGTTTATATGAGAGAGGAGGTTGTTGTTTCTTTTTTATGATAATAAGACATGTATATAGTTTTATTTAGACGAACTCTATTTTTCTTTTTCTATTTTTCTTTATTTTGAGCCGTTTTGATATAGTTCGTAAAATCGTCGTTTAATAAAACGCGGGGACATTTAGACCTCGTTTTAATTCAAAATTTAATTGTTTGTATTTTAATTTTAATTGGTTTTCAGTTTGATTTTGAATTAAGTCTACTACTTTTGGTATGATTGTTTGTAGATGTTCTAAATACTGGTCATCTTTGTACTTAACTTGTTTGTTTGTCCATGAAGCAAACAGATAATTACGACTTCGCGAATCTTTGTAAGCCACAAATGCTCCAACGGTATAAGTTTATTTGTTTATCTCTTAGAATAAAAGACAGACAGAATCTAGACAGAAATAGTTCCTCTATTTTCTCTTACTCTATTTTTTTCCCTTATTGTTTTAATAACTCGGTTTTCTCTTGGCCCTCCAATTTTTTTCTTCGTTTTCCTCTCTCCAATTGCCCCCAAAGAACCAAGCCCAAGCCTTTGGTTAAGGGTGATCACCTTTGTTTTGCCTTATGTCAAGCTTTCTCTTCTTCTTCTTCTTCTTCCTCATTTGCTTTGTTGCATCTCCTTCATATCTCCATGCAATAGATCCTCCTCCTCCTCCTCCAAGAGGTAATTAATTATTTAATTAAGCTTTTCTTTAAAATTGGTATTTGTTGTTTGATCATTGAATGTATGTTGTATAGTGAAAGGTCAACGTGCTTGAATTCAAAGCTTAATTTCCTCAATCAATGTAGCATTCATCTTACCATAGTTTCTGAGATTCTATGGTAATCTAGATTAATGCAATTTTCTGAATATAATTAATTCCCTTAAAAAAAACCGATCATTTTACATTTAAAAAATAATAATGATAATAATCAAAAATAAAAAATTTCAAGCATGCCAAATGAATAGAATAGAATTGAATTGAATGCAGAAAATAATACATTAGACAAGGGCTCATTAGAATTACGTTTCTTACCAAAATGTTCCAAACAATATTATACTTGTATGAATATTTCATATTTTCAAGGACATGCATGTTTTAAGTTTCATGCATCCGTCACAAAATCAGACGATGCCTTGAGATCGTAGCTAGATCTTCATCAAATTGGTTTGCTTGTTTTCCATTGAAAAAGTAAATACTAAAGCAGAACAATTTGCGTACTGCAGGCTACCACATCCAATGTGGCGCGACCGACCGGCAGACCCTCAACGGCATCGAATGGATCCCGGACGACGGCTTCATCTCGGTCGGCAACTCCACCAAACTCACCACCCCCGGGATGCTCCCAACCCTCTCCTCGGTCCGCTACTTCCCTGACACATCCGCCAGGAAATACTGTTACACCATCCCTGTCGCACGCGGCGCCAAGTACCTGATCCGCACGACGTACTTCTACGGAGGATTCGACGGCGGGGACGAACCTCCGGTGTTCGATCAGATTGTGAGCGGGACCAGGTGGAGCAGTGTGAACACCGGTGAGAGTTATGCTAAAGGGCTGACTTCTTATTATGAGATTGTGGTGGTGGCTAAAGGGAAGAGCATGAGTGTGTGTTTGGCCAGGAGCCAGGAGACCAAGGGTAATCCTTTCGTGAATACAGTTGAGATTGAGTTTCTCGAGGATTCCATGTATTCCCCAGTGAATTTTACAGCATACGGGCTTGCCACCATTGCCAGGCATAATTTCGGGTCTGACGCCCAGCTCGTAAGGTATGGACATGTTCTTTGCTAGGTTTCCGGTGCGCGCGCTGCACGTACGATGAAGAAGTTGGAATATATATATATATATATATATATATATGAGAAAATTGAAATTGTATCTTACAAGATTATAATGATTCTGCGATGGATGCTAACAATATTGATATATTTTCTTTTTCGTAAATAGCTACCCCGATGATCCATTCAACCGATACTGGGCCCCTTTCTCCGACAAGAGCTTCCCGGTCACCGATAGCCACTCCAATATCACTTCCTCCGATTTCTACAACATCCCTCCACAGAAAGCCTTTCAACAAGCTATAACAACAAGCCGAGGCAAAGAACTTGTTATCCAATGGCCGCTGCTCCCCCTTCCCTCTGCATCCTACTACTTGGCTCTCTACTTCCAGGTAAGGATGTAAATGGATACGAATATACTATGAGCAGACTTCCAATTTGTACCCGGTTTTTATCAAACACGAAAGGTAATTTACATTTTCAAAGACTGTTATTATTCGTAATTGCATCCACTAACTGCCACCGGATACAAATATGGCAGCGCAAGCATCGGGCTCCATATATGAACAATCTAATATGAGTTGTAAACATGTCGATTTTCAACTGAGTTGGTAAAATGTTGGTCAATTTAATCCAGATTCTAATTGCTAACAAGAATTTCATTTTGAAGAATATACTGGTTGTCATTTTTCAAGTACAAGTCGATTTTAGACTAAAATAAATAGGAAGAAAATCTTAAATAGTATAAAAAAATTGCTCTCTCATAAGATATGATTAAAAAAACAAGACATGACAATTTTCAAATAATAATGCTTGATTTGAGTGGATATTATGATTCAAATATTGTTCCATACGTTGATAACTATCCGTTATGTACTTGCATCTGTCATCAACTACTGGATATAGAAATGGTAACATCCATATCCGCTCAATATCCAATCCGTTTACTGTTTACATACATACTTCCAGGACAACAGAACCCCGAGCCCATTCAGTTGGCGAGTTTTCGATGTTTCGGTTAACGGGGAGCTTTTTTACAAAGGGCTTAATGTTTCAACCAACGGCGTTATGGTTTATGGAACGGATCGGCCGTTATCTGGGTTGATGACAATTAAGTTGACGCCAGACGCGAGCTCCAAGGTTGGGCCGGTAATCAACGCAGGGGAGTTGTTTCAGGTCGTGCCTCTCAATGGAAGAACCCTCACCAGAGATGGTATGACCAAGGCTAGTAGCTTTAGAAACAGAGAATTTCATGATAATTAATGTAGTTTATAAAATTCATGGTATTTACCGGGCGAAATTCTGAAAGTTTATGATAGTTTAGGGTATTGATACTAATGTTTATTTTGTTACAGTGATTGTAATGGAGGATTTGGCAAGAAGCTTGGGCAATAGACCCTCAGATTGGAGTGGAGATCCTTGTTTGCCTAAGCAAAATTCTTGGTCAGGAGTTATTTGCTCCGAAGGGCAAGCTGCTAGAATTATCGCACTGTAAGCTCGTAGATTAAAATTTTCTAGAAAATTTTACATCGTTTATGAGTTTAAATCTTGAAGAAAAATCTTTTCTTGTTCTTCTTTTAGAAATTTGACCAATTACGGACTATTTGGGTCGCTACCGAAGAGCATTAACAATCTAACCGCAATTTCGAGCATGTAAGTTTCATTTTATTTTATTTTTTCGAATTATTTTAGTGTAAGAGCTGAGCTTGATGTTGATGGATTCGTATTTTTTGTAGATGGCTTGGTGGTAACAAACTCTCTGGTCCGATTCCTGACATGAGTTCTCTCACAAACTTAGCATATTTGTAAGAAGTTGCTTCTCTTTCGAACTCTCCGATCAATCCGTATCTCTTTCCTAATCATCTCTCTTTTGGTTTTGATTAATGAAAGGCACTTGGAAGACAATCAACTCACTGGATCGCTCCCGGCGTCGCTCGGATTGCTTCCAAGTCTAAAAGAACTGTAAGTTTTGTGTTTTTCTCATGAGATATTAACAAAATGGAAAAACTTGGAGTGTAATAAATCTCTTGCTTCAACAGTTTTCTCCAAAACAACAAACTTGATGGTGGGCTGCCAGAGAGCCTGAAGAACAGAAAGGGCATCATTATAAAGTAAGAGCATTAGTAAGCTTAACTTTTTTTTATCAACATAATTACAACAGATCATGACATGTTATCTACGGTGATTGTATAGGATGGGCTCATGAAAAATCAAACAGGAGAGATCTTGAGATGTTACCAACAAAATGTGCAGAATTTTGCTCTAGGCCAAAGATAAGTAAAGCGATGTGTATCATTCCCTTGCGCATCTGCACAAAGACCTTTTGGCCATTTCATTCAATTATAATTGACAGAAGTATGACATTGGCAGTATGCCTTGTGTTGTTTCGAAATTATGATACCAGAAAATAAATTTTCATCTTTCTTATATTCTTTTTTCAGTTAATTTTTCAGTGAAAAATGACCTTTTGAGACTTATGGCACAGTTTTAATGCCCAAGGCATCGAATAAATTAATGGGAAAGATACATCACATAGGTTATCTGTTAGGCAAACACTGGGAGAAAAAACGGGGGGGGGGGGGGGGGGCGGGCACTCAACTTTGACATGAAAGAACACAATAATTTAAAATTTAAAATTAAAAAACATGATAATACGAAAGAAACATCAATGAAGCTAAGAAAGAAAATTCCTACGAAATTTTATTTTTTTGTTTATAACGATGCAGCAAAATTTCCAGTAATGTATCGCCCTCTGTTTAAATCTGTGGAGGTGTATTATTTTTCTTTCTTCGGTTCCATCTTTCCATGTGTAAATATCATCACTCAATTCACTATCTCTTCAGTCTAATCTGAACTATAGCCGGAGATTACCTGCGAAATGACCATACTCTTAATATCGCAATCAAGTTTAAATTTCAAATTGTTTTACACAAACATCGACTTTAATTCAACAAGATATTACCAAATGAGTAACGAGACAGCTCTTAAAGCCCCCTTCGCATCATGCCGAGGCCACCTCATTAAGGTGTTGGACGTAACTTTTACCCGGAGGAATAAAAACCAAATCTTCCCAACCTGAGTTCTTGTTGTTTATCTGCAGATATATTATATCTGAGTTTATATCTTAATGGTGAATTATATGTAATAAAACTTGCTACTTCGACTTACCTCCATTTTCTTCAAGACGTCTTCCAAACTACCCACCTGTAACAAGACAGGTTACTAAAGAAACAAGTATAAATTGTACTGAAAGTCTACGATGCCTTGAAACTTTTACCATTTTTTGGATAAATTTCTTATACTTCACAAATAACACTAAACTAAAATACCATGAGTTTTTGTTTTTTCATTTTAAGGTTTTTACATAAGCCCCTAAAATTAGACTCTTATTTGGATATTACTATATCCTTCAAATCTTTGAAGTTGTTACATGTCACAGATCAGGACATCCGATTAGATTAATCCACATATCACCAGAAACTGTTCCACTAATAACATCTTTAATGGACGGTTTGTCCTCAATCTTCTTCCTCAACATAAAAGCTTAAAGAAATTTAGGGGAAAACCCAAATATATAGTTCATGCATTCAAAAGCAAAGTAATGCAATCAAGAAGAGATGGTTAATCTTCATTTTACTCTACGAATTAGTATACAAAATTAAAAAGTTAAGAGTAAAAAGTTTTAACTATACCCTAAATTTCAGGTATCTTGAAAACCCAAACTCAATCCCAACTTTGACGCATGCTAGAAAGCTCTCCACCTTTTCTTCTTCAATAATTTGGCATTTTCATAATATAATATAAGAATCTGTTGTTGGTGTATTTTGTTGAAAGGAATGCTAGAGTTTTCAAAGGAAAAAAAAACCCATCTTCTTTGGTCGTCCTTCACAAAATCAATATGCTTTGGAGTTTTGGATAAGCGCTTCGAATAGAAAACGGATATCTTCTATGTAGCGTAGCTTTGAATCTCCTAAGCAGTCTAATTTTATTTATCTTTCTTGAAGGGTAAATTACTATGAGATTCATATGCTATCTCTTTTTTTCCCCTTGTAATTTCTATCATTCCATAATTACTGAAATGTTTTATATGGCTAGGGCCTTTTGACCCTATCTACTTTTCTCAAAAAAAAATAAAATCTGCTAATATTTTTGATACAAGAATTTGAGATTTAGGATTGCATATAGGGATTTAAGAGTCAAAGTGAAGTAAGAAAGGGCAATACTGACATGTCAAGCTGTTTGCTAAATTATAAAGATTTTCTAATTAGTCCTCCACCTTAAGAGATTTAGGATTTGATAAGAAATATTAAAACTTCAGGGAGTAAAATTGATATAGGTAACTTAAGGGATTTATATTGAAAAGTTCTTCAATTGCAATACCATGAACATTGCTATAAGTAAAAAACGGGGTCAATAGTTATTTTACTTCTACGCAAAATTCGTATCTTGAAAATAACTCAATCCAACCCTTTTATATTATATTTACTTTGGCCCGGATTCAGTCTTTCTATGATCATGAATTTTAATGGTAAAGAGGAACATTGTTATAAAATCAAAACTAAATTCATTCTAATTCTATTATAATGAAAAGAAATATAATTGATGGTATTTTACAGTAATTTTAGACAAGGTATTTATATCAAAAAAGCTAGATGTTTATCGTAATTTAACGAAATTAAACTTAGCAAGTCCTGCTAAACATATATGCTGAAGATACCATGATATTTGGAGAAGGTACTGGTCCTCTGGATGCCCTAGCAACCATTGAAAGTTCTCTTTCGATATCTTCCTGTAGGAAAAAAAATAAAACCATGCATCAGAGATGACAAACTATGTGTTGCTAATTCTAAGCTGTTGTTGTCGCAGCACAATTACCCTTTGAAAATATATAGGGCAAAACCGCTTGTTTTTCTTCTTAACGACCAAAAGATCCGACTGCAAGCACATAAAGATAGTATGAATATCATCAAAACTTAAAAAAGCATCCCGTGTTTCGTTTAACAAAGATTTTAATGAAACTAATTATTTTAAAATGATCTAGATAAGCCTGCACTCAAATTCTCTTGACAGCTTGTGCTTTGATAGCAATATCAAGAACCACTTTACCCTAAAACTTAAGCTGCCAAGGATGGACTGATAATGTAATAAGTTAACGTAAAATTTAACACTAGTTATGCATTGTTAGGGTCAAAATTTGCACCCCGCTGCCAAAATCAAAAAGTAAAAAAAGTCAAAGCCAAGTGGGCCCAAGTCAGGACCCAAGCCAAGTGGGCCCAAACCCGGCCCAAGTTCAAGCATGGGGGAAGCCCCATGCCAAGAAAATGATAGGAAAGTGTAATAAATAAATTTAATTTGTAATAAGTAGAAAATAAATGGGCAAAAAACAATTTTGTAAAGCCCAAGGGCTAAAGTGCAAAAGTCGTGCACATGTGTAAAAGAATGGGCAAAAAGTCAAAATTGTAAAGCCCAAGGGGCTATGTGTAAAATGTAAACGCTATAAATGCAAAACATACGTGGAAATAATAACAATTTTCATTCTCTCAATATCTAGGGTTTTGAGCCTCCATTGCTCTCTTAAGGTGAGTTATTTCTTCTTCCTCAAGAGTGACCCAAAGAAAAAGAGCAAGGTTCGATGTTTCGGCCGAAACCACCGATACGTGGTGGTTTCGTATCGGTTTCAGTGGAGACCGATACGAAACCAATCATACAATATCATTTTGGTTGAAACCTTTAAAAACTTTTTTATACCATTTTTACCGTCACTGTGATCATTGTAGACCTTCGTTGTTAGAAAACCGCAAAAAAAATGAACTCAAACCCTATATTAATACTTATCTAACTACACTTTTCAATATATTTTGCATCATGGCTGGATTTTTAAACACTACGATCATTGTCTTATAATATAGAACCATAAATTTAAGTATTTAATATATCTACACTTAGGTATGTTGTATTACCGTCGAAACCAAAACCCAAACCGAGATTAGCGAAACTAGCCGAAACCCGGCGAAACTAATAAAATTATGAGAGACCGAAACCGAGTTCTTGAACCTTGGAAAAGAAAGTTCATTTTGGGTCTCTCTCATCTTCTCTACCTTTTTTTTCCCAAACAACCCATCAAAAGATAACCCATCTTTTGAATCAAACTTTATCCCAAAACTCAAGATCCAAAAATCATGATTTGGGAAAAGGGCAAGCTTTCTTCATCAAATCTCAAGAAATGTGAGAATAGGAGCTCTCGGGGTGGCTTTCACCCTGAGCAAGCATGACCGATGGCATCGAACTTGAAAAACCGCCGATGAAGAACTTCGACGAAAACCATTAGTTTTCATCCAATCCGCGCCGCCCAAGCTTGTTGGCGGGGATCCCCAACGGTTCTCTGCTTTGGATATCCCCCACGAGGGGATTTTCCGCTATATGATGCTTGCTCGGATATCTCAAAAGAGATACCCGCTCGCGAACATCTTAAAGAGATACACGCTGCGAAACACCCCATAGGGATATCCGCTTTTCTCTCGCTCCCTCCCTCCCTCATACACTCATCCACTAGATTTTTTTGTTTCGGGGCACTGTCCTGAGCCCCGACCCCCGCCCGTTGACTGGGCAGCGAGACTCCCGTAAACTTTGCGAGGCCTTCATTCTGTCCAAAGCAAACACCATTTCACACAGACACACACAAGTATTTCAGAATGAGTTCGTATGATACCTATGACCTGTTAATCGGAAGTTCTCTCGTCTCAAAACGAGGGGTAATTAACGGCATGTTTGTCCGCGGCTGCCGGTGATTAGAATCCCCATAATCAATAAACCCCTGTCTGTATTGGGTAGGGAAATCTGTACAACCCTGAAGCATGAGTGCATCCATCCCAATGGGTGACGAAAAACACTCTACATGCATATTTTGACAAAACAAGATGTAAAGCAGATGTTAAGAAATAAGAAGCATAGATTAAATTAGTTTATTTAGCTTTTTTTTTATAGAGAAATGGATTTTACATGGTAAAATAACTTTTTCGATAACAAAAATACGTCATAACAGAATAGACCGCTATATAGCAATGTTACATTTGGTTCCATACAGATCAACCATAGGTCCGTTCCATAACTTAATGTCACGCTCACATAACGAAAATTGGTAGGCCACTGCTATCTAGCAATAATACATTAGGTTCCAGTGAAATTTGTATTTATCATAAGAAGAAACATGAGCAAGTAGTTAAAAGTACAGCCACGTGGGGAAATTTACCTGGAAAACTGGAACTCCATCAAAGCCTTGTGATATGTCTGCAGCTTTTAACTGAAAAGATAATGGTCATAAGCAAGCTACTGGAAAAGAATCTAATATTTTTACAACAATTAACACGATATAGCACTGTTATACATCATTAGAAGTATCAGCAACTCTTGACAAGTGATTTTATACATCTGTGATTAAAATATAAAATGAAAATACATAAATGTTGGAAGGTCAAATTTAGCTTTATTTGTAAAAATGTGATGTACTTGCTATGATGCCAGTAGGTTAAGTTATTTGAAAAATGACCATGCCATAGGTTGTAGGGAAGATATTCAATTCCTGCTACTAAACGAATTTGAAAGCAGAAAACGCATGGCACTGACTTCGACGATTTAACCCAATTTCTGACATCCCACAAAACAATTACCAAGGAAGTTGAGACAAAGCAGGCTAAGTGGTGCTTCAATGAGAACTTAGACAACGTGAATGCAGAGAGATGTAAATAAAGGATAAAATAGAGATGCTGCATGAGATCTTGATAAAGAGATGATGCTATGAGAAATCTTGTGCTCTTTCCTCTGCCGTAAACCACCACCTCATGTGCTCCATGAGCACAGGAGGGGATTACTTACAAACACCACATGAAACACAGAAGAAAAAAATTTATATGTAGAATTAGTGTATATTACAAATATTAATTTAATGGTTTTTTTTTTATATACCATCCCAAAAAATATGCTATTGCCAAATTCACCCCCCAAAAAATCCGTAATTCTATATATCACCCCCCCCCCCAAAGTTCCCCGTTAGTCAAAACACACCCTCCGTTGCCATCTTCCGTCTATTCCTAACTTGAGGTTGGTTAAGTTTTACTAGGGTTAGGTTCAGTTCGGAAAAACCCCTCCTTCCTCTCCAAGCTCTAAAGTTTCTTCAATTCTTCTTGATCTTCAAATAAAACCATAAAAGTCCATGTTTTCCCCCCATTTTGAGCTTCAAGGAATGCCCCAATCATTGAAAGAAGCTCTAATTCAGTTAAATTGAAGAAGATATCTATATTTGCTCCACTTGTAACAAAATTGACATGTACGCCTTGTATAGAATTCATATTTAAACATATTAATCGTATTTCCAATCATCAATATCATCAATTGAACAAGGCAAACTACTTGATTTAAACAAAATAATAAAAAGAGAACCCTAGGGTTTGAAAACTACAAGAATCAATCACATAAGAAATCTTGCCTACATCAAAATACAAGAATTCGGTTGAATGGAATCCCAAAGTTTTGTGTATTGGAAAGCCTTAATTTTTAATTGCAGGCAAAATCTCTAACCGTAACCCATCTTAACAGTCAAGAGGGGGAAATGACTATTCAAGGTCATTTAGGTCTTTTACTAGGTTTTAAACGGCTTCAAAATAACATAAAAGGAATATTCCCAAGTGATACCAGATAAAACTAACTGCGGGGAGGTTTTTGGACAACTTATGACTTTTGGGGATGATATATAGAATTGCGGATTTTTTACAGTGATTTTTGAAAATAGCATATTTTTGGGGTGGTATATTAAAAAAACCCTAACTTAATTAGTTTATTAGTATATTATGCTTGTGCTTTTAAAAATGCTAGTGTTCCATTCATTTACTTTCTAAGGAAAAAAATAGCATATAAACATCAAAACTCAAGAAAATCACCAAAAGGTTTGTATCAACACAAAAAGGTCAATATCTTGATTATGGTAAATATTTCATGAATAAGGCATGTCCCATAGTCAATAGCTTTATCCTGGAAAATATATCATGAATAAAGCATGTCCCATGCATGTCATACACCTTCTGTATCAGATCAACCAAGGCACATATGTACATATTAGTTAGGAGAGGAAAGTATTTGTGTGTTTTGTCAGGTTTCATTTGGAGAATTAGATGAACTAGTTCATACTAGTTTAAGGTTAAATTTTATTTTTCTATTAGATTGTTAGCTATTTGAGATTCCTTGTAGTAAAGTTGTGTATCAAATGAATAACTTTGAAGCACGGATCATGAAAACCAGTCACGAATCGATTCGGATTCACGAATTATAGTAGATGCGCTCTGTTTCACGATCGGATTCGTGAATCTGAATTTACATAATCAAATAAATTAAAAAATAATTTGGATACCTCATAATTTAATCCGTTTCGCGAATCAGATCACATGTCGAGTTCGATTATTTATATCGGTTTTTAGATGCGCCTTGGGTTAGGTTTTAAAGTTTGAAATCAGCCGGTTATAAATATACTCAAACCCCATGATTCCCAACAAAAATTATCAACAAAAAGTTATGACCTCTCTCTCAACACAACCGTGCCATCGCCTTCTTTCCTCATGACACCTCGCCAGAGCTGTCCCCTCTGCCCTCTTCTTCCAATTTGGTATAATTTGTCACTGGAACTTTGCATATTATATTTCTTTGTTTCTATATTGATATTCATCTCCAATTCGCTCTTCTAATCTTATTGTTATCTATTTACTCTTCTCTTAGCCCAAATTATTTATAATTTCATCTGCTTATTCCCATCAGATTTTAAAAATCTTTCTTTCTTCTCCCCATCCAATAATTATTTACTTCCACAGTGACCAAAAGATGTACAAGGAAACAGAATTATTGGTACCAACCAGCCATGAAGGAAGAATGAGGATAATTTTTGTGCTAACGAAACTCGGACAAGAAGAGAAATGAATCTTCTTTTCTTAAGGGGCTTACTTAAGCCCGTAAAAAAAATAATCTCCACTTATTTACAATGTTAACATAACAGTCCCATCGGTCCCACTTCACTTTTCCACTCACACAAAAAGAAAAATCCTATATATTGAGTGTCAATTGAGCCCAATCTAGATCCAAACACAACACATTCATGAGCTCAATACTGCTAGCAACAAGCTATCCTTTGTTCCTTTGTATCATTGATTTTGCAACAACTATCTAAGAGATGGATGAAATAAGCATGTTCCTCAAATAATTCGTACACAACTAGTTTTGATGCAAACTTGGATACACATAAAACAATGGGGAAACATTCTAGACAATGCCAAATTTATTCTTATCAGTTCAGTATTGCAATTAGATTATGTTTGTATAAGAGCACCAACTTCCATCCTCCCATGAGAAACAAGAGACACATCCATAATCCATATTCACGACTCACGGGAGGGTCTTTTCACGCTTATCAGTATAACGCTTTACCCAGATTTTTGGGGACACAGCTACATGATTATTTTCTTTCATTCTGCTTTGCCAAGGGCCGAATTCTTGATTATGGGCTACATATAATTAATCTAACAAATCAAGTGTAATCCCCCCCCCCTGCAACTTAAGCAAGATTTTAAGAAACGTATTATCAAAGGATATATTTTAAGGACTCAATGATTTGAGGATGACATAAAATATTATAGACCGGCATGACAAGGGCAAAAAATTATTTGCATTGATATACCTACCAAGAGGATTTCATGAGTTGTCATCTTTAAAGTTAACGGATTATAAGATTCAAAATCTTCATAATTATTTTATGGCTAGAAGAAGAAGCAGCAGCAACAGCCTAAAAACTGTGTCATGTGCATGATTGTGAGGAATTAAATAATCAAGTGCACTTTCACATCATAATTGCAAGGGAGGTGAGAGCAGACTTTGTAAAATCGAAAATAAAATTTTAGTTACGCAAAGAAGTTAACATATGGGGATCAAAACAACAGCTACGTTCATTTTTTTTTTTTGCGGCACCATTATAAAGGACATTAAGAACTGATATTAAAGATAACGGTACACAAAAATCAACAAATAATAAAAGCTTTCTTCTCCATTTAAGATATATGGAACCACAAGTAAAAGATAACATCAAGAAACTGGATCACTGCTCACAAGTCCAAAAGAGGTGACAAGATTATGGTCAAGTTCATGGAGTTGATACATGGTTCTATTAAGCAAAACAATTGGCATAGGGTATTATCATCCAAAAAAAAAGTTCATCATGTCTTATTATAGGATTTAAATTGTGGTGCGAAACAAACTTGTTATGTTGATGTCATTTTTTAAAATTGAACACCAAAGACAAATTCTCCACACCCATATACTACGTAGCAAGGCCTGAAAACATGGCACGGATATAATCTAGAATTCTCCATGCTCATTTAAGTTCTCCTAGGAAACAAGCCCTGAAAATAAATTTACTCGGTTTTCCTCGTGTGCATAACGAAGAGTAATTTTATCAGTTAGAAGACTGGTTATTCATCAACATCTCACAACCAAATTATCTATACGAAGCTTTTTCAGAAACTACATGTGACAACGATAAAATGGTCCCATAGTTACACCTCTATCGTAATTTTCTCAACACAACACAGATCTAAATACAAGAAATTACAAAGATGAACCCTTATTCGTCTACTTACGACTTTCCATAATGCTGCGATCAAAAGTAATTATATTAAGCATTTTATTTTATTTAACAGCGGAAAAGTGGTAAGTACCAAAATAATGGCATGTCATCAATTGCATAACTTATTCAAAATGCATCTGAACTCTGAATAATTTCATGTAAACATATTTAGAAAGAAATCATTCTAATGCTATCTTCATATTTAAATTGGCAATGGACCTGTATTGATAAGAAACTTGGCATAAATCTAAACTTCGAAGTAGCTATATATAAGAAAATATTGGAGCTAATTTTTGGCATATATCTAAAGGAACATTCTCCTAACCCCATATTCACACATTCAGTATGCTCAAAAAAAAAATCCTAGAAAGTAATAAATGCAAACAAAACAAGTAGGAGAAGAGGGCACAAATAAACAGCACATCAGTAGGGATTAAAAATTAAACCTGTAGTGCATTCTTTATTTGGATAGGATCAGGCAAAAAACGAAATGCGATTCCTTCGACTTTCAGCATGTAAACCTATGAGATGTCCCAAAAGGATTAAAAATATAAGAAAACTATAATACCATAAAACACAATATGATGCAAATATAAAATTTAAAACACAGATCATGACATACATATGTCATCGTTATGAGAGAGAAAAATAGGCTACAGGTAAGAAAAGAACATATGGAAAGGAAAGGGGTATTTGAAAGCATAAAAACCTACAGTAGTGATAACTATTATATCTCTGGATGCTGCATCCAAACAATTTCCTAATAATGTTCAAAGTTTCAACTAGGCAACTAAATATTTTTATCATACTGAGTGGTAAATTCCAATATAACTGGTTGTTGGAAAAGAACATTTCATATAAAGCAAAAAGAATGAAACACTGGTCTAGTTTATCGAATGGAGTAGACTAGTTTTTGGTCAATATACACACACATACTCGACATCTCTCAAATAAATAAGAATATATTGTAGAGTTATATCATGGTACATTTTTTGAAGCCACACTTTGTGCAAGTAAGAAAAAAGAGGACTAGAATTGAAGCTGAAAACATGATTTAGAATTGATGCCAAAAACAAATTGGATAGCATATGTAACTAAACTTTCACATTTTTCTATTCAGTCCTTCCCATTATTTACTTCAGTCAAAAAAAAAACTCCCAAAGCCATCACGCATTCTCTCTGACTACTTCTCAAATCACAATGCTGCTGCAGCGCTGCTAGCATAAATGGTGTTTCTCATGTGAACAGACACATTGCTTATCCAAACCTTAAGATATAGTTTCACAGCCTCAAATCAAACCAAAGATATTCTATAAATGTACCAAGATATCAACACAGTAACATCTAAAGAAAGCCCATCTGTAGTTTCTCTCATGGCATAAAGTAAGAGCGATTTCTTAACTATAGTATTATGTTTAGCAAATGAACAATGGACAACAGGAAATCTTTCGTGTAAAGAAAGACATGCAATGAAGATCCCTCTTCAGTCTTGAACTCATCCATTTAAATTACACACCAGTTAGCATTTGTCCAAACAAATACAGCTTCAGCGAACAGTTTTACTACAACCACCATCTTCGTGAACTTCCTTCACAAGAAAATACACCGAAAGGAATCTCATTTCCAAACTGATACATAAACAGGTACCATAGTAGAGCCTTTCAATACCATGCTTGATGACATATATCGTTGGCAATTTCTAATTCATTAAACACCCCAAGCCCCAACTAATGGTTCATACTTTCAACTAAAAACGGCTGCTACCACCCTCCCTTGATAGAGACATCATAACAAGATTGCAGTTCTCGAACCTGTGGTCTCGTAAAGTTTGAAGGCTATACCAAAAATCTGAAACCATGGTGAGTTTGAGAACCAAATGTGGTTTTACAAATCAAAAATTGAGAGGCCTGAAAATCAATCCACATTGATTGAATTTTTACATGATTTCAATAACTACAAACTCAGTTTCAGAAACTAGGGCTCACATCGCACACAATTAAACCCCATTTTTAATTCTAACTTAATGCAGGGTTTTTTTAAACAGTCGCCATAGTTTTAACAATCAAATGTAACAAAAGGACATATCAAATCCAAAAAAAAAAAAAACATTATCATCTAGCATTCACATTTCATTCAAAACAAACATTACTAATAGAAATCCAATCTTTAACACAAATAATAATAAAAGGAGATTTAAATTGCCTGCTCAAGTGTGATTGGCACGACTCTCGCCCCCCTCCCCAAAACCGGCTGCCTCAGCTTCACCTACAAACACAAACAAAACCCCATCAAAATTAGAAATAAAGTAAAATAAAATAAAAGACCCCAAAAGTCCAAAATTTAGGGAAAAAGGAAAAGGGAAAAGACCTGAGCAAGCAAAGCCTGAGCATCCTCGTGGCGGAAGCAGAGGAGGCCGAGGGACTTGGCGCCGTTGTTAGGGTCGGAGACGAGGACGAACTCGTTCATGGAGTTGCTCACGGTGTACACCGAGGTCCCCGCCATCGTCTTCGCCACGTGGCCGGCAGAGAGCGCGAGGTCGAAGGCGGAGGAGGAGGAGAGAGGAGGAAGGGAGGAGGCGGCGAAGGGAGGAGGGCGGCGGGAGGCGGGGGCGACGCGGGAGGAGAGGTCGGAGGCGAGGCGGGAGAAGTGGTGGTTGAGGAACGAGGATAAGGAAGCCAAAGGGTTGTTGTTGAAAGAAGAGGAAGAGGACGAAGAATCCATTAGGGTTGCAGAGAGTGGGAGAGATGATGAAGCAGAAGGAGAAGGAGAGCCTGGCATCGCTCTCCTTCTTTCTATATCGCTTTCTAGAATCTGGGTTGCTCCGTCAATTTATCTGTGGATTTTTTGTGCGGAGCACGATGGACCGGTGGTGGGCAACAGGAGTTTTGGGGAGCCGGAATCAAACCCGGATCTCCGGTCTAATGTTTTGGGACTCGTTGCCTAAAAAAATAATATTATTTGTGGATCTTTTTGC
This sequence comes from Agapanthus africanus, assembly GCA_030015575.1. Classification (NCBI taxonomy): domain Eukaryota; kingdom Viridiplantae; phylum Streptophyta; class Magnoliopsida; order Asparagales; family Amaryllidaceae; genus Agapanthus; species Agapanthus africanus. The sequence goes on along the minus strand of JASDDO010000031.1, from coordinate 650,169,967 downwards.
CCTTCTGCTAAATTGCGCTAAAATATCTTCAACTATCTCGGTTTTTCACTATAAAACTTTGGACAATATTTTTACAAAAATTCTCAATATTAGTAAAATAAAGTAGCGCCCTTAGGATAATCTGGTTAATTAGAGACTAGGAGTGGCAACCCCGCGTTTCAAATCTTGACTAAGTTTAAAGTGGCTTAAATCATAAACCGGGTTGTCAACGCCGGTTTTCAAATTTTGATAATTTTTTTTCAAATTCTGATAACCCACGAATTTGCCTCATACGCATACCACACACAAGCACACAACACACACATGCATCCTAAGGAACCACGAATTTGTTCCGAAAGCGTTAATTTGTGGCCACTTAGGGGTTCCTGGATTCGAACCTGCACTTTCCCGAAAAGGGGAAGTGCTCATACCAACTGAGCTAGTGCTCATTGGTTGAAGCATTTTGTTGGTTGTTATCTGCGTATGAACTCAGTTATACCAATTTACAAGTCAGTTTTATCTCTTGCGTTCATGTTACACAATATAAGTTTCCTGCTACTCATTATCTAAAAATTCATCACCTACATAACTGAAGTATGGGCCTGGGAATTTGTCTGCATATATTGTTGTGCAGCGTATTTCTTATTTAAGCAAAAGAAGTGTTTCAGCCAGTATTACACAGAGGTAAAAGATGCACAAAGCCATGTCGAGTTGAAATATTTATAGTTTTCACCTGAAGAAACCCAATCATTCTCATCGTGAGCAGTTCTATGTTAAGCTTCTGTTTAAATACATTGATTGCAGGAAACCGGGTTTTCCAACCTCGGTTTCTAAGTTGTTCCAGAAAAAAAATTGATGAATTTGAAAAAAATTTATCAAAATTTGAAAACCAGGTTGACAACCCAGTTTCTGATTTAATCTGCTTTAAAAATTATCAAAATTTGAAACCAGGGTCGCCAACACCAGTTTCCAATTAATGTTAACAAAAAAATTTACCTACCGTGATCACCGTCAAATTATGACATGGCAATGATTAAGGTCGATTTTGATAATTAAAAAGTAAGTAGGTAGATTTTACTAGTTAAATATTCAATGAGGATTTATTTTATATAAATTGTCTTAATACTTAAGTTTTTTTATTACAGAAAAACACCTTAAACTATGATTTTGAAGAAACCTTTTTTACTAAAATATCCTAAAAAAACACTTAAGGAACATGATACTTAATGGTCTTTTAATGTAATTTATCCTTCTCTTTTTATTTAAGTTGGGACCGATTTCTAATATGTCAACCTAATTTTTCACTTATTTTCTTCGGACAAGGGGAAAGGAAAAATAAACCATAAAAATTCCAAGTGTTTTGTTGTATTACACCCCATTCTCATTATTTGGAAAATCATTTTGATCTCGTATTTTTATATTGGGTATATTTTATAAAATAAATCGAAAATTTTAAAGGTTAGATAGTGGCAGCACCATTAAACTTTCAAAATGGCATGAAACCTTGAGGGTATTTTTGTGTGGAAAACACCGAATTTAATTCATTATGGAGCATGTTCAGTTCATGTGTACAAGGTCAATTTGATGCTGAAAATTATGAGTTATTCTGTGATTGTATTATTTTTCTTGGGAAAAAAGAACTTCATGAAAGAGTAGAATTACTTCTACCAAATCAAAAGGATGATTTTTTTCGACATGTTATATCATCGTCAAATGCTATTATCTCATGGAGCAAAAGAACAACATAATCTATCATTTAGCTCATGTTAATCGTTTGGGGAATTTAATTTTGAATGAATCATTGTAGAATAATTGGTAGACTACAGCTTTGATTAAAAAAAGGTACAATTATGTTATCTGATGAAGCTTGTTATCTGATGAAGCTTGGTGCAACTATGTACGTAACAAATAAGATAAATATTTTTCATATTTTTATTGTTTAGAACCGGGAGTACTTTTACTCTGTAGCCCTGTTTGGATATGAAGTTAGAATAACCCTAGTTTATTTTTTAGTTGAGTTAGAAGGTATGTAACTGTAGTTTGAAAGTCCCAAACTCCAGATAACTTAGATCAGATTGGAGTAGATTGGAGTCGAGATACTTTTTGTTATCTCAACTTTAGAGCTGAGATAATTATAGTTAGATCAACACCTAAATCATTGCCAAACAAGATAAAGTTAGCATTTTGTAGTTAAGTTTTTCTAACTCCATGAAACCGCGGTTTAGAAAACTTAACTCCGTTCCCAAACTGGGCATCACTGTCCCAACACTCCTTTACTCTTAATCATCCATATAAAAAGTCCCAGAAACAAATCTGACTTATTGTGAGTGGACAGAGAGGGCCTCAAAAAGGTTTTGAAAGGGCAGGAAAACCTCTTTCATTTGGCCCAAAAGCAGGAAACATCCTTAACGTTAAAAACCTTCAATTTGCCTTCCTCACTTAACCGCACTTAACCGCCGTTAGATTTTCCATTCAAAAATAACACCAGTTCATCATAATGCCCCTAAAAAATGTTTTACAATAGCATTTAAAGGAATTCAAGGGTATTTTAGTCATGTCACGAAATTTTTGGATGAAAAAATTTAACAGAAGTTAAGCGAAGGAGGATAAGATGGAGATTTTCAAACGCTAGAAGGGTTCCTGCTTTAGGGCAAACGGTAGTGTAGTTTCCCACATCTAAGCCTTTGAACATATGCTTAGTTTTGCACTCAAAGGCCTACAGAGGCCCACTTCGTTAGATGGGCTGTTTTAGCCCATTTTGAGGCTGTCATGAAAACTGACGCCATTGAGTCTTTTTTATATGTTACAGAGAAGAACGCAATATTTTTGCAAGCAAAGAGCAAATTTTTTAGTTTTTTTATTTTTATTTTTGTTAAAGAGAAAAATTTCTTACTTAGAAGCTGCAGGATTGGTATGAATTTCAGGGATTTAATTGGACATAACGTTTTCAACCGTATCGTTTTCGGCTGTAGATTTAATTCTTAATTACCATGTTATATTTGTTAAATATAAAAATAAATCTCTTAACCAGCATCTTAAGTTCAGAGTTTTGGTAGAGTGGAAGATACATTTTATTTGGTATCATAGTAACCGGATGGTTCGATTTTCACTAGGCACATATTGAATACTGATTAATTTAAATTAAAAAACACCGCTACAAACATTTCCCAATATAACATTTTTTGTTCAGTTTAATTGAAGGTTTTCTATTACCATGCTTGTTGATCAAATGAACATATAAAAATAATGTCTGAGGCTAATATCTTACTTGGTGATGCAGACGTTAAAATAAAAATTATGTTTATTTTTTTAATTTTAGAGAAGATTAAATTTACATGGTTGGAGCCTGTAATTTATTTTCAAAATGATCCACGATGATTGTGATAGTTATTTAAGATTAGTAGAGAAAATTGTGTATTTATAAGTGATTCAGTTGATTATGGAATTTATTAAATATTTGTTATGGTCTTATAGAGAATTTTGCATTTGATTTTTTTTCTTGGAATTGAAATCATTTGAGGACCCTAGGTTTTGTGGTTATAATGACTAGTATTTAGCACATGATGTACGTTTTAATATGACAAAGATTTGAGAATTTTTTTAAAAAATTAGTTAAAATAATATAGAATTTAAAGGGTTTTTGCTGTATTTTCATTTTTTAAAAATTTAATAAGCTACCTATCTTAAATAATTTTTAAAAATCATTATTATTTTAACAAAAAATATTTAAGATAGTTCTTAGAAAAATAAAGCAATTTAAACTAAAAAACTAACAAGTCATAATAAGTCGACACGTTAGCAAATTACAGGGGTTTCTTTTGCACATGTTCCGTACACCCCTTCTTTGACATTAATATATAGAGAGAGACTAGTATTTTGCACGTGCGATACACGTTTGTATATTTTGACATCATGGACAAAAATTTTAAATGAATTTTTTAAATAATTAGTTAAAAGAATATAGGTTTATGTGTAATAAGCTGACATATCATCATTGCTTAGATGACAACAAATTAAAGGGCCGTCTTTTCACAGGTGCTTCCCATACCTCTCCTTTGATATTATATCGAAGGCAATTTTTTAAAATAATCTCCTTTTACCATTTAATTACTAAAATCGACTCCGAACAAATATAATTATGAAAACCGACTCCTACTTGCGCACGTAAGCACATGGCAGCCACGCTGGCAAGATTTTTTGGTCCATTTTGAAACCGGCGTTGGCAATCCTGATTTTTGAATCTTAAACATTTTATGGTGTTGACTTCCGGTATCTCTTTGTCCATGTAATGAATTCCTATGCATATTCAAGAATCCATCTCTCTCCCACTCCCTCTGGTCCCCTCTCTCTAACATGTAGTTTGGAGCTTCTTGATCGTTGAAACCCCCCCACCCCACCCCATCCCACCCACATCCACACCCTCTCCCCATTTTTCGATGAGCTCATCGATGTGAATTGCATCTTTGAGTAGTAGATATGACGTGACCTGGATCACGCCAAGATGTTACCTTCCGTTGATCTGCTGATGGCGGCGATAGACGGCTAATGTTTGATCTGGAGGCAGGCTCCTGAAGCGTGTGGATCTCAATGGGTTTGAGGCTGTTGGCGCCGAGCTATCTGCAAGGAAGTCCCGGGGTGGTTGTACCACCGAGGACCCTCCGACGGTCAAGTTAGAGAGGGAATCCGAGCAGATTAACGACTTAGTGGAGTAAAAATGGCTTACTTGAACCGTCTGGAAGAGGGGTTTATATAGAGGTGGCAGCAGGCAGGGCAGGCGCGAGAATCACGCCGGCCGTTATGCTCCCGACGTCACGCCCGCGTGATAAGCGGGATCCCCATTAATGGCGAGATAGGCTCGTTAATGGGGGATCGTGATAGCGTGGAACGTGGGATGTGGCCGGCGGATATCTCGCACATGGCGAGATTCGCGGGATGGCGGTTGCGCCTGTGAGCGGTGCCGTTGGTCGGTCGATGAGACCGAGGAAGATGACCTCGGCGGGAGAGCTCGCGGACGAGCGGGAGAGCCGAGGTATCTTCGTTCCGTGGTGGCCCGGAGACAAGCTGTGAGGCCGAGGAGGCCGATTGTGCTAGGGGCTCAGAGGTGAGCCAGCGCTTGTTTATGGGACGAGCACAGGAGTGGTCTGGTCGGCCACTGTAGGTCCTTTCTTGTGAGATTTGGGACACGCCATCTACCACGTGTCATGATCGGGGAGATCCTCGATATCGAGGATCATCATTAGCCCCCCACTCTCGTCCCGACCAGCTGACAGGTCGGGTCGAAAGTGGCCTGCCGGGTCACGTGAAGTGAGCTCCTTTCGAAGTTATCGTCGGGCGTGTCCCCGGGTAACCTATTTTCTGGATGACGCCAGCGGATTAAGGGAGAGATCTCTGCATTAAAGAGGGTGCGACGGATCGTGTGTACGCTTACTGAAGCGACAGTCCACGTGTCGGGCGCTGGGTGGCTGACGCGACAGGCCGCAAACATCTGGCGTCGGAGGGGATATGTCAATGTGTATGCGACAGGTGGAGCGATCGTGGCCATCGAGTGTACTGAACCGTTTCGGCGGGAGATGACTGTCGCCGTTGGTGTTGGATGAGAACGCCGGTGGCAATAAGTAGTGGTGGGGCCCACGTGAGGGCCCATTCCTCTTAATAATCTCATCGTTTTTGGTCTTGTTAGCTCGGCGCTCTCCTTTTTAGGTCGGATCTCCGCGTTCCCGAGGACTTCTCTTCATCAGGTTAGATGTCTTCCTTTCTTTCTTCTACTTCTTTTCCTTCTGAGTCGAGTCCACCTTTCCCTTCGGCAGAGCAAATGGATCGATCTAGGACTCTCGGTGCTCAGTCCCTGATGGGGGCCAGCGGTGCGGCTGTGCTTTCGGCTGACCTGAGCCCAGCACCAAATGTGTCGCCACGGGCGGGGCCATCTACCTCGTCACGAGCTCCCGATGATTGTCTCGGCGGCGGCCAAAGGCGTCCACGGGTTCCCGAGCCCCAGACGAGGGATGCGGGAGAGGGCGAAGGCGGGGTTCCTCTTAAGAGGAAGAGGACGGTCTCTCTTGCACCACCGTCGGAGAACCCTTAGGGGATTCCCGTGCAAGAGGGGGACGTCCATTTCGTTGTCCCGTCTGGGCTTTCCGTTGCTGCCAGCCTGCTTGCTGTTATGGAAAATCCGGTCGGGTGCAAGGTTCCGCGGGGGACCCTGAGGGCCCAAATGGCGGCTATAGTTCAGGAGACGATGCAGGTACGTACTCCTCCAAGTGTCATTTTGAGCGCCCTTTCGTTAGTTCGATGGTCTTTAGGTCTCTTTGATGTTTTTCGTCTGGTCCTTCAGCGCTGCGCCCTCGTCACCCGCATGGAGGCCGATGGGGCCCTCCCTGCTTCAAGGCCAGCGGGAGAGTCTTCTTCGGAGGCCGAGGACCTGCGACTTAAGCTGCGTCTGGAGAGGGAGAGGATGGCTGTCTTGGAAGCTCGATCGGCCGCCGTGGAACTCGCCGTCGCAAAGTGCCGGGAGTCCTATCATCGCCTAAGTGAGTCCCACCGAGTCGTCGAGGCGAAGCTGATAGAACTGGCCGATCGCTTTGCAGCTATGAAAAGGGCGAGGGATGCTAGCAGGCGGGATGCCGAGGCGGCGCTTCAGGCGGCGGAGGTTGCCCAGATTCGGGTTAGGAAGGCGGTGACCGATTACAAGGGGTCAGACCAGTTTTACGTCGACCTCGGCGAGGCCTCCGCCATGGCGTGGAACAAAGCTTTTGATGCCGTCAAGGAGCAGTTTCCAGAGTTTTTCGATGGTGAGCACCGTGCTCGAGTCCCACTTTCGGTGGTCATGCCTCCGGCCGACGGTGATGAGGGAGGCGCGGTCTAGGCGGGGCTTGCGCTCGAACTTTTTGTCTTTTCTTCCTCTCTCTTTGTAAGCCTCCGGGTAATTTGATAAGGCTGGGGAGCCCACAATACCCTTGTAAAGACTTTTAGCTTTGTGAATAAAGAAATTGTGCAGTAGCATTTGCGCGCGTATTTTCCTTTGTCGGTAAACACTTGTAGTTGCAAGTACTACTGCCTTTGTGTTATGTCGATTCTTCGTCTAGCGATTACGCGTCGAGTTGAATCTGCTCATTTTCCCAGTGTGCAAAGACGGTATCTCCATGGCCACGAAGTCGAGGTGGAGATCGCTCAGACGTAGACAGACCGGATGCCTCATGATGAGGTCATGTTCCTTAGCGTGGGAGGCCCGGAGAGGCATGCTGAGGGCGGGGCCGAGCAGGGTAGCTGCTCGGTGCCTCTTTGTGAGGGCTTTGATCCTTATCGCGGGAAGGGCCGTAAGTGGCCTACTAAGGACGGGCCGAGCAGGGTAGCTGCTCGGTGCCTCATGGTGAGGGCTTTGATCCCTGGTGTGTTGGGGTAGGGAGCGACCAGCCAGGTATAACCGAGCAAAGGCATGCCCGGTTGCCTCTTTCGAAGGCATTTTATCCTTAGCGCGGGAGGGGCCGTAAGAGGCCTACTAAGGATGGCCGAGCAGGGTAGCTGCTCAGTGCCTCATGATGAGGGCTTTGATCCCTGGTGTGTTGGGGTAGGGAGCTACCAGCCAGGGATAACCGAGCAAGGGCAGGCCCGGTTGCCTCTTTTGAGGGCTTTTTATCCTTAGCGTGGGAGGGGCCGTAAGAGGCCTACTAAAGATGGCCGAGCAGGGTTGCTGCCTGGTGCCTTTTGGCGAGGGCTTTGATCCTTAAGGATGGTCCGGGCAGGGTTGCTGCCCGGTGCCTCTTGGCGAGGGCTTTGATCCCTGGTGTGTTGGGGTAGGGAGCGACCGGCCAGGGATAACCGAGCAAGGGCGGGCCCGGTTGCCTCTTGCGAGAAATTTTTATCCTTAGCGCGGGAAGGGCCGTAAGAGGCCTACTAAGGATGGCCGAGCAGGGTTTCTGCCTGGTACCTCTTGGCGAGGGCTTTGATCCTTAAGGATGGCCGAGCAGGGTTGCTGTCCGGTGCCTCTTGGCGAGGGCTTTGATTCCTGGCGTTGTGGGGTAGGGGGTGTAACACCCAAGTTCATTTATACCAGTTCCAGTTATAGTATTTGCTTATTTATGGTATTTTCTTGATTTATCGTGTTTTGGGTGCGAATGGTATTTCACATTAGTATTGCATCCAATCCAACCCACTTGCTTGAAACTTGTTTGATTCATATTTATGAATTATCTTGACTTGTTACGTAGACATGTGCACTTTCTTAAATACTGCATACTGGCATTTTATCTGGCATTGCATCTTTTACCATATAACATTTTAAGTCACGTAAAATATTTTAAAAATACATTGCATGGCCTGCATGATACCCTTAACCCCGTCGTAGCATCTGCGCATCTTGTTCCTGTCCCGTTCAGTGAAACAGACTTGTTTGGATGGCTACGCGCACGTACGTGCATCCGTTCTTGGGGGTATGCATTTTCGTTACCCGAGTATTCATTTTTAAATTTGGTCGTCGTATATATTTTTCATATTTTAAACCTGAATTTTAGACCCGACTCGGGCGTGTTTGGAATATTTTTGTATCCCGCCAAAATTCAAATTTATTTAATATTTAAAATTTATTTAACAATTTAAATTTTCGTTAGCAGTTAAATTTTTTAAAACTAACTAAAATATTTATCAAATTTAAATCCCAACTATATTAACAAACCCAGTGCTCTCTCTCTCTCTTTTACTGCTTCGTGGCCCCACACTCATTTCTCTCTCCGCCTCTTTCCTTTCTTCTTTCTCTCTCTCTTCTCGCAGTCTCTTTCTCTCTCTTCCACTAACAGACAATTTTATATCTCCTCCCCCCCTCTCTCCTCTCGCACATCTCTCTCTCTTCTCGCGTCTCTCTCTCTCTCCTCTCGCGGTGAGTGGGGATCGCGTCACCTCCCTCTTGATATGCTCACCTCCCTTCTTCCCTAACAACTTCCCCATATCTCGTCGTCTTCCCCATCCTTTAAAAACCCCGAGCCTCCTTTCTCTAACCCATCAAACCTCATTGCCTCCTCACCCTCACCTCATCGAGCCCTCATCTCCTCCTCCTCGCCATCTCATTCTTCTTCTTCCTGCACACCCGAGCATCCCTGCATACACCATTGCACCCAAGAACCCACCTGCACCACCTCACCTCGCCGCCGATCACCTCCACCACTCATCACCATCTCCTTCCACCTCTCCTCTCCCTCTTCTCTGTTCTTCCTCCTACAACTAACCCTGCACCCAAAAGACCTACCAACAGAACCGAGCCGAACCCTAACCTAACCCCAACACCAAACCCTAGATCGCCAGAGCTCCGATCATCTCCTCGACACCAGCACTCGTCTCCTGACCCTTGTACACTACAATCCATTCGCCGGGGCCGGGATCGACGCCGACGATCCAGACGACGTACCTTTCCTGCGGGATCACCCTCGTGCGTTACTTGGACCCGTTCCGTATGCCGTGCGTGCGTCGCGACATTTTGCCGACATCGGACGTACCGTACATATCCGTTTCTTGATCCGTCTAGACAAGTTTATCTTGCTACATACTACATTACTTTATATATATATCTATTTTAATAAATATAATACTGGTATTTCAAATAATGCACCCCATGTTTACTTTTACAGTTTTTCGACATCCGTCTGCATCCGTACATGTTACTTTACATCTAGCGCATGCAAACCTATCATGTTACATACTATATTACAATATACAGCACTCAATGTAATATTTACATCTCATATTGCTTAATTATACATCATGCATTTACCAGTTTATCATTTTACTGTTATATCACGTCCGTGTGCATCCATATCAGTAATTACATATCTAGTCGCATGTTAAATCACCTTGCTACATGCTAGGTATAGTTTTACGCATCCATATGAGTAAAATGTTACCCGTTTATCATATTATACATCAATATGCAAGTTTTACAGTTTTCGGATACTCATTTGCATCCATATCATATCATATATATATAACTGCATCTATAGATCACATTAATACATAATACTATGATATTAACACCCCATGTTTAATAAAGTGCATCCTAATTAGTATTGGAACTATAAATGTAACCCTAATCGATAATTGTGCATCCAAATCATTGATTTTATATCGATTTGCATACGATGTCACATTATTTCATTTTATTGTTATATTATTACTCCATACTTGATTTTGTGCACCCATACTTATTACAGTTTGATTATGAGCACCCACTTGATACTTGTGTACTATCTGACATGACCTGATACACTACTACTTGACATGACTTGATACATGTACACCACCTGACATGACCTGATGTACCACAGCTTGACATGTTACTTGATCTTGTTACTAATGCTGACATTCTTGACATGTTGTCCTTACGGACATATCCTGTTGTCTATACAGACAAACCTGTACCTGCTTGATCCTGTGTTGGCATTAGTTCCAGATTTATCAATACCTGACTTGAACACATAACCTTGGGGGTATGGGGAAATCAAAAGTGTAAACTAAGGCGTAACTTAAAAGGGTATTACTTGATCCATAGTCCCGGCGGGTAACGGGACAGAGCTATTCGTGACTCTTACATATTCTTGATCCGTGGTCCCGGGGGGTAACAGGACAGAACCACTCTTGGTTCACATATTCCTGATCCGTGGTCCCGGGGGGTAACGAGACATATACTTTGAGTTACATGGAGGATTACTCTAATTGATTTCAATAACTTTAGAGTAGATAACCCTATAGCACAGTTTAGACTACTCACTGCACTTCATCTGTATATATTCTGTCCACTGATCTATATTCATGTTACTGTTACTGTTTATACTTCATGCCTGCATATTTCTTTACATCCGGCTTGCTTAGAATTATTGATATTATGACGCACTGACGTTTGAGTTTTGCATGGCCCAGATCCCTTATCATTATCACAGGTTGTCCAGGAGTATTTTGATCAACAGGCCAAGCAGTGAGGACCTGTTTATAGTTTAGTTAGTTTCTTTCAGTATTATTTTATTCCTGGCGTGAGCCCGTATTATGGGACGTACATTCCAGATTATTATTGTATTGGATCTTTTGCTTCCGTATTTTTATTCTTGACTCGTTATTCTGGCTCATGGATATGTACTAGATAGTTCTTTTATTTCTACTATTCTTGATATCTTTAGATAGCCGTAATGTGACTGTGGAGGGATTTTTCCTAGCCACAGGTAGCATGGTTGGCTCTGTCACGTTCCAATCTTAGAGCACTCTGGGAAGCGGGGCGTGACAGGGGGCTACCAGCCAGAGATAGCTGAGCAGGGTAGCCGCTCTGCTGCCTCTTGGTGAGGGCTTCGATCCCTAGCGTTGTGGGGTAGGGGAGCTACCATCCAGGGATAGCCGAGCGGGGTAGCCGCTCGGCTGCTTCTTAGTGAGGGCTTCGATCCCTGGCGTTGTGGGGTAGGGGAGCTACCAGCCAGGGATAGCCGAGTGGGGTAGCCGCTCGACTGCCTCTTAGTGAGGGCTTCGATCCCTGGCGTTGTGGGGTAGGGGAGCTACCGACCAAGGATAGCCGAGTAGGGTAGCCGCTTGGCTGCCTCTTAGTGAAGGCTTAGATCCCTGGTGTTGTGGGGTAGGGGAGTTACCAGCCAGAGATAGCCGAGCGGGGTAGCCGCTCGGCTGCCTCTTAGTGAGGGCTTTGATCCCTGGCGTTGTGGGGTAGGGGAGCTACCAGCTAGGGATAGCCGAGCAGGGTAGCCGCTCGGCTGCCTCTTAGTGAGGGCTTAGATCCTTAGCGCTGGAGGGGCCGCAGGAGGCCTGCTACGGACCGACCGAGCGGTGAAACTGCTTGGTTGCCTCTTGGCGAGGGCTTTGATCCTTAGCGCTGGAGGGGCCATGGGAGGCCTGCTAAGGATTGACCGAGCAGTGAAGCTTCTTAGTTGCCTCTTGGCGAGGGCTTTGATCCCTAGCATTGTGAGGTAGGGAGATACCAGCCAGGGATATCCGAGCAGGGTAGCCTCTCTGCTGCCTCTTCGTGAGGGCTTAGATCTTTAGCACTGGAGGGGCCATGGGAGGCCTGCTAAGGATTGACCGAGCAGTGAAGCTATCTGGTTGCCTCTTGGCGAGGGCTTTGATCCCTGGCGTTATGGGTAGGGGAGCTACCAGCCAGGGATAGCCGAGCAGGGTAGCTGCTCGGCTGCCTCTTCGTGAGGGCTTAGATCCCTGGCGTTGTGGGGTAGGGAGCTACCAGCCAGGGATAGTCGAGTAGGGTAGCCGCTCGGCTGCTTCTTCGTGAGGGCTTAGATCCTTAGCGCTGGAGGGCCATGGGAGGTCTGCTAAGGATCGACCGAGCAGTGAAACTGCTTGGTTGCCTCTTGGCGAGGGCTTTGATCTTTAGCGCTGGAGGGGCCATGAGAGGCCTGCTAAGGATTGACCGAGCAGTGAAGCTGCTCAGTTGCATCTTGGCGAGGGCTTTGATCCCTGGCGTTGTGGGGTAGGGAGCTACCAGCCAGGGATAGACGAGCAGGGTAGCCGCTCGGCTGCCTCTTCATGAGGGCTTAGATCTTTAGCGCTGGAGGGGCCATAGGAGGCCTGCTAAGGATTGACCGAGCAGTGAAACTGCTCGGTTACCTCTTGACGAGGGTTTTGATCACTGTTCATATCATAATTTTGCATTATTATATTCCCCATTCTTAGTCATTTTACAAATAAACAGGTGCTTTTGATCCATGTCTGCTACATAGTTGCAGGTTACAGGTTCTCGGAACAAAAATAGTGAAAAAGATGAAAAGATGATACAAAAGTGAGACTACGACCAAAAAATGGAAGAATCTTGATCAAGCCTACAGTTGGAGAATAAACAAAGATCAATGGACGATTTCACAAAGAACAAAGGCAACGCAAGGTTCAAGACTTCGACACGAAGTAAGCGGTAAAAGTCCACGACTTTATTCACTGTGGAAATCTGGAAGAAATTTAGAAGACAAACTGAGAAACCATGTAAATAAACAAGAAGCCAAAAGCAGCAGAAAGAACCCCAGGAAAAAGCAGTCAGCAAGCCATCAAGATGGCCGCGGAACCGCGGCCAAACCAAGCTTATGGCCACGGATCCGCGGCCATATAGTGCCCGTGTCGGTGGAAAATTGTAACGGCGTGGCGGTGCGGCCTCTTTAGGGTAAAATTGTAAATGCAGATCTGAATTGATTGTAACCCGAGATTTCTATGCTCTATAAATAGAAATCCTAAATCTCTTTTTGAGGTATGCCTCTTCTTGTGCCTCATTGTATTTATCAAAATTCAGATCCTGTAAATGTTGGAAGAGAGTATCAAATAAAAATTAGAGTAAGTTTTATTTTCATTGCCCTAGTTAATTTTATTATCTGCCCTAGTGTAACTTTTATTATCTGCCCTAGTATAGATTTCATTATCTGCCTTAGTTAATTAGTTTAGAACATGTTAATCAATTCCCTAACGAGTGAGTAGTTCCTCACTTGTTAGGGTTAGGAATAGGAAAGGTTTGAGAGATGAAAATCTCTCACCCCTTTCTTACCCATCACACGTTTTTATAGGACTCCATGCATACATACACACACCGCTCCCTACGGCACCCTATCCCACGAGGTAGCGGTGATACCGTAGTATAAAAGACCGGTTGCGTATGTTTTCCATGGAGATTAGGGTAAGAATTAAGAAAGGAAGGATAAGAACCTAGAGGAAGAAATATCGTTTCTTCCCGATGGTACTAGTCCACTTTATTAATTATTACCATAACACCTCATAGATCTTAAATAGGGCATAGAAAGCGGTGAGGAATATTGACTTTCCAAACTTAACCTAAATAAACCTAACCCTAGCAAGATTTTAATCCTAATCTAGATCAACTTAGTTTTTAGTGATAATCAATCCGACAACAATCGGAATTAACTCGTTAGAACAAATTGAGAATACACAAAATCCCTGTGGACCGATCCGTACTCACCGGCTAGCTACCAAGCGACGCCGTTCTTGATTGCGGTTAAAAATTCTTTGATCGTAAAATCTCTATCAATCAAATGGCGCCGTTGCCGGAGATGGCGTTGTTATTTTCTTTTTGTAATTTCGGGTTAATATAAAATTGAAAAATCATAAAAACTGAAAAATAAAAAAATATATAATTTTTTTTATCATCTTGTTATTTTTTGAAGGGTATTTTCGTTTGAATTGTGCAGGATCGAAGAACAAATTCAGATCTGGAAAACTCCAGAGAGCAAAACAGAAAACAACAGATCTGAACAAATAGAGGATAACCACAACAGAGCAACAGAAGAAGTTGGAGGACTAAGTCAACGATCTCATCGCGGAACCGCGGTTAAAGGCAGGGTCCGGCGGCGGAACCGCGGCGCTTGGGTGACGTCAGCAAGTGAAAATCCCTCTGTAAGCTTTCTCTTCTTCTCTGTAACCCCCTTATTTCCTCTGAAAAAATTTTCCTGCAGGGTTCTTTACGCAAAAATTTCTCTCCCTTATCCAATAACTTGATCTTGTGCAGGATTCTTTGCGCCGCGCTAAAAAAAAAATTGTTTGCAAGTGATTGTGTTTATTGCTTTGCATATTTTAAATTGACTTTAAGGGGCTTGAACACCAATCCAGATTTGGTGGGGATTTCATTGTCCTTCCCAGGACCCCAAAAATCACATAAAGCATATTGCATTGATCATCAAGTTAATTAAAAATGATTAGACTCAGCCCTAAGGACTTCGCGCTCAATAGGACAAACGAATAGTTGTAGGCATCGACCGTTGATCCTAACCTGACTTTGTGGTGACTAGGCTAGACATGTAGTGAAAGGTAACTTTAAAGGGCCCGTCTCACGGTGATTCGTGAGCGGATCCCTCCTTTCTCTACTTGTGCTTACCTGGCCACAATTGGCGCTGAAGAGGCGGTTTGAGATCCTACTTCTTGCCCTTTAGAACAGTTAGGAGCTGTCTAGCTGACCTAGGTGACCCTAGAATTAGGCTTGATTGTGCATTGTGATTGATTGAACGTGTGTCTAAGCCTTTTATCGAAAATCTTTTTGCAAAAAGCTCCACATAAAAAAACACAAAAAGAAAAAAAATTTACAAAAACTTGCAACTTGTCGCTAAGAAATCCGTGCACCCCACATTCTTTTTCTTCTCCTTTCTTCCATCATGGGTACCTCACCTCACAAAACTTTTGCCGAACTTTGGTACCCTCATCCAAACATTGCTTCATACGCGAATTGTTTTGGTCGAATTACGGACGACCCCTCCATGCCCAAAATTTCTTTGAAAGATCGAATAGAAGCGTCTAGGAGAAACAGTTCGACTCCGCAATCCACTTTGTATCAACCATTTCAACCTTCACCACCTTCTTACGTTGATACTCCTTTTTCGAGTTCTGTTGTAACTCCGAAACCCATGTCTATTGCTGAACATATTGAACAATCTCGTAACCGATCTTTCACTTTTTTCAACACTTCCAGTTCTTAGGATCAACAAGTCCATTCACCTTTTTATCCAAATGTTGATCCTACTCCTGTCCAACCATTCAATTCTGACCAGTCCTACCCGACTTTCGCACCTTCCCTAGACATTGCTTCTACACAGCCATTTGGGAGTTTCCAGAATCCAAACAATTTTGAATCTTTTACTGAAACCCTTCACAACCCATGTCTAGTCTGGAGCAGTCGTTGGAAGCTTACATTGCAGCAACAAACCAACAGATGAGGAATCTAGATGCGTTCATTGCAGCCCTTAATTCATCAAGACAACCTAGTGAACCGGTAGCTAGTTTCCAACTAGCTTCAAATTTTCCAATGTATGATGAGGCGGTTGGACAGAGTGAGAATTTGAGTGGTGAGAGTGAGCTGTACACACTTTCAAATCAAACCTACTCATACCCAATTGAATCACACAACTCCGGTTTTCAATCAAGTGTCCCAAATGATTTACCAGTTGAAGACAAAACGTGTAATGAGTTGTATGATCTTGTAGTGTTTGATTTACCTGATTGTGAAGAGCCCTTTTCGAGTGAAACCATCACTAATCCTTTTAACCTCTACACCTCCACTCTAGAACCTGAATTGATAAATATCCATGCCTTTGATGAGGTGTCTAAAAAAATTGATTTTCACTTGATTGAGGATATTGACGCCGGGAATATTTTGGATGATGAACCCGTATATTTGACTGAAATTTTCTCTACAATTCATAATCCCGAGTCATTAAATGTTTCTCCCGAACTTCATATGCGTCTTGATTTTGATGATAATTGCATGGATGAGATAACTTTTGAGGAGAACTATGAGGATAGTATTGAGGAGAGTATTGAGGATGAATCAGTTTTGTTTGATGTGTCGGATTTTCCAATTCATCCTTCTGAACCTTTAACTGTTATACTTCCTAAATCACCCCCCTCCTTTCCATCGTTCTGACCACGCAAAAGATCACGCAGGAGGACTGTGAGCTTGAAAAATTTCTGTTTGATCACAGCAGTTTGGACGCCACTAGTGCGTTCCTCTTTGAATCTGACACAGTTCTCACAGCCGATAACGATTACGAGTGTTTCACTTTTTCGGACGATTTTGAAGACTAATCGCCCGAGTTTGAGTCCTTTGAATTTTCAGATGAGTTAGTTGAACCATCAGACTCGGTTGCTTACAGTCATTTCGAACCATTAATGGAATCCTCCGAATTCGAGACAGTTTACTTAGGTGAGAATAAGACTATCCCTAAATCACTCTCCTTTGTCATTTCCATCGTTTCGACCTCGCAAGAATCCGTCGCGCTTCCATCTTCAATGGATGGTTTACCAAGTTCAACGTATCCATGTTTTCTTGTGAATCTTGAGGGATTTGACCCCATTTCTCGACGGGTTGATAGATTAGCACAATCGCTTTTAACACATCGGTCATCACAATTTGTGCTAATTTTTTCACTCAATTTACACCCTCAAGTTCGTACTACACTTCTTTCTCTCTTCCGCCATTCTCCTCCTCCTCCGAGACCGTATACCGCTTCTATCTCCACACGGTCTCGTGTGCTTCTCATTTCTTTTCTCTACACTCCATTCTTTCACAAACCCTACCATTATAATGATAAAAATTTTGAATGGTTGGTGCTAACCTTTGGCCTGTGTAAGGCCTTGTATAGTTTGATTTTTCTCCTCCCCAACTCTGAACTTTAACGCTTAAAACAGTGGAAACACTGTTTCACTTAAGTTTGGGGGGACCT
The DNA here is from genome assembly GCA_030015575.1 of Agapanthus africanus. Classification (NCBI taxonomy): domain Eukaryota; kingdom Viridiplantae; phylum Streptophyta; class Magnoliopsida; order Asparagales; family Amaryllidaceae; genus Agapanthus; species Agapanthus africanus. Next base: position 650,152,796 of record JASDDO010000031.1, on the reverse strand, counting down.
TGTTGTATATATATTTTGTTTTTCTTTTAACAATAAAAAATTATATAAAAAAAATAAACAGGGGAGTGCCGACATTTTCGACCCTCTTGGTGTAGCCTGACAGTGAGGACACTGTCAAGTTTAAGTTTGGGGGTGTGCTCGGTAAGCTTTCTTCCTTCGCATTCATATGTACATCTTTGCATTTGCATACTTACTTTAAAACCCATAAAAAATTGAAAATTTTCAAAAATTAAAACATTCAATTTTGGCCTTAATTGACTTGAGTTTGACAAATAGGTTAACTAACTAGGAACAACTAGACCTTAGACTTAGTAAATTAAAAACCCTAAAAATAACCTTTCTTAAAATTTAACGGTAGAAAGTATATGTCTTTGTAGTTTATGTCACGCCCCGCTTCTCAGAGTGCGCTAAGATAGGCACGTGACATAACCAACCATGCTACCTGCGGATAGGAAATATCCTTCCACAGTCACATTACGGCTGTAAAGATATCAAGAACAATAATAAACTATCTAATACATGTCCATAAGCCAGAATAAAGCGAGTTAAGAATAAAATAATGCGGAAGCAAAAGTTCCAATACAAGAATAAACTGGAATGTACGTCCCATAATACGAGCTCACATCAGGAATGAAAATACCGGAAGTTAAAAAAAAACTAACTGCTAACAAGTCCTCACTGCTCAGCCTGCTGACTGAAATACTCCTGCTCGGCCTGTAGCGAAGGTAAAGAATCCGGGCCATGCAAAATCCAGACGTCAGTGCGTCATAACATCAAGCAATAATATATAAACAGGGTAGCAAGACATGCAGGTATGATCCTAAATGGTAAAACAGGTATAACAGTGATATAAGTAAGGACAATGAAGGGTTGTGTGCGGTGAGTAATCTAAACTGGTATACAGTGTTAACTACTCTCAAGTCTTTGAAATCAATTTGATGAATCATCGATGTAACTCAATAGTATCCCGTGCATGCCCGGGATCACGGTCTATGACTCTCGGGCTGAATCCGAGACGTGCCGCAAGGCAGTAAAGGGTAGTAGGTAATGACGAGCGATGTCAGCAGCATCACCCCGGGGCCGGCCTAGCCCGTAAGACTGATCAGAAAAGGTATCGAACTATCGAGTTACAAGTCAGGTTTCATCATTAATTCCCCCATACCCCCAAGTTATATATGTTCAAGTCAGGTATTAATAATCTGAAGCTAGTGCCAACACAGGATCACACAGGTACAGGTTTGTCTAGATCGACAACAGGAAATGTCCGTAGGGACAACAGGTCAGGTTTGTTGGCATTAGTAACAAGATCAGGAAATAGAGAAAGTCATGGTACCTCTAGTCAAGTCAGGTAATATATAGTTATCATGTCATGTCAAGAAGTGCACGGTATCACATCGTGTCAAGTAATGGTATATCAGTCATGTCAGGGGGTGCGCAAATGTCACGCGGGTGCTCATAATCAAACTATAATAAGCATAAGTATACAAAATAAGTATGGGGTACTAATGGAACAATAAAACGGAACATTGTAATGTGGTATGAAAATAGGTACAGATTAAAATATATGGATGCACGGTTATCGATTTGAGTTAGGGTTATGGTTCCAACATTAAGTAAAATACACTTAATCAAATATGGAATGTTAAAATCTCGTTATTATGTATTAAATAATCTAGAGATGCAATTGAATATATATTAGGCTAGATGTATGCAAACGGTTGTCCGATAGGGTATAAACTATTAAAGGGGTACTATGGGCTATGCAAATAATTATTATGTGATTTAAATATGGATGTGGGTACTATGTATAGTAAACTAAAATGCAACATGGTATGTTTCAAGTTATAAATCTAAAATGATATAAATGGTCATCGAAATGTTAAAAAATGGAACATGCGGCATTAAATTTAATCTACAGGTTCAATATGCAATTAAATACGTATAAAATAATATAAGTAGCATATAGCAAGTTTTACTTGGCTCGACAGATCAAGAAACGGGTATACGGAACGTCACACGTCGGCGGGAAAAGTTGCGACGCGCGCACGATACACGGAACGGATCCAAACAACGTACAAAGGGATCACACGGGTCAGGTACGCTCGCTGGGTCGTCGGGATCGTCGACGGCACGACCCGATTCCGGCAAACAAGAAAAACAGTGAACATGTTAACGAAAGAATGCATGGAGGGAAGAAAAGAGAAGAATGGAAGAGATCTTACTGTGGATAGGTGCTCTGGGATTCCAGGGGAGTTGGCAAGGGGCGACGACGACGACGAGGGGTTGCCGGCGTGGGGTTTGCCGGCGAAGGATAGTGGCTGCGGTTATTGATGCAGGGAATGGTGCTCGGGTTCTTGGGTGAAGTGGTCGGGTTCGGGGTTTGTAGGGTTAGAGAAGGAGAGAGGGGGAGAAGATGGGGAAATGGTGACCAAGGGAGGCCGACGAGGTGGTCGACGGCGATGGGAAGTGAAGGTGGCGGAGATGGGTGCGTGGGTGTTCGGGTTCGTCGGGGAGAGAAGAGATGGAGGCGGAGGCGATGAGGGTGAGGAGGAGACGAGGTCGGGAATGGCGTCGTCGAGGGTCTTGGACGACGGAAAGGTGGAGGCGACGGCTAGGGTTTTGGGTTCGTGAAAAAAAAGAAGAAGAAGAAGGAAGAAATATATAAAGAGAGAGAGAGAGAAAAGTAGCGAGAGGAGAGAGAAAGATTCTGAGAGAGGGGGAGAGAAGAGAGAAGAGAGAGAGAGAGAGAGAAGCGAATAGTGAGGAGAGATGAAATTGTTTTTATGTGGAGGAGAGAGAAAGAGTAGCGGTGAGGGAGAGAGAGAGAGAAGAGAGAAGAGAGAGAAGAGAGAGAGAGAGCAGGTGGGGTCTGGTGGCAGCAAGAGAGGGAGAGAGAGAGAGATGAATGGTTTGTTAAAAATATTTGTTTTGATTATAATTTAAAATATATTTGGTTAGTTAATATGAACTGTTAAATAAGATTTTAAACGGTTAAATGAATTTTAAATATTTAATAAACTTGAATTTTGGCGGGATACAAAAATATTCCAAAATACGCCCGGGTCGGGTCTAAAAATTTAGTTTTAAAATACGAAAAATATATGTGACTTCCAAATTTCAAAATGAATGCTCAAGCAACGAAAATACATACCCCCAAGAACGGATGCACGTACGTGCGCGTAGTCATCCAAACACGTCCGTTTCCCTGAACAGGACGAGAACAAGATGCGCGGATGCTACCACGGTGTTAGGGGTATCATGCAGGCCATGTTATGTAATTTTAAAATATTTTCTGTGACTTAAAACGTTATATGATAAAATATGCGATGCTAGATGAAATGCCAGTATGCAGTATACACTAGATACATGTGTCTATGTAACAAGTCAAGGTAAGCTATAAATATGAATTAACAAGTTCAAGCAAGCGGGTCGGGTCGAATGCAATGAAAAATGTAAACTACCATTCGCACCCAAACATGATAAATCAATAAAATACCACAGATAAACAAATACGGAAACAGAAATTGGTATAACTGAACTCGGTTGTTACAGTTTATTTTAGAAATAGGCAAATTTCGAGTTCACTTCTTGGGCTAAGTTAAAACAAGGGAAACTTATTGATATTTTTGTTAAAGTATAAGTCTGAAAAATAATTCCTTAGCTTAAGTCTAAATTCTGAAAATATATACCCTACAAATTGCACAAACATGAACCTTGAAACTTGGAATAGTAGAAGAGACCTTGAAATGATCTTGTCTAAAGTCCTTAGTATAAAGGGAAATAAAATAAAAATACAAGTGTGAATAAAAAAAATGAACACTGGTTTTTTTAATTACTTAAGGCCGCATAAATAGAAAAAATATTTAGCGAGGGTGCTTTATCACCTAGTGCCTTAGACCAACTGGTTTGTGAGTCACTGCTAAAACCTTAGGTGTTACAAGACTAGCAATTATGCCTTAATGTGCAAACGCATTTGTAATCGGTCGTTAGTACCTCAAGAAGTATTAACGGTCGCATGAAGGATGTGTGAGCAATTTCATCTAAAAATTCACCAATTGAAAAGTACTTTGGACGATGGACAAGAGTATAATAGCTTGATTTGAATTTCCAAGTGTAGGGGTGATACACACACACGTAGGGGTATGTGATTGAGGTTTAGATAAGAGATAGGAATGAAAAATAGGACTTATATCTTTAGTAGAGATGATAAAAATTCCTAAGTTGAGATAAACCTTAGAAGGAAAACTTAAAAGATGCTAAAAGCTAAGTAAATTTACAAGAATATATATGATCTTAACTTAAATGATAAGAAAGCGTGAAAAATACGGGTTGATAATTTCTGAGTCAAAGATAATAGAGTTTTTTGTTAGAAAACCTAATTGGAGAATAAAAGTCAATATACCAAATTGATAGGATTTTGTAGTTAGTATCCGCTGAAAACCCTCAGGAGACAACACTCCTCCTATTAGGAACACCTAGAGATTTAACGTCTTGTTGCACAAGCTCAGTGCAATCGCGTTTCCCTGCGAAAGTGAGGTTAGGTCTTTTTCGAGAATAAAACTAGTTTTGCTCGAGGACGAGCAAAAGATAAGTTTGGGGGTATTTGTTCATATCATAATTTTGCATTATTATATTCCCCATTCTTAGTCATTTTACAAATAAACGGGTGCTTTTGATCCATGTCTGCTACATAGTTCCAGATTACAGGTTCTCGGAACAAAAACAGTGAAAAAGATGAAAAGACGATACAAAAGTGAGACTACGATCAACAAATGGAAGAATCTTGATCAAGCCTACAGTTGGAGAATAAACAAAGATCAATGGACGATTTCACAAAGAACAAAGACAGCGCAAGGTTCAAGACTTCGACACGAAGCAAGCGGTAAAAGTTCACGACTTTATTCACTGTGGAAATCTGGAAGAAATTTAGAAGACACTGAGAAACCATGTAAATAAACAAGAAGCCAAAAGCAGCAGAAAGAACCCCAGGAAAAAGCAGCCAGCAAGCCATCAAGATGGCCGCGGGACCGCGGCCAAACCAAGCTTATGGCCGCGGATCCACGGCCATATAGTGCTCGTGTCAGTGGAAAATTGTAACGGCGTGGCGGTGCGTTGACTAGGCCTCTTTAGGGTAAAATTGTAAATGCAGATCTGAATCGATTGTAACCCTAGGTTTCTATGCTCTATAAATAGAAATCCTAAACCTCTTTTTGAGGTATGCCCCTTCTTGTGCCTCATTGTATTTATCAAAATTCAGATCCTGTAAATGTTGGAAGAGAATATCAAATAAAAATTGGAGTTTCTTTTCATTGCCTAGTTAATTTTATTATCTGCCCTAGCGTAACTTTTATTATCTGCCTTAGTATAGATTTCATTATCTGCCCTAATTAATTAGTTTAGAACATGTTAATCAATTCCCTAATGAGTGAGTAGTTCCTCACTTGTTAGGGTTAGAAATAGGAAAGGTTTGAGAGATGAAAATCTCTCACCCCTTTCTTACCCATCACACGTTTTTATAGGACTCCATGCATACATACACACACCGCTCCCTACGGCACCCTATCCCACGAGGTAGCGGTGATACCGTAGTATAAAAGACCGGTTGCGTATGTTTTCCATGGAGGTTAGGGTAAGAATTAAGAAAGGAAGGATAAGAACCTAGAGGAAGAAATATCGTTTCTTCCCGATGGTACTAATCCACTTTATTAATTATTACCATAACACCTCATAGATCTTAAATAGGGCATAGAAAGCGGTGAGGAATATTGACTTTCCAAACTTAACCTAAACCTAACCCTAGCAAGATTTTAATCCTAGTCTAGATCAACTTAGTTTTTAGTGATAATCAATCCGACAACAATCGGAATTAACTCGTTAGAACAAATTGAGAATACACAAAATTCCTGTGGACCGACCCGTACTCACCGGTTAGCTACCAAGATACGCCGTTCTTGTTTGCGGTTAACAATTCTTTGATCGTAAAATCTCTATTAATCAATCACAAAGACAAGACTCCTCTTTTTGCAATGCTCTAACGTTCCCTTCTTGTTATTTGAATGGAAAGGACTTTTTAGAAAAATTTACATTGTCTTTGTGAAAGGAGAGGTACATACTTGTAGGTATTGATTTCACTGGTACAGATTGAGCTTCTCGGCGTTGTAAGGCCGCGGAAACTTGCGCCCGTCCGCGTCCTGAAAGCGGTAGGCACCGCCGGGAAGTACCTCGGAGACGATGAAAGGACCGTCCCACCTCGGGGAAAGCTTATGCAGCCTGCCTTGATCAACGAACTCATTTCGCCGTAGGACCAGATCTCCGGTCTTGAAGAAGCGACTCTTGACCCGCACGTTGTAGTATCGGGCAGTTTGCTGCTGATAGGCGGCAACCCTGATTTGAGCCCGATCTCGTTTCTCCAGCAAGATGTACAGGTTGGTCCGCAGGGCCGTAGTGTTTGCTTCGTCGTCGAAGTGTTCGACCCGGTGACTGGATAGCCCGATCTCCACTAGAACCATTGCCTCAGTCCCGTAGTAGAGGTTGAAAGGGGTTTCCCCGGTGGGGGTCTTCTTTGACGTGCGCAGGGCCCATAGGACCCGGGACAATTCCTTGACCCAACTGCCTTGGCGTCCTTCTAGGCGGGTTCGGAGGCCTCGGAGGACGTCCCGGTTGGCGACTTCGGCCTGTCCGTTTCATTGTAGATGTGTGGCCGCGGCAAACTTCATGAGGATATGGTACTCGTTGCAGAACTCCTTCAACTTCTCGTTTTCGAAGTTTGTCCCGTGGTCGGTGATGATACACCTCGGAATGCCGAACCAGAGTATCAGGTTGTTCTACAGGAACTTGATGGTCGTAGCGGCATCCGGTTTCCTGATGGGGACGGTCTCGATCCACTTTATGAAGTAATCCACTGCGACGAGGACATATTTGTGTCCGCCCGCACCGGTAGGGAACTGGTCGATCATGTCCAATCCCCACCGGGAGAACGGCCACGGGGAGGTTAGGGCGGTCATCTCGGTAGCCGGAAAGCGAGGTATACTTCCGTGGAGTTGACAGCTTTTGCATTTCCTGACGATCTTCTGGGCGTCTTGGTGGATAGTTGGCCAGTAGTACCCCTGGAGCAAGGCCTTCTGGATCAAGGTGCGGGCCCCTTGGTGTGCGCCGCCGACCCCTTCATGGATTTCCTAGAGAATGTAATCGACTTCGTGGGGGTCGACGCACCAGAGCAGGGGCTGAGTGAAGGACTTCTTGTAAAGGTTCCCATTGCTCCAGACGACCCCTTCATCGGAAGGCTTGTCTCGAGTGTCTAGAGAACCCTTGATGTCACCCTCACCTTCGACGTCGTCGACCGTTATCTCCGATCAAGATGTTGCGGTGAAGCAAACCATTGCAATTCGCTGGTCTCCATAGACCCGACCTATCCCGCCCTGGTTGAGAGGGAACTTCATCGCCAGGTGGTAGGTCGATATCTGGGCCCGGAGGGAGTTTAGCGTGGGGCGGCCGAGGAGGATGTTGTAGGCCGATGAGATTTTCGCTACGATGAACTCCATCGGCACTGTCCGCGTACGGCCGGGCTCCCCGACATTGAACTGCAGGGTGATCACCCCTTCTGCCGGGATAGAGTGGTTGGTGAATCCTGAAAGGACGTGGGAGGTCGGTCTCAGGTCTGCTGCTGTGAGCCCCATGCGCAGAAAGCAGTCGTGGAAAAGAATGTCTACCGAGCTTCCCGAGTCGACCAGGATCCTGTGCACCTCGTATTGATGGACCCGAGCCGTAATCACCAGGGGGTCGTTGTGGGGTAGGGATATGCCGTGAAAGCCCCCATCGTCAAAAGTGATTGGCTCGGTCTCCTTGGCCTTCTTCCTCGGACGACTGTCGGCCTCCGGGGTTGGCGTGGGGTGCTGAGTTTCATAGGTACTTGATGTACCCCCCGCCGCCACGACCATGATTCTTGACGAGCCTCGGTTCTTTTCGGTGAGGTTCCTCACGCCCCCCGGTAGGGTTGTTTTTGAGCTGCCGGGGAGAGTCTCGCGTGCGCGACCCCTTCGAGGGAGGGGGTGTAGGTCATGCCTGCGAACAGGCGAGCTGACCGCTACCACCTCGGGAGGGACAGGGGTGCGACAAGACTCGGGGCGAAACTCTCTGGCGTAAGACCTCAGGGCAAAACGATGCGGTGCCCACCGGGTTATTGAACACGTCGGCCCGGGGGGCCTACGGCTGTTGGAAACAGTGAGGCGGCGATCGGCCATGCCTGCACGAGCGGAGCCTTCTCTTCCTCGGCAGGGGTCCTGTTCCCAAGGCGGAGGAGCGGCGACCTGGGGAACTTGCCCTGCCGTTTGGATATGGATGAGCGCCTCCACGACAGACGCGAGTCGGTCTATCCGGCTGGCGAGGGTGTTGATGGCATTCGGCGGAGGAGGTTCTTTCGCATCTCCATTGAGGGGGAGGCGGCGGCTGGTGCTGGGATCGTCGTGATGATCGCTTGCCATTAGTGTAAGATCGGAAGATGAACTTTTGTTTTTGTGGAATCAAGCTTTCCCACAGACGGCGCCAGCTGACGTGACCTAGATCACGCCAAGATGTTACCTTCCGTTGATCTGCTGATGGCGGCGATGGACGGCTGATGTTTGATCTGGAGGCAGGTTCCTGAAGCGTGTGGATCTCAATGGGTTTGAGGCTGTTGATGCCGAGCTACCTGCAAGGAAGTCCCCGGGTGGTTGTACCACCGAAGACCCTCCGACGGTCAAGTTAGAGAGGGAATCCGAGCAGAGTAACGGCTTAGTGGAGTAAAAATGGCTTACTTGAACCGTCTGGAAGAGGGGTTTATATAACGGTGGCAGCAGGCAGAGCAGGCGCGAGAATCACGCCGGCCATTACGCTCCCGACGTCACGCCCGCGTGATGAGCGGGATCCCCATTAATGGTGAGACAGGCTCGTTAATAGGGGATCGTGATGGCGTGGAACGTGGGATGTGGCCGGCGAATATCTCGCGCATGGCGAGATTCGTGGGATGGCGGTTGCGCCTGTGAGCGGTGCCATTGGTCGGTCGATGAGACCGAGAAAGATGAATTCGGCGGGAGAGCTCGCGGACGAGCGGGAGAGCCAAGGTATCTTCGTTCCGTGGACACAGAGAAAGAGTTACAGAACTTTTGGGACTGATACATAGTGATGTATGTGGTCCCATGTCTACACATGCCAGGAACGGTTCTTCCTACTTCATTACATTCACTGACGATCTCTCAAGATACGGACATGTGTTCCTGTTGAAACACAAGTCCAAAGCTTTTGAGAAATTCAGAGAATATAAGCACGAAGTAGAGAACCAAACGGGCAAAAGTATTAAGATCCTACGATCTGATCGAGGAGGAGAATACTTGAGCAACGAGTTCCTAGACTATCTAAAAGAGAATGGGATTATCTCTCAGCTTACTCCTCCCTATACACCACAGCACAACGGTGTATCGGAACGGAGGAATCACACCCTATTAGATATGGTGCGCTCTATGATGAGCACTGCTGAGTTACCTATTTCCTTCTGGGATTATGCACTTGAGACAGCGGCATACCTATTGAATAGAGTTCCAACCAAATCAGTGCCTACCACTCCATATGAGATATGGAATGGGAAGATGCCATGTCTTAATTTTATTCAGATATGGGGTTGTCCGGCCTATGTAAAAATACAAAATCCGGACAAGCTCGAGGCGAGGTCTGTCCTGTGCAAGTTTATTGGATATCCCAAACATTCGCGATGGTATATCTTCTACCACTCCGAGGAATAAAAGGTGTTTGTTTCTCGACATGCCACCTTTTTAGAAAAGAGATTTCTTATGAAAGAAATTAGTGGCAATGAGGTAGAACTGGAAGAAGTTCCAGCAACACAAATTACGACAGATGATTTGGTGGAACCAGAGGATTCAGTAGTACCAGACGAACCTCAGCCTCTCCGCCGATCTAGTAGGGTTCCTCATCCACCTGAGAGATACTACGGTTTTCTCATAGACGGTGGAAGCGAGGATTGCATCATGGAAGATGTTGACCTAACTAGCTTCGAGTAGGCCATCACGAGTGGTGACTCTGTGAAGTGGCTGGATGCAATGCGATCTGAGATGGAATCCATGTACACCAACAAAGTATGGACTTTGGAAGTTGCTCCTGAAGGGATAAAACCCATTGGGAGCAAGTAGATCTTTAAGAAGAAACTTGGTGTAGATGGAAAAGTGGAGACTTTCAAAGCTAGACTTGTTGCAAAGGGTTTTCGTCAACGACCAGGTGTGAATTATGACAAAACCTTTTCTCCAGTGGCTATGCTTAAGTCCATCCGGATCTTACTTGCCATTGCTGCATACCATGACTACGAAATCTGGCAGATGGATGTTAAGACCTCCTTTCTAAATGGTGATTTAGAAGAGTGCGTGTACATGACTCAGCCAGAGGGTTTCGTAGACAGTAGGAGCAGCGGAAAGGTGTGCAAGCTGCTTAAATCCATCTATGGGTTAAAGCAAGTATCGCGGAGTTGGAACATCTGTTTTGATGTTGTAGTCAAAGAGTTTGACTTCATCAAAAACGTAGATGAACCTTGTATTTACAAAAAAGTTGCAGAGAGTAAGGTTGTCTTCCTCGTATTGTACGTGGATGACATACTCTTGATAGGAAATGATGTTCCTATGCTGCACTCGGTCAAGCTCTTCTTATCACAGAGATTCTCAATGAAAGATCTAGGTGATGCCTCCTGCATTTTGGGAATTAAGATCTATAGAGATAGATCTAAATGGATACTGGGATTGTCCCAATCCATGTACATTGACACCATACTAAAGAGGTTTAGTATGGAAGAATCCAAGCGTGGTAACCAACCCACGATCTCTGGACTCACTCTTTCCAAAGAGATGTCTCCCAATACTGATTTGGAGAGAGCTCGCATGCAAGGGATACCCTATGCTTCGGCAGTAGGCTTTTATCATGTATGCGATGATATGTACAAGACCCGATGTAGCATACTCACTAAATGTAGTGAGTAGGTATCAAGCAGATCCAGGAGAGAGTCATCGGACAGCTGTGGAGAACATTCTCAAGTACTTGAGAAGGACTAAAGAGATGTTCTTAATGTATGGTAACGGAAAACTCCAGGTGGCGTATTTTACCGATTCAAGCTTCCAAAGTGATAAGGACGACTCTAGGCCGCACTCGGGATTTGTCTTTACCCTGAATGGAGGGGCGGTTTGTTGGAAAATTTCCAAGCAAGAAACCGTGGCAGACTCGACGATGGAGGCTGAATACATCGCTGCCAACGATGCTACCAAAGAGGCTGTCTGGATGAAGAAGTTCATCACTGAACTTGGTGTGGTTCCGTCCATTGAGCATCCAATACCTTTGTATTGTGATAACAATGAAGCTGTGGCTTTGGACAAGGAACCCAGGTCCCATCAGAAGTCCAGACATATTCTGAGGCGGTATCACCTGATCCGGGAGATAGTTGATCGCCGCGAGATCGAGGTTAGGAGAGTTGACACGAAGGACAACACTGTGGATCCACTCACGAAGGCCATTCCCGAGATACAGTTTGAGAGACTCTTCGGGATGTTGGGTATGAGATACTACAACAGCTGGCCTTAGTGCAAGTGGGAGATTGTTAGTTAGAGGCCATTGTTGTACATATGATGTATATTATAGTGGATGCTTGGATATATATATAGAGGACTTTCTTGCTCGACATGATAGTATGCTATTTGGTTTCACTTTATCTTAACATGTTGACTTGTATTAGTTTACTGTCTTGCTCTCACATGTTGATAAAGCCTTTAGGATATGTACTCGACTACTGGGACTATGATGAGATCATACTAGTGGGGCCAGGTAGTCAACGAGTACATCCTATAACTGTTCCTTGTCGAGGGTGTATCGAGACAGGGCATCGATACACCAGAGTAGACTAGCGTATACGCATCTTAACCCATATGATGGGCGATGGATGATCCCATATCCATCGGTGTTTGACATCAAAGATGGTGTACGGGTGCTCAGTGGAGACTGGGTATACTGAACGGACTCGCCGAGAACTCCTAGATGGTATTATACCTATCGTCAGATAGCAGTTCTCCGGTGACATTGGTACAGGTTAGCCTGTAGACCCGAGATCGTCATAGAGTCTTGTGTGATTCCCACTGTGCTTTGATTTCCACCTTACCACGTCCAAGAGAGCGTGCAAAACGGTGACTTTTGGGTACAGTCCCGAATCATATGGAGGCAATGAGCGATAGGAGGGGTTTTGTCTCTCCCGGTATAGGGAGTTGATGTTGTGCTGTGTTCGATTGGCTATAACTGAAAGTCCCTAGCCAGGGCTGATATGGAGTGATACTGGTAAGAGTTATCAGTAGTTTCTCGAGCCGTTATGAGCCTCACATCGACACGACTTATCGGTTATTGGGGTTTGACGTTTACCACCCCTAGACTTGATATGCGACATATCAGACGAAGAGACCGGACTATACGGTAGTGTTACTGATTGGATTCACGGGAGAATGTACAGGCTTGCTTGTTGATCTTCTGATCGCTCAATACCTGGGTGGCTGTTACGTTTAGCTGACCGCTTGCAGCTTGTGGGTGTTTGATATGATCATTACCTACTGCCGGCGTATTGACGATTCTTTAGAGTCCTACACAGAGGTTTCCTGGCTCAGGCAAAACGGAGTAGGAGCACATATGTGATATGTGCGGGACCGAGAATAATACGATATGAGATATCGTATTCTATTCTCGCGATATGTGATATCGGCCGGGTATATGTGATATAGCCGGGTCATCGGATCAAGTGTTGATTCGATGAATTGGTACATGTTATATTAGTCGGTTATATGTAATATAGCCGGGTTATTGGATCAAGTGTTGATTCGATAATTTAATGTATAATTATATATATGATATATTACGTTACGTTAACTGATATAATCTCGCTTTATTGATTCATTTTCTCACGGGATAATACATTGATATATATGCGATATATGTTAATTGTATTATTTTCTTTTGTTACAAAATATATTATATATGCGATATATAATATTGTAACATGTTAGGGTTACAAATTCAACATTGGATTAGGGTTTAAACTTGGTTAGGGTTTGGATTAGGGTTAGCTTTTGCATGAATCTTCCATGAAGCTTTCTTTTGTCTTTAGCTTAGATATTATGTGTTGATATTTATTAACCCAACCCAAAGCTTAACCTTTAGTTTATTCTCTACAAGGGTTAACCCTATTATTACTTAACCCATGGTTGAATTAGTAACCACAACAATTAATTCATTATTCATCACAAAAGAATATTCATCTTCTTCTTCCTTGAGCTTTTGAAAAAGCTTCACTAGGTTTTTCTTTTGTGATGATATTGAGTGAGAATTTCAAAACAAAAGAGAGCAAAAATCCTACTTCATCATCCCCATCTATTCTAGCGACTTAGATTAGGGTGTTCACTTCTCTAATAAGTTGTTTAGTGAAGTGTAAGCTTGGGTTAGAGATTCTTCAAGGTAGATCATCTTGGATCATGAACACTACAAGCAAGGTGTCTCATTTACCTCATGGAGCCACTCGAGAGTCGGAGTTCATGTTGATCACAGCGAAGGGACCTCAACACGGAGCTTATGAAGCGAAGTAACGGACTACAAAGGTTGTAATCGCTATCTCTTTTCTTATTTGTATATGATACATATTTGTTACCCTAGAAAGTCTAGCAAGATTCATGGCTAGTTAGCTTTGCACCTCTCTAAATTTTAAAATAGCATGAGTGATGCTACCAAACCCTAGACCAGGTGCAAGGGTAACCCAACAATCTTTAGATTTGAGAACCGTGGTATATTTCAAAGTAAATGGTGTATTGTTTTAAAAACCCGGTTTCTCCTGATATGATATTTCGAGACGTCCACCATGAGTTTTCTCAGTTCTGAGCTTGTTTTTGAGACCCGATTCAAGGAGTTGGCAGATGCCATTTGCGGGTACATGGTGGACCTGGTATAGTATCCTGGGGCAAGAAATGGTATTTATGGTGTAGACGATGAGCCTGGCAGAGGGACTACTACCTACCGGTGATTGTATAGAGCTCGGCGGATATCCAGAGGATACCGTTTTGGTGTTATGATATGAGATGGATATGAGGACCCATCTGAGGATGCAGCGCCTGAGATATAAGGATTTACGTGTCGATGCTGGACACGGGTTTCATGATGTTTCGAGTGTCGGTGTTGGACACTCAGGTTCCATGATTTTGATGTGTCGTTGATGGACACATGTACTTGATATCCTCACACACACACACACACACACACACATATACAGGCTTATGTTTTCATGATGTTTCGAGTGTCGGTGTTGGACACTCAGGTTTCATAATATTGTTTTGTGTCGTTGATGGACACGTGGATGATATCCACATGCATACAGGCATATGATGTCGGATGTTTATTTATATATGTCATTGCATTGATTGATTGTTGACATATATGCGTACTTGGTCATCCTAGATATCATAGTATTACCTTCAGGATATAGTGACCTAGTAAATTGTTGTTTTATTCGATTTCTACTTGCTGATATTTTCTACTCACGAGTTGGCAACTCACCCTCGTTGTGCCACAGTTCTTGCAGATTTGACCGCTTGGGATCAGTTGCGGTATTGCTGGTACACAGCTTCTTCCAGGATGCTTTGCTTTGGTAGGTGGGACACATGTTGGATCGTGCCCACTCTCGTATTGTTATATTCTATTGTATCTAAATAAACTCCATCACATCAGATCAGATCAGGACTAGACATTGTATATTGGTAGACCTAGTCAGACTTGGGTATAAATATATGTATATTTATCATTAAAATATCTATTTTGTTATGATATAAATATTCCACTTTTTTCTAAAAATCACAAGAATCAATTTTACACTAAAATACCACGAATTCCATATAAATCAATATTACAAATAAATACATTTATTTTCTGAAACTAGGATATTTTCACTAGAAATATCACAATATAAAATCCACTTTCATTACAACTCTAAAGACGAATAACGAATACTTGAGGTGTATTTTGAAAAGTATATATAAGTATTTTTACATAAAACCCCCTCAAGTTTTACAAATTACCCTAAGGAACCTAGCAATTATAGGTTTAAGAAATAATCAAGACTTCGATTTACATTTCTAATTGTCTGACTCGGGTTTGAGTCTGATTAATCTGACTTGAATATGATTCAAGTCAATCTACAATTTACAATTTTCAACATGAATCCATGAATTCAATTATCAATCTATACGACTTGACTGAATCGAACCATGAATATACATTCCATTTACATGGTTCTCCAGTTATTCCATTTACATGATTTTACGGTTACATCCATTTACTGATATCATGGTTTTGGTCAGTCTTTCAATTATGCATTCAATACAATTTACAGTACAAAACAATACAAATAAAACACTATGGGGTTTAAGGGGTAGATTGGTACGGAAGGTGTTAAAGGTGGCACGAGACGGTAAGATTAAGACACCTAACATGAATCCAATTGCCATTGTTCCAGGTTGTATAACGGAGCCTTGTACTTCCATTTGCTCTGGTCTCTAGCATACTGAGACCCCTCTCGTATACACTGGTATTCTTCTGTACCAAGCTACAAACAACAACGTTAATACAACATTACAACAATATAATACAACATTAAAAGCCACTCTCTCTCTCTTTCTTCTTTTCTACTTCTCTCTTATGTTTGGCACTTACTGAGCGATCTGTTCGCTGACGATATTCTATTTCTTTCTTCTTTGAATGTCGTCAGGTGGTTTGGACCCGACAGAGATCGAACCATCTGCAGAAGACTTGGGTCAGCTTGCTGAAGAACCAGTGCTCTAGTTTTATTGTACATTTTCCATTCAGTACTTTTCATTTCCTGTCATGCCATTGTTTAGGCATCATTTTTATTTCAGTTGTATTTCCTTTTCATGCATTGTATAAAAGAATGTTAATAAATAAAAGTTGATGTTTTTATTATACTTTGCCTCTTCTGTATTTTCTTTTATATTGCTTAGTTACGCTTAGCGTATTTGCTTCTGAGTAAATACGTAGCGGGCCAGTCGCGTCCCCTTCGCCATAGAATGGGAAGCGGGGCATGACAATTTGTTAGTACACCTGCACCATTACCGTTGATGCGCATGTTACACTTACACAGATTTGCTGGCTCACACACATTCTTCATCGGTAATTGCCATGTCACTTACACAGTAGAACTGCCACATCATGATATTGTTCGTAACTGTGTAGTATATTCATTTTTCAGTACCATCACTTGACATGCTTGCATGATATATCAATATGCTCATATTACTACTCTATGTTGCATACATTGTACCTTATGGTTATAAACTTGTATGATATAACCGATATGCTCATATTACTACTCTATGTTGCATACGTTGTATTTTATGGTTATATGCATTGAGATGCTATTTTTATGCGATCTCTGGATTTGAGAACCGTGGTATATTTCAAAGGAAATGGTGTATTGTTTTAAAAACCCTGTTTCTCTTGATATGATATTTCGAGACGTCCACCATGTGTTTTCTCAGTTCTGAGCTTGTTTTCGAGACCCGATTCGAGGAATTGGCAGATGCCATTTGCGGGTACATGGTGGACCCGGTATGGTACCCCGGGGCAAGAAATAGTATTTGTGGTGTAGACGATGAGCCTGGCGGAGGGACTACTACCTACCGGTGATTGTATAGAGCTCGACGGATATACGGATGATACCGTTTTGGTGTTATGATATGAGATAGATATGAGGACCGATTTGCCGATGCGGCGCCTGAGATATGAGGATTTACGTGTCCATGCTGGACACGGGTTTCATAATGTTTCGAGTGTCGGTGTTGGACACTCAGGTTCCATGATTTTGATGTATCGTTGATGGACACACGTGCTTGATATCCTCATATATATATATATATATATATATATATATATATATATATATATATATATATATATATATATATATATACAGGCTTATGTTTTCATGATGTTTCGAGTATCGGTGTTGGACACTCAGGTTTTATGATATTGTTTTGTGTCGTTGATGGACACGTTGATGATATCTACATGCATACAGGCATATGATGTCAGATGTTTATTTATATATGTCATTGCATTGATCGATTGTTGACATATATGCGTACTTGGTCACCCTAGATATCATAGTATTACCTTTAGGATATAGTGACCTAGTAAATCGTTGTTTTATTCGATTTCTACTTGCTGATATTTTCTACTCACGAGTTTGCAACCCACCCTCGTTATGCCACAGTTCTAGCAGGTTTGACCGCTTGGGATCAGTTGCAGTATTGCTGGCACGCAGCTTCTTCCAGGGTGCTTTGCTTTGGTAGGTGAGACACATGTTGGATCGTGCCCACTCTCGTATTGTTATATTCTATTGTATCTAGATAAACTCCATCACATCAGATCAGATCAGGACTAGACATTGTATATTGGTAGACCTAGTCAGACTTGGGTATTGTGCGAGACTTAGAGCGATGGGTTTATGATCGCTTTTCTTGAATTTTGATGTCTTACCTCTTTATTTGTTCTTTCTGGGTTGATTCTTCGCCGTTGGGCGTCGTATATATGTTATTGCGTGGTTGTGTTTCCGCCAGTTGGCGAAGAACTAGCTCCCGCTTGGGAATGCCTATATATTGTTGTATATATGTTTTTGGATCAAAATATATGAGGGAGGTGATGCCTAAAATTTTAAAAGACAAAACATGATTTATTATACCTTTATTTCAAAACTGCACCCCCATTATTTTCCGCAAAAAGTTTTAGATTTTCTGGGATTCGGCTTACTTGATTTACGTCATGCCTTTAGATGTTTCGTAAATTAAGTGCCGGTCACGTTCTAAATTACGGGTCGTGACAATTTTAGTAGATGGTCGCACCCCCAATGCAGTCGACCAAGTGCATTTAGGCGGAACACCGTGGCCGCAAGCACCCGAGTGGATGATTTTGGCAATGGTGTTCTCCTTAAGTCACTTGGTCGGGGCTATGGGGCATGGCTACCTAGCAAAGTTATCTGGCGAGTATTCACGTACGATACGCGATTGCGACGGAGTTTCGATCCGAATCAAAACTTCGTGGCAATCGATCTACAAACACTAAATTGCTAGATTTACAATTACAAACTAGTTTTTACAAAACTAATTAAATGTGGATTCCAACTAGTGTATCGCATATCAAACTTAAACCCGAAATGGCGTTGAAATTGAGACTACGAAACACTCCGATTAGCCCTAACATAATTGTTAATATCACATGCAAACTGGGCCAATCAAACATAACCATGAAACCCTAATCCCAACATCACAGAACAAAAAAAAAATTCGAGCCCAAAACTTTGAAGGAGGACCGGCGACACCAGCCATATTGGCAATCTCGCCGGGATAAGTACGAATTTGTATGGTGTTCTAGTTACATCACATGTAACATTCTGCACATGTTTAGAAAAATTTTAGAGTTCATTTTAATTCAACAGAAACATGATGTTTGGGTTTTCGGTTTCGGAGTTGTTTCGGTTTCCCAATTCTATAAACATCGTCTAATCTTCTAGCCTTGGCTCTGATACCATGAACGTGATTGTTAGCACCACCACTGGGTTTTACCAGCATTAAGCATGCCATTTAAAAAAAAATTGGGGTGCTAATCAACACTAACCAAGATCTTAAACTAGATGATTATGGTTTAACTATGATATTAAGAAAACTACACCAAGAGACCGAAACTACAACGTTTGTAGATCGTGTCCTTCTCTTCTCAAGCTCCGGGTTGTAGTCCCTACGACTCCTCGTAGCTCCATTTGGAGATGGTACAAGCTCCCTTCGTGATCTTCGTGCCAAAAACGATCCACCCGAAACTTCTCTAATCAAGCTACCTCTTCACTAAAATCTCATTAGTGAAAGAAACACACAGTTTAGAGTGCTAATCTAAACTAGGATGATGAAATGGGGTTTCTAAGCTCACTAGGATTTATTCTAAGCCCTATGGTTCACATCACATGTAAGGGTTAGGGCTTAGCATGAAGAGGAAGAAGAAGATGGAAGATGGAGAGAGCTAGAATGGCTAAGGCGAAAAACCCATGTCTAGAAATGGCTCCCACTTGCTCACTTATTGAAGTATGGAATAAATTGCAATCATGCTTCAATAGTGCAAGCAAATGAATAAAATATATCAAAATAGCCATGCTATTCCACAAATATCTTCCCATTTTCCATTTCATTTTCTATTTTCCAAAAATAGAAAATCCATGCCATGCTTCATTTAATATATATATATATATATATATATATATATATATATATATATATATATATTATGAAGAATAATTAGCGAGCTAATAATATTAGTTAATATATAATTATATCAAATATAATATATATCAAATTATTAAATCAGCACTTAATTTAATAATCCGGTTATATCACATATAAGCGATTAATATCATTTATCTGTATATCACATTATCAAATCAACACTTGATTCAATAATCCGGTTATATCACATATAACCTAACCGATAACAAATAACCGTCAGATTAGAATACGGTATCACATACTCGTATTTAATCTGGCCCCCGCACATATCAGCATATGTGGCCTATTTCGTTTCGCTTGAACCAGGTAATATCTGTGTGGGACTCTAAAAACTCGTCAATACGCCAGCAATAGGTGATGATCACATCAATCACCCACAAGCCGTCAGCGGTACTAGCTGGACGTAATGGCTACCCAGGTATTGAGCGAATAGAAGATCAACAAGCAAGCTTGTCTAAAATCTCATGAAGCCTACAGGTAACACTTACCATACAGTCCGGTCTCTTCGTCTGATATGTCGCATATCGAGTCTAGGGGTGGAATCGTCAGACTCCAATAACTTGATAAGTCATGTCGATGTGTAGCCTATAAAGGTACGAGAAACTACCGATAACACTTACCAGTAAATCTCATCAACTGCCCTGGCCAGGGACTTTCTGTTATAGCCAATCGAGCATAGCGCAACATCAACTCCCTATACTGGGAGAGACGAAACCCCTCCTATCGCTCATTGCCTCCATGTGACTCGGGACTGTACCCAAAATCCACCTGTTTGCATGCTCCTTTGAGCCGTGGTAGGGAGGAAATCAAAGCACCGTGTGAACCACACAAGACTCTATAACGATCTCGGGTCTACAGACTAACTTGTACCAGTATCACCAGAGAACTGCTATCTGATGATAGGTATAGTACCATCTAGGAGTTCTCGGCGAGTCCTGTTCGGTGTACCCATTCTCTAATGAGCACCTGTGTACAATCTTTGATGTCAAACACCAATGTCTATGGGATCAACCATCGCCCCCTACAGGGTCAAGAAATGTACACACTATTCTACTATGGAATATCGATGCCCTGTCTCGATACTCCCTCGACAAGGAACTGTTAAAGGATGTGCTTGTAGACTACACAAGTCCCAGTAGTATGATCTGCATCATAATCTTGATAGTCAAGCCAACATCCTAAGGGCTTTACCAACATGTATCAGAGAGACGGTATAATAATACACATGTTAAGATAAAGAGCAACCAGATAGCATACTATCATTTCGAGTAAGAAAGTCCTCTATATATATGTCTAAGCATCTACTATAATATACATCAATGTACAATAATGGCCTCTAGGGCATACATATCCCTAACACAGACAAGCAATATCTAGCTACCGTACACTACGCCTTGACAAAGGCCAACAAACGCAGCACGAATACTAGGTACTACTCATCCGAAATGACGGAGGGTTACGGCTGGGTTTTGGCGAAAAAACCTTTAACGTAATGAACTTGATATCGTTGAAGAAACTGAAGCAGTTTTTGAAAAGGAGTGGTTTAAGTTTCGCATTTAAAAATTGGTGGTTTTGAAGAAAACTGAGTAATCTATAGTATCATAAACTTTTGCTTAAGAGGTCACTCCCCGTGAAGGGATATAGGCTCTTGCCTCATAGAATAAGGTGCTGGATGTTCCTGAAAGAACACCACTATGCAAAGCAAAAGAATACAACTATAAAGAAGTTATTATAAAAACGCAAATTTTCTCCCAAGAGGCCACTTCTTATAAAGGGATCTCGGCTCTTGCCTCGTCGAGTGAGGTGCTGAATATTCATAACTGAATACCGCCGTGCAAAGCAAAAAGTAACATCTGTAATAACAGTTTTTCAAAAAATTGGTTCCAACAACACCATTTAGGTTTATTTTTTCTTGCATTAATCAAAATTAACGCAATCCCATCAGTTAATCCATATCATACCAGAAAAGAACGAAAATACAATGTACGTATATGCCATCCGCATTCTCCACGGGGCCCCGTCATGCACCGTTAGGTTACCTAACTAACGGCAGAGCGGGGGCTGGACTAGCGCGGATGCAAAACATATATAATATCTACTAGTGTGTGTGTGTGTGTATATATATATATAACATTCGTCCCAGACATGATAAAAGCAACATCACAGAAAAGTGATAAGTAACACAGAATAACGGATAATATAGGAGCCCCGGATTTCCTTTGAGCCGCAAATGAAACCCGACATTCCCCGGTCGTGTGGATAGCCTGTGTAATGTATAATCATGACCCCTACGAGTGCGGCAAGTTACCCGCCAATCCCAGAAGTGAGGCAACCCCAATCAACAAAGTGAATGAGCCACCCAGCACTTCACGGAATCCGGTAACTTGAGCACCCCTCCATAGGTCGTCCTATACCCCCTACAAGTGCGGCGAATAGCCCGCCAATTCTAAAATGAGGCCCCTTTTATCTCAACGCTATGAGATGCGGGCCCGTTGCTCTCTAGAACTTGGCTACTCGAGCACTCCACCGCGGGTAATCTTAGCATAGAAAATAAAAGTATAGATACAATGGCGATATCGACCTCAACCCGGTCATGCCCCAATAAAAGAATATACAATCTGGTAGAGATAGTTGTCCACATGTTGGACGCTCGTCCCGTAATAATGAATATACAAATTAATCTGAATTGTATTACTACCATTGCACTATAGGCTATCCACCACGACAATCCATCCACAATATCAGCACAACACAGAACATCAAGGTGAATATCATATTCGCAAACCCGTTTAGTTGAATATATAGCAACTAGTCGGGTTGTACCTCTCAATGATATTCACGGTCGCAGATATTAACATATGCACTGATAAACACGTATTCAAAATTTTGATTGACTAAAACTTTTCCATATTGGCCCCAAATGCAAACCAGCACTCAAATAAATCTGGGCTAAAACCAAATATCCCAAAAATCATATTTCCATGAACTAGAGCCCCGGAAAAGATTTGGGGCACTGTAGCCCAAAAAGGGCCGTGGTTCAGCCGCAAAATGTGCCATTTTGCTTCTGTTCCGCAGTCGTTTTTTGGGATTAGGTGCCCAATTTTTTTTTCTTAGCTCTAGTTTTGCATACACATAATTTTAATACCAGAATTTTTTTTGAACAACTTTGAAATTTGAACAGCAAACAACTGTTTTGGAAGTATGATTCGGAAAATTCCGTCGATCAAAACTTTAAACTTATGTAAACTAGCTAGTAAAGGTTTATGGGGTGGCTCTGATACCATGTTGGGATTTGACAGCGCCGTGACCATCTACCATGGCCGATGCGGAACAAAAATGGTGTTTAAAATTTTAGCGCTAAACAACCCGTCTTAGAATCGAAACCATAAACCGATACTAGCTACAAAAGGAGATCTTAACTATAAGATTAGAAGTTGTATACCGAATGAACCGTGTCCTTTAGTCTTCTACCATCTTCCTTAGCTCCTAGAGGTTTCCTCGATCGAATTTGGCCACCGGTCTTCCTCCGTCAAAGATGATCCACCCGAGAGATGTAACTCATGGCTCTAGCCCCACACTAAAAATCTATTGAAGCAACTATGGACTATAGATTTCTAATCTAAAGTGTCTATGATGTAGTGAATGGTTCTAAGTGTGTATCTATCTCACATACTCTCTTGATTCTCAACACATGAGATTGTAGAGAGGAGGTTCAAGAGGAAGGTGGAGGAGCTCAAGAAAGGTAGTGAAGAGAGATAACCAAATGGTGAGAATGAAAAATACCATGTCAAAAATGAACCATCCTCAAGTGAGAGAAAATATAAAGCAAGGTTTTGTAAAACCATTTTTCAAATATAATATAGCAACCATACTTGAATAGTTAGCACAAATGAATTAACAATTCATTTGTCAACACTATTTAAGCATGGTTCTCACTATTCTCTATTCTTTACTTTTACACCTCATTTCCATTTAAATAAATAAATGGATAATCCAAAATGAGGTGTCCACCTTCTAGAATATTTTCCGTATAAATACGGATTATACTCATATGTATATACATACCTGTATTCGTACCAAAATACGAATACCCAAAGAGATAGAATAACACAGAGAACATAATACTAGAATATACATATCGAAATACATATACATAAATTATTAAATCAATACCCGATTTAATAATCCGGCTCAATCCCGAGACGGCTGGTATTATCAACCGTTCGATTGAAAGTCCGGATAACTAGTAAAATCATTTGATCGGAGCCCTGCACGTATCAAAATACGACTACTACATCATTTCGCCTGAACCAGGGAAACCCTCTATGTGTGACTCTAAAGACTTGTCAATATACTGGCAGTGGGTTTAACCACAAGCACGTCAGCGGCACTAGCTGTACGTAACGGCCACCCAAGTACTGAGCGAAAGGAAGGTCGACGAGCAAACTCATCCGAACCCCTACTGAGCCTGTCTATGACAATCTCTATACAGTTCGGTCTGTTCGTCTAAGAGTATCGCATATCGGGTCTAGATGGTGGATAAAGTTAGACCCCCTAATAACGCGATATTTTGTGTCGGTGTGAAGTCTATTATCCACTGAGCAACTACTGATCTAAATTAGTAATTCTCGTCTATCTTGGCCAAGAATTTCTGGTGATGGCCACTCGTGCACAGTGCGACATCAACCCCTAATACCGGGAAAGACGAATTTCAGAGATCCGCTTACCGCCTCTATGTGGCTCGGAACTGTACCCAACTAAAACCTATTTGCACGACTCCTTTGAGCCATGGTAGGGTAGTAATCAAAGCACCGTGGGAACTCACACGAGACAAATGACGATCTCAGGTCGACATACTAACCTGTACTCATGTTACCTGAGAACTGCTTTCTGACAATAGTTATAATACCATCTAGCATGTTTCCGGCGTGTCCGTACATTGTAACTCATAACCCAATGAGCACCTGTATACTATGTTAGGTGATTAACTGACACCAATGGCTTGTGAGACCGGTCACCGCCCCTCGTTGGGGTCTCGAAAAGTATACACTAGTCTACTCCGGAGTATCAATGCCCAGTCTTGATACTCTCTCGACTAGGGACATTTAAGGATGTGCTTATAGACCACTCAATTCCCACGTATATGATCGCCATCATAATGCTGGTAGTCAAGTAAGAATCCTATGGTCTCTATCAACATGTAATAGTGATCTGTAATACCACATAATGCATGTACACGATGATAAAGATAAACCGGATAGTATACTATCATCTCGAGTAAGACTGTTCTACCCGTATAGGTCTTCCTTCAATCATCACAATCGCGTGCCTGCGATTCCAATAATTGACTTGAGTGCACTATATCCAACATATACGTGCAACCTATGTTAGTTATGACATGCTAGATTATATATGCAACATATACGTGCAACCTGCATGTGCGCACGTGCACTTCACCCTTAGGAATTTTTGCTAAGTGCAAACACCACTGATGTGCTCGTATGTTGTGCACGTGTCATGCGTTAACATTCCACACACATATATAAATGAGCCTTCTTTCAACGATATCACTCGTTCAAGTACACACATATCTGTAAACGAAACTTAAACCGGTGTAAACAATGGTATCCATCTAATAAAAAAATAAATTATCCTTTTAAGTTTAGAATAAAAAACAGATGCTAAACAAAATATTGTAGGAATTTTCGCCAATATTTATTCAATTTCGTAAGTATGCTATGTAACATTCCAGCAAATGCACTTTCAAGATCAATTACATGCTCATTAATAATCTTACTAATATAAAATAACACTTATACTGCTAAATATGTAGTAAAATAATAAACACCAGATAAACATTTAGTTGCATTGTAAAATATTTCTAAAAATTTCAAAATATATTCACAAACAAATCAATCATAATTCTCTAAATTATTATTGGGCATTTGTTCCTCATAAAATAAAATAATGGGCTCCCGATATTTTAAAACATATTTCAACATCTCATAAGTGGAATTCCATCTACTTGGAATGTTGAATTTGAAATATCTAAATTTTAAATTTAACTGAGTACAAGTTAGCTTAGAAATTTATTTTCGGGGTCTAGAGGTTTCAATAAATATCATTGCATTTTAAAGTTTCGCTAAATGATGATCAATTATACTAAGACCATCATGCATAATTAAATTTAAAACACGACATACATATTTTTGATGAAATAATTCTCTATTCAAAACAGAATTTAAATTATTTTTTTAAATTGCTATAGCAGAATTGTTATTAGCAGAATTATCAAAACTAACAGAAAATATTTTATTTTAAATATTATATTCACGTACAGTAATCAAAATACAATTACTTATATTATTTCCACTATGTTGATGCTCCATTTTGAAAAACCAATAATTTTTTTT
The DNA here is from genome assembly GCA_030015575.1 of Agapanthus africanus. Lineage (NCBI taxonomy): Eukaryota > Viridiplantae > Streptophyta > Magnoliopsida > Asparagales > Amaryllidaceae > Agapanthus > Agapanthus africanus. The sequence goes on along the minus strand of JASDDO010000031.1, from coordinate 650,126,995 downwards.
ATGTAAAAACCAATCATTATCAATGAAATGTGCAGTAACACAAATATAACTTATATCTCATTTTGTAGTCTAAAGATCAGAAGTTAATGCAATTTTACTCTTAAAATTTGCAAAAATATCAATCAGATTGGCTTTACCACCATGAATTTTTTAAAATATCACTTCTAAATGTTGTTCTGGGTACTCTTTGAAATGCTGGATTATATGCATTTTTTACCAATCTATTAATTTTTTTGTTTTCTGCAAAACCAAATGGTTGTTCAGCATTTATAACATATCTTGCAAGTTCTCTTCTATTAGTATCTTGCGAATAAGAAAAACTAGTTAAAGAGTTAGATGACATACTAAGAGTCATCTGTCGAGAATCAGTTTTTTCGTGTTTGATTAAATATCTTTTTTGTTGGGTAGTTCCACCTGAAGTGGCACAAGTAAAATCTGCTTGGCAATAAGTGCAAACTGCCCGCTCGCCTTTACTTGCAACTGTTTGTACTATAAAATATTTCCAAATATCAGAAATTTTAGCTCTTTTATCTTTATGGGAAGAAGCTCTTGCATTAAGAACGGTAGGAACAGGAAGTTTTTCAGGAACAATAATTTGTGAAGCAGTAGGGTCTCATAATTAGAAGATTCATAATTAGGAGAATAAGAATCAAAATTAGCTTGCAGCATATTAGTTAATCTCTGTCTCTCTTGTGAATTTTGATTTGGGGTCGAACTTAGGAATTTTAGATGTAGGAGCTAGAGTGGTTTGGAGCCTTTACAACCCTAGTTCCAATATCCCTCCATTAGATATTTAACGGAATTAAAAAAAGACAATCATTTTAGCAACTCGAGAGACCTTTTAGCAATTGTTCAAAGTTATGGGAGAGTAAATAGTAATTATCAAGTATTGAGTTTATTTAGTAATTAGCCTAGTATTGAGGGACCATTTAGTAAAATACTCTTCTTAAAAACAAAGATAATATTAGAAAAACCAGGGTTTTCAATCCGGTTTCGAAATGAACCAAAAATTCTTGCCACCGTGGCTGCCCATGTGCTTACGTGGGCAAGGACGGGTCGGTTTTCATAATTATAATTTTTTGGACTCTATTATTGTAATTAAATGTTAAAAGAGATTATGTTAAAAAATTGTTAAAAAATTGTCCTCATATAGAACTAGTATATTGCATGTACAATACAAGTTGGTATAACATTACAAACATTTAAAAAGATTTATTGGAGAGATGGGAATGTGGAAGGAGAGGTGCAGAAATGATGGGAAGCTAAAATCTTTCAATTGTGGGGAGTTTGTTACGGTGAATAATAACAATAACCCCAAAATCTTCATATTTCATTTTTTATTTCAAGTTTAAAATAAATCAAAATTATCAATTTTTGAAATATTGGCATTGTTGACATGGCAGAAAATTAGACGGGCTTTATTTGCATGTGCTTCGTACACCTCTCATTTGGCATTATAATAGCATACTAGTATCTTATAAGTGTGATGCACGTGTACAAATAAAAATTATGTTTAACATTTTTAATTTGAATTCAAAAAAATTATAGAAGATCAAAACTGTGGTTAATTTGTTTTCAAAGTAATTCACAATGATTCTAATAGTTGTTTAAAATAAGTAGAGATGATTGTATGGTTATAACTGATTCGATGATGATTGTGTTTATCAAATATTTATTAAGAAAATCCTATATTTAACCCTTTTAATGCTGATGTGGCTTTATTTAATACTATGTCAAACCATGGAATTGAAATAAATTTAGGACCCTCAAGTTAAAGTTATGCGGTTACAATAGCAGAGATAGAGATTATCCTCTTGCTGACCCAAAACTTTATGAAGAGCATTGTCGCCTTGATGATATGAATCTTACGTCCTATCTACTCACCATTCCAAAAAACATTTTACATCCCCCTTTTTTCTTACATGATTTGTTGCTTTCTATCACTTTATTCGAATGCGATCAATGGCCTATGATATGAATCTTACGTCCTATCTACTCACCATTCCAAAAAACATTTAGCATCTCCTTTTTTTCTTACATGATTTGTTGCTTTCTATCACTTTATTCGAATGCGATCAAAGACCTATGGTTGACCTTGGTACAGGAAATAAAAGACTACCAGAAATCCTCACATTCCCGGAAACGGGATGACCGGGTATCTAATTTCATTCTATATTAACGTGCTCGGTATATTTTAATCAATATTCCCGGTAATATATATATATATATATATATATATATATATATATATATATATATATATATATAGAGAGAGAGAGAGAGAGAGAGAGAGAGAGAGAGAGAATAATGAAGGAAAGATGCCATAGGAGTGAATTTCCTCCCATGGCGTCAAAAAAAATACGCCCTTCATCGTGTATTCCGACGATCGGAATCCATCATCTTCATCGTTATTATTGAAGATGTGGGTACGCCAAATTTCATGTGATTCTACAAGTTTTTCACCGCTGACTTAGTGGGTTCAAAATTAACGGTTAACGGTTATATATATATATATATAGAGAGAATAATGGAGAAAAGAGGCCATAGGAGGGGATTCCCTCCTATGGCGTCGAAAAAATACAACCTCTCTAGGTTTTTATGACGATCGGCACCCACCATCTTCATCGTCATCATCTAAGATGTGAGTACACCAAATTTCATGTTATTTTACAACTTTTTCACCGTTCATTTAGCAATGTAAAAAGTTCTATATTCGGTAAACCGTTAATTTTGAACCCACTAAATCAACGGTAAAAATGTTGTGGAATCACATGAAATTTGGTGTACGCACATCTTAGATGATAACGATGATGATGATGGGTGCCGATCGTCAGAAAAAATGGTGAATGTTGTATTTTTTCCACGCCATAGGAGGAAATCCCCTCCTATGACCTCTTTCCTCCATTAATCTCATATATATATATATATATATATATATATATATATATATATATATATATATATATATATCGCGTACGCCACCGGCTTGCGAGGCCGAAGGAGGGCTGGTGGATGACGACGAGGCCGGCGGTGGACCGGCAGACGACGAACTACGGCCGGATGGCGACCAACGTCTGATCGGTAGCGGGCTGACTAGTGAATGATCAACGATGGCCGGCGTTCGGACCGCGCGCGCGGTGAACGTCTGATCGGCAATGGCCAGCGGCGAATAACCGGAGGACAACCGACGATAGACGGCGGGGCCGACCTGCAGATGGCGAGGGAGGCTGGCAGCGGATGGTCATGATTTATTCATGTTAGGCGGGAATATTTCGTGGTAATTTAGGATAGGCACATGTTTGGAGGGAATAGTATTACCATGAAATTTGGTTATTTGATTACCATGATGATCCTATATTTCTGGAATTATCTTTTACACCTAAATAAGTATTATAATATTTCATGGTAATATAGAATTACCACCTAGATTAGCTCACAGCAAGTGCACCTCTGTTTACTGTATGTGATGCCTCTCTGCAATGGAATTGAATCAAACTCAAGTAAAAGTTTGCAGTGAATAATTCTCAGGAATGTAATAGAATTGAATAAAACTCAAGTAAAAGTTTGTAGTGAATAATTCTTAGGAATGTTTTGTTTTATAGAATCAATCTTAAAGGGGATTGGTCCTGTGACCATATTGGAAAGAAAATTGATACCAATCATGCTAATGCTGTTCTGTCTTGAATTGAGAACAATTTTCAGTAAGCATACTCTTATGTTGAACTTTAAGAGCCGGTTACTAAAAAGTGGACGTTTTGCTAAGTGTACATCTTAGCTACCTATAACATGCCATATATGGTTGCTCGTCCGAGTATAATTATTCCGATACAGTAGTCACTAGTAGAAAAGGCTGCAATATCGAGGGAAACATTTACGATGGACAAATTTCCCTCCGTATCGTGTACACTACCGAAGCAAACTTTTTATACTTTCCCTCGGTAATGTATTCCCCCCTAAAAAATAGATCATTACCGAGAGAAAGTTCGCTTAGTAGTGTATACATTGTTGAGAAAAATTTGTTCCTCGTAAAGGTTTCTCTCGTTATTGCAGTTTTTTCTACTGAGTTTACTTCAAAATATATACACCAATTAAATATATAAGGCGTATTTCATAGAAACCATTTTGTGATTTACGCAAGTTTTTCAAAACCATCATATGATTCAAGCGCACTATGAAAACCCTTTAAACTTTTAACTTCATTGTAAAAAAAAACCCAAGGGTTGATTTTAAAGGTTTTTGGTGATTAACATGTCACGCGATCTCATATTTGACCGATTCTTATAGTTTTAAGCTAAATTATCCTAATCTCATTATATCTGTTCTTTTCACTCTATAAATTTCGATTTAATTTTAAATTGGGTTTCTTTTCCGACTCTTCAAACCTACAGTTTTGGTTTTCCAAATTATGACAAATTACCCACTTGACGGCCTTAGGAGTATACAAGTTTACCTTCAATACACCTAGGGAATCCGTATTTTAATTAAAATAAGAGAATAAAGTTAGTTTTTGTAATAAATAACCGCATGGGGCTTTTAAGTAACGAAATAAAATTGTTCAAGAGGTTTTCATCATGAGTTCAACCTACACGGCGGTTTTTGAAAAATCGAGTAAACCATATACAGCGGTTTTAGTGAAATAAGCCAATAAATAAATTCCAAATGGACATAGCTCAGTTGGTATGTTGGATCACCAAAGGAGGTAGAACTCAAAAAAGGAAAAAAAAAATATATAAATGGAAAATTTTCAAGAAATGAAAGGGAACAAAAAGGAACTAGCAGGCTATATATAGTTAGGCAATCCTGCACTACCTGCGTGCGTCTGTGTATATATAACCTAGCTATAAATAGAGATAGATTAGGTAGAGAGAATAAGAATAAATTTACCCTACAGGCTGCAGCAGCAGCATACACTTCAGTCTTAACACGTATCAAAATAAATCACATGGCTTGTCTATAGTCCTCCAACCTGTAGCTCACGTAGTCCTTCACTTTTAATTCCCTTTATATAGCTAGCAATATAAATCAAACCCTCAAAACTCAAATAAGTTCTACGTCGCAATGCCTCACATACGCGTGCCGGTACTCTCGCCACCCAGTACGCAAAACAAGGGCAAGAAAATGACGAGACAAGAGTTCAAAGAATGGCTCATAACAGTCGATGCCAATGGCGACGGGAAAATCAGCAGGCAGGAGCTTCATGCCGCGCTGAAAGGGCTCGGAATACACTGCATGGCATGGAAAGCTTGGAGGGCGATGGTGCATGCTGATCTTGATAAGAACAAGGGCGTTGAAGGTGATGTCGAGGTTGACGAGCTTATAAAGTATGCCCAAAAGCGATGGAATATTATTGTTGATTAAAGACTAGGGTTCAATTAAGATGCAACTTGAAGTATTTGTTGCTTTTGTTTATAGGTAAGGGAGCGGCTATGTTTTATATCTTCTAGCACCGAAGAAGCAGTGTGTTTGTAATTAAACTATGGTTTGTTTTAAGTTGGGATTAATTCCTGGATAAAACTCAAATCTACTGGATAAAACTGGAGAAACCCCCAAATAATTTTCAAAATTACGAGGACCCAATAGCATGCAGTTTTGTGCTATTTATTGCTGACGTGGCATTGGATTTTTGGGGGTTTTCGTAGTTTTTGAAAGTTTTTGCTGTAATTTCTTGTGTAGTTTTGAAAATTTTGTGGCAGTTTCTTGTGTATTTTAAAACTATTTAGGAGACGTTTATCATATTTTAGCTAAAAGGTTATACGGTTTTTTGGTATTAAGCCTTTAAGTTATCTAGCATGGGTGTAGCCATGTACTTTCATGATGCAACTTAATTAATTAGTAGGAAATGTACATATTATTAACTACATAGTTTTTCATCTATACTTCTTGCATCTTAACTAGTATGGAAGTTAGGATTGCATGCTAACTATATGCAAGTGACCATATAGGAGGTAATTTGCCAAATTTAGTGTTTAATTTTTATTCTTATATTTTGGTATGAGTTATAGAAATATTAGATATATATCCTCTCTAGAGATATTTTATTTAGTTTAATAATTTTAGGATAGATTTTAATTACTTTGCTTTTCAAAGAAACTCTTATTTTTTTTGTTAAGAAAGATTTTATTTGGTATGGTAATTTTAGATTTATTTTAGGCCTATTGTTTTGGATTTCTAAGTTATTTAGACTTCCGTTTTGAAGTTTGAGACTTTCAAACTATAGTTATATGCATTCCGCCTTCATTTAAAAATAAACTATAGTTATTCTTACTTCATATCCAAACATGGCAAAGAGGAAGCTACGGATAATAAGTAGGCCCAGGTTCTAAACAATAAAAATATGAAAAATATTTATCTCACCGAAGATAGAAAGTCAATGGAAAGTCATAAAAACTCATTTTGAAACCTGAACTAATTTTTTTGCCTAAACTAATTTTTATTATTAATAAAAAAATATGACATGCCATTATTAACTCAGCTTTATTTCTGCTTTCTTATTTCAAAACAAATACATTTTTTCATGCGGAAAAAACACTACAGTAAATAGTCATTTATTTCGACGACAATCTACCGTTGAAATAGGTCTATTTCGTCGGGTGACACAAAATACCCATGCACGAAAGAACGCTGACGCAATAGGTTGTGTCGTAATAGGTTATTTCCACGGTGATTGGTGAAATTTTTGTATGCTAGTTTTAATTACCGCAATCAAGACGGTTTCACGTGGTAGCTAGCCGAATGAGTACGGGTCGGTCCACGGAGAGATGAGAATTCTTTTCTTAATATTTTAACGAGTTAAGTTCAAGTAGTCTGAGTTTGTTCAAGATTAACTATGTGCTAAATTTGTATGATAAAAAAGCTTGTTAGTGTTAGGATTAGATTAGTTTGAGTTAAGAATTCACTCATTTCTTTCGTTTGCCACTCTTAATATCGATATTACGGTAATCGGCAACAATGGGGATTAGCACGACTAGAAAGGAAACTTGCGAGTATAAACTAGGTTTTCCAACGCTTAGTTCCTTTCTTTTAGTCCTTGTCCGTCCGTTCTTGGCTCTTAACCATAACATCCGGTCAATTCAACCACAACCGGTCTCATTAGGGTGTGACCGTTATCATGTAAGATAGGGTGTCGTAGGGAGCGGATTGCGGTTGCCTTGACGGGAGTTCGAATCAAGATGTTGGGCAAAAAAAAAAGAGTGAGAGATTTCCTTCTCTCAAACTTTCCGTATCCTACCCTAACAAGTGAGAAACTACTCACCCATTATAAAAGAAAAATAAAATAAAATAAACAAAGAAGATGGAAAGAAATGAGGTAGAAAATTAAAACTAACTATTTGGGACCTCACTTAGGCAAGGATCATACTTAAGCATCATGTTTGTAAGGATAAAAGAAAAGAGAATAATAACAAACAAATAAACAAACAAATAACAACTACTTAACAAAGAGAATTACAAGCAACATATATAAGAATTTAATTATAAGACATGCATATGAAAAGAACTTTTCTTTATTCATCATTCACTCAAAAGCTCACTACAATATTAATGGAGGAAAGATGGAGAAGGAAGAGAAGTTACAAACTAAATTATACTAAATCCTAACAAAAGAATAAGTATCCTCACTTGGATTGAAACTGAGCTATTTATAGGCAGATAGATAAAACCCTAGGGCCAAAGTCTGAGCCCTTACACTATCACAAAACTATCCTAAAAATATCTTCTGACTCCGAGTTGACTCGGCCGCGGAACCGCCGCATAAATGCCACATCGGCCGCGGTTCCGTGGCGCTTTGGATGAGTTTCTGTCTCGTTTTTTCTGGGGTATTCCATATTGCTTTCTTGTTCTGTTTAGTACACTTGGTTTTTCAGAATCATTCCATTTTTCTCCCAGATTCTCAACAGTCCAAAAAGATGAAAGAATGTGGACTTTTTGCCTTGATTTTCTTGGGCTCCGCGTTATCAACTCGATTCTTGTGCTGCCTCTCTTGTGCTTTGTGCATGAATGACCCTTGATTGACTTTTGTCTCTCGAACTGGTAGGCGGCACCTGACGGATGGTGAGCGGAAACCCGTATTTTTATCTGTTGTTGGCAGTTGTCCTGAATTTGTCGTGACTACTCTTGATTTTCATTGTTTTGAACTGAGAACCTGTAACCTGCAATTATGTAGCAAACACGGATCAAAGGTACCAACCTATATGCAATGCAATCAAGAATGAGTGGTATAAAAGTGCAAAATTATGATATAAACAAATACCCCCAAACTTAACTTTTGCTCTTCCCGAACAAAGCCATTTTATTCCCAAAAAATTCACTTTCGTAGGTATCACGGTTGCACTTAGAGTGTGCAACAAGCCGTTAAACCCCTAGGTTGCCCTAGAGGAGGGGTTTTGTCTCTTGAGGGTTTTCAGCGGATACTACCCACAAAATCCAGTCAAGTTGGCCGTCGACTCTAATTCTACAGTTCATCATTCTACCTAGAAACTCTATCATCCTAAGTTGGAAATATCCATCCCTTATTCTTCATACCTCATATTCATTTAACTTAAGATTTTATACGTTTTTTCAGTTTATAAAGTTCTCAGTATCTCTTGAGTTTTCCTTCTAAAGTGCAGTCTCCAATCCGGAATTTTTATCATCTCTACGAAAGATATAAGCCCTATTCTTCATTTCTATTTCTCCTCCAAACTTTGATCATATACCCCTACATGTATGTAATATTACCCCTACATTTGGGAATTCAATTCAAGTTATAGTACCCTTACCTTAATACCTAGTACTACTTCTTTTCATTAATGATGGACGGATTCGCTCACATATCTTTCATGCGACTATTACAGCTTCCTGAGGCATTAATCAGCCGATTACTGAATGCGTGAACTTAAAGCATAAATAGCAGTTTCTAGGTCTTGTACTTTATTTCCTTTTTTTCTTTTTTCATTTTTTTAAGACCGGATATATTTTTCAATGATACTCTTTTGGTGGTTAGTTTTAAATACCGTTTTTTCTTTCATACTAGGCTTTCAGACAAGAGTATTTCTAGATATTCTCTACTATCCTAAGTTTCAATGTGCGTGTATATGTGATTTGTGGGGTATATATTTTCTGAATTTGGACTCAAGAATCGGAACTATTTTTCAGACTTATTCTTCAAATAAAACTTTCAATACTTTTCCTTTCATTTCAATTTAGCTCAAGAACTGAACTCAAAATTGCTTACTTCTAAACAAACTGTAAGGACGCATATTTACTACAGTTATACTTCAAAGAATATTATTTCTAGTGTTTTCAATTACTAAACATAGGACTTAGTTATTTCTAACTAGTTAACCTTCATGTCGAACTCGAGTCTAAATACAAAAAAAAAATCATTTTATTCTTTTTTTTTCTTTTTTTTAGGGATAACAATGCAATGCAGAAATATAAATATGATGCAATGTGGAATTTAAACATGCAAATAAAAGAACAAATATTTACAAAAAAAACGTGCAGATGCAGAATGCATGGATAACTATTTATAACAAAACCCCGCCCCCAAACTTACTCACAACAGTGCCCTCACCGCTGCTTACCGCGTCTCCTAAAATCAGACGCAGTACCACTCGTGCCAGTACTACTCATACCATCTCCATCGGTGTTCGCACCACGACCTCTCGATCTCGCTCTCTCACCCCGTGCCAACAGGGTAGACATCCCCTACTCTAGGCTCGTAATACGCTGATCAAAAGTCGTCGTCATCCCTAACACTCTCTCTACCCCTCTATGAGTATGCCGCAATAAGCGTGCTTGCTCGGCGGGGGTCAGCTCCTCATCGCTCGCTGTGGAGATCGAGCTGGATGTCTCTGCCATCACATCCTCGGCCGGCTCGGTGCGCGACCATAACCCATGAAGTCTGGTGTACGATGTGGACACACCCTCAAGCACGGGTCGAATGGGAACCCCATGATGCATAAAAGTATCGAACTCCTCTACAGAAAGGAAATAGCGACACAATTGTGTCACTAACATTAAACACGGATAATTGGCTACCCCTTTTCTGGCGCCAATCGAGTGTAGAAGTATGGTGCACATATCATAACTTGGATTTTTCATCATTAATGTGTGCACAATGTGTAGGGATGGAGTGAAAAAACTGGTGTTATGCGAACTACCAAAAATGTTATTTTGTGCCCAACGACACACGGTTAACACATTCGCATTCAACGTACGACCAAAAATTCCTATCCTGGGTTCCCTAGAACATCTCTCGTCCATCAACGGCATGTAATCCTCAAATGAGAGGGGTTGATCGTGAGCGGGGATAGGGGTATCAAAGTAACTTCATAAATAAAGTTTTTATCTATAACAATTTTCCCATAATTTTCAAAACAACCCTCCTCCATGCTATCAAAGAAACGATCAACGAGATCTGGAAGCGCGAATGCATTCGTATGGTTATAAAATAGATAATTCCATCCGCGTTTCCGAATTTCGTCGCCAAAATAGCTACCATACACGTTATGGGCAATTAATTGAGAGAAATCTCTTTCAAATTGGAAACTATGATTCATGAACAGAAAATAGAAACTTTACAGTGCTGAAGAGAAGAGATAAGGAATGCAAACCTTCTCTAAAAATTTCAGAGGGAGAGGCGGCTAAAAGGCAGCGGTTCCGCGGCGAAATGGCCCTTATTGCGGCGGTTCCGCGGCAGCTTGGGCGGATCGGTGCTGAAGATTTTCGTTGCGGCTAGGGCTTTGAGAAAATTTTGGGCTAAAGACTCAGGAATGAAAATTCAGAGAACAGAGGTGTTTTAAAGCCAAAGTCAAAAGTTGGTCAAAAAAGTGATCTATTTGCAAAAAAAAAAACTTTTTAAAGAAATTTTTTCATATATTCTGGAATATTTACAAAAAGATCCCCCTCTTTCTCTTTTTTTTATTTATTTATTTTGTTTTTTATTTATTATTTTTTTTACAAATGGGAATTTCACCAGGCAAGAAATATCCCGACACACAAAACTGAGAAAAACAAAACAAAAATGGATATGCACCGGATAAGAATATCCATTATATATATACAAGATGATATATACATACCCCCAAACTTATTTGAAACAATGTTTCCACTGTTTATTGCTGGATAACCGAAGTTTGGTGGTAAACGGAGGAAGATTAGTCAATGTAAACCGGCTCCTGTAACATCAGGAACTCCTCCGATGGTTCTGCGGTGAGGAACGGTTTTAATCTGTGGCCGTTCACTTCGATAGTGAACCGCCCTCTGGATTCTCCAAATCCACCGCGCCGTGCGGGTATACACACCGCACAAGAAAGGGTCCCTTCCAGCGAGATCGAAACTTACCGGAATGGAAATGGAGTCGGATGTCTTAAAAAAGTACCTGTTGTCCAGGCGTGAAAGTTTTGTGCGTAAGGTGTTTATCATGAAACACCTTCATTCGGTTCTTTATAACAACCGTGTTCTCGTAAGCCTCATCCCGAAGCTCGTTCAATTCGTTTAGTTGCAGCTTCGGATAGCTGCCCGCATCTTCAAGGTTGAGATTCATCTTTTTGATCGCCCAAAATGCGCGATGCTCTATTTCTACAGGGAGGTGACAAGCCTTTCTATACAAAATCCGATAGGGAGTTCCAAGATCAGTCTTGTATGCAGTTCGAAATGCCCAAAGAGCATTGGTTAGTTTCAAAGACCAATCTTTACGGTTCTTGGAAACCTTTTTCTCTAAAATCTGCTTGATCTACTGATTTGAAACTTCGGCTTGCCCACATATTTAGGGGTGGTAGGGCGTGGATAGCTTATGATTAATTGAGTATTTTCGCATCAAGGCCTCAAAAGACTTATTGCAAAAATGTGTCTCATTGTCGCTAATGATAGTGCGAGGGTGCCCGAACTGGGAAAATATGTTTTCTTTCAGAAATCTAACGACAACGTTGTTGTCGTTCGTCTGGCTCAGCACTGCCTCGATCCATTTGGAGACATAATCAACAGCTAAATGAATGTACAGGTTTCTAAAAGAATTGGGAAACGTGCCTATGAAATCTATTCCCCAAATATCGAACATCTCAACAACTAAGATTGGTTGGAGCGACATCTCGTTTCTCCAGGAAATCCGGCCCAAATGTTGGAACCGGGAGCAAGTCTTGCATTAATCATAGGCATCTTTGAAAAGTTGTGGCCAGTAAAAGCTACACTGCAAGACTTTCTCAGCTGTCTTTCTTGGGCCAAAATGCCCGCCACACGCTTGATCGTGGCAAAACGACAGCACACTCTTGAATTCATTATCAGGAACACACTGACGAATGATTTGGTTTGGACAGTACTTGAACAGATAGGGTTCATCCTAGTAAAAGTGTTTTACTTGGGATAAAAATCTAAGTCTGTCTTAACTCGACCATTCGTTTGTTATGAGTCTTGTTGCCAAATGGTTCACAATATCTGCGAACCAGGGTTCGTAAGATACTGTCAAGAGTTGTTCATCAGGAAGAACATCGTTAATTGGGAGAGGAAGCGTCGGCGAAGAAGGAAATTGTGAAAGATGGTCGGCCACTACGTTTTCACATCCTCTTTTGTCCTTAATGGCAAGGTAAAACTCTTGAAGTAAGAGGATCCAACGTATTAGCCAAGATTTTGCATCCTTTTTCGCAAAAAGATGTCTCAGAGCAGAATGATCGGTGTAGACAATGACTGGTGAGCCAATGAGATATGGCCTGAATTTCTCCAAAGCGAACACAACCGCCAAGAACTCTTTCTCGGTTGTCGTATAGTTCATTTGTGCATCATTCAGGGTCTTGCTCGCGTAGTAGATTACGTGCGACATTTTATCGATGTACTGTCCTAGGACCGCACCAATAGCAAAGTTGGATGCATCGCACATAATCTCGAAAGGATGCGTCCAGTCAGATGAAGAAAGAACATGAGTTGTGGTGAGTGAGGTTCTCAATGATTCGAAAGCAGTCAAACAGCTCTAGTCGAAGTTGAACGTGGTATCCTTGGCCAGAAGAAGAGTCAAGGGTTTAGCAATTTTGCTAAAGTCCTTGATAAACCGTCTGTAGAAACCGGCATGGCCAAGGAAAGCTCGGATATCTCTGATGCATTTGGGAGGAGGGAGGTTGGAAATGATATCAATCTTTGATTTTTCAACCTCGATGCCATTTCACGAAATGATATGTTCTAATACAATACCTTCGTGCACCATGAAGTGGCATTTCTCCTAGTTTATGGTGAGATTTTTATCCTTACATCGGGTAAGAACGACGTCAAGATGTTACATACACTCGTCAATGGAATCGCCAAAGATGGAGAAATCATCCATGAATATCTACAGAAATTTCTCAACCATGTTAGAGAATATTCCCATCACACACCGCTGAAAAGTAGCGGGAGCATTGCATAGCCCAAAGGGCATGCGGTGATATCTGAACATGCCAAAAGGAAAAGTGAAAGTGGTTTTGTCCTGGTTTTTCTCGGCGATGGGAATCTGGTTGTAGCCTGAGTAACTATCCAGAAAACAGTAATACTCATGTCCAGCTAATCTTTCAAGCATTTGGTCAATGAATGGTAGCGGAAAGTGATCCTTCCGCGTTGCGGCGTTGAGTTTTCGATAATCAATGCATACTCTCCACCTGGTCTGGGTGCGAGTAGGGATCAACTCATTTGCCTCGTTTGTGATGACCGTAATGCCCGACATTTTAGGAACAACATGTATAGGACTGACCTATTGGCTGTCTGAAATAGGGTAAATGATACCACTATCCAGACATTTGATGATCTCTTTTTTCATGGCCTCCTTCATGAATGGATTCAATCGTCTTTGTGGATCCCTCGCCGGTTTGGCATTATTCATCATAAGAATGTGATGTTCAACGATTAGGGGACTAATCCCCTTGATGTCTGCCATCGTCCAGCCGAAAGCTTGTCGATTGGATTGCAAGCCCGTGAGAAGGGCTTTCTCTTGCTCTGAAGCTAGAGAAGCCGAGATGATGACTGGGAGGGTCTCGTTTTCACCTAAGTAAACATACTTGAGGTGAGACAGCAGAGGCTTGAGTTCAAGCGTCGGAGGTGAAATGACTGAAGGCAAGATTGGAGAAATGTCTCGAACTCAAAGGATTCCAACAGGGGCTCAAAGCGAGTGTATGCGACCGAGTCGGATGGTTCAACTAATGCATCCAAAAATTCAAAAGATTCAAACTCAGGTGGTGACAAGCCAAGATCGTTTGAAAACGTGAATCACTCATAATCGTTGTCAGGTTCGGAAGCAGCAAGTTCAAAAAAGAATGCATTAGTGGCGTCAAGATCACTGTGATCAAACAAGCATTCTTCAAATTCACATTCCTCTGGGACGATCTCCTGAATGGAACAAACATCCGGTATATGAGCGTTTGGTTCGGATGGCTAATTTCCTAACCTAAAAATATTGAGATCAATTGTCATGTTGCCAAAAGATAGGTTCATGGAACCATTTCGACAATTGATCACATCATTTGAGCTTGCAAGGAATGGGCGACCGAGAATCACCAGAATTTGATTCCGGGGGTTAGCTACAGGTTGTGTAGCTAAAACAATGAAGTCAACGGGGAATATTAAGTCCCCAACCTTAATTAACACATTCTCTAGCTCATCCCTAAGATGGGTGATAGATCGGTCAGCCATTTGAAGAGTAAAATGTGTAGGTTTCAGTTCTCCTACATCGAGTTGCTCATATACTGAATAAGGAAGAAGGTTAACATTGGCACCAAGGTCCAGAAGAGCGCGATTGATGTTCTTATCCCCAATGGTTATTGAAATCGTAGGATAGCCAGGGTCCTTCCGTTTTTGTGGTAAATCTTGGGTAAGAGTATCACTCATGTTACTAGCCAAAAAATCTTTCTTTGGTACCTGAGATCTCCTCTTCTTAGTGCACAAGTCTTTCAAGATTTTTGCGTAAGAAGAGACTTGCTGAATTGCATCTAAGAGGGAATGTTGATGTTAACCTATTTGAACAACTCCATAATCTTCTCCATTTGTGGATTTTGTTTATTAAATCTCAACCGGTTTGGAAATGGAACATTTTGAAATTGGTTGAGTTCAATACTTGTGGAGGAGATTGTGGAGATGGAATGGAACCCAAAACTGATGTTTGAGTTGAGTGAGATTTGGATCCATTCGGAGTAGCAATTGAAGAAGAAGAGCCTTTTGAAGAATGGAGAATAGGCTCTGAAGAAGAAGAAGGAGAGGAAGAGATGGCCGGAGTGTCATCATCATCAATTCGTGCGCCAATGTTGTTGTTCAGCATTTTTCCAGACCGCAAGGTAGTCACGGCACTCACATTATGATTCTGTTGTTCAAGAGCAACATGTACATTATGTGGGTTACCAGGATTTGGGAGTGGTTGAGATGGAAGCTTTCCTTTCTCTCGCTCGCTCAAGGCCGCATTCAGCTGTGCAATCTGGACTTCGATGGTCTTGATGCTTTGCCCATGTGCAGCGGTGTGTTGCACCAGAGACTGAATGGAAGACTGGATGTTGGCGGTGGATTGAGTCGATTGCTTTGCTTTAGACTCTGTTCTAGCGAGGAAACCTTATCGTTATTTGACGGAACAAAGTTGTTTTGAGGACAAGAATTGTCGCATGGTGCAAAGTTGTTCGTCAGATTCTGAAAAGGTTGGGGTTGGAAAGGCTGCTGAAATTATTGTTGAGCTTGTTGTTGAGGAGGAGGAGGCCTGTGGAAGTTGTTCTGGCCTTGGAATTGATGCTGGTTCTGATTCTAGGAAAAATTAGGGTAGTTCCTTTAACCGGGATTGTATGTGGAAGAGTATGGATCGTTTCTTGGTCTTTTCTGAAATGCAGTATTAACCTAATCCTTTCCTTGAGATGGTGGATTGTAAGGACACTCTTCGGTCAAATGAGATGAATCCGAACAACAAGCGCAAATGGTACTAGGGGGAGGAACAGGGGCAGGAGAAGGAGATGAGAATTTCTCTCAATTGCTTCCAGTTTCTGCGTGATTGCAGCCATCTCGGCCTTCATTGCAATTGAGATATCGAGTTGATGAACTCCTATCCTAGAGAGATCTGAAGAAGAAGAAGTTGAAGTGTTCGGTTGGGTTCTTTTCCACTGCAGCTTTTTTTCCGTAAGATCGTCAAAGAATTACCAAGCCTCCTCGTCAGATTTGGACAGGAAGTGGCCCTGACAGATGATCTCCATCAACTATCTAGTTGCTGGATTCAGGCCCTAGTACAGAGTTTGGCAAAGTTGCCATTTCTCTATACTGTGATGAGGACACTGAACAAGGAGGTCCTTGTACCAGTCAAAGCACTCCCAAAAAGGTTCGATTGGAAGCTGGGTGAATTGATTTATCTCATTTCAGATCCGTGCGATCTTATGATTCGGGTAGAATTTCTTCAGAAACGCTTTTACAAACTCGTCCTAACTGGTTATCGAATAAGATGCGGTGCTATACAACCACTTTTTAGCAAGGTCACAAAAGGTGAAAGGAATAACTCGTAGCCGTATAGTATCATCAGACAATTGGGTTGTCTTCATCATCGCACATACGTTCTGGAATTTATTGATGAAGATGTAGGCATCTTCGGATTCAAGCCCGTGAAATTTTGGCAGCATGTTGATGAAGTGGGGCTTAATTTCGAAATTATCCCCGTTGGCCGGTGGAAGAGAAAGACAAGTAGAGAGTGCAGCGCGGGTAGGATAGAAACGATCCTTGAGTGTAATTCGTTATAGCGCTGCTGGATGTGGTTGCGGGTTATTCACACCAAGCGGAGGTGGAATTATTCCCGGGGGAGGTAAAGTGATGTTAGGAGGAAATTCCGACATCTCCTAAGAAAAATTTGGTGACGGTGAAAGTGAAGATGTATGAACAGAATCGCGGTCAACGTCGGAGTTGGCCGGCAAAGGTAAGGATGAAAGAGGCGTGGAAGGAGTTTCGACGTCGGAGTCGATCGCGACTAACGTAACGCGGATTAGGAGAGCACTAGTGTTCCGAGTCCAACCGGACATACACTAAACGAGTTTAGTGTAGTCAAAGCGTAGAATGTGATGGTAAGAAAACGTCAATGGAGAAAAGTCGGTGAAAGCTAGATGAAATGGAAATTTGGTAACAAATGGCAAGTTTTTATAGAAGTTTTTGGTTTTTTTATAGAGAGTTTTGCAAAATATATACGGATTTATGGACACAACTTCAAACAATCACAGTCACAACATGCATAATTACACCTAAAGCTATGGTCTTCAAAGTCCACTAGACCGCTCCTAACTGTTCTAAAGTGACAAGTTGTGAGACAACCCTCAATTCGTCTCTTCACTGCCAATTATGGCCAGGTAAGCATAAGTGAAATAAGGAGGGTTCCGCTCACGAATCACCGTGAGACGTGCCTTTTAAAATTACCTCCTCACTTGTCTAGCCTAGGCACTACAAAGTCAAGTTTAGATAAACGATCGAATGCCTACAACCTTCTTCTGTCCTATTGAGCACGACAAGTCCTTAGTTGGCTGAGTCTAGATATTTTTTAATTAAGCTCAAGGGTAATGTGTATGCTTTTAGTGAATTTTTGGGTCTTAGGAAGGGTGATGAAATCCCCACCCAATCTGAATTTGTGTTATAACCCCTTTAAAGTCTGTATTATTTATGCAAAACGATAACAAAAAAAATCTAAAACACATGCAAAAATTTTATTTGGTGGCGGTGCAAAGAATTCTACACAAAAACAGTTTTATTGGAGAGGGGAAGAGAGTTTGCGCAAAGAATACTGCAGAAAAAACAGTTCAGTGAAGTTCAGAGGGGTAGTCAAAAGAGTGGAATACTCACAAAAGTTTTTGGACGCTGATGTGACAGGTTGACCGTGGTTTCGCGGTCAAACCCACTTAATTGAGGCGTTTCCGCGACACTTTAGACGCGTTAAAGCTTCAAATTTCTTCCACAAGCTACGGCTGATCTTCTCTTCTGTTTTAGAGCCTCTGAATCTTGAATTAGTCACTAAATTTTCTCCAGAATTTGTACGGTTAGCCGCGGTTTCGTCTTGATCCGCCGCGGTGTAGTCGCGAGATATGGGTCTAACTCCCCACGACTTTGGCACTGAACTTGATCTTTTCTCTATTCTGCACACTTGCACAAAAAGAATAAAAAATAACAAGATGATTTTTACAGTTTTTTTTATATATATTCACAAATTAACCCGAAATGACACAAAGAAATAAACTACCGTCTCCCCGGCAACGGCGCCATTTGATTGGTGGAATTTTTAATATGCTAGTTTTAATTACCGCAATCAAGATGGTTTCGCTTGGTAGCTAGCCGAATGAGTACGGGTCGGTCCACGGAGAGATGGGAATATTTTTCTTAGTGTTTTAACGAGTTAAGTCCAAGTAGTCCGAGTTTGTTCAAAATTAACTATGTGCTAAATATGTATGATAAAAGAGCATGTTAGGGTTAGGATTAGGTTAGTTTGAGTTAGGAGTTCGCTCACTTCTTTCGTTTGCCACTCTTAATATCGATGTTACGATAATCGGCAACAACGGGGATTAGCACAACAACGAAGGAAACTTGCGAGTATAAACCAGGCTTTCCAACGCTTAGTTCCTTCCTTTTGGTTCTTGTCCGTCCGTTCTTGGGTTTTAGCCATAACCTCCGGTCAATTCAACCACAACCGGTCTCACTAGGATGTCACCGCTATCATGTAGGATAGGATGCCGTAGGGAGCGGATTGTGGTTGCCTTGACGGGAGTTCGAATCAAGATGTTGGGCAAAGAAAAAAGTGAAAGAGATTTCCTTCTCTTAAACTTTCCTTATCCTACCCTAACAAGTGAGAAACTACTCACCCATTATAAAAGAAAAAGAAAATAAAACAAACAAAGAAGATGGAAAGAAATGAGGTAGAAAATTACAACTAGCTATTTGGGACCTCACTTAGGCAAGCATCACACTTAAGCATTATGGTTGTTAGGATAAAAGAAAAGAGAAGAAGAACAAACAAACAACAAACAACAACTACTTAACAAAGAGAATTACAAGCAACATATATAAGAACTAAAATATAAGACATGCATACGAAAAGAACTTTTCATTATTTACCATTCACTCAAAAGCTCACTACAATGTTAATGGAGGAAATATGGAGAAGGAAGAGAAGTTACAAACTAAACTATACTAAATCGTAACAAAAAAATAAGCATCCTCACATGGCTTGAAACTGGACTATTTATAGGCAGATAGATAAAACCCTATGGCCAAATTCTGATCTTCCGACTCCGAGTTGACTTGGCCGCGGAACCACCGTATAAATGCCACATCGGCCGCGGTTCTGTGGTGCTTTGGATGAGTTTCTGTCTCGTTTTTTCTGGGGTATTCCATGTTGCTTTCTTGTTCTGTTTAGTACACTTGGTTTTTCAGAATCATTCCATTATTCTCCCAGATTCTCAACAGTCCAAAAAGATGAAAGAATGTGGACATTTTGCCTTGATTTTCTTGAGCTCCGCGTTATCAACTCGATTCTTGTGCTGCCTCTCTTGTGCTTTGTGCATGAATGAACCTTGATTGACTTTTGTCTCTCGAACTGGTAGGCGGCACCTGATGGATGGTGAGCGGAAACCCTTATTTTTATCTGTTGTTGGCAGTTGTCCTGAATTTGTTGTGACTGCTCCTGATTTTCATTATTTTGAACCGAGAACTTATAACCTGCAATTATGTAGCAAACACGGATCAAAGGTATCTACCTATATGCAATGCGATGAAGAATGGATGGTATAAAAGTGCAAAATTCTGATATGAACACACGGCTAACATTTGTCGCAATAATCAAATCTATTTCGACGGCTACTTCCCGTCGAAATATTTTTTTTCTAGACGGGTAATTTCTGTCGAATATATAAATTTTTTAAGTTAGAAAATTTTTTTTAGTAATCATTTAAAAACCCTTTTCTCTATTTCGATGGGAAATTGACGTCAAAATAAGTTTATTTCGATGGAAATTTCCCGTCGAAATAGAGTGGATTATAGTAATTTTTTTTTAAAAAGCCAAGAAATTCTCCAATCCAATCTATTTCAATTTAATATCGATTCCATTTTATTCAAATAACGATTCTAATATAAATTCCATTCCATTCAAATATCGATTATCCAAATACGATTACAATACATACTACGCGTTCCTTTACAATCTTAACATCATAAATTTACAAAAGTGGGAAATGAAAAATCAATGGAGGACGAACACGGGAAGGGAGAGTCGATCAAGAAGGAGGCGCTCATGGATTTCCTGGGTAAAGCCCATACGATTAAAAGTTTAAAATATATGAATTAGTATGGATATTATATATTAATTAAATGTGTGCGCGCGCGCGATTGTTTGTGTGCTTGTGTATGTATGCTTGTGCGTGCACGCGTTTGTTTGTTTGTTTGTTTGCTTGTGCTATGTATGCATGTGTGTGTGTGTGAGAGAGAGAGAGAGAGATTGTGTGTGTATGTATATATGCATGCGTGTATGTGATATGTGCGTCTGTATGCATGTGTGTGTGTATGATTGTGTGTATGTGACATGTGATATGTATTCATGTGTGTATGTGATATGTGTGTATGTGTGCATGTGTGTTTGTGTCTGTGTGTAAGTATGCATGTGTGTGTGTGTATGATTGTGTATGTGATATGTGTGTATGTGTATATATATGTAAGGGTTATCGAACATACCGGAGGTACTGGCCTCCCAACCTAGTCGCACGCGTCGATAAGATTAAGCCTCTGCTCGAGATTCCAGCCCGCAAATAGATCGGCAGCGGGAGCGGGAGCGGCAGCAGCAGCGGGAGCGGGAGCGGGAGCGGCAGTCGATCGGCATGATGAACCGCCGGATTCCAGCGTCCGCTCTTGGGGTGATCCATGAAACACAGGGGTCCTGATCGTAGAGGCCCTGGTCTATATCGCCATCTCCGAAGGTGATTCGTCTGCCGGCTGAAACCTAGGAGGTGGATGCCCGGTCGGCCGGAAAGGAGTGATATCCTTTAAACCAACCAATAGAGATAAATAAATACAAAATCTTAGATTCTTCTATATTCATAAAAAGGCCACTTTTAATTGCACTTTTAAAAAAAATTCTAACTTTTTAACTTAGTTTAAAAGTAGTTAATACACCTCTCTGTGGATCGACCCTCAATTATTACGATTGCACCACCGTATACTTGCGGTTAAAATTGGAGACTAATAAAATCCCCATCATCAATCAAAATGATCTTAAAGATCAACCGGTAAATTTTATTTACCGTTGATTTGTAATCCAAAAAATCTCTGTTTAACAAAGAAGATTATTCTTATTTATTTAACAAGATTAGGAAAATATTTTCCTAAAATAGAATTTAATTCTATCAGATGGCGATTTTATAATCACCACTGGATTTTTGATCCAAAGGTCCTATGTTTAACAGAGATGATCTTTTTAATTTGAGAAAGATCAGGAAAATATTTGTTGGCTATAGTGCCCTCAAGGCAATTATCATAGTCGCGGACCTGTGATTATGATGATTGAGTGAGGACCTATACCGATAAAACAGTCTTACTCAAGATGATAGTATGCTATCTGGTTTGTCTGTATCATCATGTACATGTTGATAGAGCCTATAGGATTCTTGCTTGACTGCCAGTATTATGATGGCGATCATATATGTGGGAGCTGGGGTCTATAAGCACATCCTTAAATGTCTCTAGTCGTAGGAGTATCGAGACCGGGCATCGATGCTCCAGTGTAGACTAGTGTATAGTGATCGAGACCCCGACGAGGGGCGGTGGCCAGGTCTCACAAGCCATTGGTGTTAGTTTGTTCACCTAAGATAGTATACAGGTGCTCATTGGGTTATGAGTACACTGGACGGACTCGCTGGGAATCTGCTAGTTGGTATTATACCTATTGTCAGATAGCAGTTCCCAGATGACATGTGTACAGGTTAGTCTGTCGACCTGAGATCGTCATTTGTCTCGTGTGAGTTCCCACTGTGCTTTGATTACTACCCTACCACGGCTCAAAGGAGTCGTGCAAACAGGTTTTAGTTGGGTACAGTCCCGAGCCACATGGAGACAGTGATTGGATCGTCGGGGATTCGTCTCTCCCGGTATTGGGGGTTGATGTCGCGTTGTGTACGGATGACCATCACCATAAATCCGTGGCCACGGTGGATGAGAATTATCGATCCAGGATTGATAGTTTCTCAGGTGGTGATGGGTTTCATCCCGACACTAAATGTCGCGTTGTTAGGGGTCTGATTTTATCCACCCCTTTAGACTCGATATGCGATACTGTTAGACGAACAGACCGGACTGTACGGATATTGTCACTGTCAGGCTCAGTATGGGTTCTGCATGAGTTTGCTCGTCGGCCTCCCTTTCGCTCAATACCTGGGTAGCCGTTACGTACAGCTAGTGCCGCTGACGTGCTTGTGGTTAAACCTACCGCTAGCGTATTGACGAGTCTTTAGAGTCCCACACAGAGGGTTTTCACGGTTCAGGCAATATGGTGTACATGACGTATGTTGGTACATACAGGTGTCCGATTAAATATGTGCATGCTGCCCAGACTTTAATCGGACGGTTGATAATACTAGCGGTTTAGGATTAAGCCGGATTATTGAATCGGGTTTTGATTTAATAATTCACATATGTATTTATATATATGTATTCTAGTATTATTGTTCGCTATTTATTTTCTCTCTTGGCTATTCGTATTTTTGTACGAGTACGCGTATATGTATTTCGATACATGTACCGGGAAGTATTCCGTATTTTTTACGGAATAGCTTCTAGAAGAAGGTGCCCCCTCATTTATATAATTTTCCTTTTTGGAAAATCATTTGTTTTATAAATGAGGTAGAAGGGATGATGTGGCAAAAGCATGGGTCAAAGCATGTTGCAAAGCATGACTTGGATTTGTTTAATTTGACAAAAGAAAATGATTTTATTTTTTGTGGAGGACAGAGGGGGCGGCCACTTTTTAGGGTGGGATTTCTTTTCATTTGGCAAATTACATTATACACTAGCTCTCTCTCTCACTCTCTCATTCACACAAAAAGGAGTTAGCCATTTTTTCTTCCTCATGCCAAGTTTTTCATCACCTCCTTCATCTTCTTCTATGGTTGCTCCCATGAGCATAGATGTTGAGAGAAAAATATAGTGACATTTTCATACACCCCCACTCTCCATCGCTAGCAACTTTGGAGCGTCGGTTATCTCGTTCGACGAGGTTGGAGCTTGCGTCGTTTCCCTCGGGTGGATCATCGGAGATGAAGGAAGACCGGCAACCAAACTTCGTCAAAGAACTGCTAGGAGCTTGGAATGAAGACCGAAGGACTCGGATCAACTCGGTATAACGATTTTAACTCTTAGTTAGTTTGCTAGTTTAGGGTTTAAGCTCGATCCGGGATTCGGGTAACGGTAGCGCCAGTTTAGAAATTTTTGTTTCGCATTTTGGCCGCGTTTCGATGGCCGGGGCGCTGCCGGAACCCTTCATGGTATCAGAGCCACCCTTTAAACCCCTTACTAGCTTGTTTAAACTTTCTTAAAAGATCGATCGACGAAAATTTCCAAAATCACGATTTCATTTTTGTGTTTGCTGTCGATTTTCAAAAGCGTTCAAAAAATTATTTCCAGAGGCTTAAAAATCTGTGCAGGCAATTTTAAAGGTACAGAAAAAATTTGAGCTCCTGAAGCCTCCAAGTCACCGCGGAACCGCCGCACTTACCCTCTATTGGCGGCGGTTCCGCGGCCATTTAGCGGCGACGAGCTTCCGAATTTTTTCTGTAGCTCAGTTACTTGGAATTGTGATTTTTGATATATACTGTCTTGGCCCAGGTTTCAGTGAAGTGTTGTTTTTGCTATTGGGGCTAAATTGGAATTTAGTCGATCGATATTTTAAGTGTGCGTTTAACAGTACATACATTTCTATCTGCGACCGTGAATGTTATTTGATCGGTAAACCCGTCTAACTGCTATATGTTCCTTTAGACGGGTTTGCGAACGTGACATTCA
Source organism: Agapanthus africanus (assembly GCA_030015575.1). Lineage (NCBI taxonomy): Eukaryota > Viridiplantae > Streptophyta > Magnoliopsida > Asparagales > Amaryllidaceae > Agapanthus > Agapanthus africanus. The sequence goes on along the minus strand of JASDDO010000031.1, from coordinate 650,103,025 downwards.
CGTTGATGTTCTGTGTTGTGCTGTGATGTTGGTTGGATTGTCGTGGTGGATAGCCGGTGGTGTAATGATAGTACAGTTTTTTTTCATTTGTACATTTGATATTGCGGGGCGAGCGTCCGACATGTGGACTGCCGTCTATTATTCTTTTGGGGCATGACCGGGTTGAGAACGATGTCACCCTTGTATATTATTTTCTTTTCTGTACTAGGATTACCCCGCGGTGGAGTGCACGAATAGCCGGATTCTAGAGGGCAACTGGTCCGCATCTCATAGCGGTGAGATGGAGGGGACCTTACTCTAGAATTGGCGGGCTATTCGCCGCACTCGTAGGGGGTATATGATGACCTAGGAGGGGTGCTCAAGTTACCGGATTCCGTGAAGTGCTGGGTGGCCCATTCACGTTGCTGAAGGGGGCTGCCTCGCTTTTGGTTTTGCGGGTAACTTGCCGCGCTCTTAGGGGTCTAGGTTTTTATTGCACGGGCTATCCACATGACAGGGAACGTCGGGTCTCACTTACGGCTCAAGTGAAACCCGGGGCTCCAGATTATCCACCATTCTGTGTTGCTTCTGTGATATTTCTGTGATGTTGCTTATATCATGCCTGGGATGATTGTTATATATTTATATATATACTAGTAGATGTTGTATATGTTTTGCACCCGCGCTAGTCCAGTCCCCGCTCTGTCGTTAGTTAAGTAACCTAACGGGTGATGACGGGACCCAGCGGCGAATGCGGATGACATATATGTACATTTTATTTTCGTTCTTTTCTGGTGTGATTAATTGATGGGACTGCATTGATTCTTATCAATGCAAGGATAAAACAAACCTATATACGATGTTGTTGGAACCAAGTTTTTAAAAAAACTGACATTACAGACGTTCTCTTTTACTTTGCACAGTGGTATTCGGTTATGAATATCCAGCACCTCATTCGATGAGGCAAGGGCCGAGATCCCTTCATCGGGAGTGACCCCTTGAGTAAAAGTTTGCGTCAACTAATAACTTCACTATAGTCGTTTTCTTTTGCTTTGCATTGTGGTATTCAGTTTGGAATATCCTGCACCCCATTCGACGGGGAAAGAGCCGAGATCTCTTCACCGGGAGTGACCTCTTTAGCAAAAGTTTTCGCCACTATATATTTATAAAACCACTTGGATTCCTTCAACGATATCAAGTTCATTACGTTAAAGGTTTTTCGCCAAAAACCAGCCGTAGCCCTCCGTCATTTCAGATTAGTATTGCTTAGTATTCGTACTACGTATGTCGTGCATTGCCGAGGCGTAGTGTTCGGTAGCTCTGTAATGCTTTTCTGTCGCATGGATATGTAGATTAGTTAGGACAGTCGTACGGTTATGTTGGCATTGTCAAGAACTCGTACGGGTGGGTTTAACGCAATCAAGATAATGACGGGTTGAACTTGACTAGGACTCTTTGATATGTTGGCATTGTCAAGGTCACTTGGGTCCTAGGGGTAAAAACACACATCGGGAGTTTCAAACATACAGGAAACTTGCAAGGCTTGCGCATACCTTTTGGAGTGTGGTGACTTGAGTGGCTTCCATCAGGTTATCATGCGGTGATAGTTGGATCCCGATTCCCACTGATGAGTAGGATTACTTCTCGGGTGATTTCGACTAATTCTCCTTTTGGGTTTGGAGGAGAATTCGAGGAAACAGTGGGAGCCATCCAGATTGGATAAAATGATAAACCATTCTAATCTAGGTTAGAGTGCACGCTGAGTGTTTCTTCTCTCTCTCTCTCTCTCTGGCTGCGACTATGACCCGACCTTTGACTAAAACTCATGAAACCAAGTTAACTGAACCTTCTTAAAACACTTTGGCTTTTGGAATGTCACGGTGTCGCATATATGATTGCCACTTCTATATCATCTTTTGCATCTCTCCAGAACACCCCGTATGACTACGAACATCCACTTCCATTGGATAAATCCATCGTATAGTTACATACGAACTCGAAGGAACTTTTTCGAGAATGGATTCTGGTTCTTGAGAGATTGAATAGGATTATTCGGTTGTCTTTTCTCTTTACCATCTCTCAGGTTGTGAGGGCTCCTAGGATTAGGAGAGGGTACACCTATTGAGCTTATTGGATAGTCTTCCTCCAGACCATAGGCAGGTGCCGAACGGTAGGGAAGGAAGAAAACCAACAAGTTTAACTGTGGTGTACATAAGGTAATAAGTAAAGACATATAAAATGATTAGAATAATAGCAAAGGAAATTGCGACCACCATCATTCACGACAAAGACCGTGTATACCCCTGCCACTCCTACATCCACTTTGCATTTCTCTAGAACACTCCGTATCACTATGGATATCCACTTCCATTGGATATGCCATCGTATAGTTACATACGAACTCGAAGGAATTCATTCCAGATTCGGGGATGGTTTCCGGTTCAAGAGAAATTGGATAGGATTATTCAGATGTATTTTCTCTTTACCTTCTCTCAGGTTGTGAGGGCTCCTAGGATTAGGAGAGTACACCTATTACGCTTATTGGATAGTCTTCTTCCAAACCTTAGGCTGGTGCCAAAAGGTAGGGAATGAAGAAAACCAATTAGCGTAAAGGAGGTGTACAGAAGATAATAAATAAAGACATAATTAAGGGATTGGAGTGAGGGTAGGTAAGTATATGGTTACTGTCGTAAATCAGGATAGTGGAAGATGCGTTACTAGGAATACCAGTTAACCCTTTTGAAACATTTTCATGTTTCAGTCTGACTGTGCGATGTTAATTGAAAACGGTTTTCCTAATTGGAATCTAACTCCAGGGTATGTATTTACCAGATCAGTTTCACACATCTGTATGTTATTACAGATGGTGAGTGGGAGTAAGATATTGGGAATTGGGTGATTATATCCTCATTATATCGGAATTCGTTGAAATTGGTGATATTTGAGGAAATTATCTGATTTTTGCCAGACGGCAAATATTTGGTTTTGAATATCCGTTGTTATGTACCAATTTCAAACCGATATACCTGTACGTTTATTTTATAAAGTGAGATATAACTTTTTGATATTATGTCTGTGACATTTACCTATATCAGTTGGTGATTAGGTAAGGTACATTCAACAGCGGTATAATTTTTCTTAACCATAGTATAGTTTTTCAACCTACGACACACAGAGTTTGAGTTATTGAACTCAAGGGACTTATACAGAGTATTGTATGTTGTCCAATGTCCATTAGGACAATGGGGTTGTTACTCGCACTGTATTCTGTTTACTCATAACTTCTCTGATTCTAGACATGTATTTCGTTGAAATGCAAGGTTCAGATTTTAAGAAGTTATAGGTATAAGAATCAAGTAGAGAACCATTTATTGTAAGTATCAGGATTTTTCGAGGAAGTCGAAGATGTAGATACTTGTGTTTGGTATTCAGTTAATAGTAATGGTTTTGAGAACTTGCTTCACTTTCGAGTTACTCATATATGGATGCACTCCTAGATGAGTAATGCTGATTGTCTTTTTTCCATTTGGTTGGTATGCACTGGAGACAGCTGCATGTTTTTTAATCTGGTTCCAATTAAATTAGTGCTTTTGTTTCTATATCAGATATATATAGAATCAATTTATATCTTGACGATATTAAGGTATAGGGAGTTGTCAGGCTGATGCTTAAAACCAGAATCCGGATAAACTCAAGGCACGTTTCAGTAATGGCTGTTTGTGGGTTATCCCGGGCTTCGACGAGGGTTAACTTTCTACCATCAGGAAGATTAATATTTATATTGTTCTTGACTCGCCACAGTTTTAGTAAAATGGATCTTTTCAGAAAACAGAAGTGGAAGTATGGTAGAACTGGAAGTGATTCCAGAACCACAAATGATCACCGAAAATTTAATAGAACCTAAGGATTCAATTGGATTTGATGTTCCATTAGCCACTCCGCAGATTTGGTGGGTAATCTCAGGCATCCGAGAGGTACTTCGGTCTTCTCAAAGACGGTGATAGGGAGGTTCTTGTTTACCCAGACTTGCCATTGTTGCTGTTCTAAACTATAAGACCCGGCAGGAGGATAAGTATAGCGTCGTTCTAAACTAGTTTTGGAAGTGTACGTATATATGACTCTGCCGGAGGGTTGGTGTAGTCAGTGGGAGCAGCGGAAGTATAGTGGGCAAGTAGCTTATGTCTATTTATAGACTAAAGCAGGGATAGCAGAAATAGATCATCTATTTTTGATGTGACAGTCATAGGCTTTGACTTTATCAGAATAGGAGATGGATCTGCTAAGAAGGTAGTAGAGAGTGATATCCAGGTATTAGGATGAAATGCACTTGATAGGAAGAGATATTCCTATACTACGCTCGGTTATAATGTGGTTGTCACATAGTTGTTTCTCCACATAGGATATGGATATAATATCAGGTTTTCTGGTCACTAGATCTAGATTTGGGAAGTATCCCAATCTGGGTATTTTGACATCATTCTAAAGGGATTTTAGGATGGACGGCTCCTGGCATGGTGGAGTACCTGCAGATGATGGAGTCACCCTCTCTAAAGGTGTCTTACAGACTAAAAGGGAGAGGGATCTGCATGATTAGCATATCGCTTGCTTAGGCAATTGAGTTAATCATGAAATGTCAAGTACCACACCAGATGTTGTTTTTGCACTAGCTGCAATAAACATATCCAATCCTGGAGAAACATTAGGAAGCAGTTATTGAACATAAATGGATGTTCTAGGGAAATGATTACGGCAGCCTCCTTCGGGAGACGGTTATCATTTCAGGTTTCCAAGGTAACCTGGATGACAGAGTGACTGTCAGAATTATAGTTTTTGAGGGACAGTATGTTGGACAGGTGGTCCAAGCGGATACTGAGGAAAGGCATGGCGTAGGATACTGATTAAATTCAGTAGACGATACAGTCTAAGAAGTTTGCTGGATTTGGAGTTCATTTGTGAACTGGGTCCTATCAGATATCCAAACAAATTCTAAGACAGGTATTGCTTATTTCGGGAGATAGCTTTCTCCGCGAAGTTGAGATTAAGAGAGATACAAAAAGAAACATTGGAGCGGATCCACTCACTGAGGCTATTTCTCGAACGCAATCATTTTCGCAAACGGGCTTTGCGAAACTGATTAGTAGAGAAGTTGGGTGTTCGGTATCACACGGGCTGTGAGTATGCGGCATCGCAATAATTGGCCTTAAGTGTAAGTGGCAGATTGTTGGCTATAGTGCCCTCAAGACAATTATCATAGTCGCGGACTTATGATTATGATGATTGAGTGAGGACCTATACCGATAAAACAATCTTACTCAAGATGATAGTATGCTATTTGGTTTGTCTTTATCATCATGTACATGTTGATAGAACCCATAGGATTCTTGCTTGACTGCCAGCATTATGATGGCAATCATATATGTGGGAGCTGGGGTCTATAAGCACATCCTTAAATGTCCCTAGTCGTAGGAGTATCGAGACCGGGCATCGATGCTCCAGTGTAGACTAGTGTATACTGATCGAGACCCTGACGAGGGACGGTGGCCAGGTCTCACAAGCCATTGGTGTTAGTTTGTTCACCTAAGATAGTATACATGTGCTCATTGGGTTATGAGTATACTGGACGGACTTGCCGGGAACCTGCTAGTTGGTATTATACCTATTGTCAGATAGCAGTTCCCAGGTGACATGTGTATAGGTTAGTCTGTCGACCTGGGATCGTCATTTGTCTCGTGTGAGTTCCCACTGTGCTTTGATTACTACCCTACCACGGCTCAAAGGAGTCGTGCAAACAGGTTTTAGTTGGGTACAGTCCCGAGCCACATGGAGACAGTGATCAGATCGTCGGGGATTCGTCTCTTCCGGTATTGGGGGTTGATGTCGCGTTGTGTACGGATGGCCATCACCATAAATCCATGGCCACGGTGGACGAGAATTATCGATCCAGGATCGATAGTTTCTCAGGTGGTGATGGGTTTCATCCCGACACTAAATGTCGCGTTGTTAAGGGTCTGATTTTATCCACCCCCTTAGACTCGATATGCGATACTCTTAGACGAACAGACCGAACTGTACGGATATTGCCACTGTCAGGCTCGGTAAGGGTTCTGCATGAGTTTGCTCGTTGGCCTCCCTTTCGCTCAATACCTGGGTAGCCGTTACGTACAGCTAGTGCCGCTGACGTGCTTGTGGTTAAACCCACTGCCAACGTATTGACGAGTCTTTAGAGTCCCATACAGAGGGTTTTCATGGTTCAGGCAATATGGTGTACATGGCGTATGTTGGTACATACAGGTGTCCGATTAAATATGTGCATGCTTCGCAGACTTTAATCGGACGGTTGATAATACTAGCGGCTTATGATTAAGCCGGATTATTGAATCGGGTTTTGATTTAATAATTTACATATGTATTTATATATATGTATTCTAGTATTATTGTTCGCTATTTATTTTCTCTCTTGGCTATTCGTATTTTTGTACGAATACGCGTATATGTATTTCGATACATGTACCGGGAAGTATTCCGTATTTTGTAGGGAATAGCTTCTAGAAGAAGGTGCCGCCTCATTTATATGATTTTCCTTTTTGGAAAATCATTTGTTTTATAAATGAGGTGGAAGGGATGATGTGGCAAAAGCATGGGTCAAAGCATGTTGCAAAGCATGGCTTGGATTTGTTTAATTTGACAAAAGAAAATGATTTTATTTTGTGTGGAGGAGAGAGGGGGGGCCGGCCACTTTTTAGGGTGGGATTTCTTTTCATTTGGCATATTACATTAAACACTATCTCTCTCTCACTCTCTCATTCACACAAAAAGGAGTTAGCCATTTTTTCTTCCTCATGCCAAGTTTTTCATCACCTCCTTCATCTTCTTCTATGGTTGCTCCCATGAGTATAGATGTTGAGAGAAAAATACAGTGACATTTTCATACACCCCCACTCTCCATCGCTAGAAACTTTGGAGCGTTGGTTATCTCGTTCGACAAGGTTGGAGCTTATGCCGTTTCCCTCGGGTGGATCATCGGAGATGAAGGAAGACCGACAACCAAACTTCGTCAAAGAACTGCTAGGAGCTTGGAATGAAGACCGAAGGACTCGGATCAACTCGGTATAACGATTCTAACTCTTAGTTAGTTTGCTAGTTTAGGGTTTAAGGTCGATCCGGGATTCGGGTAACGGTAGCGCCAGTTTAGAAATTTTTGTTCCGCATTTTGGCCGCGTTTCGATGGCCGGGACGCTGCCGGAACCCTTCAATATTCCCCCTGTAGAATTTAATTATACCAAAAAGAACAATCACGTGCATTGCACGTGGGGCGCTAGCCTACATCGCTCACATGGATATCACACGAGGCGCTGCCAAGAGACTGGCATGTGCGCTCACGTGGATATCACGTGAAGCGCTACCAAGATGCTAGCACTAGCGCCCATGCGGATATCATGTGAGACGCTCACATGTTTAACACGTAGGAACCAATATAGGATTTGATCTTATCTAAAACAGCACTTGAATGCTTTGCATGTGGATGTGCACGTGTTTAATACGTAGGGGCTATCATAAGATTTAATTCTATCTGAAGCTTATACTCACATGATTTGCACGTGGGTGCTCACGTGCTTTCCACGTGTGGGTTGTCCTCTACTTTTATAAAAGGAATAGTAAGTTTGAACCAAATTTTTTGGTGGGAACAGTAATTTTTTAATCACCGTTGGATTTTTGATCCAAGGGTTCTCTGTTTGACAGAGAAGATCATTCTTGTTCAAGAAAGATCAGGGAAATATTTTGCCCATAGAATTTAATTCTCATAGAATTTAATTCTATCAAAACTAACGCTCACGTGAGGCGCTGCCCAATGGGTTGGCAAGTGCGTCACGTGCTTTGCACGTAAGACGTTGGTCCAAAGCACTCACATGGATATCACGTGAGAACTGCCAAGCTGCTGCACTAGCGCTCATGTGAATATCAGGTGAGATGATGCCAAGATACTGGCCTAGTGCGCACGTGGATATCACGTGAGACGCTTATGTATTTAACACGTGGGTTCTAAGAGGCTGCAATGCCAAGATGCTAGCATGTGCGTTCACGTGTATATCACATGATGCGCATTGCCAAGAGGCTGCACCAGCGATCACATGGATATCACATGAGACGCTCACGTGTTTAACACGTAGGAATCAATATAAAATTTAATCCTATGTAAAGCGGCACTCACATGCTTTGCATGTGGGTGTGGACGTCTTTAACACACGGGGTTTCCCTTTATTTTTACAAGGGAACAACAAGCTCTGGGCTAAATTTTTTGGCGGAAACATTGTCCTTTCTTATGGAGTAACGAACCATTTTAGGATTTTGATATTTGTCCATCCCTTAACACTCTTGAGCCTAATCCCACTTCGAATATAGAACAATTGATTGAAAAGTGAAAATGTACGTTAGCACCACCATTGGGTTTTACTAGCATTAAGCATGCCGTTTTCAAAATTTTAGGGGTGCTAATCTACACTAACCAAGATCTTAAACTAGATGATTAGGGTTTAATTAAGATATCAAAAACTAAACTAAGAGATGGATGGCTACAACCTTTGTAGACCATGTCTTTCTCTTCTAAAGCTCTGGGTTGTAGTCCAATAGGCTCCACTTGAAGGTTGAATGAACTTGCTCCGATGACCTTCGTGCCGAAAATGGTCCATCCGAAGTCCGCCAATCCAAGCTACCTCTTCACTAAACTCTTTAGTGAAGTAAACACACTACACCAAAGCGCTAATCTAGTGTAGGATGGTGAAGTAGGGGTTATGTTAGCTCACTAGGGTTCTCACAAGCTCAAGGGTTCACAACTCATGTGAGGGATTGAGCTTGGAGGTGGAAGTGAGGAAAAGGGAGAGAGCTAGAGAGAAAACTCATAACATGAGTTCAACTCAAGAAAAATAACTGAGTGTGGAATGAAGTGTAGAATAGCTCATCCAAACCTCACACATTATTGAAGCATACAATTTTTAACACTTAAAAATTGTAGCCATGCTTCAATAGTACAAGAAAATGAATATAATATAGAACAAACTATGCTATGCCCATGCCTCCAAAGTCTCCCCATTTATCATCTCAATTTCTATTTTCTAAAAGTAGAAATTCCATGACATGCTTCATATATATATATATATATATATATATATATATAACACACACACATATATGTATATAAAGATAAGCATATAATTAGTGAGCAATAATATTAGTCAATATACAATTATATCAAATATAAATATATATCATATTATTAAATCAACACTTGATTTAATAATCCGGTTATATCACATATAACCGACTAATATCATTTATCTGTATATCACATTATCAAATCAACACTTGATTCAATAATCCGGTTATATCACATATAACCTAACTGATAACAAATAGCCGCCAAATTACAATACGGTATCTCATACTCGTATTTAATCAGGCCTCTGCACATATCAACATATGTGCCCTACTTTGTTTCGCTTGAACCAGGAAACTTCTATGTGGGACTATAAAGACTCATCAATACGCCAGCAGTAGGTGATGATCACATCAATCACCCATAAGCCGTCAGCGGTACTAGCTGGACGTAACGGCTACCCAGGTATTGAGCGATTAGAAGATCAACAAGCAAGCTTGTCCAAACTCCTATGAAGCATATAGGTAACACTTACCGTACAGTCCAGTCTCTTCGTCTGATATGCCGCATATCGAGTCTGAGGGTGGAATCGTCAGACCCCAATAACTTAATAAATCATGCCGATGTAAGGCCTATAACGGTATGAGAAACTACTGATAATACTTACCAGTAAATCTCATCAACAGCCCTGGCCAGAGACTTACTGTTATAGAAAATCGAGCATAGCGCAATATCAACTCCCTATACCGGGAGAGACGAAACCCCTCCTATCTTTCATTGCCTCTATATGACTCGGGACTGTATCCAAAATCCACCTGTTTGCACCACTCTTTTGAGCCATGGTAGGGATGGAATCAAAGCACAGTGGGAACAAGACTCTATGACGATCTCGGGTCTACAGACTAATCTGTACCAGTGTCACCAGAGAACTTCTATCTGACGATAGGTATAGTACCAACTACGAGTTCTCGGCGAGTCCTGTTCGGTGTACCCATTCTCTAATGAGCACCTGTGTACAATCTTTGATATCAAACACCAATGGATATGGGATCAACCATCACCCCATACAGGGTCAAGAAATGTACACACCAGTCTACTCTGGAATATCGATGCCCTGTCTCGATATTCTCTCGACTAGGAACAATTGAAGGATGCGCTTATGGACTACCCAGGTCCCAGTAGTATGATCTGCATCATAGTCCTGGTAGTCAAGCCTTCATCATGAGGGCTTTATTAACATGTATATGAGAGAAAGAATAATAATACCAGTGAACATGTTAAGATAAAGACAATCGGATAGCATACTATCATGTCGAGCTAGAAAGTCCTCCATATATATGTCCAAGCATTTACTATATCATACAATAATGGCCTCTAGGGAATATATATCATTAACAATCTGCCACTTGCACTAAGGCCAGTTGTTGTAGTATCTCATACCTAACATCCCAGAAAGTCTCTCGATTAGCATCTGGGGGAGGGCCTTGGTGAGTGGATCCGCTGTGTTATCCTCTGTGTCAACTCTCCTGACCTTGATCTCTCGGAGATCTACTATCTCCCTGATTAGGTGATACCGCCTAAGAATTTGTCTGGATCACTGATGGGACTGGGGTTCCTTGGCCAAAGCCACAGGTCCATTGTTATCACAATACACATGTATTGGATGCTCAATGGTAGGAACCACACCAAGTTCATCTTATGAAGTTCTTCATCCAGACAGCCTCTTTGCAGCATCGTTGGTAGCGATGTATTCAGCCTTCATCGTCGAGTCTGCTACGGTATCTAGCTTGGAACTCTTCCAACATACCGTCCCTCCACTGAGGGTGAAGACAAAACCCGAGACCAACTTACTGCCGTCCTTATCACTCTGGAAGCTCGAATCGGTAAAAGACTCCACCTGGAGTTCACCGTTACCATACACCAAGAATATATCTTTAGTCCTTCTCAAGTACTTAAGAATGTTATTCACAGCTATCAAGTGTTTCTCTCCATGATCTGTTTGATACCTACTCACTACACCTAGTGAGTAAGCTACATCCGGTCTAGATTGGGACAATCCCAACACCTGTTTAGATCTATCTCTATAGATCTATATCCCCAGAATGTAAGAGGCATCACCAGGATCTGTTATGGAGAACTTGTGTGATAAGAAGAGCTTGACCGAGTGTAGCATAGGAACAACGTTTCCTATCAAGAGTATGTCATCCACGTACAATACGAGGAAGACAACCTTACTCTCTACTACCTTCTTATATATACATAGTTCATCTACATATTTGATGAAGTCAAACTCTTTGATAGCTTCATCAAAATAGATGTTCCAGCTCCGCGATGCCTGCTTTAATCCGTAGGTGGATTTAAACAGCTTGCACACGCTTCCGCTGCTCCCACTATCTACAAAGACCTCTGGCTGTGTCATGTATACGATATCTTCTAAATCACCATTTAGAAAAACTGTCTTGACATGCAACAGCCAGATTTCGTAGTCATGGTATACAACAACGGCAAGTAGGATCCTGATGGAATTAAGCATAGCCATTGGAGAAAAGGTTTCATTATAGTCGACACCTGGTCATTGACGAAAACCTTTTGCTACAAGTCAAGCTTTGAAAGTCTCAACTTTTCCATCTACACCAATTATCTTTTCAAGATCCACTTGCTCCCGATGGGTTTTACCCCTTCAGGAGAACTTCCAAAGTCCATACTTTGTTGGTGTACATGGATTCCATCTCAGATCGCATAGCATCCAGCCATTTCACAAAGTCTCCACTTATGATGGCCTGCTCGAAACTAGTTGGGTCATCATCTTCCATGATGCTATCCTTGCTCCCACCGTCTATAAGAAAACCATAGTATCTCTCAGGTGGATGAGGAACCCTACTAGATCTATGGAGTGGCTGAGGTTCGTCGGGGACTATTGAATCCTCCGGTTTCACCAAATCATCAGTTATAGTTTATGTTGCTGGAACTTCTTACAGTTCCACCCCATTACCACTAATTTCTTTCGCAAGAAACTCCTTTTCTAAAAAGGTGGAATGTCGAGAAACAAACACCTTTTGTTCCTCGTGTGGTAGAAGACATACCCTCGCGAATGTTTGGGATATCTTACAGACTTGCACAGAACCGACCTTGCCTTGAGCTTGTCCGGATTTTGCTTTTTAATATAGGTCAGACAACCCTATATCTTAACTTGTTTAAGAGATGGTCTTTTCCCATTCCATATCTTATATGGAGTGGTAGGCACGGATTTATTCAAAACTCTATTTAATAGGAATGAAGCTATCTCAAGTGCATAACCCCAAAAGGAAATATGTAACTCAGCATTACTCATTATAGAGCGCACCATATCTAATAGGGTGCGATTCCTCCACTCCGAAACTCCATTGTGCTGTGGTGTATATGGAGGAATAAGCTGAGAGAGAATCCCATTCTCTTTTAAGTAGTCTCTAAATTCCGTGCTCAAGTATTCTCCTCCCCGATCATATCGAAGGATGTTAATACTTTTACCTGTTAGGTTCTCAACTTCTTACTTATATTCCTTGAATTTCTTAAAAGATTCAGATTTGTGTTTCAACAGGAACACATGTCCAAATCTTGAGAGATCATCGGTGAATGTAATTAAATACGAGGAACCATTCCTGGCATGTGTAGACATAAGACCTCATACATCACTATGTATTTGTCATAAGAGTTCAGTAGCTCTTTCTCCGTGTCCAGTAAACAACGCCGTACAACTACCCTAATCCAATTGCATCACATGCTGCAGATAAGCACTAATCAGCTACCGCACACTACGCCTTGACGCAGGCCAACAAACGCAGCACGAATACTAAATAGTACTTATCTGAAATGACGGTGGGCTACGGCTGGTTTTTAAGAAAACCTTTAACGTAATGAACTTGATATCGTTGTTGAATCTAGTGATTTTTAAAATGAGTGGTTTAAGCTCCGCTTTTAAAATCGAGTTTTAAAAAACAAACCGAATAGCTTTTACTAGCTTTTGCTAAAGAGGTCACTCCCGGTGAAGGGATCTCGGCTCTTTCCTCATCGAATGAGGTGCTGGATATTCATCAAGGAATACCACTATGCAAAGCAAGAGCTACAGAAATTATGAAGATAAAACAAGTGGGTTATAGCATTTGCTAGCTTTGCTAAAGAGGTCACTCCCGGTGAAGAGATCTCGGCTCTTTCCTCATCGAATGAGGTGATGGATATTCATCAAGGAATACCACTATGCAAAGCAAGAACTACAGCTACCGTTTTAAAAACTTTTGATTCTACAACATTTTTAGCTTTCTTTTCTTTTCATTAATCTCATTAATGAAGTTCCATTATTTTATTGGGGTTACTTAGCACGACCACTAGGTTTTAGCAAGCATCGAGTATGCAATTTTAAAATTTTTAGTGTGCTAAGGAACACAAACCAAGGATCAAACTAGAGAATCAGGGTTTTTAAAATATGTAAACAACTTTACACTTAGTGAATAGAGAATACAACCTTTGTAGACCGGTCCTTCACTTCTAAAGCTCCGTGTAGTAGCCCCTTAGCTCTAAGTAGTGGTCCCCCGGACTCTCCTTAGGCACCACTAGGCGAAAGGAACGAGCTTGTTCAAAGATTTTCGAGGCCGAAAATGATCTACCTTGAGAAATCTCCAACTCAACCTACCTCTTCACTAATTGAGGAATTAGTGAAGTAAACAAGCTATACTAAATGGCTAGTTTGGTATAGATTGATGAAGTAGGTATTTTGCTCACTTTAGAATTATTTCTCTCTCTTTTTTTCTTCACTTCATGGATAACCTAGAGAGCTAAAATGAGATGAAAAGGAAGATGAAGTGGTGAACCATCTCGACTATGGGTGAGAAAATATCATAAATGATATTTGTAGAGACTTAACCATGGCTAAAAATAATGGTTGAGTTATTAAATATCTAAAGTAAAACAAAATTAGTGGACTAAGTCAAGGTTTCTACATGCTTCCACAAGCATCGTAAACCATGCCAATTTCCACCTAATTTTGATTTATCCCTTAATAATTAAATCCCTAAATTATCTTTAGTTTGGTATGAGTCTCATACACCCATGTCTAATGTATCATCAAGCATGACACAAAATTAAATATATTAATATATATCACATATATATTTAAATGTATTAGTAGAAAATAAATTCTTAAGTGAGCTAATATTAGTTAATATATAATTATATATTAAATTATTAAATCAACACTTGATTTAATAATCCGGCTATATCACATATAATCGAATATCATTTATACCAACTTATCGAATCAACACTTGATTCAATAACCTGGCTATATCTCATATAACCGATTGATATCATATATCGTGAGATTAGAATACGGTATCACATACATGTATTAATCTCGATCCTGCACATATCACATATATGCCCTACTTCGTTTCGCTTGAGCCAGGAAACCTCTGTGTAGGACTCTAAAGACTCGTCAATACGCCAGCAGTAGGTAATGATCATATTAGTTACCCATAAGCCGTCAGCAGTGCTAGCTGTACGTAACGGATACCCAAGTATTGAGCGATCAGAAGATCAACAAGTAAGCTTGTCCAAACTCCCGTGAATTCAGTAAGTAACACTACCGTACAGCCCGGTCTCTTCGTCTGATATGTCGCATATCGAGTCTGGGGGTGGTAAACGTCAGACCCCAATAACTTGATAAGTCATGCCGATGTGAGGCTCATAACGGGTCGAGAAACTACTGATAACACTTACCAGTAAATCTCATCATCAGCCCTAGCCAGGGACTTCCTGTTATAGCCAATCGAGCATAGCGCAACATCAACTCCCAATACCGGGAGAGACAAAACCCCTCCTATCGCTCATTACCTCCATGTGACTCGGGACTTTACCCAAAATCCACCTGTTTGTATGCTCTCTTGAGCGTGGTAGGGAGGAAATCAAAGCACAGTGGGAATCACATAAGACTCTATGACGATCTCGGGTCTACAGACTAATCTGTACCAGTGTCACCAGAGAACTGCTATCTGACGATAGGTATAATACCATCTAGGAGTTATCGGCGAGTCCTGTTTGGTGTATCCATTCTCCAATGAGCACCTGTGTACAATCTTTGATGTCAAACACCAATGGCTGTGGGATCAACCATCGCCCCATACAGGGTCAAGAAACGTACACTAGTCTACTCTGGAATATTTATGCCATGTCTCGATACTCCCTCGACTAGGAACAACTAAAGGATGAACTTGTGGACTACCCTGGCCCCACTAGTATGATCTGCATCATAATCCTGGTAGTCAAGTACACATCCTAAGGGCTTTATCAACATGTAACGGAGAGACAGTATAATGATACATATGTACATGTTAAGATAAAGAGCAACCAGATAGAATAATATCATCTCAAGCAAGAAAGTCCTCTATATATATGTCCAAGCATCCATTATAATATACAATCATGTACAATAATGGCCTCTAGGGCATACATATAACTAACATATTTAATGTTTCCTAAATATCACAGAAAATGAAACGAAAATAGAACGTATGCTTATGCCATCCACATTCGCCACGGGGCCCCGTCATGCACTGTTAGGTTACATAACTAACGGCGGAGCGGGGGCTGGACTAGCGCGGGTGCAAAACATAAGCAACATTTATTATATATTATATATATAAAGCACTCATCTCACGCAGTTATATGATCACATCACAGAACCAAGCAGCAGAAGTCAACATATGAAATATTGAATATACTAGGAGGTCTGTGTTTTAAATTAAGCCAATAATGAAAAACACCGATTCCACGGTCGTGATGAATAGCCAAATCCACATCCCATAGACCCCTACGAGAGCGGCAAACAACCATGCCAATTCTAAAGTTAGGAGACCTGGGCTCGACTCCTCGAGATGGTCTCCCACTGGACTCCAGAACCCGGTCACTTATGCTCCCCACCTTGGGTCTATCCTAATGCGGAAAAGTAAATAATATACATCAATGGTGACATCATCCTCAACCCGGAAGTGCCCCGATAAAAGAATATTACATACAAATTTTACATGAATGAAAATTGTAAAACTCTCATATCACATAAAACCCTCGGCTATTCACTCACGACGATCCAATATAACATATCACAGCAACACATAACATCACATGTCATCAACATAAGTAAATACGCGTATCCCAAATTCCGTTGACATATAGCAACGAGATTTAGGATACCCAACATATTACACTTATGGTTGCAGAAAAGAAATGAAAAAATACAATAATTAGAATCTGCATTTCCTTAGACATCATAGACCCGGAATATCTCATATTCCGAATTTCATGCCTAACCCTATAAACCTTGCATTTTTGTCTCATATTGAAAACACTTTTCAATATCTTAGTCGGATAATTCAACAAGATTCCCGATTACCCGATTGAGTACTCGTCGGAAACTTTAGTAGATGGCCGCACCCCCGACGCCGTCGACCAAGTGCACTTAGGCGGAACACCGTGTTTGCGAGCACCCTAGTGGATACTTTTGGCAACAGGGTTCTCGTAAAGTCACTTGGTCGGGGCTATGGGGTGTAGCTACCTAGTAAAGTTATCCAGCGAGTATCCGCGTACGATACGCGATTGCGACGGAGTTTCGATCCGAATCGAAACTTCATGGTAATCGATCAATAGAGGCCAACATGCTAGATTTACAAACAAACTAGTTTTCACAAAACTAGTTAAATGTGGATTCCAACTACTGCATCACATATCAAACTTAAACCCGAAAAGACGTTAAAATTACGACTATGAAACACTCCGAATTGCCATAGCAAAAAAGTTAACATCACATGCAAACTTGTCCAATCAAACATGACCTGAAACCCTAAAACCAAGAGCTACGAACACCATACAAAAACCAAACCCTGTCTTATTTGAAAAACCGGCCAGGCCGGATTTTTGGCCAATTTGACCGGCCAAAAAGCAAAATTTGGTGTTCGTTTTCATAGGGTGTTCTAATTACATCATATGTAACACTCTGTACTTGTTTAAAAAAATTTTAGAGGCCATTTGAAAATCGACAGAGAGCAAGTTTTAGGGTTTTGGTTTTCTGAGTTGTTTTCGGTTTCGAAATTCTACTAACATCGTATAATCTTCTAGTTTTAGCTCTGATACCATGAAAGTGTACGTTAGCACCACCACTAGGTTTTAGTAGCATCAAGCATGCCGTTTTCAAAATTTTAGGGGTGCTAATCTACACCAACCAAGATCTTAAACTAGATGATTAGGGTTTAATTAAGATATCAAAAACTAAACTAAGAGATGGATGGCTACAACTTTTGTAGACCACGTCCTTCTCTTCTAAAGCTCCGAGTTGTAGTCCACGCGAATCCACTAGGCTCCACTTGAAGGTTGAACGAACTTGCTCCGATGACCTTTGTACCGAAAATGATCCACCCGAAGTCCGCTAATCCAAGCTACATCTTCACTAAACTCTTTAGTGAAGTAAACACACTATACCAAAGTGCTAACTAGTGTAGGATGGTGATGTAGGGGTTATGTTAGCTCACTAGGGTTCTCACAAGCTCAAGGGTTCACAACTCATGTGAGGGATTGAGCTTGGAGGTGGCGGCGAGGAAAAGGGAGAGAGCTAGAGAGAAAACTCATGACACGAGTTTAACTCAAGAAAAATAACTAAGTGTGGAATGAAGTGTAGAATGGCTCATCCAAACCTCACACATTATTGAAGCATACAATTTTTAACACTTAAAAATTGTATTAATGCTTCAATAGTGCAAGCAAATGAATATAATATAGAATAAGCTATGCTATGCCCATGCCTCCAATGTCTCCCCATTTATCATCTCAATTTCTATTTTCTAAAATTAGAAATACCATGCCATGCTTCATATAATATATATCACACACACACACACACACACACACACATAAAGATAAGCATATAATTAGCGAGCAATAATATTAGTCAATATACAATTATATCAAATATAAATATATATCATTTTATTAAATTAACACTTGATTTAATAATCCGTTTATATCACATATAACCGACTAATATCATTTATCTGTATATCATATTATCATATCAACACTTGATTCAATAATTCGGTTATATCACATATAACCTAACTGATAACAAATAGCCGTCAGATTACAATACGGCATCTCATACTCGTATTTAATCAGGCCCCCACACATATCAGCATATGTGCCATACTTCGTTTCGCTTGAACCATGAAACTTCTATGTGGGACTCTAAAGACTCATCAATACGCCAGCAGTGGGTGATGATTACATCAATCACCCACAAGCCGTCAGCGGTACTAGCTGGATGTAACGGCTACCCAGATATTGAGCGATTAGAAGATCAACAAGCAAGCTTGTCCAAACTCCCATGAAGCCTATAGGTAACACTTACCGTATAGTCCGGTTTCTTCGTCTGATATGTCGCATATCGAGTCTGGGGGTTGGAATCGTCAGACCCTAATAACTTGATAAATTTTGCCGATGTAAGGCCTATAACGGTATGAGAAACTATTGATAACACTTACCCGTAAATCTCATCAACACCCATGGCCAGGGACTTACTCTTATAGCCAATTGAGTATAGCGCAACATCAACTCCCTATACAGGGAGAGACGAAACCCTTCCTATCACTCATTGCCTCCATGTGACTCAGGACTCTACCCAAAATCTACCTATTTGCACGACTCCTTTTGATCCGTGGTAGGGAGGAAATCAAAGCACAGTGGGAGCCACACAAGATTCTATGACGATCTCAGGTCTACAGACTAACCTGTATCGTGTCACCAGAGAACTGCTACCTGACGATAGGTATAGTACCAACTAGGAGTTCTCGGCGAGTCATGTTCGGTGTACCCATTCTTTAATGAGCACCTGTGTACAATCTTTGATGTCAAACACCAATGGATATGGGATCAACCATCACCCCATACAGGGTCAAGAAACGTACACACCAGTCTACTCTGGAATATCAATGCCCTGTCTCGATATTCCCTCTGCTAGGAACAATTGAAGAATGTACTTATGGACTACCCAGGTCCCGGTAGTATGATCCGCATCATAGTCCTGGTAGTCAAGCCTTCATCCTGAGGGCTTTATTAACATGTATATGAGAGAAAGAATAATAATACCAGTGAACATATTGAGATAAAGACAACTAGATAGCATACTATCATGTCGAGCAAGAAAGTCCACCATATATATGTCCAAGCATCCACTATATCATACAATAATGGTCTCTAGGGCATACATATCACTAACAAAAAGTTAGAAAAAGAGGTCGAAAAGATAACTGCTTTAATGTCGTTACTATCACAACCCTCTCTTCCTGAAACAACTGTCACATCAATGGGGTATGATAGTGAGATGGATGCTAGATTGACCGCTTTAGAGAATGGTTTAGAAGTGATGATTGCTATCGAGTATCAAACAGTTTCGATGCTAGCCATGTTCATACAACAATATGATCAATTGTGTCATGCTCAATCTCAATCATTTCCTGAAATCGACGAATAAATGAAACATTTAGCTGTAAAGATTCTAGAAAGTGAGCTCAGTCAATTTGAAACTAATAATGCTAATATCTTCCAGCTAGGAAGTCAACTGAGTGAGATAAATGATCAAACAATTTTTGATGAATTCTTAGTTTTTGATGATGATATAACTAATTTGACTAAGTGTTGGATATAGTGCCCTCAAGGAAAGTATTTTACCAGTTAAATCATTCTCAAGATCACACGTAATAGGAGGTCTATTTGGTACCTAAAGGTTAGTGTCGGACTGACTCCAAGGGTTTTCTTGCTCGTCCTTATAAAACTTAGTGAAAGTTCTTAGTGCCCTTGCCTCTAACACGCGGCCAATGCGGAATCCAAAAATAAAATTTTTATGGCACTAGAAACTTAACATCTAAGAATCTACACCAAACACCTAAACTAGAAAAACAATAAGATAGAAATCATTATCTTTGTAGCGTCTTCATTTGCTCCAATTGGGTTGAACTCTAGCATGCTCTCAAGAGCTCCGTATTGCGCTTGCAAACCGGTCCTTCTTCGCCGAAGATAATCCACCTGAGAGAACCAATCTAAGCTCCCACTTCGTGAAGCAACCGACGCTCCAAGCTCGCTTGGAATGGAGAGTGGGGATGTAGGAATTTTCCACTATAATTTTCTCTCAAATCTAAAACTCAAGAGAGCAAGTAAAGAAGAAGGAGGGAGAGGTGAAGAAACTTAGCCATGAGCAAGTGTAGAAGAGCATGAGAGAAAACTGAATGAAGAATGGAATGGCTTCATTTTTTTTACAACCATACAAATAAAAAACTCACAACATTTTGTAATAAACTAATGAAGCCCATTCCTCTCTACATGTCTTCAACCATGCTCAATGGCATCTCACCCTCCACCTCATTTTATGAATATTCATAAATAAATAATCAAAAATGAATATTCACAAATGAGGTGTCCATCTTCTAGAACAAATTCCGTATGAATACGGAATACAACCCGATATATGTATCGAAATACATATATGTGTATCCATATAAAAATACGAATAGCCAAGAGAGAAAATAAATAGTGAACAATAATACAAGAATACATATATTAAATATATATATATATATATATATATATATATATATATATATATATATATATATATATAAATTATTAAATCAAAGCATGATTTAATAATTCAGCTTAATCCTAAGCCACAAGTATTATCAACCGTCTGATTAAAGTCCGTGTAGCCTGTTGTCACGACCCGAAAGGTACGGAGCGTGACTGGCACTTAAATTACGAAACGTCTTAAGGCGTACGTAACTTAAGTAAGCCAAAACCCAAAAATCAAAACCATATAGAGCAGTAGAGTGAAGGAAAACCAAAATATATAAAGCAATTTTCAAATAAATAAGTCACATCAAGCTTTTAAAAGCAACATCCCATTTTTCCGAAAAATCCGACAGAGTCTCCTTTGTAAAAACTCACCCCAAACGGGTACAAAACAGGAATATATATACAACAAGAAATAAGGCATCCCCAAGCGGGAGCTAGCTCTTCGCCCAAAAGCGGATTCACAATCCCACACAATATATCATAACTGTGCAGAAAAGTAATAAAAGCACAATGAAATAAAGCAACATGTCGGCTCAAGTGAGCTCGACCCAGAGAAATAACATATAAATACACAAATCTCACTGTCTCGTCTCTAGGTCACAAATATAACAGTACAACTGGTATATATAAGGTAGCTACAGTAGATGGAGTACACCAGATACAATAATGATACAAGTGGTAACAAAATAACCCCGCAACCCACCTACAAACAAGCTGCGAGTCCAAGCAAAAGGATGCAAAAGAGGAGGTACGCCCGCCGCTGCTGTGCTGACGGGTCAGACCTGCAAAACACTGTGGCACAACGGGGGTGAGTTTCCAACTCGTGAGTAAAAAGTAACATCTAATAAGGCTATCGTAAGCATGTACACAATGATATCACAACCTACATATGCTAATATGATGCGATGTAATAATATGCATGCAGCATGAATGAAATAAATAATGCGAGATCTGAACATAAATAACATGGGAAATCTGTGTTTTTATCATAATCATACTTCCATAATTTTGTTGTAGTTTCATTAATGAAATCTATATAAGTCGGTGTCAGTATCGACACCAATAAGAATATCTCAGTAAAATCCGGGCTCCGGCAATTCGGACTGACCCATATATATAAATCTCAGGCTCCGGCAATCCGGACTGACCTATATCTCAAAACTCAAGACCACATCGGTATCCTCCGGATATCCGCCGCGTCACAAATAACCGGTCGGTAGTGCTCTCCTGCCAGGCTCAACGCCTATCATCTGCGACCACCTTGTCCCGGGGTACCGCACCGGATCCACCATGCACCCACAAACGGTTCTCCTCCTCCTCGAATCGGGTGTAGGATACTGCTCAAGCACCGAGAAATCTCATGGTGGACAATAGATGCATCATATCATAAGAAAACTGCAAACTTACATTTTAAAATGGTAAAATCTTTGTGGTTCCTCCAAATCCATAAATATTATAAATACGGAAATCCTCGAGCGAATCATGAGACATGAATGTCTATGATATTAATAATATGAAATGCAATGCGGAACTAAAAAGCTATGCATGAACAATGATGCAATAAGATGTGTGCATGTGTGTAGAAATCCTACATATCCATATTAATGAATTTATTATATCAATTGCAGGTTTATAAGCCAGGGGTAACACAGATGAAGCATTCCTTTTCACCTCAGCAGCCGCAGCGGAAGGCTCTGACTTATGATTATTGCCAGAGGTCAAGGAACATGTAAAGAGATTGTCACGGAGCCAAGGGACAGTGTCTGATTTGCAAATCCGGTGAGCACTGGGTCAGTGGGTGTCCCCAGATATCTGAGCTACAGGGAGGGTCCGGATGACAATAGCAGTCATTTGGCACTTCAGCTCAGAGGGGTCCACCTCTGGCATCTCAGCAGCGATTATTTGATCAGAGACAAACCGGTACAGGTCGGAATCAGGGGTGTTTCCCCCAATCAGAGCAAAGCTCTGTTTGAATTTCAAAATTCAAAATTTGAAGCAATGCTTCAGATTCTTTGCGCTGCGCGCAACGCCCCACGTGTCAAAAGCTGATACATCAGCACAGCGCCCAAGGCAGCGCGCCTAATTAGACCAAAGCTCTATTTAAAACAGAATTAAAGCAAGCAACGCTTCAGCTGCGCAAGCACTGCGCTGCGTGACATGTGTCAGCGCAGTGCTGGTTGACACGTGTCACGCGCTGGGGCGTTTGTGCCAAACAGAATTAAATTCTAGCAAGATATTTTCTGTTCTTGTTAAAACAAGAAGATTGCCTTCTGTAAAACAGAATCGCTTGGATCAAAGATCCAACGGTGGGTAAAATTCCCTAAATCACTCAGAGAAAGATCTCTTTAACAAATTTATGGGCACTATATAAAGGCCCCTAGACCTTAAATCAAAGGCATCAACATTTTGTAAAAAAATCAAGAACTTCAAACAGAGAGAACTCTGAAGGAATTTCAAGAAGAAAAAGGTAAAAACCTTTAAGTTAGAAGAATTTCTTCTAATAGATCACTGATCCAAGAACAAGATCAATGATCCTCAATAAAAAAAAATAATAATAATAGTGCTTTGCGCTTATGAACCATTGGTTCTCTATGATCAAGAAAAATAAGAAACATTTGTTTTCTTTGATCTAAATTGGATCAAGAAATCAAAAAGTGCTTTGCACTTCTTTTATGAACCTTTGGTTCTAGAATCTAAAAGATTCTCAAGTTAATAGTGCCTTGCACTTGTAAAACTGCACTGTTGCGCTCTTGGGTTAGCGCAAGCCACCAGAGAGCGCTATGTGTCAGCATCTGAATCACTTGCGCTATGCGCTTTAAGATAGAGCTTTGCTCTCTGAAATTGGCGCAACTCACCAGAGCGCGCCACGTGTCAGCAGCACTGGCGCAGCGCACTGCGCTTGCATGACACGTGTCATCACCACAAGCGCTTGCGCTCTTTGATTGGCGCAAAGCGCCTGAAAAATGCAATACATTTCTTATTCTAAAGGGCCAGGCCCAAGTCAAAAAAAACTAACAGGGCTAAATAAATTGCAAAGCAATAAAAGGGATAGAGCCCAAATAAAATTGATACTCTGCATCATTTATAAAGGGGAGAGCCCAAGTAAAATTGACGCTCTGCATCATTTATAAATGGGCAGAGCCCAAAGCAAATTGATGCTCTGCATCCTTTATGGGCAGAGCCCAAACAAAAATAAAAAGTAATGCAATACATTATTTAAATGTGGGCAAAGCCCTAGCACAGGTCTAATAGACCAAAAACAAATAAAAGCGTTGAACTTTTTTTCAACGACTTAACCCAATCATGGCCGTAAGTCCTCAAATTAAATTGACTGAGCACAACTGCTCTCCTAAATCAATTTACATCCAGTTCGAGGGTGCATCTCTGAACTCCTTTGACTCCTATCGTTGTAATTCTTCAACGACGTCAGAGAGGTGACGGGTCCCGACAACCACACATCAACACGGACTGTGGGGTCCTTAAACTCATGGACTTAAGCATCCTTAAACCAAAAGACGGATTGTGGGATCCTTAAACCCGCGGACTTACGTGTCCTTAAACTAAAATACGGACTTTGGGGTCCTTAAACCCACGGACTCAAGTGTCCTTAAACTAAACATGGACCACCATGTCCCTAAACTGGCAATGGACCACCATGTCCCTAAACTGGAATATGGACCGCAACGTCCTTAAACTAAATATTGACCGCAACGTCATTAAACTAAACAATAGAGCTCCCAAATGCTCTTTTGTCGAATCTAAACGATCCCGTTAAGTCGATCTTAGTCTCAAATCGGACTAACGTGTCCTTAACGAACATTTAAGTTGATCTTAGCCTCAAATATGGCTTACGTATCCTTAAACTAAAACACCAAACCCAAATCTAAGTAAATACAGATTTAGACTAATCCATGTCCTACGGGCGACGGCATAACTTAGTCTCCGTATACAATCCACGGGCATCCACAAACAAAACAAACACACACGACACGAAGTGAAATTCTGGAGAAGGAGAAAGTGGATACCGCGATGCGGTAGCGTAATTAACTGCAGGGGCTTGCGCCTGCAGGGAAGAGCGTCCCCACAATCAAAAACCCCTCAAACGAGGGGGAATCTGACGAAGTCTGCTACATCGGCCGCATCTGTCTAAACCTCCGATACACGGTGCCATAAATCAACTTGGCATCTTCGGAGAGGTAGACGGATAAAATCATATAGCATCTGCCCCGAATCTCAGGCTAGACGTCCCCATGTCGTCGCCGCCGTTCGGAGGGGAACAGATTCTGGCACGCCCGGTGGGACCTTTTCCTCTTTCCACTCCACACTTCGTGTGTCGTGTTCGCGAACGAATCGCGGTTTGCTGTGGTTGTCTGTAGATTCGAGATACTAAGATTTGGTGTCTTGCTCCGTGCAGAAAACAGAAGATCAATGGCTTCAAACTGCACTGCCTGCAACTGCAACTCTCGCTCGGTCCCTGCTGGAGGAGTGACTTACGGGCCCTAAGCGGCCTCCCTTTTCAAGATGCCAGTGGAGCAGGTAACGCAGGCCACCACTGGATTATTCTTCGGGACCATGCTCCCACCGTTGAGCTTCAATGCCACCATGACGTTGCAAGAAGCCCCGGAGAAGTCAGTCTTTGATCGGCTTACCACTGCCGCGACCCCTCTCAACGGATCGCCCGGTTTCAATACCTCAGTTTTCAACAGACTGGGCCAGAACGTCTGCAAACCTGCGATACCCGAAGCTGCCTTCCCAAAGCGGATAGCTATCCCGGCTCAAGCGGACGAAATCTTTGGAAAGGTTCCTCCTTCTAAGAAGTCAGTTTTTACAAGGCTGGCCATTCCGGTTGCTGCTCCAGGCGAGGTCCTCAAAGCTGCTTCCCCTGCTCAGAGGGGGCATGAAGAAGCTTATCCAACAACGGAGGTGATCCCATCCGCATGACATGCTCGACGTCGCCACTGGCGCCGAGTGAGGGAGGCTGGGGGAAACTCCCCCTCTGGGATAACTCCGCCATCTCCAACGGTGGGGATCGATGCTGCTGTTCCAACCGGGAACAACTTTGAATTGCTGAACACGGTGCGCAGAAACTCTCCTACTGCGGTGTCAAAACGAACTCCTTCACCTGTGAAGAATACTCCGGAGAAGAATCTAGAGCATCCCCCTCAACGGATGTCCTCTAAAATTTACAAAGTCTGGCGACAGGTCCAGGAGTCGGTGATTGATGAAAAATACCTCTGCCGACAGGAAAAGATGAAGGTGCAGCAGGAGAAGAATTACTCCGCCAAGCCACAAAAAGCAACAGCTACTTGGGTGCCCACTGCAACGGCCCCCTCATCTCCAATCCCTCAAAGGAAAAGAAGGCCGCAAAGAGCCCCTATGAACATGGCGAACCGTAAAAGCACTGAACACAAACGCCCCAAGTCTGGGGGCATGGTGGTGCACACTGTTTATATGGCTTCCGGAAATTAGGAAAGCCGTGCTTCGACGGGTCACCGACCGCTCACCCGATCCGTGACAAAAGCCCAGGAGCAGCAACAGAAGCTTCAGGAAATGATGACTACAATGGCTGCACTTACCGGGCCAAAAGAAAGCTCGGAGGCATCATCAGAATAGCATCACGAGCAAGAAACCGATGCTGACTACCTACGCAGAGTCCTCGAAAAGAAGGACAAAGAAGCCGCAGAACAAGCGGCTAACATAAAACAAATGGCACTCCTCTTCTAAGATATGGTAGGGATGATGTTACAGCCGGACCCTCCAGCTGAAGACCCTCCGATCATTGTCCGAAACGACGGAGGGGAAACATCTAGTCCTCCTCCGGCTCTTGCAGCAGCCAAGGAAGAAACCATTTCCAAGGCCGCACTGGATGACTATATAGCTCAGCAAATACGAGCTCATCAGGCGAGTGAAGCGGCTGGGCAAATTGTTAGAACTGGACGACCCTATCCGGGCTGGTATGACCAAATCAGTTACCCGCCGGGATATACGATCCCTAAGTTCCACGTATATAAAGGGACAGGGAATCCACATCAGCATGTCGCTCAATTCAGGGCCTTATGCGGCAATACTGGAGGCGATGACAAATTGTTGCTTCGACAATTCGTCGGCAGCTTAGCAGAAACAGCCTTTGAATGGTATTCGGAGCTACCTAACGACTCTGTCAAAACATTTGCGGAGATGGAGCTACTATTTACACAAAGATTCGCGAGTGCTAGTGAACGCACCCCGATAACAGCACTGATAAATGCCAGGATAAGGCCAGGTGAAACGTGGGTCCAATACGCAACACGATGGCGGAACCTATGGTCGAAATGCGAAAAACGCATAGAAGAGGCACCTGCGGTAGGCATGTTCGTGGGCACTCTTGATCCGCAAGCGACCATCTCGCAATTCATGATGTTCTTTAGGCCAACCACCTTCCAAGCATTGATCGACAAGCTAGCTCAAATGGGCCAGATGGGCCATGGACCGTCTCCTCCAACACCAGATTCTCGAAATGAGAAAGGAAAAGGGAAAGCGATCGTCGCCGCCAATGCTCAACAACCGCCGAGCAACTCAAAGCCGGTCGCTCGCCAAAACAACGTGCGTCCACGCCCATCCCTCGAAGAGAGACTAGGACGTCCTTACTCGTTTCCTCAGAATAAAACGAGAAAACTGTTCGAGCTGGCAGTGCGCAACAGACTCATCAATCTGCCGAGTCCAAGACGTCTGTCGCAGCCAGGCGATCTCAATAATCCCAATTATTGCCCTTACCACCAAACGGTAAGTCACCGGATCGAGGATTGTTTCGTCTTTAAGGGATGGATCGAGGACAGTACCTACAAGGCAAGTTTGCGCTGTCTGAAAACTGGAAGGTAAACCCACCACAGCCGCACATTCCAAAGAAGATGGACACGATGGGGGCAGCTTGTTCTTTTGTTGAGGACGGAAGTGATGGAGAAGACTCATCAGATGAATCCGAAGACTACGTAGCAACTTGTCATGTGATCTCTCACTCATTGGCGGAGGATGAAGAGGCTCCTTGCGCCGAGGAACCGAGGGCGGTCCCTGAACCAGAAATTCCGCGGCCCTCATACGAGTTGATCGATACCTTCCTGAATGAGATCCGTTTGAAAGTTAAAGCCAATCAAGAGCGTGAGATGGCCATACTGGAAGGAGCCAAACACCGCCGACTGAACCAAAGAGTCGAGGCACTCCCGTCAAATCAACAGCCATCCACTGCGGATAAAAACAAATTCAAGACGAGGAAAAGGTTTGCTAAAGCCCTGTCAGCGGGAATGGTGCTACCACCCTCTGAAGAAAATACTCTCGGTGAAGTAGAGATGCATCCTAACTTCTGCTTATATCATCAGAAGATCATACATCCTACCGAAGACTGCGACTCTTTTAAGTGTTGGTGGAAAAGGTATGTCACTCAAAAGCAACACTTCAACAGGACAAAGTGTGGAGCTCGTAGACATCAGAAAAATGCGATAGATAAGCGCAAGAGAGCCGCCGCCGACTGTCACAGAGCCGACTCCAAGGGATCGCAAATTATCACCTTCGGAAGCGACTCTGACGAAGAAACTGCCCTCAACCCTCTCCTCAAGGAATCCATTTCAAAAATGAAGGAATTGAGGAGTTGCGAGAACGTTCAGCCGTGCAATCGCACGCTACTCGGAAAAAGTCTCGGCCTCGCGAACAAAGGATCGAGCAAGAAGGATAAAGAGAAGGGAAAAACAGCCCTCATAGCCAATACTCAACAGCAATCGAGTGGTCCTAAACCGGTTGTTTGCCGAAATAACAAACAGCAACCCCTCCAGGAAAAGTTGAAACGTCCTTACTCGTTTTCTCAATATAAAACAAGGAGACTGTTCGAGCTGGCAATGCGCGACAGACGCATCAATCTGCCGAGACCAAAATGTCCGTTGCGGCCAGGCGATGTAAACGATCTCGATTATTACCCTTACCACCAAACGGTAGGTCACCTGATCGAGGATTGCTACGTCTTTAAGAACTGGGTTGAAGATCAATACCAACAGGGCAAGTTCGTCATATCCGAAAACTGGAAGGTGAGCCCGCCACAACCGCACGCTCTGAGAAAGACGGATACGCAGGGAGAATCATGCTCATTCATAGAGAAAGCCCCATAGACCAAAAAGTCAGTAAACTAGAGATTCGCCTCAAATATGGTGACAACGGACCGCAACGTCCTTAAACTAACGGCGGACCGAAACGTCCTTAAACTAATGACGGACCGAAACGTCCTTAAACTATTACCGCAACATCCTTAGGCTGACGAGATGAATAAAAAAAAAGAAGAAAAAAAGAGAAAAAGAAAATAAAAAAAAATTATGATAAAAACGGTATGTCCATAAGCAAAAAGGGCACGGATGAAAACCCGAAAGGGCTCCGTGAGTAAAAACAGCAGGGCTACCGGCGAGTGTTCGTGAAAACCCGAAAGGGCGCGACCTCGTAAAAAAAAGAAAAAGAAAAAAAAAACGGTATGTCCATAAGAAAAAAAGGGCACGGATGAAAACCCGAAAAGGGCTCCGTGAGTAAAAACAGCAGGACTGCCGGCGAGTGTTTGTGAAAACCCGAAAGGGCGCAACCTCGTTAAAAAACACTTACAAGGTCCTCTCGACCTTGTAAGGAGAAACCACCCGCGTGAGATCCTTACGACTCACAAAGGAGCAACACACTTAGGAATCCTCACGATTCCTAAGGAGAAAATACACTTGCGAGATCCTCACGACTCGTAAGGAGAACTCTCTTATAGAACACTCACGGCTCATAAGATTTGAAAGTCTTAAGTTACAGAGACCTAAACCTGTGCTTAAGCAACCTCCACAACCTTTGATACTGCCCTACAAGTGGTTCAGGTTTTGACCCTTGTATACAATCCACGGGCGCGAATAAACATTTCCCTAACCAAGCCCCATCCGTGACTGGGGATATGTTCGCATGACTCTTGTAAGTCCTTTCGATTTATAAGGAGAAAACCCTCTTGTAGAATCCTTACGACTTACAGAGGAACATACACTTAGGAATCCTCACGATTCTTGAGGAGAAAACACACCTACAAGATCCTCACGAACTCGTAGGGAGAAATACCTTTGTGAGACCCTTACGGCTCATGAAGTCGAAAGCCTTAGTCGGCAGGACCTTAACCCTATTCGCTAAGCTACCTTTGTTCGACATCGACAGAGGCAAATGATGATTCGCTCCTGGCAATATCCCAGTTGTAGTGATGCTGATGCCTAAATCAGTCTCAAATTCCAAGTCCTTTCATGGCAAATGATGATTCGCTCCTGGCAGTATTCCAGTCGCAGCGATGCTGATGCCAAGATTGGTATCAGATCCCAAATCCCTTACTCGCGAGAAAAAATCAGCGAGCCAAAAAAAATGCATATGAAATAGCCAAAATGATGGGGCAACTTGTAACGAAATCAGCAAGTAAAAATGTATGCATACAAAAACAGCCGAAATGATTGGGCAACTCGCAATAAAAAGCAGCGAGTAAAAATAAAAAAACAACCGAAATGATTGGGCACCGCGAAAAATAAATGATTGGGCAATCGAGACCTTCACGATATAAAGCTGAAATGATAGAGCATCGCGGAAAGAATAAAAAAAATGAAATGAAAGAATGAAACTTTTTGCCCGACAGGCGATAGCATAGCAATCCCTGTATACAATCCAGGGACGCAAACAAAGAAGGAGACACATCTTCCCTCCCCATGATCCATCAGAAAACGGAGCCAAGTCTTGACGGTAACTCATATAAAACCTGAAAGACGATCGGAGATCATCTCGCACCAGCGTAGAGTGGTCACCACTTCGACGTCCGTCTCAATACAACAGACGAGATGTCACAACAGCGTTCTTCCTCCAACAGGATTCGAACATGACAAAACAAACGAAGCGAAGGCCAAATTCCTAGCTTCAAGGTCCTAACGGCAAGTCGTATAAAGCCTGGAAGACAACTGGAGATCATCTCACACCAGTGCGGGATGGTCACCACTTCGACGTTCGTCTCGACACAGCAGACGCAATATCATCAAACAAACGGAGCCACGGCAAAATCCCTAGTTCCAAACCTCGACGGTTCACAACCAACATAGAGACAACTATGACGTCCGTCTCGATACAGCAGACGAGATGTCATCCCAGCGTTCTTTCTCCAGCAGGGTTCAGACGCGACAATCAAACAAACAGAGCTACGACAAAATCCCTAGTTCCCACTGCGACATTCATCTCGATACAGCAGACGCGATGCCAGCAAACGAAGCAAAGGCCAAATTCCTAGCTTCAGGGTCTTGACGGCAACTCACATAAAACCTGAAAGACTATCGGAGATCATCCCACACCAGCGCGGAGTGGATATGACTCATCGGGGCTCGCCAAAATGAGCCTAACCTCAGGTAAAAAGCGGCACGGTAAATTCCTAACGCTTGCTCTTCCGACGGTCAAACTGCCTAGGAAGATTGCTTGAAGACGTCCTATCCAGCCCCCGAAGGGATCAGAGACACGCAATCGCACAGCTACTCGAACAGCACAACTGCCTATCGAGGAATATATCAGCTGATGCGACGGTACGACGGCCAAAACCCTAAGTACCACAGACCCTAACGGACTTCTGTCATAAAGAGTAGAGGTTAACTGTGACGTTAGGATATTCTTGCGAGAAATGCTCGACTCGTCTCGACTTGTGAAGAAATTGATGTCTTTGCGAGAACTGCTCGATGCGGCTCGACTCGTAAGATAAAGCCTCAGGCAGCAGGGATTAAAAAACTTGTTTCCTGAACAATGTGACCCTGCAAGTCGGTCTAAAACGGTCTCTTGCATACTATTCACGGGTCTCACTCTCCAAAGTCGAGTTTCGACAAGGAGGGAAACAACCGCTTACGGGTCCTCTCGACACGTAAGAGAGAAAAATTCTCTTATAAGATCCTTACGACTTGTAAGAGAAAACACACTTAGGAATCCTCACGATTCCTAAGGAGAAAATCCACCTATGAGATCCTCTTGATCCGTAGGGAGAAAAGTCTCTATGAGACCCTCACGGTTCATTGAGTTAAAAAGTCTTAGGCAGCAGATCTGAACCTGTGGCCTAAGCCATCGCCATCTCTTGAAAAATCTAGATGCTTACTCTATTATCGGTCAAATATGTTTATCAAGACAGTATGCTGATAATAAGAGAAAAGAAAAGGCAAAGAAATAGCACAAGACATTGCAAAGAAAAATATATATCTTTATTGAATATAATCAAGTACCAAGTGAAGCGTACAAAAGAATAAAGAATGGATACATATTATTTAAAGAAGAAAAATGTTACAAGTATGTAGATACAAGGGGAATCATTGGGAAGGAAGCGTCTTGCATAGCTCTATTAATTGTTCGTGCACTTCCTTCCACGCCTTTTCTTGATCGGCCACCACCGCCAGTTCAGCCTCCACTTGAGCCTGCTGTTGCAAGACAGATGCAAGCTGCTCCCTAACGGTCTGATGAGCAGCTTCACGGCCTGGAGCGTCACGCTCGGTGACATCAAGCTTCCGCTTCAAGTTCAGCCCATGAGAGATGCGTTCCAAGAGGCCCTCAAAGATAGCCTTCACTTGGGCAGCATTTGCCTCAACTTCAGCACGCAGATGAGCCGTCTCGTTTGAAGTCTTTCGGTACTCCTTCAGCCTTAAAGCCGCTTCTTGCTCCAAGTGGTGGACGTAAGAAGCGCTTTGCTCAATCCACGCTGCTCTTTGATTGCCTGCGGCTAAGGTCTCGGGAGCGGGACGCATCAACCCCAGCTAGTGCAGGCGAGCTTCGATCTCCCTGTAATGGTTAACCCAAGATGCGATGATGCTCTCGTCATGAAAATTCACGAGTATCACCAACATCGAGTTAACCGTCGTAGCGAAGTCTGCCGTAGACGTAGGAGTCTTTACGTCGAGCTCCTCGATGTAGTCGCTCAGCATACGCAGACTGTTCGCGGCGCCTTTCGAGGATGGACGTCTCAGGAAAGGACCTGCCGGCATTGTGATGCAAGGCTCGAAGGGTACCGAGACCGGAACGACAGCTGAAAAGAAACAAGATGTGATTAGATAACTGTTCAAGAAATAAAAAAGGGGGGAGAGTTGTCAATGTGATAGTCGCTATACCAGTTGAGGCAGGTGGCAAGGTCGGAAGGGTCGGTGGCGCAGTCGATCTTTCATCCCCTCCTTCGATTTGTAGCACTGCAGTTGAGACAAAAAAAAGAGTTAGAGGTAATTCCATCAATGAAAAAGAAAGATATCAATGGAAACCATACTCACCAGCGCCACCAGAGGAAGAAGCGAGTTCAGATGGGAAGGAGAAGTGTGGGAGCAACACCTGATAAAGATGGTCAAAAAGCACTCCTGAAAGGCACAACAGTACAACTCTTAGTACATAAATTATGCGACTGAAAGACGAAATTAATAAGTTGCAAACCTATACCTTCCAACATCTTTGATGGTATGAGAGAGGACTGAGAGGTGACCACCGCCAAGGCAGTAGTTGAAGGCGCTCCCTCGAGCAATGGGGCATCGGCACTGGCTGCACCTGCGTTACGAACAAATGTGAACTTGTCAGAAAGGATTGTAAAATAAAGAGGACAGTAACTTGGGATTTACCTGATGAGCTGCCGGCCGAGACGGAGGCGTTCCCCTCCTCCATCGATATAGGGCCACCACCCGTGGCCTCATCCCCAGACTCCATGGGGGCCGTTGTCGTGCTCGCGAGACCGGGAGACGCCGGAGGGCCATAGGCGGGGAGAGCTATGACCGGAGCGTTACCAGATTTCTAAGAAAGAGCGGTTGGCTTGTCCTCAGGAATCATGTCTACTTCACCCGCTACTCCCTCGGGCTCAGCGGTTACGATGGTCTCGTCCACCGTCATCACGAGGCCATCGGTCTCAGGCACTCCGCCAGCTGCTACCTCGGGCTCGACATCAGCCACTTGCTCAGGCATAGTGGACATGACCAGTTCGTCAGCCACTATCTCGGGCACAGCAATCCCAGCTGTGTCATCCGCCATCGGCTCGGGCTCGACCAATGTCTCTTCCCTTAGCCCCTCAGGTTCGACAGTCTCCGCCTCCCCCTCGGTTGGGCTTGGCCCTGCAGGGTAGAACATATAAGAACCGACAGCTTTATAAGTCTTATAACGAAATTCTGAAAGAAGTATTACCTGAGATGGACTTATCGTTAGCTTCCCTATTGGCGTGGATCGCCTGTCTATGAGCTGTAGACAGGGCGACCGGGGGCTCTTCTGACGGGGTGTCGGCATGAGGAACGGTGCTTGGGCCCGCTCCAATGGCCAAGGCAGCCCTGCGTGCCTTTGCTTCATGCCTCGACCGCTTCCTTTCCTCCCGGGCTGTCGCGATGGACCTCTTTGACGCTTCCTTCATCGAAGCGTCGTCGTCCTCATTCAGAGATGCCTCCAGAGCCTTTAAGGCATCCCTCATCGGCTCTTCAAGACGGACCTCCTGCGGTAGCCCTGAAGAAACAGGAACATCGGCAGCTGGCAGAACATCTGAGTCACTTGGCGGGAATGTCATTGAGGTTCCTGCGATAAAAAGGGGAGAGGTTAGATTGACCATAACACAAGGGAAATGAAAACTTGATGAATTGAAACTTACTAAGGCCCAAAGACGCTCTAAGGCGTTCCTCTTCTTGGAAGGTCTTGAGGGAAGCGGCAATGGCTTCTTCAGTGGTGATGCCTGTTGGAAGAAAAGAACGAAAAATGTTAGTCAAAGGCAATAATAAAAAATATGATCCAATAAAAAAATGCGACTAGTGATTACCTGATGCCGCAAGCTTAGCCAGCTATGCGTCACGCCTCGCCAACCGCTCCGAAGCTTCGAGGGCGGCCTCCAAATCCGTGTCATCCGGCATGACTAATCCCTCATTAGCCCCATATTCACTCAGGCCCTCGGCATAGGGAGCATGGGGTTCTTGACCGAACACGACATCAGCGGCGAAGAGCGACTTCTTTTTCTTCTTCTGCTCACCAATCCTAGGTGCCCCCGGGATCGATTTACGCTTGGCAGCCACCTTGGGGCGGCGGGTCCCAATGTCCGCACCCACGCCAGACTCCGGCGAGGCTACAACCACTGTCTCCACTGGAGCACAGGGCGCTGGTGGTGCATCCGCAATATCAGGGAGCGGCAATCCGCGTGGAGGACTCTGCGCACGCGAGGGTCCGGCTCTGGCATCTTTTAAAGGTGGGATTACCGGGGTCCTTGGCACCAAAGGAGCGTTGCAGTCGCTACCTGGAGGTGCACCCTTACGGTCGACCAGCAACCGCCTTTCCTCCTTTATGACCGCTCCCGTCGAATGACTGTACCATTCTGTATATACCCTGAGGAGTCATGGGGCGCAAGCCGGCTCACTGATAAAGAAGTGGGATCCCGTGTTTAGACGCATGAAATGATGCAGCGCTCTCTCCATCCCTTCTTCGGTCGCAGCAGGTTCCGATAAGAAAGCCTCCAGCGGTACCCCTTGATTGTAGCTCAACTGTTGGGAAAAACGATGCGGGTTATATCTCATGAAGATCGCTGCCCCGTTCTGCCTAAACACCAAGAAGCCCGGTCTGCTGGAATATAAGTGGAGGGTCTCCCGGGCCGTTAAAACTGAAGCTCCATCCTTGAAAGTGTCTTACAATGGCCGCACTGCAGTGGTAGACGCATTTCCAATAGTCAACACCTTGTCGACGAAAGACACACCGGCTCCAACGGTGTGGGGGCGAAGGAGTAAACCCCTGGCATTTTGTGGCGATGGACTCACAATTGATGCGCCAATCAGCTGTATGATGCAAGGGAAGCTGCACCTGTCGTAGAACGAGGGCCTTTTATGCATGCTGAAAACACCCGATGTATGTAGCTCGAGCCACGACATGAAATAGTGCATCGGGAAAATCACGTGCAGCACCCCAGGCTCATTAGCATCTGCCGCTCGACTGAGGCCGTGATACAAGTGTGCCAAGCCGGCTATCCCAACGGCTACTTTTACCCCGATGGTCATCCGATGAGCAGGATAAAAGACGGAGGGCCGCATATGGCGAGAATGCATTGGGAGCGCAAACCAACTCAGCCATAGCCCAAGAAATCCTAAAAAAAATGCCTCCTCGTCCATCTCGAGGGCTGCAACTTCCGCAAAAGACCTGGTCGGGGAGTTAGGAAGGAAAAAACCCTTTTGGTCTATTTCCTTCGCCGGCAGGTTATCTAAACCTAAACCGAAAGGGTCCTCAAGGGTGGAAAACTTGGCAGCTTCTGCCGAGAGGACGTTTGGGTGAAGGATCCGGGCAATAAAATCCTCAAAAATAACTCCGCGGCTCCCACGCTCAATGAAAAGGGCCTCGTAGATGTTCAACACCTTGATCAAACTTGGGAATTGGTGTTGAACAGCATTCTCCGGCGTGAGGCCCCTTACCGCCGGCTTGGCACTGAAGACATACTCGTCTGTTGGAAGTAACTCCTCATAGTGCTCCCCTATAACCGGTAACCCGGAGACTTCTGTGAACTCTTCCAGAGAAATTGACACTTCCCGATCCATTGCAAGGAAAGTGTGAGTGGGGATGTTCCACTGCTCCAAGAAGGCCTTGAACCACCAGGTGGGAAGCGTGGGATACTGGAAGAGGGAGACGTAGACTGCGGTGTACAATCCTAATCTCATCAACTGCGACTTCTTCGTCGACATGATATACCGAGCCCATGGCAGGTAGCCGATCGGGTGGCGGGGGATCAGACCTATGTTATATGATTGCCCCCAGGGTCATGCCTCGCCTTGACAGATACGGCGTCCCAGGATATCCAAAACCATGGGACGCTGAACCGGAATTGCATCTATGGCGGGATGTAGAAAGCCCTTCGATGTCCAATCAACCATCTCCACGGCGTACTGCACCGGGGGTGGGCTGGCATAATGAATCGCCGTGATGGGTTCTGACGGCACTGAGCATGCGAAGCTGCGTCGACCCATAATGATCTGATTGTACCACGACCCCCAAAGGTGGAGACTCTTATACTCCGGGTCGTGGTCCTTGATCATGGCCAAGACTTCACGGTCCAAGGGCGCTTCGGGAAATCCCTCGTCTGAACGAGCAAACGGGAATGAGGTGTCCAGAGACATGATCGCTGCAAGTGAACAGAAATTAGCCGTTAGTGTTGCAATTCCAACGCTGGGCGTTTAAGAAAAAATGCATTAATTAATCAATTAAATTAAAATTAATTAATTACACCACACAGCAGTGCAGTGGGTAGGAGACCGAAGGGGGACCCACAAAATCTGGATGACAATACGTCAGTTAATAAGACAACCTCATCATTGGATGAGATTGTCAGTTGGTCCCCAGAAAAACATTCCCATTAATAATAATAATAATAAAAAAATCCTTAGAGACAAGGAGAAAATCTCCTCTTTCAAAGCAAATCTCTGTCACAGAGTGACACTTGTCAAACTCTGATCTCAGGGGAATAAGATTCCTTAAAAGAGCCTAGCTCTGTGATGATGATGAGAAAATTTATTTAAAACTCCTAAAGAAATTAAAATCTTTTGAAGACTCTTAGAAGTTCTTCATTTTTAGATCAAAAAGATCTATTTTTGGATCCATGAGCAAAGCTCTGCTCATAGGTTAAAACCCATGAACAAGATCTCTGTAGATCTATGGATTCATGAGAGCAAAGCTCTGTTGGTGAAACCCCAAAGGGAATTTCTTTAGATCAAAAGATCTATGAGAGCAAAGCTCTTTTGGTTAAGATTGATTTAAATTAATTTGTTTTAAATTAATTTTACCTAAAAGTTTTCTAACTTTGGAAACAAGCAAAGCTCTGAAGTTCTTAAGCAAGAGCAAAGCTCTGGAAAATCAAAATCTTGAAAAATGGTGAGATTTTTCTAAGGGCCAGAGGTCCTATTTATAAGGCGCTTGCGCCCCTTCAGCTCACCCTTTGATCCAATGGTCAGGATCTTGCCACTGCTGCACTCACGTGCGCGCCACGTGAGCGTAACGGTGGGGGGCATTTGTTTCCCCCAATCAGAGCAAAGCTCTGTTTGAATTTCAAAGTTCAAAATTCGAAGCAACGCTTCAGATTCTTTGCGCTGCGCGCAACGCGCCACGTGTCAAAAGCTGATACATCAGCGCAGCGCCCAAGACAGCGGGCCCAATCAGAGCAAAGCTCTATTTAAAATAAAATTAAAGCAAGCAACGCTTCAGTTGCGCTGCGCGACACGTGTCAGCGCAGATGCGCTAGCGCAGTTGTGCTGCGCGACACGTGTCAGCGCAGATACGCTAGCGCAGTAGCGTTGCGCTTTGCGCTGCGCGACACGTGTCAGCGCAGATGCGCTAGTGCAGTTGCGCTGCGCTTTGCGCTGCTTGACACGTGTCACGTGCTGGGGCGTTTGCGCCAAACAGAATTAAATTCTAGCAAGATTTTTTTCTGTTCTTGTTAAAACAATAAGATTGCCTTCTGTAAAACAGAAGCCCTTGGATCAAAGATCCAACGGTGGGGAAAATTCCCCAAATCACTCAGAGAAAGATATCTTTAAGAAATTTATGGGCACTATATAAAGGCCCCTAGACCTTAAATCAAAGGCATCAACATTTTATACAAAAATCAAGAACTTCAAACAGAGAGAACTCTGAAGGAATTTCAAGAAGAAAAAGGTAAAAACCTTTAAGTTAGAAGAATTTCTTCTAATAGATCACTGATCCAAGAACAAGATCAATGATCCTCAATAAAAACAAAAAAAATAATAATAGTGCTTTGCGCTTATGAACCATTGGTTCTTTATGATCAAGAAAAATAAGAAACATTTGTTTTCTTTGATCTAAATTGGATCAAGAAATCAAAAAGTGCTTTGCACTTCTTTTATGAACCTTTGGTTCTAGAATCTAAAAGATTCTCAAGTTAATAGTGCCTTGCACTTGTAAAACTGCACTGTTGCGCTCTTGGGTTGGCGTAAGCCACCAGAGAGCGCCACGTGTCAGCATCTGAATCACTTGCGCTATGCGCTTTAAGATAGAGCTTTGCTCTATGAAATTGGCGCAACTCACCAGAGCGCGCCACGTGTCAGCAGCGCAAGAGTAGCACACTAGCGGAGCGCACTGCACTTCCATGACACGTGTCATCACCACAAGCGCTTACGCTCTTTGATTGGTGCAAAGCGCCTGAAAAATGCAATGCATTTCTTATTCTAAAGGGCCAGGCCCAAGTCAAAAAGACCTAACAGGCCTAAATAAATTGCAAAGCAATAAAAGGGGCAGAGCCCAAATAAAATTGATGCTCTGCATCATTTATAAAGGGGAGAGCCCAAGTAAAATTGATGCTCTGCATCATTTATAAATGGGCAGAGCCCAAAACAAATTGATACTCTGCATCCTTTATGGGCAGAGCCCAAACAAAAATAAAAAGTAATGCAATGCATTATTTAAATGTGGGCAAAGCCCTAGCACCGGTCTAATAGACCAAAAACAAATAAAAGCGTTGAACTTTTTTTCAACTGGACTTAACCCAATCATGGCCGTAAGTCCTCAAATTAAATTGACTGAGCACAGCTGCTCTCCTAAATCAATTTACATCCGGTTCGAGGGTACATCTCCGAACTCCTTTGACTCCTATCGTTGTAATTCTTCAACGACGTCAGAGAGGTGACGGGTCCCGACAACCACACATCAACACGGACTGTGGGGTTCTTAAACTCATGGACTTAAGCGTCCTTAAACCAAAAGACGGATTGTGGGATCCTTAAATCCGCGGACTTATGCGTCCTTAAACTAAAACACGGACTGTGGGGTCCTTAAACCCAATGGACCACCATGTCCCTAAACTGGAATATGGACCGCAGCGTCATTAAACTACATATTGACCGCAACATCATTAAACTAAACAATAGAGCTCCCAAATGCTCTTTTGTCGGATCTAAACGATCCTGTTAAGTCGATCTTAGTCTCAAATCGGACTAACGTGTCCTTAACGAACGTTTAAGTTGATCTTAGCCTCAAATATGGCTAACGTATCCTTAAACCAAAACACCAAACCCAAATCTAAGTAAATACGGATTTGGACTAATCAACGTCCTACGGGCGACGGCATAACTTAGTCTCCGTATACAATCCACGGGCATCCACAAACAAAACAAACACACACGACACGAAGTGAAATTCTGGAGAAGGAGAAAGTGGCTACCGCGATGCGGTAGCGTAATTAACTGCAGGGGCTTGCGCCTGCAGGGAAGAGCGTCCCCACAATCAAAAACCCCTCAAACGAGGGGGAATCTGACGAAGTCTGCTACATCGGCCGCATCCGTCTACACCTCCGATACGCGGTGCCATAAATCAACTTGGCATCTTCGGAGAGGTAGACGGATAAAACCATATAGCATCTGCCCCGAATCTCAGGCTAGACGTCCCCACGTCATCGCCGCCGTTCGGAGGGGAACAAGGGGTGGGCTTTCACCCTGAATGCCGAGCAGGCGGAAGCTTCTGGGGAAGTGGTTTGATTGATCGTGAAAAGTGTGTCTATGTGTATTCTAAATGCCGCAATCAAGATGGTGTCGCAAATAGCTAGCCGCGATGAGTATGGGCCGTCCACAGGGAAACAATGAACTGCTTTTCTTGTTTTAGACGAGTTGATAAAAGAAAAGTGGAATTGTTATTGTTTATTATTAAGAAGGTTTGAAAAGTGTATAATAGAAGGGCCTGTAGGGTTTATAGGATTTAGTAGTTAATGGATGGAGTTTTAAAAATAATTCCTTTTATCTTTTAATTATTTAATACTAGAGAAATAGCGATGAATGTGGATTAGGGTTATTGGAGGGAATTAGGGTTTCCTTTTATTGACCATTGTCCTTCCATTGATTTCTATTTATCTCAAGCCCCTAACAAAACGATTATTAACGAATCTCAAATCGTAGTCGTGGCTATCATGAATTGATACCGCGCCCGATAAGAGGATTAATATTCATTTTACTAAAGTTTATAAAAATTAAAATTTTAAAACGAATTGAAGAGGTATTGTGCATCCATTATTCTACACTATCCTA
Source organism: Agapanthus africanus (assembly GCA_030015575.1). NCBI lineage: Eukaryota > Viridiplantae > Streptophyta > Magnoliopsida > Asparagales > Amaryllidaceae > Agapanthus > Agapanthus africanus. The sequence goes on along the minus strand of JASDDO010000031.1, from coordinate 650,062,228 downwards.
CAAATCCTAGCAAGCAAGAACTTACTTGCTTATGGAGATCAACACAGTAGAAGAAAGGTGGAAGAAAACGGATCCCATAATTAAAATTAAGAAAACACATAAAGTAAATGCAGAATGTAATTGCAGAAAGAAATTGCAGAAAATAAATGCGGAAAGCAATTGCAGAAAGTAAATGCGATAAAATTTAAAAGAAAGAACTACTTTTATTGATCAACTATTGCATTACAAAAGTTTCTTACTGAAAAACCAAATCACAAAACCCTAGTTTTTTCTTGATAGCTTGCTTGGTAAATTAGTCGATATTTCGATGGATAGTTCGATGATTTTTTAGATAGATAGCTCTCGGTTCTTTATATAGGCTCTGAAATATGAAACCCTAGACGTCATATTGAAGTGTTTATAAAGACGATCAAACCCCTGAAGTTTCACATCCTACGGCCATCAATAGACTGCGCAACCGCCGTCCATGGTGTCCTTTGACCGTGGATCTTCTGATCCTTAGTGGGTTGGAGCTTCCAAATTTTTTGTACCTTTTCTTCTCGATATTTAGAGATCCTTTTGATAAAAAGATTATGAAAATATATCTCTCAGTCTCTGTCGTTGCGAGACTCTTCGATTTGCTCCTAATATTCGGCAGATTTGGTTTGGTGAATCGATTTGCTGTAGATCTCCTACTTATAGTTCTGACCTGAGCTGATCTTATTATAATACCTGCACAATATTTCAAATCACATTGTTAGTAGTATATGTTTTATTTGAGATATTATTCCAACCAATTAAATGATATGATATCTTAATAATAATGGTTAAGAATATTTGATATGATATGCATATTTTAATAATAAATAATCTCATAAATATTTTCTTTAAATTTGATATGCATATATTTCCTTAATTATATTAATTATAAATAAAGAAACATATGACAATAATCATTTTACAAATAAACCCACATATATTCTTAATTTACAATCAACACCTTTTAGTAGTAAATAATAATAGAGAAAATGTTCATACAAATATGCAATAAATTTGACTGATCAAATACTCCCAAACTTATTTTTGATTGTCCCGAGCAAATTATATATTAACAAAAGAAAAAGAAAAATCCAGCAAACTTTCGTAAGCAACACGATTGCACTTAGCTCGTGCAACAAGCTTTTAAATTTCTAGGTGTTCCTAGTAGGGGGAGTGTTATCTCCTGAGGGTTTTCAACGGATTACACCCACAAAATCCCAAAATAAAAGAAAGAAGACAAAAATTACATACAAAGATAAGGAACATATAAAAGAAAAACTTGAAAATAAGAGTTTCAAACTAAACTAACTTTGTAGTTGTCATGAGCCCTATCTTAATGGTCTTGAAAAAATTTCTGAAATCACATCGTCCCTCAATAAAATATCGTCTTTAGTCTTCCTCCCTACCTTTCCTCAAAATATTGATAATATACCTCTACGTGTGTGGAAAAGTCATCCCTACACTTGGAGAATTTAATTCAAGCTATTATACCCTTTGTCCATATTCCTTAGTACTTTTTAGTCGGTGATTTTTTAGTTGCACATTCTTCATGCGACCGTTAATACTTCTTGAGGTACTAATCAACCGATTACCGAATGTGCTCACTTATTAAGGCGTAATTAGCAATATTCTAGTCTTGCAATACTTAAGGCTTAGCAGTGACTCTCAAACCAGTTGGTCTAAAGCACTAGATAATAAGGCACCCTCACTATATTTTTTATGCTGTCTTAAGTAATTAAAAAACCAGTGTTCATTTTTTGCACCATTTATATTTTTTGTCATTTATATTTTTGTTAATTTATATATTTTTCTTCATACTAAGGCTTCTAGGCAAGAGTATTTCATGGTATCCTCTACTATTCTAGGTTTCAAAATATGTGCAAGTGCGTATAATAGGGTATCAAAATTTAGAAGTTTGGACCCAAGAATATGGACTATTTTTTAGACTTATTTATGTCCACAAATTAGTGATTTCTTCATTTTACTAACCCTTGGGACAATAGCTCATGACCACGTATTACTATCTTCATTTTAAAACATCTAATTTTCTTGCATTTCTTAGATCTTTTCCTCTCTTTCATATGTATTCTTCACTTTCTAACTTTTATTTTAAAAAAAACTCATTTTTTATATAGTGCAAAATGATACGTGAATACAAATCTCCCCCACAAACCGGTTTGCAACAGTTTCCTCACTGATGTTGTTCGAGCGCAAAAACCTGTAGACTTAGATAGAGAATAATAGGGTCAAAAGATAGTCAAATGGAAAACCACCTCCAAACTTGTTCTTTAGCACGCACATTTTTTTATTGTAAACACCTCCATTCTTAGATGAAACACTGTTACCGAAACATGGAGGTGAGACGGAGGAAAGTTAGTCATGATAAAGTGGTTCCTGTAAGAACAGAAGCTCCTTCGATAGGTCGGCGGAAAAGTACGGTTTTAATCTATGCCTATTTACTTTGAAAATACAACCGTTTTTAGCATTTTCTACATCCACTGCACCGTGCGGGTACACATACCGCACCATAAAAAGTCCTTTCCAAAGAGATCTTAATTTACCCGGATGAAAATGGATATGGGAATAGTGTAGAAGAACTTGTTGCCCCGGTGTGAAAGTTTTTCGCAAAAGGTTTTTGTTGTGGAACACCTTTGTCCGGTTCTTTATTATAACCGCGTTATCGTAGGCTTCATCACGAAGCTCGCTTAGTTCATTTAATTGCAGCTTCCGTAGTGGCTGTCACGTCCCGCTTTCCAAAATACGGGATGCGAGGGATAACTAGGCCAGCCATACTCCTACGGTCAGGGAATAATCCTGCCGTAGTCACACTTCGGTTTCTAGCATTACATGGTATTCAATAAACAGTACTTGAGTAAACGAAAATCACAGTTCATAACTTTATTACATTGCAATTCAAAATAGTTCGAGGTACATTTATTTCACAGAATAAACAACTAACCTAATAAACACGTGCTGAGATCAAAGAAAATGGCGCTGGTGATGCAGTATAGATCTCCGCGATCTCGAAAGATAAGTCCTGCTCCTGGGCTGGATCCACTTCGTCCTCTGAGCATGCACACTCAGGTCGTCAGGACGACACATATAGCAATAAATGTATATAATGGGCATGCAGTATTATTAAACATGAGGAGTATAATAAATTGCGGAACATGTGTATAATGACATCAACTGAATATGAATAGTGCAATATGAGTATCATGTCAGTAAACTGGGCAATGCATATGTCACTACTCAATGGTCACTTAAATCAACGAAATCAAGTGGTGGAGAGGATGCTCGTGTTTAACAAGGGTCTCGTGCATGCCCGAGACTACTGTCCACTGTGCCCGGGACATAACCCTGTCAGCCGTGCCGCTAGGCCCAGGACCTAAAGTGTGTGTGTGTGTGTGTGTGTCGCTGATAGCGAATGATCATCCTCTAAATCACTGTACCTCGTAAATACGAGTTCAATTCCACCTTGATTTCCCCATTCCCCTGATTATGGTATGCATTCATGTATTGGATAGGTTGTGGACAAATACGTATCACTGTCGCTTTCAGTCACTTTTCCACTTATCAATATCACTGTCGTATTTGCCACAACCCAATCACTAATATTAATATATCGACAATGCAGATGATCACTATGCAGCAGGTATAACTCAAGCATGAAAATATGCAGAAATGCATTGAACAGGTATTCATTATTCTATAACGACCAATACCATGTAACTTGAAAATTTTACGGTAAATCATACACATAGAATAGACCAAAACCGTATAAAGGTCGTATGAAGCACACTTGATTATATAAACAGTAAAATTTATTTCAGGTCAATCGGAGTTCGGGTTAGGGAATTATCATCATTTGAAGGCAGTGATCGATTTCTGGGATTCCAGTTTCAGAACTGGAAGCCCAACTTCGCGCGTATTTTATCAGTGATTATGTTCAGATTCAGGTATTGAACTAGTTGAATAAAATATATTTCTACCAGTTAAGTTTCCAACGCACCAAATGGATTATCAATCGCACCTCTATGTCAGAAGTTATGTTCAGATTAATGTGACAATGTAATGAACATTTCTGCAGATAATGCAGAACACAATGACATTCTAAAATACAATTTAAATATCAAACGACCGTAAAAATGCACGGGACCAATTTCAGAGGTTATCTAATTAAGTTTTCTACGCGACCATATGGGAATTCATGCATTTTCAGTTTTAAGCAGGTATGTACAGGTGCTTAAAACTCAGGTTCCCCCGTAGAATGCTACCCCGGACTGCAGTCCACAGTTGCATCCCCGGTCAAATCTCGTTGCCTTAATCTATCGATTTCGAAATATAAACTAATTATGGTTCTAAATTATCGAGTCAGTTTCGATATGAGCTATAGAACGTTACGTTCCAACCAGTATTCAATTTTACAATGATTTTAGTGGGTTAATCTACGCGGTAAACTTCAGTTCTAGCGTCGTCTTTAAGGGCGATGTTACAGAATTATAAGCACGATATATTTAACATAAATTCTCGCACTACGATCATCAACCAGTAAGGGGTTTGCTGACCATAAATTTCAGTAACTTAAGATAGGGTTTTCCCTCAAGTATCGCATCGAACACGTAGGTTACGAACGACTGTTAGTTAAAACATCAGTGTTGGTTAATTGAGCAAGCTAGTTGTTATTCGGTGAAAAATATAAATGATGTTGTTACGGGTTAGTGAGTTCCTAGTCGGGTTCCATTCAATATAATCAAACTAAGAGGGTTTGCTAAAATAATTGAATTACATTCTTTTTCTCTCGATGTATATGTGCGTGCGTGTGTATGTCATTTACCTTGGTTACACCCACACACCTCATACATTTCCCTACCAGTTAGGTTACTTCACTGTGTTTATTAAACTAGGTATGCACATAGCATGAATTGAACAAGTGAAGGAGGTTCACTTGCCTAATACGACAGCAAAACGACGACGGTCGCACGGACACGAACACGGCACGATCACGACGAGGGCATGGCCAAAAGGACAGCAATTTACGGCTGCGACATCGATCAACTGGCTCGGCCATGGGCTCTAGAGAAAAGGGTGCTGGGCTCTGGCTCTGGGGAAGGTCGACGGAGAGGTAGGCATCCAGATGTGTTCGTCGTGGCGACCGCAATGGGTTCGGGCGCCGGCTGGAGGCAGTGGATGCAGGGGAGCTCGGGGGCTGCAGAGGATCGGTTCAATAGGCTCTGGCTCTGGCGAGGTCAGTTGAGGCGTGGAGGCGATGGGGTCGAAGCTCAGGTGAGGGTGCAGGGAACGAGGGTGTCCGTTGCTCGGAGCTCGCAGCTCGAAGGTGGGGAGCAGAGGAGAAAAGAGGCGGGGATCGAGCTGGTGGTGGCTCGTCACAGGAAAAGGGTGGCTGGAGGTTGCCACAACGAGATCGACGGAGGAGGCGGTGATGTGAGGTGGGGGTTTGGTTTGGAGGAGAACGAGAGAGAGAGGGCAAAGCAGAGAGAGAGTCTTGTTGGCGATGGTTCTTCGGCGGTGAGGGCAGTAAGGAGCTCAACGATTTTGGGTTGAGGAATAAAGAGAATTAGAGGGAAAGGCAAAGAGATTGAGATGGAGAAAGAGGTGTTAGAGGGAAGAGAGGAGTCGTGGCTGTTGGAGATGGCCAGTTCGTACGCGAGCGTGAGGAGCAGGGAGTCATGGGGGCGCCGTTGGGGACTTGGAGCCGTTGGGGAGTGAGCGGGTCGAGTGGAGGCTGGCGCGAGGAACTTGCGAGCTGGCGTGGGTGCGGGTCTCACGGCGCAGGCGCGAGGAGCGCGGAGGCGTGGGGTGATGGCGTGAGGAGCGGGGGCGACGTTGGGAAAAGGTGGGAAAATGAAGACGGGGGGGGGGGGGGGAGAAGAGGGAAAGCGGGTCGGGTTAGGCCGGCATGGGTCGGGTCGGGTAGGATTTAGGGTTTGGGTTTGGGAATTTTGTTTAGGTTTTTAAGAGATTAGGTAAAAATTAAAATATAAAGGTATAACTTATATAAAAATGGAAAAAACGGAATAGAAATTTGGAAAAATACAGAAAAATTATATTCGGAACAGGGGATTTACAGCGGCCTGCTTGGTCAAATCGAAATTAAGCTCTTTAATTGCCCACATTGCCCTATGTTCGATCTCGATAGGGAGGTGGCAAGCCTTCCCAAACACCAGTCGGTAAGGTGATATGCCAAGATCGGTCTTATATGCAGTACGAAATGCCCAAAGAGCATCAGTCAATTTGGCAGACCAATCTTTACGGTTTTTAGAAATCGTTTTCTCCAAAATTTACTTGATTTGTCTATTGGAGACTTCAGCTTGCCCAATCGTTTGGGGATGATTGGACGTAGAAGCTTGTGGTTGATTGAATATTTCCGTATCAAGGCCTCGAAAGACCAATTGCATAAATGCGTCCCATTGTCGCTAATGATAGCGCGAGGGTGCCCGAACCGAGAAAAGATATTTTCTTTAAGGAACTTAGAAAAAACCTTGTTGTCATTAGTATGGCTCGGTATTGCTTCAACCCATTTAGATATATAATCAACCGCTAATAAAATGTATAAGTTTCCAAAAGAGTTGGGAAACGGGCCCATGAAATCAATTCCCCATACATCAAATATCTCCATAAGCAATATTGGTTGGAGCGGCATCTCGTTTCTCCGTGAAATCATACTTATGTGTTGACACCGTGAACAAGTTTTGCAATAATCATATACATGTTTGAATAATGTTGGCCAATAAAATCCACATTGCAAAACTTTCTTCCCAGTTTTTCTTGGACCAAAGTGACCGCCACATACTTGATCATGACAGAAGGACAATACACTTTTGAACTCGTTATTAGGGACACATCGGCAAATGATCTGATCGGGACAATACTTAAACAAATAGGGTTCGTCCCAGTAGAAGTGTTTTAGCTGAGATAAAAATCTGTGATTGTCTTGATTTGACCATTTGCTGGATAGAAGTCCCGTTGCTAAATAATTTACAATATCAGCGAACTTAGGTTCGCAAGATATGGTCAAGAGATGTTCGTCCGGAAAAGAGTCGTTTATTGGCACGGTCAACGTTGGTGAAGAAGAAAGTCGTGAAAGATAGCCGGTTGTGACGTTTTCACATCCACTTTTATCTTTTATGACAAGGTCAAATTCTTGTAACAAGAGGATCCAACATATTAGCTTGGATTTGGCATCCTTCTTCGATAAAAGATATTTTAAGACGGAATGATCGGTATAAACTACAACCGGAGAGCCAATTAAGTAGGGCCTGAATTTTTTTAATGCAAATACAACTGCCAAGAGTTCTTTCTCAGTGGTTTTGTAATTCATTTGGGCATCATTCAAGGTCCTACTCACGTAATAAATCACATGTAGTATCTTATTGATGTGTTGTCCTAAGACTGCACCAATAGCAAAATCAGATGCATCACACATAAGCTCAAAAGGGTGATTCCAATCTGGAGATGATAGAACGGGGGCTGTAGTGAGGGAAGTTTAAGCAATTCAAAAACAGCCAAGCAATCCAATTCGAAATAAAATGTTGTATCCTTGGCCAAGAGAAGAGTTAAGGGTCTAGGAATCTTACTAAAGTTCTTAATGAATCGTTTATAAAATCCGGCATGATCAAAAAAGGATCATATATCTTTGATGCATTTGGGAAGAGGAAGGTTGGAAATGACATCTATTTTAGCTTTGTCTAACTCAATACCTTTTCGTGAAATGATATGCCCTAAGACAATACCTTCTTGAACCATGAAATGACATTTTTCCTAATTCAAATTTAAATTCTTATCATTACAGAGGGTAAGAACAGCGTCAAGATGATGTAAGCATTCCTCAAAAGAGTCCCCGAATATGGAGAAATTGTCCATAAATATCTCTAGAAAATTCTCGACCATGTCCGAGAATATCCCCATCATACACCGCTTAAATGTAGTGGGAGCATTGCATAACCCAAAGGGCATACGTTTATAAGCGCGAGTACCGAAAGGACAAGTAAAAGTTGTCTTATCTTGATCCTTTTCGGCGATGGGAATTTGGTTATAGCCTGAGTATCCGTCTAAAAACGGTAGTACTCATGCCCGGCTAAACATTCCAACATCTGGTCAATAAAGGGTAGAAAGAAGTGATCTTTCCTCGTCGTGGCATTGAGTTTTCTATAATCAATACATACCCGCCACCCGGTTTTGGTACGAATTTGAATCAACTTATTAGCCTCATTAGTTATGATCATGATGCCCGACTTTTTAGGGACCACGTAAATAGGACTTATCCATTGGCTATCAGATATTGGGTAAATTATACCATTATCTAAGCATTTGACGATTTCTTTTTTCATGACAGGATTCAACCGTCTTTGTGGGTCACGGGCTAATTTCCCCTCATCCATCAAATGTAGATGATGTTTAACAATCAAGAGACTAATCCCTTTGATTTCCGCCATTGTCAAACCGAAATCTTGCCGATTCGATCTCAATACAGACAGAAGAGCTCTCTCTTGCTCTAAGGCTAGAGAAGCTGATATGATGAAGGGTAAAGACTTATTCTCACCTAAATATGCATACTTAAGATGAGACTGCAGTGGCTTGAGATCAAGTGTCGGCGGAGAGACGATAAAAGGTAGGGTAAGGGAACGATACTCAGACACCATGAGAGGTTCATAGCTAGCATAAGAAATTGACTCGGATAGCTCAACTAACTTGCTTGACAAGTTAAAGGATTCGAACTCAGGGGTGGACTTGTCGACAAAAGGGTCCCGTGAATCAAGATCATTAAGGAATGTGATCCCTTTGTATTCCCTATTCATGTAAGGAGTAGCTGGATCAAACAATAACGCACTAGTGGCGTCGAGATCATTATCGTAGAGCAAAATCTCCTCAAATTCGCAACTGTCGAAAGCTATCTCGTTGACGGAACATATATCAATCATATGAGCAGAAGGTTCGGAGGATTGACTTCTTACCCTGAAAATGTTAAGTTCAACTGTCATCTTTCCAAATGATAGGTTCATGGAACCGTTACGACAATTGATTATCGCATTCGAGGTTGCGAGAAAAGGTCGACCAAAAATTACCAGGATTTGGTTCCGTGAGTTCGCCACAGGCTGTGTATCTAAAACTATAAAGTCTACATGGAATATTGTAACGACTCTAATTTCACTGTACAAAAATTTATGTACAGAATGGAGTTTGCTAACCTGAGCACAAGTTATAAATTTAATTTGTTTAAGAACAGCAAGAAAGCACTTGTAGCTCATTGGTAAAGCCTTGCAGTGTTGTGACGTAGCCTGTGTTTGAATCCTATCAGCCACATATATTTTTCTGAATTTTTATTTTAAACTTTATGGAAGCCCAAAAATTTACACGTGCAATACACGTAAAATGAAAAGTCACAGAAAATGAAAAGTCACAGAAAATCAAACATGTGCAAAATTGTATTAATACAGGCATGGATACGTGGCTCAAATCCAAGCACTCACCTCCACCATCGAACCGGCGAGAATGCCTTTTAGGCAGGCGACGCCGGGCCTTCCGTAGGGAATGGCCCCCGTGCTTTGCACACTAACCTCTTGGCCTACCCCTACTACTCCTATTCTGTTTGATTTCCCTGAAAATTAACAGAGAATTAAAAATGGAGTTTTAAATCCAATTTTAATGCAATTTTAATTCTCTCTTCAATCCCTAAACCCTAATTCCATCCTATAAATACAACATCATACCCTAGCCCTTTTCATTCTGAAACCACTTGTCAAAAATTCTTAAAATTTTCTAAGTCAAAAAAGAGTACAAGTGGAGTTAGACCAAGGTCACTTTCCGGCGAGTATTCAAGACGGTTCCGGCGACCCCACGACTTCATGAAGCTACCAACTCCTCCCCTCTCTATTTCTAGCTAGTAAGTCCCACTTCTTATTCTATTTTTTCACCTTAAAAAGTTCTCTTTTCAAAACATGTTGGAAGTGGAGTTATTCCGACATTCGATTCTAAAATCGTTAAAATATCATTTTTTCTTAAGAACCACTCATCCATATCATTATATCTTGCTTAGCAATCATGAAACAAATATCGAGAACAATTTTCATCTTAAAATATCATGTTATGTAACTTTAATTAGAGTTTTTCGTTTAAATACCACAAACCTTACATATGACATCTTTTAAGTATTTAGCTTAGCATACCTTTAGAATATCTTATAAGGTAATGACCTATCTTTCACATACACACATCTTGACATAGCAAGATTCTCTTGAAACCAATATCTTGTGGCAAAATACGACTTTTCAATAAATTACCTCGAACTATAAAAAAAAAACCGTTTTCTTTTAAATAGTATTTTAAATTCCTTGCGATTCTGCCTCTACAACCCATTTTGGGGAACCCGGTCGGGATGGTGTGGATTATCGCACATTCTCGAGACTAGTAGGGCGAGATGCAGACCTCCTCACGGAGCATATGATCTTGATGGAATTTTAATACAATTTTTAAGAAAAACGAGAATTTCTATTTAATAATAAAAATTAATTTTTAATAATTATATAAATATTATCAAACCATTTAATTTTAATAGATAATAAAATTCCATGTTTTTTAGAATATAAAAGAATTACAAGTTTCATGAAAATACCATCAAGAATCAATACAAGTCTAACTTTACACTAAAATAGCATGAACTATTTGTAACAACCATAAACTTTCTGTACAATTTTTTCAAAAATACAGAAAGGGGTACTTGAGCCTGAGCACAAGTTATAAGTTTGTTTTGCTTTAGAACAACAAGAAGGAGCTTGTAGCTCACTGGTAAGACCTTGCACTGCTGAACCAAAGCACCAGAGTTAAAATCCTATTAGCCACATATTTTTTTAATCTTTTAGAAACCCAAGAGTCTACACGTGCACAACCCGTAAAACCAAGAGTCACGGTCTAAACAAACATGTCCACGAAGCTAGACCAAGCGTCAGGGATACGTGGCATCAAGACGAGCCCCGACTCGGGCCGGCGAAACGCTTCACTCGGCCGGCGGCGCCGGTTCAAATCGGTCCAAACCCATATTTTATTCAACTCTGGCGACTCTTGGACTCCCCCCATAACTCCTGTATTATTTGTTTTTACTGCACATTTACAGAGCACAATAAAACTCACATTTAATCCATTTTAATACAAATTTTTAATACACCCTTTCACTACCCTAAATCCCTAATTTTTCCTATAAATACCACCCTCAAAATCACCTCTCCTCACTCCCAAATCCCTGCCCAAACTCTCAAGAAAATTCCCAAGTCTTTTGTGTGCAAGTGGAGTTAGCAAAAAGGCCAAGCTCCGACGAACTTTCGGCGACAACTCAAGGAGTTTCCGACGACGAAACGACGCACCGGCAACTCCCACCTCTTCCTCTTTCTCTCCTCTATCCAATCATCCAGTAAGTACATACTTCTCCTTCTTTTCTCTATTCTAAAAATATTTAAAACTAAAACCCGACGGAAGCGAAGTTAGTCCGACTTCCGATTCGGTTTTCTTTAAAAACTACAATTTTTCTTAATCAAGATATCTTCATATCATCATATATTGTTCATTAAACATTATTAAACATTTTTAACAAGTTTCATCACAAAATATTGTTATATGCATCTTTTATCGCAATTTTACATTAAAATACCACAAACTTTAGTTTCCGACATAAACTCTATAATACCTTTATACCTTTAGATACACGAGGTGATGACATACCTCCTCACAACACACATATCTAACATAGCATGATAGAATTTAGGAATATAGATTTGGGAAAATACGACTTTACATATAACTACCTTCAACTTAAAAAACATTTTTTTATAAGAAGTGTATTTTAACAAATCTTTGCAATTGTGCCTCTACAACCTAATTTTGTACTGTGTTTACTGATTACTATGTAATGCTAGAAACCAAAGTGTGACTACAGCGGGATTATTCCTTGACCATAGGAGTATGGCTGGCCTAGTCACCCCTCCGTATTTTGGGAAGCGGGGCATGACAAACCCCCCACTGAACCCCAATCATCAACATCTCATATTCTCGACCTCTACCACTCCACTGACTCTTCACAATCCTCATCCTCCAATTTCGATAAGCTCGCCAACCTCCCAGTCCCTACCTTCCTACCTTCCTCTATAATCGCCCAATCCCATTTACCCTCTCCACAATTATCCCTTTCTCCCCAACCCCCAAATCTCCGCACCAACAATGAACGTAAACTGAACCCAAAATACTTCGACTCCCAATATATAAACCATACCGCTGTTCACCCAATTCCCAAAATTCTTGAACCAACATGTGTATCTCAAGCTATGAATGGTCCTAACTGGCGTGCTACAATGTCCAATGTCCGAAGAGTTTGATGCTTTCATGAAGAATGAAACATAGGATCTTGTTTCCAAATCAAATCAGAATCTTATAAGTTACAAGTAGGTCTTCTGAATCAAGTGCAACTCCAACGGCACCATTGCCGGATACAAAGCTCACCTTATGGCCAAAGGCTTCCATCAATGGCCTGGTCTAAACTATTCTGCTATGTTCAGCCTCGTTATTAAGACGACAACACTACGTATAGCCTTATGCCTAGCACTCTTCCAAGGATGGCATCTTCGTCAACTCAACATTAACAATGTTTTTCTCAATGGTACTCTACATGAAGATGTGTATATGGCTCAACTATCCGGATTTTTCCACTCTTCCCTACCTAACCACGTCTATAAACTACGTAAAACTATTTATGGTTTCAAACAAGCCCTAAGGGCATGGTATCAAGAACTTAAAGGCTATCTTCTACAAAATGGCTTCGCAAATTCCGTGGCGGATACGTCTCTTTTTATCTACTCCAAGGATGCAATCGTAGTCTATTTCTTGGTATATGTTGACGACATTATTCTCACAGATAACAATATACAATTCCTTCAATCTTTTGTTTGTCAACTTGGACAACGTTTCTCTCTAAACGATCTCGGCGATCTTCGTCACTTTCTTAGGGTAGAAACTATTCCCATGACACAAGGACATTTTCTATCTCAATATCGCTACATCGCCGATCTTTTGAAAAATTTCTCTAAGAAAGGAGCTAAAGAAGTTGCCATCCCAATGTGCAATACCATCCATCTTCTTTGCCATGAGGGGTCTTCATCTGTTGACCTCACGCCATATCGTCAGCTAGTTGGTATTCTTCAATAGCTCTTTCTCACTCGGCCCAACGTTCCATTCGCCGTCAATCGTCTCTCCCAATTCATGCACTCTCCCACAGAACTTCACTGGATGGCACTCAAATGTGTACTTCGTTACCTCAAAGGTACGATACATCATGGTCTTTACCTCCGCCGACGATCTCCTCTAACTTTTCAGGCCTTCAGTGACTCTGATTGGGGTGGAAGTCGCGATGGCGGTCGTTCTATCACTGTCTATATTCTTTTCCGAAGTTAAATATAAAGCCCTTGCGATTGCCACGGCCGAGATAGTATGGGTGAAAATCTTATGTATGAACTCAAGGTAATTCTGCAAAAACCACTCTCTCTATACTGTGATAATACTGGAGCTATCTATCTTAGTGTAAACTCAGTCTTCCACTCTCGGAGTAAACACATTGCTCTTGACTATCACTTTGTTCGGGAATGCGTTAAAGATGGCACCATTCGTATTCTCCACATCAACACTCATGATCAACTTGCAGATGTTCTCACAAAAGCATTTGGACACGGTCAATTTCTCAAATTTCGTTCCAAGATCAGAGTCTCCAACGTTGCCTCAATTTTGCCAAGGCGTAGTAGGAAAATTTTTCATAACTGGTGCAGATTTTTGTGCTTACAAATCTTTCAATAACTTTTCTGATTTTATTTGTTAAGAAAGATTTTATTTTTGTTAAGAAAGATTTTATTTTATTTGTTCATCATGTATAGTGTTTATATACACTTTTGAGATTCAATACAAATTAATTAAGTTCAAACCATAAATTGCATCTTCTTCAGGATCTTTCAGTTTGTACTTGGAGATGCGATATGCATGCAGATGCAAGTATTAGAGTTGGGACATCATCATTTTGTTGACGTAGTGTTGCTGTTTTGCTTTGGATGAATATATAGATTTTGTAGTTTTTTTTTGAAAAATAGTGGTTTAAGTGGAAAAAATCCTAAGATTAAGCTAGTTTAGTAAAGGCTTATGTAACTGTGCCAACCACAAATATGTGTGTTATCTTAATAATATCCGTCACAAAAGATCCTGCAATGTGTGTAGCACTTGGGAGAAAAAACCTAATACAGACCAAGTAGGCAAGAAGGAATGCAAGGAATTAGAATTGTTGAATCTTTCATCAAATACTATCTATTATTATTATAGTATATTTTTTCTTGGACCAAATAATTATTTGAAATAATTGAAGGTATTCCAACTAGAAAATTTGAACCATAGAAGAGGATTTATAGATTTTACATATAATAGACAAGAAACCAAAGAATGAGAAAGAAATTATATCATATTTCATTTTGATAATGAAGGAAACATTTGGCATTCTTAGATAGAAATAGTTTATCCATGTACATACTGCCCATGAGATAATACACTCAGGATTAAACTTGGTAGAATAGAAAGAATATCTTTTAAAATAAGATTTTAATTCTTTTTAATATTCTCAACCATTAGTGTCCTGTTACACCATGGTGGATGATTTGATCCAACTTAAAAATGTGAAATGTTAAATTTAAAGGACCTAGTATACTATGGGTGCTTAATCAACATAATCGTTAATATCCTACGATTTACGATTTAAATTCTACGATTCGATTCGATTCGATATGGAAGAAAATTGATACTACATATCATAGGATCAGGTCGAACTATGAATTACATATCATAGGATCAGGTCGAACTATGAATGTATCCTGCATAAGATTCAAATTTTACAATTCAATACAATACAATACGAGATATATATTATTTGTGATATAGAATTAGGTGTTGAGATTATTCTAAATTTAAATAGTTATATTTTATAGATAGAATTAAAATAAATCTTTTATTTAAATATAAATTTAAATAAGAGAAAATATTCTATTAGATAAATCTTTTATTTAAATATAAAATTTGATTTAGATTTAAATAAAAGATAATATTCCATTAAATAAGAATAAAGGAGATTTATGTTAATCATAATCTAAGTGGTAGAAAGTTAATTCTATGCAATAAATAGGAAGATGCTCTCATCAAGGAAAAATATCGACTTTATCATAAGGTTCAAGTGAGGTGAGAGACGACTCCATAAAATTTAAGGGACACAAGACCATAAAGTTTAAGGGAGACAAAATGACGGAGAGGGTTTTTTGTAATATTCTGTAAGGTGTTTTCTTTTTCAAATTCTAATAAAGTTCTCCTCTTTCCCCCTTCCAATCTTTTGTGTTATTTATTTCTGCGGTTTGCATCTGGTGTTTTTTGTTATTCGTCAATAAAGGAATCTAGGTTTATAGATCCGTAAGTTTTTCCGCTGTGCAGATTGATCTTGTGGAAACAACATTAGGTCAGGTCGGTACTTTGAAAGATTTCCCATTCGATGCTCTCACATAGGATCTCCTTCAAATAATAATTAATCGCGCATGAGTGATCGCACGCTTTTGGCGTGTCGGATGTTCAAAGAATTTAAGTGTAACCGCGATCAGGACGGTGTCGCTTTGCAGCTAGCCGGTGAGCACGGGTCGGTCCACAGGGAGATGGTGTTATCTTACCTTCTTGTTTTAGACGAGTTAATAAAGAATCTGTATGAGTGTTTGATCTAACCTATGTGTTTATCTGCAAGTATAAAGTTGTTAAGAAAATACGAGATTGCAAGCTAAGAAATCCGTACTCAAAACCTTTGAGCCGAGTCTTGACCAATTGAAGCTAACCAATCGGCAACAACGGGGATTAGGGGATTTAAGCGCGGTATTCGTGGAATCCGGCTTATTTACCCTTGTCCTTCCGTTCTTGTCTCTTGCTTTCGCCTCCGGCCAAACCGAACGCAACCGGTCGTGGTTAGGAATCACCGTTACCTTGTCAGGGTACGGTGCCTAACGGAGCGCTTGCGTATGGTTTGGGCGAAGTTCAAATGGAAAATAACGGGAAAAGGAATTGGCAAAGAAATATTAACTTACAAGATCATGTGGATTCTTAACAACAACAATAATTACAACATTCACAATATGAACAAAAGAGAACAAAAAGAAAAGAACAAAGAAAAGAAAAGATACAAGTAATAAAATTGCATGAATAAAATTGCATGAAAGAAAATGCAAGTAATAAAAAGACAAGTAATAAAAAGCGAGTAATAAAAAGAATACGGAACTAGGACCCAAGCCAAGCATGTGCTCAATAGCCAGCCCTTAAACTTGCAAGCTCAATGAAGAACTTGCAAGATCAAGGGAAGGGTAGAAAACGCATGTGAAATGAAGTGCTAGTCCCGGAAGAAAATACGACCCTTAAGATCAATAACTAACCCTTAACCATTCAACCTCAATGAAGAGATTGAATGAGCAAGAGAAAGCAGAAATCTCAAGGGGGAGCCGAACTACAAAGAAAGATACAAATCCCTCATCTTCATTAACATCCACTCAAAAGCTCTCACTACAATTTAATGGAGGAATGAAGAAGAAGAAGAAAGAAACTAACAAAAATGAGGCTAAAACAAAACTCAAAAATTGCTCCCTTGGTTAAGCTCTGGTCTGCTGTATTTATAGGCAGGGAGTTGAAGTTCTAGGGCAACCAGCAGACCACACATGATGTACCCAAACTACCCCCAAAAATCCTGCAGATGCGGCGCTCACTTAGCCGCGCATGCGCGGCCAATAGCCCCTATTGGCCGCGCATGCGCGGCCGTACAGTTGAATTGGACTGTGGGGTTTTGGTACTTTTCCTGGTTTGTTGTCCCCTGTTTTCTGGTATATGTATTTTCTGAAAATACATTCACAATTCTTTCAGAATTTCTGTTGAGGAAAGGTGGACTTTTTGTGGATGTCTTTTGTCATGATTGCCTCGAGCTCCGCGTAGATCTCTTAGATTTTGTGCTACCATTGAGCCTTGTGCATGAGGATGACATTGATTTGACATTTTGTCTTCCTAAACTGGTATCTGGCAACATACGGATGACGAGCGGAGACCGTGTTTTCTCAGTAGTTGGCAGGAACCCGGATTTTGTCGTGTTTTCCATGAATTTCACTGTTTTAGAACCGAGAACCTGTATCCTGCAAATATGTAACAAACACGGATTAAAAGCACCTACCTATAAACAACCGAGCGTAAGAATGGGCGATATAAAATGCAGTATTCTGTGATGAACAAATACCCCCAAACTTAACTTTTGCTCGTCCCGAGCAAAACCAATTATTCACAGAAATAAAATCCTAACCACACTTTCGCAGGGAACGCGATTGCACTGAGCGCGTGCAACAAGCCGTTAAACCTCTATGTGTCCCTAGTAGGAGGAGTGTTGTCTCCTGAGGGTTTTCAGCGGATTACACCCACAAAATCCCGTCAAGCTAGTTTTGTAAAATAACTAAGATTCAAATCCTAAAGTTTTGTTTCAGAAAATAACAATTCTATAATCCTAAGTCTAGACTATCGAACCTTTAGTTTTCACACCTCGCTTCTTATTTAACTACAGGTTTTATATGTCTTTACGTGCAGTGCAAAATAGTGTCGTTAAGTTCCCGAAAGGTCGAATAAAGTCATTATGTCACACAATAAAGCCCAGATAACAATTTTAAAAGGATCACATAAGTTTTATAAAGAGTTAAGAATTTTTCAAGTTTCGTTTTCCAGTAAAGTTTCAACTTCAGAATTTCTATCTTCCCTAACAGGAAACTAGGTCTTCTTCTTCACTCTACCTTTTTCTTGTTTTCATTTCATACATACCTCTGTGAACGTGCAATAGTCTTTATCATAGAGTAAAACCTTCATATCTCCGTTAAATTTTTTTTATAAAAATCTGTCTTTTATCAAGATTATTCTCACACAAAGAACCGTTAGGAATTTTAACTCGGAGAGAACACTTGCTTGACTTTGTTTTTATCTGGACTTTCTAGGCTTCTTAGCGAGCTTTGGGCCAATGCACCCAAACCAGTTGGTTTTAGGGCATTAGGTGTAGAAACACCCCAGCGGACTTAATTACTCAAGTTACCTAGGTCCAAAAACAAAAGACAGTTTGGCGTGAAAAACATGATGATTCAATACGAACGGAGATATAACCGGTAGTTCAATTATTTTTTTGGATAAAAGACGTGTTTAGTGGGTTCGGTGTGTAATCATTCCAATCAAGTTTCGGATGTGTTATTTTTCTGACTTAGTTCCAATTTAGGCATCAATAACATTCCTTCATATTCACTTACTTCATAAACTATTCTTGATATATTACTTATTTCAGAACAAACCTATTTGATCCTCAGAAAATTATTTATCTATTTAAAAGTTTTTTAAACATAAAAGACTTGTCATCTAATTTCCAAGACTCACAACACGTGTAGTGTAATGTAAAGACGTATATCAGCTATAGTTAACTTCAAAGGAGAGTTATCTTTCAGGTTTTCAAAATCCAAACATAGGATTTAGTTATTCCTATCTTTTCAAACAAAAACCGTCGAATGTTGAATCAGAGTTCTTCCACAAGCTAACTTGACAAAAAGTTTTTATATTTTTAGAAAATTTTCAGATTTTTATGGATTTTTAATAAGGTATGCAAATGCAAAATATACAAATGAATGCGAAGGAAGAAAGCTTACCGAGCACACCCCCAAACTTAAACTTGACAGTGCCCTCACTGTCAGGCTATACCAAGAGGGTCAAAATTGCCGGCGCTCCCTAAAAACAAATTATATACAAAACAAAAAAAAGAGAAAACAAAAAAAATATATACAAAAAAAAGCCCCCCCAAACTTAAGTAAAACAGTGTTTCCACTGTTAAGCGTTGAAATTCAGGATTAGGGGGGAAAGAAAACAGTATCAAACTATACAAGGCCTTACACAGGCCAAAAGTTAGCACCAACCATTCAAAGATCTTATCTCTGTAAAGTGGTGGCTGGTAAAAGAAGGCGTAGGAAAAAGAAATGGAGACTACGCGAGACCGCTTGTGGAGAGAAGTGGAATGCGGTCTCGGTAGATGAGAAGAAGAATGGCGGAAGGGGAAAAGAAGTGGAATACGAACTTGAGGGTGCAAATGGAGTAAATAGATTAGCACAATTTGTGATGAACGCTGTGTGAAAAGTGATTGTGCTAATATATTTACTCGCCGAGAAATTGGATCGAATCCCTCAAGATTCGTAAGAAACCATGGGTACGCCGAACTTGGTAAACCAGATATACGAAGTGAAAATGATACGGGTTCTTGCAAGGTCGGAACGATGGAAAGGGTGGAGGGAATTGGTTGAGGAAGGGTATCGGTTAGGGTTTCGGGAGGGTGCACACAGTCAGTGGAAGGAATAGGATGAATAGGAAAATCCGACTCATCAATTAAAACTGTTTCATCCTCAGTGCTATCCTCAAAATTCTCCTCAAAGTTAAACTTATCCATGCACATTTCATCAAAGTCCAGACGCATATGGGGTTCGGGAAAAAGATTTATGGACTCGGGATGATGAATTGGAGAGAAAAACCTAGTCAAATCTATGGGTTCATCATCCAAAATATCCCCAGCGTCAATATCCTCAATCAAGTGAAAATCAAAATTCTCTGACACCTCATCAAAAGCATGGATATTAATTGATTCTGGTTCTAGAGTGAAGGTGTAGAGGTCAAGAGGATTGGGTCTGGTTTCACTCAAAAGGGACCCTTCACAATCTGGCAAATCAAACGCTACAAAGTCGCACAACTCATTAAACATTCTATCTTCAACTGATAATCCATTTGGGACACTTGATAGACTTGCAACACAGGAGTTGTGGGATTCAATTTGAGATGGGTAGGTTTGATTGGGAAGGGGGTACATCTCACTCTCTCCACTCAAATTCACAGCCTGTCCTGCCGCCTCATCATACATTGAAAAAGTTGGAGCTAGTTGAAAACTAGCTGCCGGGTCACTAGGTTGCATGAGGGCGGCCATGGACGCATTCAAATCCATCATCTGTTGGCTTGACGCTACCCTAAAATCTTCCAATGATTGTTCTAGACTAGACATAGGTTGTGAAGGGGTTTCAGTAAAAGATTCAAAATTGTTTGGATACTGAAAACTCCCAAATGGCTGTTCTGAAGCAATGTCTAGGGAAGGTGCAAAAGTAGGGTAGGATTGGTAGGAATTGAATGGCTGGACAGGAGTGGGATCAATATTGGGATAAGAAGGTGAATGGAATTGTTGATCCCATGAATTTGTAGTGGTGAAAGGAGTGAAAGATCGGCTACAAGATTGTTCAATACGTTCAGCAATAGACATAGGTCTTGGAGTGGCAACATGACTCGAAGAAGGGGTATCAACGTAAGAAGGGGTGACTGTTTGAAATGGTTGATACGAAGTGAATTGCGGAGTCAAATTGTTTGTCCTAGACGCGTCTATCCGATCTCTCAATGAAATTTTTGGCATGGAGGGGTCGTTCGAAGTTCGGCCAAAGCAAGAACCGTATGAGGTAATGTCTGGTTGTGGGTACCAAAGTTCGGCAAGAGTTTTGCGAGGTGGGGTACCCATGATATGATGAGAAAAGGAAAGAAAGGAAGAGAAAAGGAGAGGAAAAAGAATGTGATTTTTTTTTTTTAACAAAAGAATGAAATATACATAAAAAGAATATGGAAAAAAATAATCACGACACACAAAAATACCACACACCTAATCGTTCTAGGGTTCACCTAGGTCAACTAGACCTGCTCGAGAACTTGATTGTCGAAGTAAAACTGTGTCGAGAAACAGGCTCAAGATACACTGATCACGAGGCCAGGTAAGTGCAGAGATAAGGGGAGGTTTTCCAACGCTTTCGCGAAGTTCCTTAATTAAATAACCCTTTCTCTTTTGGCGGTTTCGCCGTTAACACTTTCCTAGACACCCCGTAAACAATATACCGTTAAGCAAGCTTCTAAATACAGTTAAGTTCTCCTAGTGAGCGCGAAGTCCTTAAGGCTTAAAGTCTAGTTTCTTTTAAATTTGTGTGGGTAAACGTTATGCGCAAGTTCGTGATTTGTGGGCCACGGAAAAGGTGATGAAATCCTTTACCGTATGTTGTGGGGTTCGCTTGCCCTTAAGTCCGTATTAATGTATGCAATGCGCAATTCAAAAATTCTATAAAGAATAAAACAATCGTTTTAAGTTTTAAGCGCGGCGCTGCAACAAATACGGGTTAGTCAATTTTTGGCGTTTGCTAGCGAACTTGCAAAGAATCCTGCAAAAGAATAGTATATTGGAAGCGTCGGATTTGAGAAGAAGGTGTTAGTAAAGTACGTACGGTTTAAGTTTTGGGTTAAGAAACCCCCGTTGAATCGAGTCCGGTAAGCTTGAAAGGTTCGCTTGCGCTTGTCAAACTACCCGGATCTTTGGCACTGTACTCCGTAATCACCTTAATTTTGAATGTACACTTTGCTCCCACAATCGCAGTTTGCAAATCTGCAAAAATCTGCACACTTGCCTACAAAAATATTGTCCAAAAAAAAAAAAAAAGAATATTTTTTTTTATTTTTATATATATACAAAAAGAATGTTAACCCGAATAATAAGAAAGAAAATACGCTACCGTCTCCCCGGCAACGGCGCCATTTGATCGCACGCTTTTGACGTGTCGGATGTTCAAAGAATTTAAGTGTAACCGCGATCAGGACGGTGTCGCTTTGCAGCTAGCCGGTGAGCACGGGTCGGTCCACAGGGAGATGGTGTTATCTTACCTTCTTGTTTTAGACGAGTTAATAAAGAATCTGTATGAGTGTTTGATCTAACCTATGTGTTTATCTGCAAGTATAAAGTTGTTAAGAAAATACGAGATTGTAAGCTAAGAAATCCGTACTCAAAACCTTTGAGCCGAGTCTTGACCAATTGAAGCTAACCAATCGGCAACAACGGGGATTAGGGGATTTAAGCGCGGTATTCGTGGAATCCGGCTTATTTACCCTTGTCCTTCCGTTCTTGTCTCTTGCTTTCGCCTCCGGCCAAACCGAACGCAACCGGTCGTGGTTAGGAATCACCGTTACCTTGTCAGGGTACGGTGCCTAACGGAGCGCTTGCGTATGGTTTGGGCGAAGTTCAAATGGAAAATAACGGGAAAAGGAATTGGCAAAGAAATGTTAACTTACAAGATCATGTGGATTCTTAACAACAACAATAATTACAACATTCACAATATGAACAAAAGAGAACAAAAAGAAAAGAACAAAGAAAAGAAAAGATACAAGTAATAAAATTGCATGAATAAAATTGCATGAAAGAAAATGCAAGTAATAAAAAGACAAGTAATAAAAAACGAGTAATAAAAAGAATACGGAACTAGGACCCAAGCCAAGCATGTGCTCAATAGCCAACCCTTAAACTTGCAAGCTCAATGAAGAACTTGCAAGATCAAGGAAAGGGTAGAAAACGCATGTGAAATGAAGTGCTAGTCCCGGAAGAAAATACGACCCTTGAGATCAATAACTAACCCTTAACCATTCAACCTCAATGAAGAGATTGAATGAGCAAGAGAAAGAAGAAATCTCAAGGGGGAGCCGAACTACAAAGAAAGATACAAATCCCTCATCTTCATTAACATCCACTCAAAAGCTCTCACTACAATTTAATGGAGGAATGAAGAAGAAGAAGAAAGAAACTAACAAAAATGAGGCTAAAACAAAACTCAAAAATTGCTCCCTTGGTTAAGCTCTGGTCTGCTGTATTTATAGGCAGGGAGTTGAAGTTCTAGGGCAACCAGCAGACCACACATGATGTACCCAAACTACCCCCAAAAATCCTGCAGATGCGGCGCTCACTTAGCCGCGCATGCGCGGCCACAGTTGAATTGGACTGTGGGGTTTTGGTACTTTTCCTGGTTTGTTGTCCCCTGTTTTCTGGTATATGTATTTTCTGAAAATACATTTACAATTCTTTCAGAATTTCTGTTGAGGAAAGGTGGACTTTTTGTGGATGTCTTTTATCATGATTGCCTCGAGCTCCGCGTAGATCTCTTAGATTTTGTGCTACCATTGAGCCTTGTGCATGAGGACGACATTGATTTGACATTTTGTCTTCCTAAACCGGTATCTGGCAACATACGGATGACGAGCGGAGACCGTGTTTTCTCAGTAGTTGGCAGGAACCCGGATTTTGTCGTGTTTTCCATGAATTTCACTGTTTTAGAACCGAGAACCTGTATCCTGCAAATATGTAACAAACACGGATTAAAAGCACCTACCTATAAACAACCGAGCGTAAGAATGGACGGTATAAAATGCAGTATTCTGTGATGAACAATGAGCATGTTTAAGGGTCATACATAAGAATAAATTAACCATACTAGCTTGTACCAAAGAGATAATGAGATATAGTTCAGTTAGGCACTTCCCTGGTTCGAACTACAAACCGGAAAGAAAGTGGCCACAAATTAACGTTTTCGAGGAAAAATCATGAATACTCTTGTTGCGTGTGTGTTGTGTGCTTGTGCATGATTTGTGCGTGGGTGTGTTGTATGCATAGATTACGCGTCAATGCCAAACAAATTAACGCTTTCGAGGCAAATTCGTGGGTCCCTTAGGGGATGTGTGTGATGTGTACGTGGATATGTTATATGCATTGCTTACATGCCAGTGCCAAAAAAATAAAAAATAATCCTACTTGAAACTTGTTATTGAAGGGACTTATATAGTAAAAGCTCTCGATTCCTTCCTCCTTATCTTTACTATTATAAATAATAACTCAAATACAGGAGGTATGGACAAAAAGGGCTTTTTTCATGGGAAAATTGTTCCTAGCCTCACTAATTAACTGAATTATTTTTAAACCCATTAACTTCCATAAATGCCAAAAAA
The DNA here is from genome assembly GCA_030015575.1 of Agapanthus africanus. Lineage (NCBI taxonomy): Eukaryota > Viridiplantae > Streptophyta > Magnoliopsida > Asparagales > Amaryllidaceae > Agapanthus > Agapanthus africanus. The sequence goes on along the minus strand of JASDDO010000031.1, from coordinate 650,038,261 downwards.
AAAACCCATGCCTTTATATAAATTTATTTTAAACCCAAAATACTCTCAAGAAATACAAATACAGTATAGTATACATTGATTTTTTTTTAAATGCCAAAATTGTCCTCATCGTCTATCTTGAACTCTCTCCAAAACCATCAAACCCTTACCGAGTTCTCTTCATTCCTCTAAATAAAATATAATGATTTTTAACAAGCCGGTGTTCACCCTCACATTAACTATTACATCAGTTTAATTTATTCTATTATGAAAAATTAACCTTTTTCTCGTCCACATCAATCTAATATAAGGTACAGCTTTTCCACAAAAATAATTTCTTTTGATCATTTTTTTTCTTTGCAAACAAAACTTATTCAATTATGATTGGAGGACTACATAAAATATTAATTAGATTATAATTTCTTTTAAGTTGTAATGTCATAGATATGATCAGGCATAAATAGAGAGATAAATATTAATTTGGGATCTAAAGATGACGAAGGCTAATGGTGTAAATTTACTCAAGAAGCGTATCATACAATGTAATATGTATAGTAAATGTGGCCCGGTTTAAGAATAATAAAATATCAGTGGATTAGGTTTCTTAGCATATATGAAAATGCGTAGGTTTAAAAATAAATAAATCAACTTTTAGCTAGGAACAATATTCCCTAAGATGAACTAAAAAGGTTCACTTCAACCTAATAATTCAACTTTTTCCGCTGCGCAGATTGATCTTGTGGCAACAACATTAGGTCAGGTCGGTACTTTGAAAGATTTCCAGATGCCCGCACATAGGATCTCCTTCAAATAATAATTAATCGTGCATGAGCATGTTTAAGGGTCATACATAAGAATAAATTAATCATACAAGCTTGTACCAAAGAGATAATGAGATATAATTCAGTTCGGCACTTGCCCTCTTGGAACTACAAACCGTAGCCTAGAAAAGAAAATGGCAACAAATTAACGTTTTCGAGGAAAATTCATGAGTCCTCTTGATGCGTGTATGTTGTGTGCTTGTGCATGATTTGTGCGTGGGTGTTTTGTATGCATAGATTACGCGTCAGTGCCAAACAAATTAACGCTTTCGAGACAAATTCGTGGGTCTCTTAGGGGGGTGTGTGTGATGTGTACGTGGATGTGTTGTATGCATTGCTTACTGGCCAGAGCCAAAAAAATAATCCTACTTGAAGCTTGTTATTAAAGGGACTTATATAGTTAAAGCTCTCGATTCCTTCCAACTTATCTTTACTATTATAAATAATAACTCAAATACATGAGGTAGGGACCAAAAGGTTTTTTTTTCATGGGAAATTTTTTCCTGGCCTCATTGATTAAAGGCGAGTTATTTTTAAACCCATAAACTTCCATAAATGCCAAAAAAAAACCCATGCCTTTATATAAATTTATTTTAAACCCAAAATACTCTCAAGAAATACAAATACAGTATACATTGATTTTTTTTATATGCCAAAATTACCCTCATCTTCTATCTTGAACTCTCTCCAAAACCATCAAACCCTTACCGAGTTCTCTTCATTCCTCTAAATAAAGTATAATGATTTTTAACAATCCGGTGTTCACCCTCACATTAACTATTACATCAGTTTAATTTATTCTATTATGAAAAATTAACCTTTTTCTTGCCTTTTCTCGCCTACATCAATCTAATATGAGGTATAGCTTTTCCACAAAAATAATTTCTTTTGATCATTTTTTTCTTTGCAAACAAAACATATTCAATTATGATTGGAAGACTACATAAAATATTAATTAGATAATAATTTTTTGAAGTTGTAATGTCATAGATATGATCAGGCAAAAATGGAGAGATAAATATTAATTTGGGATCTAAAGATTACGAAGGCTAATGGTGTAAATTTACTCAAGAAGCGTATCATACAATGAAATATGTATAGTAAAAGTGGCCCGGGTTTAAGAATAATAAAATACCAGTGGATTAGGTTTCTTAGTATTTATGAAAATGCGTAGGTTTAAAAATAAATAAATCAACTTTTGGCTCGGGGCTTCAAAACAATATTCCCAAAGATGAAATAAAAAGGTTCACTTCAACCTAAAAGAATCAATGCCCTCATGAGGGATAAGGATAGGATTAAGATGAAATCCATTTTCAAGTACTGAGAAATCAACAAAGAAACCATAAAGAAAAGAGAATATGCATGGGCTTCCAATTGGTTGGGACTTGTTTCACATGCTTCAATCTCATCTTGAAGATGCTTTGAACGGTAGGCTTTATATGCATAATTTTACTTTTGAAAAAGATGATTAATATCGAACCTATTGATTGCTCACACGTAAGCTCTCAGAAAAAATATTTAAAATAGCTAAAATTTTAAATTCTTAACAAATAAAAAAAATCATACTAAAAGCTCTTAAAAACCTATACTATTTTAACTAATTCTTAAAATAAATTCACGTCTTTGTCCATATGTTAAAATATGGATTCGTGCATCGCCCGTACTAAATACTAGCTTCTTTCAACTCAAAATCCTATCACATTGCATGTTATGAAATGAAATGAAAATTGGATGTGAAATAAAATTAATATACTCGGTTTCTCTTTAATGATTGAGACGACAGAATGTCGCAATTCCTACCAATTCTCTTCTAATTTCTTAGCAAGTGAATTTTCATCTATATCATGTTTTCATGATGTATACAAATTTCATACCAACTACTTAAAACCAAACAATAAATTTGTTTGTCTAATAGACAAACATAGTCGTTGTATATGCAATATTTGGTCTTATAATTTATTAATATATTGAACTCCATTCAATTGTCGTGAAACAAATACCTAGCTCGTAAAAAAATCATAATTTAACCTAATAATAAAGATTTATCGAGAAAGATTTACCCTTTCAGTTAGGAGTAGATATAGAACTTCATATATAAAATACATTGATTTTAGAAGAATGAAATAAAATTAACAAGCTTTCCCGTATTCTGAATGGACTAGTAATTTGAGAAGGAAAAAAAAAGAGTAAAAAAAGGACCAGTAAAAAAACAACGAGGGGGTACAAAATAAAATTCACCATACAAAACCTTTTCTTGCTTCAAGCAATAGAAGTTCCATACATTTTAGTACAGCACACAAAACATATGCAGGACATCCTTATCGTTATAAGATTAATTCAAAGAACACACAAAAACTCTCAATTCTGGAAGTTAATTAGCCTATTGCTCCAATTTGTTTGAAGAAATGTCAAATACTGCAGTCCTTGGCAAGCTGAGTCCATCATTTTTCTCATCTCCTTCTGTAGTTTGAGTCAAGTAATCTTTGCTCTTTCCCCATATAAGAGAGTAGAGGCCTGCCACTATAATAATGGCACCTATAATCCTACAAACACATTGTTAATTATGAAAGAAGTTAGTGCTACTAATCTCATTTATTATTAGTGAAAAACCATATGATAACTTAATTGTTTATAACCAATAAACAATAGCTCAGTTATATGGCACTTCCCTTCCTAAGGAGAGACAGGGTTCAATTACAGATCTAAGAGAAGTGACCACAATTTAACGCTTTCAGGGCAAATTCATGGGTCTTTTGGGTGCGCGTGTGTGTTGTGTGCTTGTGTGTTGTGTGCATGGGTTAGACTTATGATGGGCCAGTTAAAAAAAATTATCTGCAATTCATATATGGTATATACCTTCCCAAAGTAATTTCTTCTGCTAGAATAATGGAGCCCAAGATGGCAGTAATAATCATGCAGAGTGGATTGAAAGCTGTCACAAACACTGGGCCTCTCTCTTTCATCACTATCCCTTGCACATAGTAGGCAACCCCTGAGCACATAATCCCCTGCATTTTGACAAACTATTAATATTAAATCATTTTCATGAGAGAAAACGGAGCATATATTGCAGGTCCATAACTACGGTGTGCAGACTGCAGACCCCATAGACCCCAGAGGACTTTTTACACGTAGCCCCATGGGTCCGCAGTCTGGACATTACAGTTATGAGTTTGCAGTGTTCCTGCAGGCCCGTTATAGCCTTTTTCTAATCTCTCATATTATTACCTAAAAAGAAGACATTTCATAATAGGTCACACGATCTGTATGATGTCTTTACCGGTTGACTTCTTGATTAATAATTCTAATTCTAAAATCAACCGTATTAATTTAAAGATTACCGAATAAACGGCGGTGAAGAGTCTCATGTCCCAGCCGATTGCCCAAGGACGTGCACTCATGCCTTCCATCACTAGAGTGACTGCGCTGCTCAAAACGGCGCCCGCAAAGCATATCAATGTAGTTAAGCTGAGCTCTGCTGGATACGACGCCAAAGTATTTGCCTGCATGCATTTTAATATCACAATGAATTCATATTAGAAATGTTGTCACTACAATAATAAATCCCATAAAAGAGTAAAAATTTAAGGTAGTTCAGTGAAGAACCGTGATAATTACGGGTACTTTAGCGTTATTCACACAATAACTATACCTGTACAATATAGAAAGCAGACCAACAAATGCAACTCCCTAGCAACACAATTGTTCCCATGAGAAAGTTGCCTCCATCTTTTGTGGCTTCACCATGATGAGTTCGGCCTTTCGACCAGAAAAACTCTACGGCGGGTCCGTTATACAATATCATGAGTAATGCACCTGCGACGGTCACAAGAGTCCCTACGACCTTCGCTTGACTATGTATTCTCTTTATATTTAGCTTCTCCATCCTGATAAAAAAAATGATTATATAAATATATATAAGGAAATTTAATCTAGTAAACAAGAAAGTTTTTCTTATATTGTTTTTAACTTTTTCTCCTGTTAGAAACCGGCCTTTCTTCGTTTTATTTAAGAAATCGATCTACTTTTAGCGTTGTAAGCGCCACAATTAATTTTGATATAGCACTAATCAGAAAGAATGCATTTCTTTAGAATAAATATTAAGGTAAGAATTTTTTATAAATATTACCGATAAAATGAAACGATTCATGAGTAAAATTTTAGCACATTCTTTGGTTACAGTTAATTTTACCTGAGAGCAACTGCCATTACAAATGTAATTGCTGGGAGTATGTTAAATAGCGCGGCAGCGAATCCTGCAGAAGTGTTGTTTGCTCCCACATAGTAGAAATTTTGGTCAAGCACAGGCCTGCAGTTAAATAAATTAGGAATTTCCTGTTAGAAAAATACATACAAAATAAATTAAGTTTGGACTTATCACAAAGAGAGAAAAATCGAAAGTTCGTACTCAAGTAATCCTAAGGCTATTATCTTGAAGAAGACGCGTATTGTCATCTTGGGCCGCACTTTTCTGTACAGCGATTAAAGAACAAAGTCATCATGACATTATACAAAAAGACTATAAAATTACGTTGTTCGGCACTTCAAGCTCTATTATATGCAAGTGTGTATGTGAGCAGATGTGAACAGAGAGCGGAAGCATGAAATTAACCTCTCAAACCACAAGGCAAAAGGGGCCATAACAACAGCAGCAATGGCGTTCCGATACACAACCAACACATAATGATTCATGCCGCGCTTAAGCGAAGCCACCGCAATTACGTACATTCCTGCATACCCAAACTGTAAAAACACCATAAGCAAATATGGCTTCACTTTCTTCATCACTTCACCTATAGACATTTTTCTTCAACTTAGATATAGATATATATATATTTTGTTACTAATTAAGTTGAAATGAATGAAACATCTTATATAGGGCTGTAATTAACACTCGATCCATCTTTTAGTACACGTCACACGAATGAGTCCCTATCCATTATCCATAAAAAGAACATGAAGTGTTCCGTTTCGAGGACGAGCATGAGGCAAGCTCCTAAGCACTATCAAATTTGGAGATTGCTTCTTAGAAATAATTAACCAATATATAATAGAGATCAATTTCGCTAATATCGCACTTGTGAGTTAATTAATCCCTAATGCATTGTTGTGTTGTCTACCACCCTCTAATGGAGGAAGAGTGTAGCGCATATGATGATGTATTTCACTATTTTGGTGGTGCTGTTTTATTGTTTGTTGGCATGCCATAGGTTGCCAGTGCTAATTACATTTTAAGCTCATATATAATTGTACTTAAAAAGATGATGATGATGGCTAAGATTTATCTAAAACAACCACTGGAGTGCAAATGGGTTGAAATTAATATTTTCTTATTTAGGTTTACTTTACACTACACAAGTGTTACATTTATATCATGGGTGGTGTGTATCAATGATATAAACAAATCTAGACAGAGATATTTCTCTGCGTATGCCGATTGGGGCTTTGTAATTTTTCTTTTCTTTTCTTCGATGCTTCTCGCATATCATGCATTTCTGTGCACCATCAAATGCTTCTCACATATCATGTCAAGATTATACAAAATTTCAATTGGGCACCCGATCATAATTTGGTGCATATGTTCGCGCATAATCTTTTCAACCAACCTAACAATTAATAGATTTCTCATCCTAGCAAAAGTTCTTTTTTATATATGTACACTTTCTGCCTAATGAGTAGGAATTTGTGGCTGCTCCAAGCCGCCGGTATTTGAAAATAATAGGAGTACAGGATAAGCCAGCTTAACTTGTGGATCAGAGTGTGTGTATAAGAATAATGGAGGAAAGAGACCATAGGAAGGGATTTCCTTCTAAAGCGTTGAAAAAATACAACCTCCACTATTTTTTTCGATGATCGGCATCCATCATTATCATCGTTATCATCTAAGATATGCATACACCAAATTTCATGTGATTCCACCACTTTTTCACCATTGAATTAGCGGTGTAAAAAAATTTACCGTCGGTAAACCATTAATTTTGCATCAACTAAATCAACGGTGAAAAAATGGTATAACCACATGAAATTTGGTGTATTCATGTCTTAGATGATAAAGATGAAGGTGATGTATGCCGATCGTCGAAAAAAATCATGGAGGGTGCATTTTTCCGACGCCGTAAATTCCCTCCGATGCTACCTTTCCTCTCTCTCTGTGTGTGTATATATATATATATATATATATATATATATATATATATATATATATATAAAGGTAATTAAAGCAAGATTAGTCTTTAATCAAGTGCATGAACATGAGGATATAATCCCCTGCTTTCCTTTGTTCACAAAGGTGCATTTTAAAACTGAATCATTCATCTAAGTGGATTCATTGTCAAGTACCAAGCATTACTGGGTACTTTGTAAAATGTCAAACTTGGTTAATAGCTAAAGCTATCTAGCAACTTCGTTTTTGTCTTTGAATATTTACAAGCTTCTGTTTAGGCTAAATTGTTGTGAATACCTGTGACTTCTGCATCAACAGGCAACAACACGAAACCAAATGACCCTTGCTTTCTAAAACCAGCACTTTACCTCTTAAATTTTAATTTGTTCCCAGCCCTTTATTTAAATACTTATTTCTAAAATATCTTTTTCTTTTTTTCTTTTTTTCTTTTTATCTCTATCGTTTAAATGCAAAAGGAATAGGGTAGTCAATTCTGGTATTGATTGATGACATGGCTTTGTTATTTTTTTAAAAGAAATCAATTAAAAAGCACACAAAAATCCAATCAAGTTCAATAACGGCAACTAACTTCATCTCTCTCTTAAAAATCTCTACTGTTTTATGCAAATCTCTACTATTTAATGCAAAAAAGAATAGGGTGGTAAATTTTAAGTTGATTGATGACGTGGCTTTGTTATTCTTAAAAAAAAATCAACTAAAAAGGCCACAAAAATCCAATTAAGTTCAATAGCCGCTACTAACCCTATATCCCTCTTAATAATTGTAAGGGACCCATCTTTTCTTCTTTCTCTCACTCTACCCCCAACTATTATATTTTCTCTACAATCATTTATCTCAAAAAAAAATTTATAAGAAGTATGAGGAAGGAGAGGAAAACAAACTTGAAAATAATATAGAGATAGATGAGAAGAACATAAATAGATGAGTAGAGCATGCTATTTTTTAATTATTGGTAATTCATTTTATCTAGTTTTTAATGCCAAATTTATGTGAGTAGATGCCGATAACATTTCTGTACCATTTAATGCAAAATGAACAGGGTAATCAATTCTGAAATTCATTGATGACATGGATTTGTTATTTTTCAATAAAAATCAATTACAAATATCTACTATTTAATGCAAAATAAAAAGTGTGGTCAAGTCTGAAATTGATTGATGGCATGGCTTTGTTATTTTTCAAGAAAAATCGATTCAAAAACCTACAAAAATCTAAATCAAATTCAATAATTGCAACAAACCCCATATCTCCCCTTAAAAATTGTAACTAACCCCGTATCTTCCCTCTTTCTCTCTCTACCCCAAACTGTTATATCTTCTTTACAATCATTTCTTTCAAAAAAAATTTATAAGAAGTATAAGGAGAGGGGGAAAAAACTTGAAAATAATATACACATAGATGAGAAGAATATAAATTGAAGAGGAGAGCATGCTATTTGCTAATTATTGGTAATTTATTTTATCAAGTTTTTAATGTTGAAATGTGGAGAAATTTCCGACAGACGTTTGATGCGAAAGGTGCGGATGTCTGGACGTGCATCAAGAACATGTCAAAAGAACAGAGCAGCGGCATACGTTTGAAGGACATAGTGCAGATGTCTGCAGAGAGCCTTAGCCAAAGAACAAAGTGTATCCAGACATCTAGGGCAGACGTCTGGAGAAGCTGAAGCCCAATCCAGAATAGCGGCATATGTCTGATAGTAAGGGTGCAGACGTCTACCCAAGGAGCTGAAGAGAAGCAGAGAAGAGGCAGACGACTGACCAAATCTGTTGCAGATGTCTGTCATAAGGATTTCTGTGCGAACCGAATTATTATAATTTAGATTTATCTCTTAATTTGGGTAGGATTAGGGTTTGCCTATTTATAGGAATCTCCCATATGATTAATGTACTGTCATTGAGAGACTATTGTATAGAGAGAGGATGACGGCTAAAATCTAAAGAGATTTGAAAGAAATATCCTAGAGTTGCTCGTGGATATAATTTTATTCTAAGATCTAGTGGACTATTGCAGATTCCGCTCTGCTGGAGACTAGTCATAGGTGGGTGAATCTCGTTAACAAATTTCTTGCCTCTGGTTTGTGTGTGATTCTATTTGTTCTCATATTTTATTATTTGTCTTTCGTTAGTTTCGCGTTGTTGTTGTGTGATTCTTAGTCGTAGTATTGTTCCATATATCAACTGTCTCCGCTATCATAGTTGTTTATACCATAACTGGTATCAGAGCCTAGTGCTTGACAGGGACCTAGGGTTCTTCGATTCTACGATTTAGGTTAATGGTAGGTAACGACGCTTGTGTCCTCTTCTCCATCTTCTTAAATTATAGTTTTGAAGGTGTTGGTTCATATCGAAGGAGAAGTTGAGCTTATTACGACTGTAGACGAAAGATGGCAGGGGATAATATAAGAATCAATATAAGAATCAAGAAATTCAATGGTCACAATTATGGTTGGTGGCGCATACAGATGGAGGACTACCTATACCAAAAGATTTGTATCTTCCGTTGTTGGGCTAAGAAAATGCCCGATGAGGCATGGAATCTATTGGATAGGAATAGCCCTGGCAACGATTAAGTTATCGTTGACTCCGCAAGTGATATTTAATATCTCAAAGGAGAAGACAACCATGAGTCTAATGACGACATTAACAAAGTTGTATGAGAAGCCTTCGATATCAAATAAAATATTCCTGATGAAGAAGCTTTTCAACATGAAGATGGCAGAGAACGGTTCGGTGACAGGGCATTTGAACGAATTCAACAGCGTGACGAGCAAACTCGAATCAGTTTCAATTGTGTTTGAAGATGAGATTTGAGCCCTGTTATTTGTTTGTTCATTGCCGGAGAGTTAGGAAAACCTCGTGATGGCGGTAAGCAACTCGATCTTAGGGACTCTTACATTTAATGATGCACTAAGTTGAATATTAAACGATGAGATACAGAGAAAAGCAGTGTGTGGGAGTTTGTGAACTTCTGCACTTTCGGTGAAGAATTGCGGCAGGACAATGAAAAGGGGGAAAGGGAAGAAGGGCAATTCTAAGAGCCGAGAAAAATTGAAAGGGAACATCCAAGACGAATGTTGGAATTGTGGAATGAAGGATCACAGAAAAAATGAATGTAGATTCTTAAAGAAAGACTCATATAGAAAGACAAATGAAAAGGAAGCCAATGTGGTGTCTACACATGAACAAGGGGAACATAGGCTTTGTCTATCGGCAAACGAGAGCACAAATGCGGATACCCGGTTCCTAGATTCTGGGGCATTCTTTCATTGCACTTCAGGCCGACATCATTTTAACGAATATGTTCAAGAGGATTTTGGACATGTGACGGTGGAAACGGTTATTCGTGCAAGATAGTTGGAAAAGGGATGATCATACTACAACCGTTAGGAGGAGGTCAAATAAAGCTGAAGAACGTAAGACAAATTTCAGATCTAAAGAAAATCTTAATTTCTACAAGTTAGCTGGACAACGAAGGTCATATGACGGTGTTTGGGAATTTTCAGTAGAAGATTTCCAAAAGATTGTTGGTGGTCGTAAGGGGCAAGTTGAGCGATTTATTATACTCATTCAGTGGGGACAGTGGAAATTCGATTGCGTTGGCGGCAAGTTCATAATTAGATTCTGAGTCTTTGTTGTGGCACAAGCGATTGGGACACCGCAGCGAGAAGAATATGAAAATTCTTCAAAATAAAGGGCTTCTTTCTTGGCTGAAAAAGATAGAGCTGAGACTTTGCGAGAGTTCCATTTGTGGGAAGTAAAGCACACTCAAATTTCAAATTGAAAGCATTGCTAAGAAGGCCAAGAAGTTAGTGATGGTTCATACGGATGTATGGGGTCCGGCTTCGGTGGAGCCTTATAGAGGAAATCGGTATTTCGTAACTTTCATAAATGATGCAAACAGGAAGACTTGTGTTTATGCGATGAAGAAGTCTAATGTATTTGGTCTCTTTAAACTCTAGATCGCGCAGGTGGAGAACCAGACGGGGACGAAAGTTAAGTACCTGAAGTCCGACAATGGCAAGGATTATTACACACAAGAGTTCAAGACGTTTTGCTCGAAGAAGGGTATTCGTTGGTTGAAAATGGTACCGAGAACGCCGCAACAGAACGGTATCGCTGAAAGGATGAATATGACAATCCTAGAGTATGTGCGGAACATGAACTTGGATGCGGATGTGCCAAAATTCCTATGGACGACAGCTGTCGATGTTGCTGTATATCTGATCAAAAGAAGCTCGGCAAATGCACTTGATGGAGGTATTCCGGAAGAAATTTGGTCAGGTAAACCATTTAATTGCTCGCACATCAAAGTATTTGGTTGCATTGAGTATTCTTTGATTGATTAGGAGGAAAAGAGTAAGCTTGACTCCAAATCTAAGAAGTTTTCTTTCATCGGGTATGGTGGAGATAATTTCAGATATCGGTTGTGGGATTACACAAGAAAGAAGATAATACGAAACAGGAATGTCGTCTTTGATGAGAAACACTTGTACAGAGAAGAAAAGAAAGCCTAGGATGATGCAGTGTTAGAGTTCATCGAGCTAGATAGAACTTAAGAGAGCAATTAGGTATCTATAAGTGGAAATCAGAATATGGAGGAGATGAGTACGGCAGTGCAGGATCAGGTTTAAGAACAAATTGAAGAACAAGTTTAGCAACCAAATGTATAAGTTCTGAGGAGATCTATACGAGAGAGAAGGCTACCTGAAAGACTTGTTACCGACATCATATTGTACACGGATTCGGAAGAGCCCGAATCCCTTGCAGAGGCGACGCAAGATGGTGCTAGCAAGCAGTGGGAGCAAGTTATGAACGTGGAGGTGGAATCTTTGAAGAAGAAGCGTACGTGGGATCTAGTGAAGCTGTCCAAGAATCGAAAGGCGTTGCTAAATACGTGGGTGTACAGAATAAAGGATAAGGCTGATGGCATGAAGTTGTACAAAGCTCGCTTGGTAGTCAAGGGATATATGCAAAAGCATGAGATAAACTATCAAGAGAAATTTTTCCCACTGGTGAAGATGACTTCAATTCGGATGATTCTCAGTATCGTGGCAGTGGAGGATTTGTACTTAGAGCAGATGGATGTGAAAACTGCGTTCTTTCATGGAGATTTGGAAGAGTAGATATATATGATATAGCCACCGGGATACGAGGTGAAGGGAAAAGAAAATATGGTATGTAAACTGCGAAAAAGCTTGTATGGCCTCAAGAAAGTTCCAAGGCATTGGTATCTCAATTCGATTAGTTCATGTTAGAGACAAGATTTGCTCTGTGATTCAGATCACTGCGTGTACGTTCAGACTTTCAAGAATGGCGGCTACATTATTTTATCACTTTATGTGAATGACATATTCATAGCGCGTCTGAATTTCGAGAAAATTCAAAATCTGAAAAAGATGATGGCTGGAAAATTCTCCATGAAGAATTTGGTGCAGGGTTACCTAAGATGGCAGCAAGGTTTCGGGAGGTATCGTCCATGCCAAATTCAAAAATTTATCATTTTAGCTAACCCTAACTAAGAATCGTTAACTAGAAATCGACGGCAAGAAAATGCAAACACATTGCAAGAAGAAGTGAGCAAGGAATACAACCTTTGTAAACCGGTCCTTCACTTTAATAGCTCCGTGTAGTAGTCCCTTCACTGCGATCGTGAACTCCGTACTCTAAAGAGGCTCCCGTGAAGAAACGAACATACTTGCTTCGATGTCTTCGAGGCTGAAGATGATATACGTCGAGGAGACACTAACCCAAGCTATTTCTTCACTAGGTCAAGAACTTTGTGAAAAGAATACCCTAAACTAAATGGCAAGTAGTAAAGGATGATGAAGTAGGAAGTGGGCTCACTTTAGATTTTATTTTCTTACATGTTTTCATCACTTGACCAAGAGCCAGGGAGCAAAAATCATGAAGAAAAAGAAGATGAACCTCAAGTCAAGAAGTGATGAAAGAATAATGAGATAAGGTTAGAAATGCAACGTTGGTTAGATAATATCATGCCTAACCCTTATAGAGATTAAACCATAGCCTAGGGTTAAAGTTGGGTTAATAAATATCTTAAGGAAGACAAACAAGTTGACTTAGTCAAAAGTTATCCAAAAGCTTTCACAAGCTTAACCTTGACTTAATCAAAAATTTGAATTAGCTTAAGACAAATAAAACCCTAGCTTAATACTAGCATGGTTTAAGTCTCATACAATAAAATGTTGCATTTGTAACCTAGCATGACACAAACATATACACAATTATACATATCACATATATACAATGTGCACATCAAGTGAGAAAAGAAACTTAAGTGAGCCAATACTAGTTAATGTAAAGTAATATATCAAATATATAATTATACATTAAATCAACACTTGATTTAATGACCCGGTCATATCACATATAACTGACTAATATCAAATGTAATATCTTATCGAATCAACACTTGATCCGATAACCCGGTTATATCTTATATAACCAATCATGTCACACATCGCGAGAATAGAATACGGTATCTCATATCGTATCAATCTCGGTCCCGCACATATCGCATATGTGCTCCTACTCCGTTTCGCTTGAGTCAGGTGATCAGTCAAAAATATCGCATCCTCAACACATCAATTTGCCTACTCTTATTGCTCTTATAAAGGTGCTTATTATAAATATAACACAGATTACGAATTCATCTGGAAAATACCAAATACCCTGTGTTATAGTTATAATCGATATTCTAGAGGGAAATTGAGTGTTTATTACTACACGCATGATCTTTGTATATCTAAACACTTGTCTCAAGATTTTGTGCAGAAATTCTTCAGGTCAAAGAACTGGAACTGCTAAAAAGCACCGATAAATACAGCAAGTCAAAGACTTGAGATCTGGCAGTAAAAAAGAAATAACTATACGATTCCAGACATCAGAAAAGTGCCATAAAGCCAACATGAAACAACCCTGAAGATTCCATACACTGACTCCATCAAAAGGCCGCGGATCCGCGGCCGAGTCAAGCTGATCTGCCGCAGATCCACGGCCGATTCGACTCGTCGGCGGTGGAAACTTTTTACAGAAGCTCTCTTTTAACTGCCAAACTTCTTCAAAACGCTTCAAAGTCCCCAGAAATCTCCAGAAGCTTCTCTCCAACAGCCAAGCTTCTAATGTAACCTTGGTACCTACCTAGCTTCCTATGCAAGCTTCATAACAACCTAGCTTCTAGGGGAAGATAATGGAAAACTATAAAGGGGGACCTATGGTTTCATTACAAAGGTTGTTGATTAGTTGTTCAATAATTCCAAACACAAGTTGAGTGACACAACTTGTAATCAAAACCCTAGCCCAAATTTAAATCTAAAGCCAAATCAAGATTCATCGAGAAGCGAATCAAGCAAGCCATCAACGATCCTTTGTAGCGACACTGGTCTTCATCAAGAGTAAGTGATCGCAACTGTTCCATGACTCAAGAAAATAGATGCGAAGCTAATTTCAACGGATCTAGTTACCTCCTCAAATCTTGTAACCTCGAATTGAGTGAATTGTACCTAATCGTCGATTAATAAAGGTGAAAATTATAAATCTTGCTTTCTTTACATTCTTGCATTATGAAAATTGATCAATTCTTGACTCTTTCCTTTCTCATTATGTGTGAGTAAAATCTCCGCTTGTAGCGGAATCGAGAGAATAGGTAGATGATGATGATGAAATTCTTGAACGATTCTTAAGTCTTATGAGATTTGTTAACTCTAGGAAATTGAATCATCAAAGACCTAATTTTGAGCGAGATCACTTTCTTGAATGTTTTCGCTCCAAATTAGAGATCAACGATCGGTGATTTTCTTGACTAGAGGCTAGAATTTGAATGATAATCAATGAAAAGACAAGGGATGGTGAAAGAGAAACCCTAGTTTCTTCAATAGATCCCTAATCTTTGTTGATCGTCATCGATCTAGCAACAAATCCTCAATAGATAAGATTTCGAAATCTTTAGTATTCATAATCACTACTTATTTGATCGATTCCTACAAGCTACTTTACAAATCTTGATAATTCAATTGGTTTGGACATTTTCTTGATCTTTATCAATTCTTGATCCTAGATCTATTTCTTTATGTTTCTTGAAACTAAACCTCACAAATCTTGAATCATTTTCTTTTATCTTTTCTTTTCAACTCAACTAAAACAAATTCAAACAAATTCACAATCTCAGTGGACGATCCGCTCTCGCTAACGAAACTACAATAGACACCGTTATTGATTGCGGTATAAATTTCTTTGGTTGTAATTAAAACTTTTCCAAATACACACGAAGATGGTCAATCACCAGGAACCCCTGTGTAGGACTCTAAAGACTCGTCAATACGCCGGCAGTAGGTGATGATCATATCAAACACCCACAAGCCGCAAGCGGTCTACTAAACGTAACGGCCACCCGGGTATTGAGCGATCAGAAGATCAACAAGCAAGCCTGATCACTCTCCGGCGAATCCAATCAGTAACACTACCGTACAGTCTGGTCTCTTCGTCTGATATATCGCATATCTCGTCTAGGGGTGGTAAACGTCAGACCCCAGTAACTCGATAAGTCGTGCCGATGTGAGGCTCATAACGGGTCGAGAAAATACTGATAACACTTACCGGTAAATCTCTGTAACAGCCCTGGCCAGGGACTTCCTGTTATAGCCAATCGAGCACAGCACAACATCAACCCCCAATACCGGGAGAGACAAATCCCCTCCTATCGCTCATTGCCTCCATGTGACTCGGGACTGTACCCAAAAACCACCGTTTTGCACGTCCTCTTAAACGTGGTAAGGTGGAAATCAAAGCACAGTAGGAATCACACAAGACTCTATGACGATCTCGGGTCAACAGACTAACCTGTACCAGTGTCACCAGAGAACTGCCATCTGACGTGAGGTATAATACCATCTGGGAGTTCTCGGCGTGTCCGTCCAGTGTACCCAGTCTCCACTGAGCATCCGTATATCATCTCTGATGTCAAACACCAATGGATATGGGATCATCCATCGCCCATCTACATGGGTCGAGAAGTTATACGCTAGTCTACTCTGGTATATCTATACCCTTTCTCGATACACCCACGACTAGGAACATTTGAAGGATGTACTTAGCGACTACTTTGTCCCCACTAGTATGATCTGCATCATAGTCCTGGTAGTCAAGTACTCATCCTAAGGGCTTTATCAACATGTAACATAGAGACAATCAGAGTACATGTTAAGATAAAGTGCAACCAGATAGCATACTATCATGTCGAGCAAGAAAGTCCTCCCTATATATGTCCAAGCATCCACTACAATATACATCGTATGTACAGTAATGGCCTCTAGGGCATACATATCACTAACAATCTCCCACTTGCACTAGGGCCATCTGTTATAGTATCCCATACCCAACAATAAGCAGTGGTTGAAGTATCCCATACTCAACCATCCCATAAAAGTCTCTACTGGGAAATAGGCCTTTGTAAGTGGATCCGTGTTGTTGTCCTCTGTGTCTACTCTCCTAACCTCGATCTCCCTGGAGATTATCCATCACCATAATCAGGTGATACTGCCTAAGAATATATCTGGATCTCTGATGGGACGGAGGTTCCTAGGCATAAGCCACAACTCCATTGTCACACAATGGTAGGAACGAAGTTTATCTCATGAACTAATGTACATCTAGACTGCCTCTTTGGTAGCATCTCTGGTAACAATGTATCCAGCCTTTATCGTCTAGTATACCACGGTATCTAGCTTGGAACTCTTCCAACATACCGTCCCTCCACTGAAGGTAAAGACAATGCATGTGACTGACATTCAGTCGATCTTATCACTCTGGAAGCTATCCTGTGATTCTCCCCAGGATCGATTGATACCATCTCACTACACCTAGTGAGATCCTAATATCTAATCAGATCTATCTCATAGATCCAAAACCTAGGATTTAGGAGGTATCACTTTGATCCTTATGGAGAATCTATGTGATAAGAGGAGATTGACCGAGTGTAGTATAGGAAACTCCTTCCCTATCAAGATTATGTCATCCACGTACAATACGAGGATCATCACCGTACTCCCTACTACCTTTTTGTATATATAAGGTTCATCTACCATTTTGATGAAATCAAACTCTTTGACTACCACATCAAAACAGATGTTCCAACTCCGCGATGCCTGCTTTAACCCGTAAAGCAACTTGCACATGTTTCTGCTGCTCCCACTGTCTACGAAGCCCTCTGGCTGTGTACTTATAGACGTTCTCTTCTAAATCACTATTTAGAAAAGCAGTCATGACACCCAACCGCCAGATATCGTAGTTATGGTATGTAGCAATGGCAAGTAGAATCTGGATGGACTTAAGCATAAACACTAGAAAAGGTTTCATCATTATCCAAACCTGGTCGATGACGAGAACCTTTTACGACTAGTCTTAGCTTTGAAAGTTTCAACTTTTCCATCTACACCAAGTAATCTTCTCAAGATATACTTGCTCCTGATGGGGTTTTAACCCTTCAGATAAAGCAACCAAAGTCCATACTTTGTTGGTGTATATGGATTCCATCTCAGATCGCATAGCATCCAGCCATTCTTACAGAGTCCTCACTCTCGATGGCCTTTTCGAAACTAGTTGGGTCATCATCTCATGATGCAATCCTCGCTCCCAATGTCATATAGAAAACCGAAGTATCTCTCAGGTAGATGAGGAACCCTACCAGATCGGCGGAGAGGCTGAGGTTCGTTGGAAACTATTGAATCCTCCGAGTTTACCAAATCATCAGCCGCAGTTTGTATAGCTGAAACTCCTTCCAGTTCTACCTCATGACCACTAATTTCTTCATAAGAAATCCCCTTTCTAAAAAGGTGGCATGCTGAGAAACAAAACACCTTTTGTTCCTCGGTGCGGTAGAAGATATTCCCTTGCGAATGCTTGGGATATCCAACAAACTTCCACGGAACTGATCTTGCCTCGAGCTTGTCCGGATTTTGCTTTTAGACATAGGCCGGACAACCCCCAAATCTTAACATCCTTAAGAGATAGGCTCTTCCCATACCATATCACATATGGAGTGGTAGGCACCTCATTTGGTTGGAACCCTATTCAATAGGTATGCAGCTTCACAAGTGCATAACCCCCAAAAGGAAATAGGCATCTCAGTAGTACTCATCATAGAGCACACCATATCACATAGGGTGCGATTGCTCCGCCCTGATACACCAATGTGCTGTGATGTATACGGAGGAGTAATGCTGAGAGAGAATCACATTCTCCTTTAGAATAGTCCAGGAATTCTGTGCTCAAGTATTCTCCTCCCTGATCACATCAAAGGACATAATACTTATACCCGTTTTGGTTCTCTACTTCTGACTTATATTCTTTGAATTTCTTAAAAACTTCAGACTTGTGTTTCAACAGGAACACATGTGCGAATCTTGAGAGATCATCAGTGAATGTAATGAAGTACAAAGAACCAGTCCTGACATGTGTAGACAGGGGACTTACATACATCATCATGTATCAATTCCAAAAGTTTACTAACTCTTTCTCTGTTTCCAATAAACGGAGCTATGGTCATCTTATCTTTGTGACGTGACTAGCAAGTTTTACAAGATGTAAGTTCAAACTGATTTAAATATGCATCTAAATGTAACTTCGCTAGTCGGGTCGCATTGATATGACCTAGTCTACAATGCCTCAAGTAGGATTTGTTCATTTCTGAACTCTTCCTCTTGTGTGTGTTCTGTACGTTAAAGAACTGTAGTTTGATTTAGAACGTATATGCTTTTAGATAATGTGCCTGAACCGATCAACTCTTGATATAGGAAATGTTCAAAACATTATCCAACAATACAAAATTATATCCTTCTTTACTAAATAAAGAGACTGATATGATGTTGTATATCAGGTTCGGTATCTAATAACATTCGTTCAAAATCAATGTATTTGGTAATACAGGGTGATAACTGCCAACATACTTGGCTGCAACACATGCATTGTTTCCAACTCTTGAAACTTATCACCCGTTCTCAGTTCTCTACCTTTCTGTAGCCCATGTAACAGATTATATATGTAGGATCCTGATCCGGTATCTCATACCCAGGACGTAAAGGATACTGAGAAACAGTTCTCTGTAATGAACACATCCGAAGAAGATGCATCATCATGCACTTTCTTCGTTTGGGCGGCACGGGAATTCTGGTAATCCCCTATTTCCTGCTCGGTCTTTTAACAATTATAAGTTGGAGCGGGACCAACGTTCCCTAGCTCAGTATAACAAGCGGGTTCGGTCAATACATCCGTATTATTATCTTGATTGAGGCGTGATATGGCCACTACCGGGAGAGAGAGAGAGAGAAGAAAACACTCAGCGTATGCTCTTGCAAGATTAGATTGGTTATTAATTTATCTAATCAGGATGGCTCCCATTGTTTTAGTCAAATCTTCCTTCAAACCCTAAAAGGAAAGACTAGCCGGGATTAACTACACCCTACAAGTTCTCCAATTTTTCAGCCAGGCCAGTGTTAGTACTTTGAGGAAGGTTCCCCATGCTTTCACACAGACCTAATTAAAATAAACCTTGTTTTCCCAGGGGCGTAACCCCGTTGACACCTTTCTAGACACCTACTTGATCGGCTAATTGTAAAGTGCAAAACTCTCCCAGAAGTAACTCTTACTCGCAGTGGGTATCGGGATCCAACTATCTCATATAAGGTATGCAATCTCATTGCAAATTTCAACACTTGAAATTCCCAATAATATTTTACCCCTAATCTTCTATGACCTTGACGAAGGCCAACAAACCATAGGCTGTTAGTCAAGTTCAACCCGTCATTTCTTGATTGAATTAAACCCACCCGCACGACTCTTGACGGAGGCCAACAAAGTCGCACGACTACCCTAACTCAATCGCATCATATGCTTATGCAGATAAGCATAAATAGCTACCGCACACTACGCCTTGACGGAGGCCAACAAACGTAGCACGAATACTATGAAGTACTTATCTGAAATGACGGAGGGCTACGACAGGTTTTTAAGAAAACCTTTTGCGTAATGAACTTGATATCTTTATAGAATCAAATGATTTAAAATGGAGTGTTTTTGAGGGTTTTACTAGTTTCGCTAAAGAGATCACTCCTGGTGAAGAGATCGTCGGCTCTTTCCTCATTGAATGAGGTGCAGGATATTCATAATATCACTATGCAAAGCAAAAACTATAAAAGCAATCAAAAGATAAACCGAGGGTTGTAGGATCTGCCAGTTATTTCTAAAGATATCACTCCCGGTGAAGGGATCTCGGCTCTTTCCTTATCGAATAAGGTGCTGGATGTTCTACAAGGAACACCGCTATGCAAAGCAACAACTAGAGCTACCTGTTTTTGAAAATTCGATTTCACAATATCTTTAGGTTTCTTTTATTTCATTAATCTCATTAATGAAGTCCCATCATTCTTAGTTACCTAAACATCACAGATAAATACAACGTACGCTTATGCCATCCGCATTCACCTCGATGTCCCCTCGTGCACCGTTAGGTTAAGTAACTAACGGCAGAGTGGGGCAGGGCTAGCGCGGGTGTAAAACATAAGCAACGTCTATATAATATATCATATATACTATATCCTGTATTCATTTTATCAATATATCAAATGATCACATCATAGATATCACAGCAGAAAACAACATATGAAATATTGGATATACTAGGATTTCCGGGTTTTATTTTAAGCCTGTATAAAACACGGATTCTACGGTCGTGATGAATAGCCAATCCCAAACCCCTAGAACTCTACGAGAGCGGCAAGCAACTCTACCAATTCTAGAATTAGGAGACCCGGTCTCGACTTCTCGAGATGGTCTCCCACTGGACCCTAGAACCCGATTACTTGTGCTCCCCGCCTTGGGTCTATCCTAATGCGGAAAAGTAAATAATATACAATAGTGACATCATCCTCAACCCGGAAGTGCCCCAATAAAAGAATATTACATACAATGAATTTTACATGAATGAAAATGAAAAACTCTCATCTCGGATAAAACCCCCGGCTATTCAATCACGACGATCCAATATAACATATCACAGCAACACATAACATCACATGTCATCAACATAAGTAAATATGTGTATCCCAATTGTCATTGATATATAGCACCGAAACCGGCGATACACCACATATTACACTTACGGTCGCAGAAAAAAAGTGAAACTACAACAGTTGGAATCTGCAACCACCTTAGACATCATAAACCCAACGTATCACATACTTTAGATTTCATGCCTAACCAAATGAATTCCTTAGACATCACATGCCTAACAATTATAAACCCCGCATTTTAGTCTCGATATCGAAAACACTTTTCAATAACAAGTCAGGCAATTCAACAAGATTCCTGACATCCTGATCAAATGCTCGTCGGAAACTTTAGTAGCTGCACCTCCCGATACCGTCGACGAAGTGCACTAAAGAGGAACACCGCTGCCGCGAGCACCCGAACGGATGCTTTTGGCGACGGGGTTCTCCTATAGTCACTTGGTCGGGGATATGGGGCGTGGCTATCTAATAATGTTACCCGACGAGTATCCGTGTACACTACGTGATTACAACGGACTTTTGATCACATCAAAATCCCGTGGCAACCGATCATCTGAGACTAAACTGCTAGATTTATAACATTCAAATTAGTTATCTCATAACTACTTGTGGATTCCAAATATTGTATCCCATCACACGATATCTGGACGACGTTAAACTTTTCGATCGATCCATCAAAGTCCCACAATTTCCCGACAGCTCAACATTTGAGCACAGTTTTAATAATACCCGTAATATGCCACAGTACCTATGCACCAGCCGTAGAAGGGCAAACCCAAGCCTCACTCATGTCGTCACGGAACTACTGCAAACCCTAGGGTTTGACCGCGGTTCCGCGATCCAAAATAGTCGAGTTAGGGTTTCATTCTTCTAGAGGGTTCATAGACGTACTTGCATGTTTTTCCGAATACGTTAAACTTGGAAAAATGGGTTTTTGACATTCGATCGAACTTTTTAACTTCGTCTAGACATCATGCGAATAACCCGAAACAATGTTAAAACTACGAATATGAAACACTCTGAATTGCTTATAGTGTAAGATTACATCACATGCAAAATTAGCAAAAACAAACATCACATGAAACACCAAACCCAAGCATCTGGAACACACCCAAAAATTTAACCCATTCCTCCATTAAAAAACCGAAGTCGTCGGAATAAGGGTGAATGTCGCCGGCCATTTTCTGAGGAGGGGGTGAAATTTCTTATGTGTTCATGTTGCATCTCATACAAAATTCTGCACTTGTTTAAAAAAAATTCTGAAAGCTTTTTAAAATCGACAGAAACTAGGGTTTCGCGTTGCAAGTTTCGGAGCTGTTTCGGTTTCGTAATTCTAACAAAATCCTTATTAATTTCTAGTATGGATCTGATACCACTGCAGGGTTACCTAAGACGGCAGCAAGGTTTCGGGAGGCATCATCCATGCCAAATTCAAAAATTTGCCGTTTTAGCTAACCCTAACTAAGAATCGTTAACTAGAAATCGACGGAAAGAAAATGCAAACACTTTGCAAGAAGAAGTGAGCAAGGAATACAACCTTTGTTGTCACGCCCCGCTTCCCGGTGTACGGCGAAGAGGACGGGACGAGGCCGCTACGTATTTACTGTGAAGTAAATACGCTAAGCGTATCTAAGCAATATAAAAGTAAAGCATAAGAGACAGAATATAATAAACAACAACTTTATTTATTCATATTCTTTATGTACAATACATGGAAAGTAAATACAACTGAAATAAAGCAATGCCTAAATAATGGCATAACAGAAAAGAAAAGTACTGAAATGAAAAGTGTACAATGACTAGAGCACGGGGTCTTCACTGAACTGGTCCAAGTCTTCAGCAGTGGGCTCGATCTCTGACCAGTCCAGATCACCTAACGACATTCAAAGAAGAAAGAAAGAGAATGTCGTCAGCGAACAGATCGCTCGGTAAGTCCCAAAGATAAGGGAGAAATGGAATAGACAGAATAAGAAGGTAGCTTTTAAAGTTATATTATATTGTGATGTTAACGCTGTTGTTTGTAGCTTGGTACAGAAGAATACCAGTGTATACGAGAGGGGTCTCTATATGCCAGAGACTAGAGGCAAGTATAGTACAAGGAACCGTTTATGCCACGGTACAACAGCAACTGGATTCATGTTAGGTGTATTAAGTCTTACTGTCTCGTGTCACTTCTAACACCTTCTGTACCAATCTACCCCTTAAACCCTGAGATGTCTTGTTTGTATTGTATTATAAATTGTATTGATTGTATAATTAGATGACTGACCGAAACCATGATATCAGTAAACGGATGTAATTGGAGAATCATGTATGTAACTATAGAATCATGGATGTAACTGTATAATCATGTAAATGGAATGTATATCCATGGTTCGGTTCGGTCAAGTTGATAGATTGAATAATGGATTCATGGATTCATGTTGAATTGTAATATTGTAAATTGTAGATTGTAGATTGTACTTGAATCATATTCAAGTCAGATTATTAATAAGAAGACTCAGTCTGAATCAGACAATTAGAAAAGAAATTGAAGTCCTGATTGTTTTGATGTTATCGGTAACCGCTGCACATGGGCTGTAGGATTTGTGTCTTTTTCAAAGACGATTACCATGTTGATAACACCATTGTTAAGTTGTCTACCTTAAATAGGCAAGCACCCACTTCTCCGGCTCCCTGAGGCTCAAGAGATTGGTCCCGCTTAAACCTATGTTTACTAGGGTCCTTAGGGTAATTTATAGAACTTGAGGGGTTTTATATAAAAATACTTTGTATAGTTTTCAAAATACACCCCAAGTATTTATTATCTTCTTTAGAGTTGTAATAAATGTAGATTTTATATTTGTGATATTTCTAATGAGAATATCCTAAATTTATAATA
The DNA here is from genome assembly GCA_030015575.1 of Agapanthus africanus. NCBI lineage: Eukaryota > Viridiplantae > Streptophyta > Magnoliopsida > Asparagales > Amaryllidaceae > Agapanthus > Agapanthus africanus. The sequence goes on along the minus strand of JASDDO010000031.1, from coordinate 650,014,316 downwards.
AAAGGTATTTATTTGTAATATTGATTTGTATGGAATTCATTGTATTTTAGTGTAAAATGATTCTTGTGACATTTTTAGAGAAAAGGTGGAATATTTATAATAATTCAAAATAGATATTTTTATGTTACATATACATGTATTTATATAAAAATAATTTTAGTATATATATAATATTCTAGAAAATCTCGTTTTTCTTAAGATGTCGTATTTTAAATCTTTCGAGACCGAATGCTCCTTGCGGAGGTCTGCATCTCGCACTACTAAGCCCGAGGATGTGCCATAATCCGCACCATCCCGAACGAGTTCCCTAAATGGGTTGTAGCGGCGCTTTGCAAAGATTTGTATAAATACTAAATCCTTTAGAAAACGGTTTTGTTAAGTAAATGGTATTAAAATGAAATTGTGTCGTTTTCCCGTATTCTATATTCCCAAGGGTATTGTGCTATGTTGTATATGAGTGTGTGAGGAGGTAGGTCATTACCTCGTGATCTACTTAAAGGTATAGCAAGTTTTGTGATGTTAAATGTAGAATTGAAACTATGTGGTATTTAAATGAAAAATACGGTAAAATGAAATAGTAATTATTTTTTATTATGAAACTTGATCAATATGGTTGATTAATGTTTAATAGTCAACATGAATTGGTTTAAGTATGATTGTATTAAAGACAAGTGAGGTTTTATAAACAATCCGAATCGGAAATCGGATTTGTTCCATTTCATCGGGTTTTATAATTCCATATTTCTAGAATAGAATATAGAAGTTAGAAATGGAACTTACGGGTTTAGAACAACTAGGAGAGGGAGATGGATCGGGAGGAGTCATCGGTGCGTCGTTTCGTCGCCGGGAGCTCCTAGAGTCGTCGTCGGAATTTCCGCCGGAGAATTCGCCGGAGCTTCGCCTTTCGCTCACTTCGATTGCACACTAGGGTTTTCTAGAGAATTCTTGAGAGTTGGCTCAGAGTTTTGGGGTGAGGGGATAGAGTGTAGGGGTGGTATTTATAGGGTTAGGGTAGATGAAGAGTTTTAAATTAAAAATGTAAAAAATGTATTAAAAATTCATTAAAAATAGAGTAAATGTGGATTAATGGTGTCTCTGGAACTGATCTAATTAAATGGAGTGTGCAGGGGGTATGAGAAGACCAAAAGCCAGGATTTTCCTGTTGACAACTCTGCCGACCGGCCTAGTCCGGCCGGCAGAGCCGGCCGACTCGACCGAGTCAGGCCGAGTCTGGAGCTCAGGAGGTGGGGGGTCGCCTGATGTAGTCTCTGGTATATTTATTATTTCAGGTGTAGTGGAAAATTTGGAGTTATCACGTGTTGACTGTTGGTCTTCTAAAAAATTTAAAACAAAATAATATTAAAAATAATGTGGGTGAGAGGATTTGAACTCTGGTGCTTTGGTTCAGCGCTGTAAGGTCTTACCAATGAGCTACAAGCTTCTTCTTGTAATTATGAAGTTAATTAATTACTTAAAGTGATAACGGCAAAAGTAAATACTCCAAGTATACATTAATTTTAAATTAAATTTTTGTACACTAAAAATGGAGTTGTTACATTCTTTTAACTTGTAATTAAAAAGCAAAATAATTACGTATATCTTGTGCTCAGGGGAAAAAATACCCCTTTATGGATTTTTGAATTTTTTTTGTAAAAACTTGTATAGGAAATTTAGGGTTGTTACATTTGTAGACCGGTCCTTCACTTCAATAGCTCCGTGTAGTAGTCCCTTCGCTGCGATCGTGAACTCCGGACTCTAGAGAGGCTCCCATGAAGAAACGAACATGCTTGCTTCGATGTCTTCGAGGCCGAAGATGATCTACGTCGAGGAGACACTAACCTAAGTTATTTCTTCACTAGGTCAAGAACTTTGTGAAGAGAACACCCTAAAATAAATGGCAAGTAGTAGAGGATAATGAAGTAGGAAGTGGGCTCACTTTAGATTTTATTTTCTCACATGTTTTCATCACTTGATCAAGAGCTAGGGAGCAAAAATCATGAAGAAGAAGAAGATGAACCTCAAGTCAAGAAGTGATGAAAGAATAATGAGATAAGGTTAATAATGCAACCTTGATTAGATAATATCATGCCTAACCCTTGTAGAGATTAAAGCATAGCCTAGGGTTAAAGTTGGGTTAATAAATATCTTAAGGAAGACATACAAGTTGACTTAGTCAAAGGTTATCCAAAAGCTTTCAAAAGCTTAACCTTGACTTAATCAAAAGTTTGAATTAGCTTAAGACAAATAAAACCCTAGCTTAACACTAGCATGGTTTAAGTCTCATACAATAAAATGTTGCATTTGTAACCTAGCATGACACAAACATGTACACAATTACACATATCACATATATACAATGTGCACATCAAGTGAGAAAAGAAACTTAAGTGAGCCAATACTAGTTAATGTAAAGTAATATATCAAATATATAATTATACATTAAATCATTAAATCAACACTTGATTTAATGATCCGGTCATATCACATATAACCGACTAATATCAAATGTAACATCTTATCGAATCAACACTTGATCCGATAACCCGGTTATATCTTATATAACCAATCATGTCACACATCGCGAGAATAGAATACGGTATCTCATATTGTATCAATCTCGGTCCCGCACATATCACATATGTACTCCTACTCCGTTTCGCTTGAGCCAGGAAACCCCTGTGTAGGACTCTAAAGACTCGTCAATTCGCTGGCAGTAGGTGATGATCATATCAAACACCCACAAGCCGCAAGCGGTCTGTAAACATAATGGCCACCCGGGTATTGAGCGATCAGAAGATTAACAAGCAAGCCTGCTCACTCTCCTGCGAATCCAATTAGTAACAATACCGTACAGTCCGGTCTCTTCGTCTGATATGTCGCATATCTCGTCTAAGGGTGGTAAACGTCAGACCCCAGTAACTCGATAAGTCGTGCCGATGTGAGGCTCATAACGGGTTGAGAAAATACTGATAACACTTACCAGTAAATCTTTGTAACAGCCCTGGCCAGGGACTTCCTGTTATAGCCAATCAAGCACAGATCAATATCAACCCCCAATACCGGGAGAGACGAATCCCCTCCTATCGCTCATAGCCTCCATGTGACTCGGGACTGTACTCAAAAACCACCGTTTTGCACGTCCTCTTGAACGTGGTAAGGTGGAAATCAAAGTACAGTGGGAATCACACAAGACTCTATGACGATCTCGGGTCAACAGACTAACATGTACCAGTGTCACCAGAGAACTGCCATCTGACGTAAGGTATAATATCATCTGGTAGTTCTCGGCGAGTCCGTCCAGTGTACCCAGTCTCCACTGAGCACCCGTATATCATCTTTAATGTCAAACACCAATAGATATGGGATCATCCATCGCCCATCTACATGGGTTGAGAAGCTATACGCTAGTCTACTCTTGTATATCGATGCCCTGTTTCGATACACCCACGACTATGAACATTTGAAAGTTGTACTTAGCAACTACTCTGTCCCCGCTAGTATGATCTGTATCATAGTCCTGGTAGTCAAGTACTCATCCTAAGGGCTTTACCAACATGTAACACAGAGACAATCAAAGTACATGTTAAGATAAAGTGCAACCAGATAGCATACTATCATGTCGAGCAAGAAAGTCCTCCCTATATATGTCCGAGCATTCACTACAATATACATCGTATGTACAGTAATGGCCTCTAGGGCATACATATCACTAACATTTGGGAGCAGCCAAACAAATTCTGGGTATGAAGATCATAAGAGATAGGAAGCAGCAAAAACTGTGGTTATCGCAAAAGGACTACATGGAAATGGTTTTAAAGCGGTTCAACATGGACGAATCAAAGCTGGTGAGTACGCCTTTAGCGAAACATTTCAAACTCAGTAAAGAGTCGTGCCCAACAACTCAAGAGCAGAAAGATGAGATGGAAAGAATGCCTTATGCATCTGCGATTGGGAGTTTGATGTATGCGATAGTGAGTATGAAACTAGATATTGCACATGTAGTAAGGGTTGTGGGCATGTACATGCAAAACCCGGGAAAAGAATATTGGAATGCGGTGAAGTGGATATGGAGATGTCTCAAGGGAACGTCAAATCGTTGCTTATGTTTCGGGAGTGACTCTCTAAACGTATAAAGTTATGTTGATGCGGACTACTCGGATGGTCGAGATAGTGGGAAGAGCATAACCGGGTACGTATTCATAGTTTGGGAACAACATTCTGTTGGGTCTCTCAGCTGCAGAAACTTATGGCATTGTCAATGACGGAGTCTGAATATGTGGTCATCATGGAAGCCGGCAAGGAGTTGATATGGTTGCAAGGGTTACTCGAAGAGTTGGGTAAGAAACAATATTTCAAGGTGTGGTACCAGTTGGCGAGAGCCAAAGTGTGATACACTTGGCCAAGAACACGACATATCACTCTCGGACAAAGTATATCAAGGTGTGGTACCAGTTCATACACATAGTGTTGGAAGATGGTGAGTTGACACTACAGAAGATCGCGGGAGAAAAGAATCATGCAGATATATTCACCAAGTTCGTAGACAGAGATAAGCTGGATCTCTGTTGCAGGTTAGTGAATCTCTCCATAAAAATTTGATGAGGAGAGAGCAGAAGCAGAATCGTGTGAAGTCTACTAGGATGGGAATCAGGGCGAAATTATCTCGATAATGTTGAAATGCAGAGAAACTTCCAGCAGACTTCGGATGCGAGAGGTGCAGACATCTGGACGTGCACCAAGAACATGTCAAAAGAACAGAGCAACGGCAGAGTCTAAAGGCAAGAGTGCAGATGTCTGCGGAGAACCTTATCCAAAGAACAGATCGTAGCCAGACGTTTAAGGCAAACTTCTGGAGAAGCTGAAGCACAATCCAAAGCAACGACTGACGTCTGATGGTAAGGGTGCAGACATCTGCCCAAGGAGCTGAAGAGAATCAGAGAAGAGGTAGACGTCTGACCAAGTTTGGTGCATACGTCTGTCGTCGAGATTTCTGTGCGGACGAATAATTATAATTTGGGCTTATCTCTTATTTTGGGTAAGAATAGGGTTTACCCATTTATAGGAATATCTCATATGATTAATGTACTGCCTTGAGAGACTGTTGTATAGAGAGAGGGTGACGACTATGATCTAGAGAGATTTGAGAGAAATTTTCTAAGATTGCACATGGGTGTAACTTGATTCTAAGATCTAGTAGACTATTGCAGATTCCGATTTACCGGGAACTAACCATACGGTAGGTGAATTTCGTTCACAAATCCTTCATCTCTGGTTTATGTTTGATTTTATTTATTCTCGCACTTTATTATTTGCCTTTTGTTAGTTCCACATTGTTGTTGCGTAATTGTTAGTCATAGTATTGTTCCGTATATCGACCGTCTCCGCTATCGTGATTGTTTATACCAGAACATTTAATGCCAAATTTATGTGAGTAGATGCCGATAACATATCTTTACTGTTTAACGCAAAAAGAATAGGGTAGTCAATTCTGAAATTGATTGATGACATGGATTGTTATTTTTCAAGAAAAATCAATTGCAAATATCTACTATTTAATGCAAAATAATAGGGTGGTCAATTCTGAAATTAATTGATGGCATGGCTTTATTATTTTTCAAGAAAAATCAATTCAAAAGCATAAAAAAATCCAAATAAAATTCAATAATTGCAACTAACCCCATATCTCCCTTTAAAAATTGTAAGTAACCTCATACCTTCTTCCCTCCCCCCTCCTTCTCTCACTAACCCAAACCACTATATCTTCTCTACAATCATTTCTTTCAAAAAAAGTTTATCAGAAAAATAAGGAAGGAGAGGAAAACAAGAGCATTTCCCTTTTACTTGAGGAAAACCTAGGGTTGGATGCATGTAACGACTCTGAATTTACTATATGAATTTTTTTCAATTTAATGTACAGAAAGGAGTTTACAAGTCTGAGTACAATTTAAAAGTTAATTTTTATTAAGAACAGCAAGAAACAACTTATAGCTCGCTGGTAAAGCCTTGCACTGTGACGTAGCTCCTGTGTTCGAACCCCATCAGACGCATTATATTTTTTCTGATTTTTCTTTTAAAATTTTTGGAAGCCCAAAAGTTTACACGTGAAATGAACATAAAAATGAAAAGTCTGGAAAAATAAACATGTAGAAAAGGGTTTAAATACAGAAGAGTACACGTGGCACAAATCCGACGGTTCCCCTCTACAAAACGACCGGCGAGGTGCTCGTTTGGGCCGGTATCAACGGTCCAACCGTGGGCAATAAGCCCCGTGTGTAACAATCCTGAATTTTCTGTACAAAATTTTTCTTCTTAAAATACAGAAAGGAGTTTGCAAGCTTGAGTACAATTTAAAAGTTATACTTGCTTAAGAACAGCAAGAAAACACTTGTAGCTCATTGGTAAAGCCTTGCACTGCTGTGACGTAGCCCCTGTGTTCGAACCCTATCGGCCACATATATTTTTACTGATTTTTCATGTAAACTTTTTGGAAGCCCAAAAGTTTACACGTGCAATACACGTCAAAATGAAGAATCACAGAAAATCAAACATGGGCAAAATGCTAATAACAGCGACTAGGACACGTAGCACCGATCCAAGCACCCAACGCTTCAAGATGACCAGCGAGATCATGCCCCAGACCGGCACTGCCGGGACCCCATAGGGGATGGTCCCCATTCTCTGCACAACAGTCTCTTGGCCTACCCCCACTACCTTAGTACTGTTTGTTTTTCATGCATTTATCCAGAGAGTTTAAATTCACCCTTTAATCCTATTTTTAATGCATTTTTTTAATTATTTCTTCAATTCCAAAACCATAATTCCATTCTATAAATATAACCCCATACCCTAGCCCTCTTCATTCTGAAATCTCTTGTCAAAAATTCTCAAAATTTTCTAAGTCAAAGAAGAGTACAAGTGGAGTTGGCCCTAGTTCCATTTCCAGCGAGGATTCAAGACGTTTCCGGAGACTCCGCGACACCACGATGATCTCAATCCCTTCCTCCATCTATTCTTAACCTACACAACTTGTAAGTCCCACCTCTTTTCCTCTCTTCCTACCTTAAAATGATCTCTTTTCAAAACATGCCGGTAAGTGGAGTTATACCGGATTTTGTTTCTAAAACTTTGAAAACTACAATTTCTTCTTAATAACCACTCATCAATATCACTATACTTTACTTGTTAATCATTAACTAATATTTTGAAACAAGCTTCACTTAAAAACTCTATGTAAAACAATTTTATTTAAGCTTTTACAGTTAAATACCATGAAGTTTACATACGACATCTTTTAATACTTTTGCTTACCATACCTTTAGAAAACCTCAAGAGGTAATGACCCACCTCTCACATACACATATCTTGACATAGAACGATTCTCTTGAAACCAATATCTTGTGATAAAATACGACTTTTCAATAAAATACCTCGAACTATAAAACCCCATTTTCTTGTAAATAGTATTATTTAAATTCCTTACGATTATGCTTTTACAACCCATTTTAGGGAACCCGATCGGGATGGTGCGGATTATCGCACGTTCTTGGAACTAGTAGAGCGAGATGCAGACCTCCTCATGGAGCATACGATCTCGATGGAATTTTAATACAATTTTTAAGAAAAACGAGAATTTCTACTTAAATAATAAAAATTAATTTTTAATAATTATAAATATTATATGAAGCCATCTATTTTAATATATAATAAAATTCCATATTAATATAAATTTTCATGAAAATACCATCAAGAATCAATACAAGTCAAACTTTACACTAAAATATCTTGAACTATTCAAATTAGGTATATATTCATTAGAATACCTCATCTTTTAAAATTTACATCCATGAAAACCTTAAATACGATAAATAATTACTTGAGGTTTATTTTGAAAGTATAAAAAAAATATTTTTCATAAAAACCACTCAAGTTATATTAAATTACAATAAGCACCCTAGTAAATATAGGTTTAAGCGGGACCAATTCTTTTGAGCCTCAGGAAGCTGGAGAAAATGGGTGCTTTCATATTTAAGGTAAAACTAAAACGGGGTTATCAATGGTAATTGTCTTAGAAAAAGACACAAATCCTGCCGTCTATGTACAACAGTTACCGATAACACCAAAATCTAATTCAGTCTCCAAATCTGTTTGAGTGTCTGACTCAATCTGAATCTCAGTCTAATCTGAATACAATCTAAACATGAATCCAATTATAACTCTATTTCAACATGAATCCAATATACTCTTGAACCTGAACATGAATACCGAGCAATACGAACATGCAACATGACTTGACTTGACCGAACCATAGCTATATCTTGAACTTGACTACATGACTATCCGTTTACATCCTGATCCGTTTACATGAACAACTTATACCATGGTCTCGGCAAGTCTGATAACTACAAATCAATATAATCAATACAATACAATATATATATATATATATAACAGGGTTTAACGGGGTAAACTGGCACGGAATGTATTAGAAGCGGAACGAGATGATCACTAAAAGACACTACATGAACATCTGTATCGTTATCCCGTGATTTTGTCGACGGGGCCTTGTACTACAGGTTACCATAGTGCACGGGATAAGTTGGACTCCTCTCATATACACTGATACCTTCTGTACCAAGTTACAAACAACTACGTTAATATAACAAACAGATAATTTACCAGTTCTATTCTCTTTACTTATCTATTTCTATTCTATCTTTTGGGACTTACCGAGCGCTAGTTCGCTGACGACATTATTTTCTCTTCTTTTTTTGGAATGTTGTCAGGAGGACCCGACTCTCAGGAGATCGAGCCAGCCAGGACGATTTGGAGCAAATCACCGAGCAACATGACTTCTAGGCTTTTACTTGTACTTAGTTCATTTCAGTTCATATGCCATTGTTTAAGCATCGCTTTTTTTCATTGTACTTTACTTTTCAGTTGTATGTAAAGAATGATTATCAATAAAAATTTGTTGTTTTATTACATCTCTTGTTATTCTTGTGCTATTCATTTATATTGCTTATTTACGCTTAACGTGTTTACTTCTGAGTAAATACGCCGCGTGCCTTGCCACGTCTTCTTCCCCGAACACTGGGAAGAGGGGTATATGTTGAAAGTGAAATTACTACCGGCAACTTTACTAAAACCTAGAAAACTAATCATCTTTAATACTTCGTTAAGTCCAATTTGTACACATCACTTGTAACTTTAACTCATAGTTATTTAGAATCAATTTCCATCTAAATTCTCATGTAAAATAACTTTAAATCGAGTTTTTCATTTAAATACCATGAACTTTATATATGCCATCTTATTTTCCTTTGTTGAACATACTTTTAGAAAACTTCACGGGGTAATTACCTACCCCTCACATACACATATGGTTCCATAGCATGATTCTCTTTAAACCTATTTTTATGGCGAATACGATATATTTCATTAAAATGGCATTTACTATAAAAAACGGTTTTCTTTTGAATTGTATTTCAAAACCCTTTGCAAATAAGCCTCTACAACCCTATACAACCTTTTTAGGGGACCCGCTATTGGATGGTGCGGATTATCGCACATCCTTGGGCTGGTAGAACGAGATGCAGACCTCCTCACAGAGCATTCGGTCTTGAGAGGTTTTTAATATGATTTTTAAGAAAAACGCAATTTTCTAGTTAATAATAAAAAAAATTAATTTTTATATAATTATATAAATATTAAAAATTCATATATTTTCAAAATAAAATAACTTGATATTTTTTCAAATAAAAGAATTACAAGTTTCATCAAAATACCATCAAGATATCAATACAAGACAGGTTTACAATAAAATACCATGAACTATTCAAGTTAAGCTAATTATCACTAAAATACCTCAAATCCATAAAATACACATCCATGGAAACCCTAAATAATATAAACAATTTCTCGAGATTATTTTGAAACTATATTAAAAATATTTTTCTTCAAACCCCCTTGAGGTATATAAAATTATATTTAAGGAGTTCAGTAAATATGGATTTAAGAGGGATCAATTCTCTTGAGCCTCAGTGAGCTGAAGAAAGTGAGTGCTTGCCTATTTGAGATAGAAAAATTTAACAGTGTTATCAATGGTAATTGTCTTTGAAAAAGACACAAATCCCGCCGTCCATGTGCAGCAGTTACCGATAACTCCCGAACTTAATTCAGGATACAAATCAGTTATAAGTGTCTGACTCAAGTCTGAGTCTAAATCAAGCTTGAATTCAACTCAAATCAGAATCCGATTCAAACATGAATCCAAACTCTAACATGTATACTTGAACCTGAACCTGAATACCAGAACAATATCAACTTGCAAACATGACTTGACTTGACCGAACCATGGCTATAACTTGATTTGTTTACATGAATACTTGTTTACATCCTGAACCTGATTACATGAACAACTTGTATCCATAGTATCGGCAAGTCTGATAATTATAATCTATATAAAATATTACACGGGGTTAAAGGGGTAGATTGGTACGGAATGTATTAAAAGTGACACGAAATGATCACTAAAAGACACCTACATGAACTCTCGTGTCATTATCCCGTGGGTTTTGACGGGGCCTTATACTACATGTTTCCATAGTCCAAGGGATAAGATGGACTTCTCTCGTATACACTGATACCTTATGTACCAAGCTACAAACAACTACGTTAGAATAGCAATCTTATACCCGTATACCTTAACAGTTCAATTCGCTATACTTGTTATATTCATGTCTTTTTTTTGGGACTTACCGAGCGCTGGTTCGCTGACGACATTCCTGTCTTTTCTTTTTTTGGAATGTTCGTCGAGAGGAGCGGATTCCCTCGAGATCGAGCGTAGCCAGGAGGACATGGACCAGTTCACCTAGCAGCAGGATTTCTAGTTTCGTTGTACTTTTAATTTCATATGCCACTGTTTAGGTATTGCTTTATATCATTGTACTTTCCTTTTCAAAGCAATGTATTGTAAAGATGAATGTTAATGAAAGTTGTTTATATTATATCTCTTGTCATTTCTTGTGCATTTCATATATTGCTTATTTACGCTTAACGTGTTTATTTATGAGTAAATACGTCGTGTGCCTGCCACGTCTCCGCCCCCGTACACCGGGAAGCGGGGCGTGACAATGCAAGTGGCTATACAAGCTCAATTAAAAAGAAGATGGGACCATTGAGAGCGAGAAAGAAAGCACGACTGCTCCGAAAGGAAAGGGGGTCACAACCACATCTTATCCTGGCAAGTCTAAACCAAGTTGAAAATAATATGGAGATAGATGAGAAGAACAGAAAGAGAATGGGAGAGCACAAACTATTTGCTAATTATTGGTAATTCATTTTATCAAAATTTTAATACCAAATTCATGTGAGTAGACACGGGGGACATATTTTCCTATAAATTTTTTATCATTATTAACTTTTCTTAATATCTTTATGAATTAGTATTCTACGGATACAACCATTCAAAAAAATTGAATAGGATTATTAAATTTGGGATATCAAAACATGTTATCATATCTAACCACATATTTAACTGATTAAGATTATGTTTTTAACACACGTATTCGATTGCACACGTGCAGAATACTAGTTTAATTAGCTAGATATTCTTCCCTAATTTCACTTGTAACTCCCTCTCATCTTTTCATCCTTAACATGTAAAAAATCCAAGAGAGATCTCATATCGGACAAGTTGGAAAAAAATCGAGTTGCACTTTAAATTTTTTATGTTTTTGCTTCAAAATGGAATTCGAACAAAGAAGTTGAGAGGAAAAATGGAATTTTTGCAAAGAAAGATGATTTTCTTTTGGGGTGGGGGTGGGGGGGTGGGGGGAGAGGGTTTGAAACTGTATTGGGAGGATTTCGGACTTTGGGAATACTATAGACAGATAATTGTAACATTTTAATAAATAAAGAGAAGACTTTTTTTTAAACTAAATAATTAAATGAAGGGAATTTTGGAAATAAATTATAAATGCTGGGGTAAAGTGCCGGTTTTAGAAAGTCAAGAGTATTTCTTACTCTTGAAACTAATTTTAGGAGTATTTCCTGCAATTTAACTTTCTATTTAACACAATTATATATAGGACAATTTTTTTGAACAAATTCTCCTTTTAATATTTATTTATGAGAAACGACCTAGAATAATTTTATCATCAAACACAGACTTCTTGACCGCCACATCATATGCCTCCTCGGCATTTTCTCTTAATTACTCGTTAATTAGGAACCCGGTTGCCAACCCCGGTTTCTATTATCTATGTTCATTCATTACCTTTAACAAAGCAACGCCGGCCTGCTCATCTGCTTCTTGTTATTACAATATCTTGGAACTTGAAAGATTGATCATACCTCAACTGAACACGTATTTAATAGAGAGGAGAGATTTGGAACAAGTTAGATTTGCTGAGAAGAAAAACACAAGAAAAGGTGAAAAGGCTTCTCAGCTTGAATCCAAATGAAATGGAGGATTTTGAAATTCATATTCACTAGCACATGAAATTTTGTTGAGGCAGAATTACGTACACCGGTCATGCGTGCATGCAATAAAGAGATACCCCAACTGAATAGCTTTGAGGGTGAAATTTGGAAATACTAGATTTACGGGATGAAATTTAGATAATTTAATAGTTTTGGGATGAAATTTGGAGATACTGGATTTTGAGGATGAAATTTGAAAATATTGAAATTTTGGGGTGAGATAGAAAAGAAAACCTTTTTTTTGGGTTCATTTGGATTAGGGCCAGTTTGGACATTTAATATGTCAAGAAATACCTCATAACCCAGGTCAAATATGGGTTTGGTACAAATGGTTGGTTTTAGTTAACGACTGATGTTTAGAGATTGTTAGAAAAAAGTATTGATCTTTGAGGGCTGTTTTTTCGAAATAGCTTATATTTAAGGGATGTATGGTAACAAACCCAAAAACAGGAAGAAAAAAAAAGGAAGGAAAAAAAACACCCAAAATGAAAAAATAATAAATGTTCAAATGTTTTCTTATGACATACGAGGAAACTCACATTATATTGTTGGAAATAAATAAGTGTGCTCGCTGCACATCAAATTGGTAGCAATTTATCTGCAAGTTGAGAAATTAAAGTTAGTGACGTGACCTGGATTGCGTCAAGATGTTACCTTCCGTTGATCTGCTGATGGTGGCGATGGATGGCTGAGATTGGAACTGGAGGCTGTCGCTCCTGAAACGTGTGGATCTCAATGGGTTTGAGGTTGTGGTTGCCGAGCTACCTGCAAGGAAGTCCCGGGGTGGTTGTGTCACCGAGGACCCTCCGACGGTCAAGTTAGACTAGAGATCCGAGCAGAGTAACGGCTCAGTGGAGTAAAAATGGTTTACTTGAACCGTCTGCAGAAGGGGTTTATATAGCGGTGGCAGTAGGCAAGGCAGGCGCGAGAATCGCGCCGGTCGTTACGCTCCCGACGTCACTCCCGCGTGATGGGCGAGATCTCCCATTAATGGTGAGACATGCTCGTTAATGGGGGATCGTGATGGCGTGGAACGTGGGATGTGACCGGCGGATATCTTGCGCATGGCGAGATTCGCGGGATGGCGGTTGCGCCTGTGAGCAGTGCCATTGGTCGGTCGATGAGACCGAGGAAGATGACCTTGGCGGAAGAGCTCGCGGACGAGCGGGAGAGCCGAGGTATTTTGGTTCTGCGGTAGCCCGGAGACGAGCTGTGAGGCCGAGGAGGCCAGTTGTGTAGGGGGCTCGGAAGTGAGCCAGCGTTGGTCGGTATGACGGGCATAGGAGTGGTCTGGTCGGCCATTATAGGTCCTTCCTTGCATGCTCTGGGACACGCCATCTGCCACATGTCATGATCTAAGGAATTACCGTTATCGAGCATCATCATTAGCCCATCACTTTCGTTCCGATCTATTCGTGGGTCGGGTCAAGAGTGGACTGCTTGGTTCTTTCTATGCGGCTTGGCGCTGGTAATTCCTCGTGGTGGATTGTTCGGGGACGACACGACGTTCTTGTTGTCGCGCATCGAGTATAAGTCGAACAAAGGACGAGTGTGGGAAGGTCGGTATCCTCCCTTTGCCGGAGTTGAGGCGCTGATCGCGCGTTGAGTATGAGTTTATTCGGCGGGTCTTGGATCCGTGTCTTTGTAGGGTAGAAAGCTACCCGCTGCGGATGCGCCAAGCAGGAAGCTACTCAGCGGCCTCGCGAAGAGGGCTTTGGACCCACCGCGTTGATGGGCAGGAGGATGCCCGCCGGAGATGCGTCGAGCAGGAAGGAACTCGGCGGCATCACGATGAGGGCTTCAAATCCTCAGTGTCTGATGGGCAGGAGGATGCCCGTTGGGGATGCGCCGAGCAGGAAGGGACTCGGCGTCCTCGCGATGAGGGCTTCAGATCCTCGGCGTTGGATGGGCATGAGGATGCCCGCTGGGGATGCGCCGAGCAGGAAGGGACTCGGCGGCCTCACGATGAGGGCTTCAGATCCTCAGCGTCGGATGGGAAGGAGGTTGCCCGCTGGGGATGCGCCGAGCAGGGTAGTTGCTCGGTGACCTCGCGATGAGGGTTTCAGATCCTCAGTGTATGATGGGCAGGAGGATGCCCGCTGGGGATGCGCCGAGTAGGAAGGGACTCGGCGGCCTCACGATGAGGGCTTCGGATTCTCAGCGTCTGATGGGCAGGAGGATGCTCGCTGGGGATGCGCCGAGCAGGAAGGGATTCGGCGGCCTCACGATGAGGGCTTCAGATCCTCAGCGTCTGATGGGCAGGATGATACCCGCTGTGGTTGCACCGAGCAGGAAGGGACTCAGCGGCCTCGCGATGAGGGCTTCAGATCCTCAGCGTCTGATGGGCAGGAGGATGCCCGGTGGGGATGCGCCGAGCAGGAAGGGACTCGGCGGCCTCGCGATGAGGGCTTCAGATCCTCAGCGTCTGATGAGCAGGAGGATGCCCGCTGGGGATGCACCGAGCAGGAAGGGACTCGGCGGCCTCACGACGAGGGCTTCAGATCCTCAGCGTCTGATGGGCAGGAGGATACCCACTGGGGATGCGTCGAGTAGGAAAAGACTCGGCGGCCTCACGATGAGGGCTTCAGATCCTCAGCGTCTGATGGACAGGAGGATGCCCGCTGGGGATGCACCGAGCAGGAAGGGACTCGGCGGCCTCGCGATGAGGGCTTCAGATCCTCAGCGTCTGATGGACAGGAGGATGCCCGCTGGGGATGCATCGAGCAGGAAAGGACTCGGCGGCCTCACGATGAGGGCTTCAGATCCTCAGCGTCAGATGGGTAGGAGGTTGCCCGCTGGGGATGCGCCGAGCAGGGTAGCTGCTCGGTGGCCTCCTGGCGAGTGCTTTGATCCTTAGCGCGGGAGGGGCCGTAAGAGGCCTACTAAGGACGGGCCGAGCAGGGTTACTGCCCGGTGCCTCTTGGCGAGGGCTTTTGATCCCTGGCGTCGTGGGGTAGGGAACTACCAGCCGAGGATAGCCGAGCAGGGTAGCCGCTCGGCTGTCTCTTGATGAGGGCTTCGATCCTTAGCGTGGGAGGGGCCGTAAGGGGCCTACTAAGGACGGGGCCGAGCAGGGTTGCTGCCCGGTGCCTCTTGACGAGGGCTTTGATCCCTGGTGTGTTGGGGTAGGGAACTACCAGCCAGGGATAACCGAGCAAGGGCGGGCCCGGTTGCCTCTTGCGAGGGCTTTGATCCTTAAGGACGGGCCGAGCAGGGTTACTGCCCGGTGCCTCTTGGCGAGGGCTTTGATCCCTGGTTTGTTGGGGTAGGGAGCTACCAGCCAGGGATAACCGAGTAAGGATAGGCCCAGTTGCCTCTTGGCGAGGGCTTTGATCCCTGGTTTGTTGGGGTAGGGAGCTACCAGCCAGGGATAACCAAGCAAAGGGCGGGCCCGGTTGCCTCTTTCGAGGGCTTTTCATCATTAGCGCGGGAGGGGCCGTAAGTGGCCTACTGAGGATGGCCGAGCAGGGTGTAAGTCGACGTTAGACACCCCACATGATGCGAGGAGGCGGAATAGGTAAAACAATCATTTTGTTTAAACTAACATCGACTAACTTTACGAATCTTTGCTAAACCCTAACTAACAACTATATAGAAATGATTAGCTACTATGATAGATGATTATACCTAATGAATCAAGTCCTTCTTGTTCTTGTTGATCTCCTCATCGTCGGCCTCCTCGATGTGATAGAAGATCCATCCGAGAGTTGCTTCTCCAAGCTTTAACCTCTCGCTTGAGGTAAGTAGGTGACTATGAGTGCTAATCAAAGCAACCTAGAGGATATAGAAGAGGATTAGGGATATATTAGTCTTGCTAACCCTTGGATCTCAACACATAAGAATAGGGTTAGTTCTTTGAAGAGAGAGAGCTTGAGGAGAGAGAATGTGAAAGTGAGAATGATAAAGAATTATAACTCATTTGTGAATATATGAAGCATGATAATTATTAAATGAATAACATAATAATAATATCAATCATGCTTCATTAACTCTCTTTGGGTGAATCATCTCATGAGTAATTAAGCAATAAATGCTTCATTAACTCATTTGGATGAATCACACCATGAGTCACTAATCCATTTAATGCAAATAACACCTAAGCCCTCCAACTCATCAATCTTTTAGAAGCTTCTCGACTTATTATGAGAATGCCCCTCCTATCCGTGAAAACACGGAAATACTGAGACTGTATAAATCCAATAATCCAATACTAGAATCTGGCTTAAACTAAAGCCCGCTAGTAAAAACTGTCCGAACATCGTACGTGCATAAAAACACGTATGTGTCCGAACCCTGTCGTAAAACCATATGACCTCTATATCATTTCGCCTGAAGCAGGGAAACTCTCTGTGTGGGACTCTAAAGACTCGACACTACGCTGGCAGTGGGTTTAACCACAGACCGCAAGCGGCACTAGCTGTACGTAACGGTCCCCAGGTAGATGTCGATAAGAAGGCCGATGAAGAAACCCATCTGAACTCCTACTGAGCCTGATGTGACAATCTCCATACAGTCCGGTCTGTTCGTCTAGGACTATCGCATATCGTGCCTAGGGGGCGGCAAGCGTCAGTCCCCTAAAAGCTGTATAAGTCGTGTCGGAGTGAATCCCATTACACCTTGAGAAGCTACTGGAAATCCTACCAGTAAATCTCGTTTGCCCTGGCCAGGGACTTTGCGTAATGGCTCTCCAAACACAGCGCGATATCAACTCCCAATACCGGGAGAGACGAATCCTATCTAACCGCCACTGCCTCCAAGTGCTTCGGGACTGCACCCAACTGCTACCTGTTTGCACGACACCTTTGAGTCGTGGTAGGGTAGCAATCTAAGAACAGTAGGAACACACTCGAGACGAAGCAGCAGTGTCAAGTCTGTGGACTATGCTGTACTCATGTCACCTGGGAACTATTAACTGACGACGGGTATAATACCAACCAACAGTTCCCTGCAAGTCCTGTCCGGTGTACCCATAACCCAACAAGCACCTGTATACTATCTCCAGTACAACGTACTGATGGCTGTGGGACAGACATCTCCCCAACTGGGATGAAAAGCGTACACACTAGTCTACTCCAGAGTATCGATGCCCTGTCTCGATAATCCTACGACTAGGGACCTGAAAAAGGATGTGCTTGTAGACTACCCAGCCCCTACTAGTGTGACTGCCATCACAACGCTGGTAGTCAAGAAAGATCCTAAGGGCTCTATCAATATGTATTCGCGATATGCTGACATATACACATATTAAGATAGACATAAACCAAGTAGCATACTACTATGTTGAGCGAGACTGTTAATATAACTGTGAATATCCCAAGCTTCCATTAAGTAATATACAAACTAGTATGATACAATAATGGCTCCTAGGGCATATACACTAACAATCTCCCACTTGCACTAGGGCCATATACTGGCCTATCGAAGACCTATCATCTCGAGTAGCCTCTCGAACTGAATCTGAGGTAAGGCCTTTGTTAATGGATCTGCAGTGTTCTCATCTATAACAACTTTCCGGACCTCGATCTCCCGGCGATCAATGATCTCCCTGATCAGGTGATACCGCCTTAAGATGTGTCTGGACTTCTGATGGGACCTGGGTTCCTTCGCTAAAGCTATAGCGCCGTTGTTGTCATAATACAGCGGTATTGGATCAGCAATGGTAGGAACCACCTGAAGTTCTGTTAGGAACTTCTTCATCCAGACTGCTTCTTTTGCGGCATCGCAAGCAGCGATATACTCCGCTTCCATCGTCGAGTCAGCAACGGTGTCCTGCTTGGAACTCTTCCAGCACACCGCCCCTCCATTGAGGGTAAAGACATAACCTGACATGGACTTGGAGTCATCCTTGTCACTCTGGAAGCTGGAGTCGGCAAAAT
Source organism: Agapanthus africanus (assembly GCA_030015575.1). Classification (NCBI taxonomy): domain Eukaryota; kingdom Viridiplantae; phylum Streptophyta; class Magnoliopsida; order Asparagales; family Amaryllidaceae; genus Agapanthus; species Agapanthus africanus. The sequence goes on along the minus strand of JASDDO010000031.1, from coordinate 649,995,957 downwards.
GCTCGATCTGGAAGTCTTTTCCGCCGTAAACCAAGAACATATCCTTAGTCCTTCTCAGGTACTTGAGAATGTTCTTTACTGCTATCCAGTGCTTCTCCCCTGGGTCTGACTGATACCGGCTTACCACGCTTAGTGTGTAAGCTACATCTGGTCTAGTGCACAACATCGCATATATTATAGAGCCTACCGCAGAAGCGTAGGGTATAACTGACATGCGATCCCTTTCCAAATCAGTCTTGGGAGACATCTCTTTGGATAGGGTGATTCCATGACAAGCCGGTAAATTACCGCGATTAGAATCTTCCATACTGAATCTTTTCAGTATAGTGTTGATATACCTGGACTGCGAAAGTCCCAACATCCTCTTAGATCTATCACGATAGATCTGGATGCCCAGAATGTAAGAGGCATCACCCAGGTCTTTCATGGAGAACCTGTGTGACAAGAATCCTTTGACAGATTGTAGCATAGAAATGTCATTTCCTATTAATAGAATGTCATCCACGTATAAGACGAGGAATACGATAGTTCGTGCTACAATTTTACTATATATACATGGTTCATCTGGATTTTTGATAAAGTCATATTCCTTGACTGTTTCATCAAAACAGATGTTCCAACTCCGCGATGCCTGCTTTAGTCCATAAATGGACTTAAGCAACTTGCACACTTTCCCGCTGCTCCCACTCTGATTGAAACCTTCTGGCTGATCCATATAGACGCACTCTTCTAAATTACCATTTAGAAAAGTCGTCTTTACGTCCATTTTCCAGATCTCATAATCATGGAAGGCGGCAATGGCAAGAAGGATCCGAATGGATTTGAGCATAGCCACTGGAGAAAAAGTTTCGTCATAGTCCAAACCAGGTCTTTGACGAAAACCCTTGGCAACAAGTCTAGCCTTATAGGTTTCCACCTGTCCATCTACACCAATCTTTTTCTTGAAGATCCATTTGCATCCTATGGGTTTTACTCCATCTGGAGCAAAGTCCATACTTTGTTGGTGTACATGGACTCCATCTCGGTCCGCATTGCATCCAGCCATCTTACCGAGTCGCCGCTCTGGATGGCCTGCTGGAAGCTAGTAGGTTCATCATTATCAATGACACAATCCTCTCTATCCCCATCTGTGAGAAAACCATAGTATCTCTCAGGCGGATGAGACGGCCTACTACTCCTGCAGAGGGGTGCGGGAATGTCCTGTTCTTCTTGAACTACTGGTTCTACCAAACTTTCAGTAGTAGATTGTGGTTCTGGAATTTCTTCCAGTTCTATTGCACTCCCACTTGTTTCCTTTTCTAAAAACTGCTGTTCTAGAAAATGGGCATTACGAGAAACAAAAACATTTTGTTCCTCTGCATAATAGAAGGAATACCCCTTGGAGTTCTTTGGATATCCTACAAACTTACACTGTACTGATCGTGCCTCGAGTTTGTCCGCATGCTGCTTTTTAACAAAAGCTGGACATCCCCATATCTTCAGATACTGAAGATAGGGTTTCTTCCCACTCCACATCAGATATGGCGTGGTAGGCACAGTCTTGGTAGGAGCCCTGTTCAAAAGATATGCAGCCGATTCTAGTGCATAACCCCAGAAAGATCGCGGTAACTCAGCATTACTCATCATGGAACGTACCATATCCAATAGGGTTCGGTTCCATCTCTCCGATACACCGTTATGCTGTGGAGTGTATGGAGGAGTAAGCTGGGAAAGAATTCCTTTCTCTTTTAGGTAACCCAGGAACTCGGCACTTAAGTATTCACCACCTCGATCAGATCTCAGTATCTTGATACTTTTGCCGGTTTGGTTTTCTACTTCATTCTTATATTCTTAGAATTTCTCAAAGGCCTCGGATTTATGTTTCATTAAGAAAATGAATCCATACTTAGAGTAATCATCCGTAAAAGTAATGAAATATGAAAAACCGCCTCTTACATGTGTAGACATTGGACCACATACATCGCTGTGTATGAGTCCTAAGAGCTCGCTCGCTCTTACTCCATGTCCAGTGAATGGAGTCTTTGTCATCTTTCCTTTGAGACATGATTGATAAGTTGCATAAGATTGATATTCGAACGGATCCAAATATCCTTCTCTATGTAACTTAGTTAACCTTGTCTCATCGATGTGACCTAGTCTACAATGCCATAAGAAAGCCTGATTTATCTCTGGAGACTTTCTTTTTAGTGTGTTCTGGACATTGAAAACCTGAGCTTGATTTAATACGTATATACCGTCATCTAATGTACTGGACCCAATCAGAACTTGATTTAGGTGGATGTTTACTACATCGCTTACGGATGTAAAATCATATCCCTCTCTCGAAAGTGAGGACACTGATATGATATTACAAGTCAAACTAGGTACATACAAATAGTTACGTAGAATCAATATCTGCCCACTTGTTAAACCTAGGCGATATTCTCCCACGGATTCAGCGTCCACGCTCATTCCGTTCGTAACTCTGAGAGACAAATCGCCTACCCTAATAACTCTACGGTTTCTCAAAGTATGTAATGAATTACAGATATGAGATCCTGCTTCGATATCTAGTACCCAGGAAGTAGAGTTAATTGACAAACGGTTCTCAATAACAAACACACCCGAGGTCGAAGCCACAACATGCTTCGAATCCTGGTTCTTGGCAATCCAAGCTTTGCAATCCTTCTTCCAATGGCCTTTCCTACGACAGTGGAAGCACTCATCCTTTGCCACTACTGGCACCACAACCTTTGCCTTTCCCTTGACTCCCACCTTACCAACACCTCCTCTTGGTTTGGTAGCGGCCTTCTTCTTCCTTTCTTTGGCCTTTGCCTTGGACCCAGAAGAGTAAGCACCGCGAACAAACATAGTGGGTGTTTCCCTTGCCTTCTGCAAGGTGCCCTCTGCACTCCTCAACATGTTAAGAAGTTCTGGAAGTTCAACTTCTTTTCCTTGAATGTTGAAATTCAGAATAAACTGGGCGTAGGTGGAAGGAAGGGACTGAAGAACCAATTCTGTATATAGCTCGTTCTCTAAAGTCGTCCCAAGGTCCGCGAGCTCTTCTATATAGCCAATCATCTTAAGGACATGTTCTCCTACAGATGATCCGATGGCCAGCCTCGACTGAAACAAGTTCTTCGAGGTCTCGTATCTTGCTATACGAGATTGCTCTCCATACAAATCCTTGGTGTGGAGAAATATGGATTCAGGATCCATATTCTCGTGCCTCCTCTGATGTTCATTATTCATAGAGGCAAGCACGATTCATTTGGCCTTTGCGCAATCTATCTCCCAGGTCTTGCCGATTTCCTTATCCGCGACACTGGATTCTGGACCAGAGACAGCAGGTGCCTTAGTAGTAAGGACATACCCCAATTTGTCATAAGTTATAGCCATCTTAACATTCCGGAACCAATCTTTATAGTTTGGCCCTGTCAAAATATTTTTTATCTAATAGTAACTTAAGGCCTGTCATGTTCTAGGTCGCTGCAATGAGAGAGAGAGAGAGGGAACACTTTAGCATGATGCTCTTGTAAGTTTAGAGTGGTTTTTAGTTTATCTAAACAGGATGGCTCCCACTGTTTCTCGAATCCCTCCTCAAACCAAAAAAGAAGAACTAGTCAGGATTATTCTCACCGTACAATACTTGCTTAACCGTTCAGCCAGGCCGGTGTCGGTACTTCGAGAGAGGTTTTACGACGCTTTCTCGAAGTTCCTTAATTAAATAACCTCTTTTCTCTGGGGACGCAGTCCCGCTGACACCTTTCTCGACACCTACTTGGTTTATAGCATTGATCGTTAAGTGACGAATCTCCTGATGAGTAGCGGATACTCACAGTAGGATCGGGATCCAAATGTCATCGTGTGATAAAGCTGAAGGAATCCTACAAAAATTATCACACTCCAAATGGTATGCAACTCTTTGCAAATTTCAGTTTCTTTAGAAATTTCCGATATAAATTTCTGCCCCATGCTCTTATGACCTTGGCGTTGGTCAAAACATAAGTCACATGTCAAGTTCTACCAATCATTATCTTGTTAATTTGAACCCATCCGTACATACCCCTGACGTTGGCCAAATGATAATACGACTGTCCCAAACTAACTCATCTATCTATGCAACAAATGAATACCCAGCAGCTACCAAACACTATGCCTTGGCGTTGGTCAAAATACATAGCTTGAATACTACTGAATACCCAAATGAAATGACGGAGGGCTACGAATGGTTTTGGCGAAACCGTGAACGTAGTGAACTTGATATGATCGAAGGAACTTGATAGCTTTTAAAAGGAGTGGTTTAAGCTCCGCAATTTAAAAATATCTTCTGTTTTAAAATAACCGAGTGGTTTCTTTTAAACTGTTCCAACGATTCAACTTTGGTCTATTTTCTTTGCATTAATATAATGCGTCCCATCAATTAACCTATCATTGCAGAAAACAATAAAAATACAACGTCCTCTTATGCCATCCGCATTCGCCACTGAGTCCCGTCATTCACCTGTTAGGTTACTTAACTAATGATAGAGCGGGGGCTGGGCTAGCGCGGGTGCAAAACATAAGCGACGCCTAATAGATATCATATATAGATATTGTACATTCGTCAGACGCAATAATAAGCATTCCAGATCACAGATGAACATATTGGATTTTCTATGAATCCGCATTCCTTTTGAGCCTGCAAAGAAAGACGGATTACACAGTCGCGATGAATAGCCAAAACCCCACCCTAGACCCCTACGGGTACGTCAAACTACCCGCCAAGTACCCGAAATGAAGCGGTCTCCCTCAACAACGTGAGTAGGCCACTAAACACTTCAAAGTACCCGGTAGTTTGTGCACCCCATCTTGGGTCTATCCTAGGAGCAGAAAACAGTAAATGAAATAATATAACGATGGCTACAATCTCAACCCGGATGTGCCCCGCAAAAGAATATTACAACAATTTACAAATTACATTTGAATGAAAGAAACACTCGTCTCACATTCCCGGCTATCCATTCATGACAATCCAACAAGTTCACAATCACAAACCAGTAAAAAACATTACAGAAATGTGCAACCCCCTGCTAACCGACATACTAGCAGTTAGGGGAGGTTTACGAACACATTAAACACAACACAGATATAATCAAATTAGCCAAATATCTTAGAATTTCGATCAAGCAAATACAAATGAATCTACTCCAAACAATTCTCTGTGCACCTGAAACCTGAACAGAAACAAAACATCCCAGAAAACACAACATCAACACGGAAGAATAACTGAGCAAATTAGGGCTGACTCCGAGTCAACTCGGCCGCGGATCCGCGGCGGATCGCTTGGATCGGCGGCGGTTCCGTGGCGCTATGGTCGGATCACAATCCCAAATTTCTACATAATTCTTAAAATTCCCTGCTTGTATTTTTAAGGGTCCCTGAAAAATTTTTAGACCCCGTTTTAAAATCGGCAGAAACTTGGTTAAAACGTCGTATTTTCAGGTTCGTTTTGTGATCGAATTTCTAACGACTTTGCTAACATGTTAGTTATGGTTTAGCTAGGCTCTGATACCACTGTAAGTCGACGTTAGACACCCCACATGATGCGGAGAGGCGGAATAGGTAAAACAATCATTTTGTTTAAACTAACATCGACTAACTTTATGGATCTTTGCTAAACCCTAACTAACAACTATATAGAAGTGATTAGCTAATATGATAGATGGTTATACCTAATGAATCAAGTCCTTCTTATTCTTGTTGATCACTTCCTCGTCGGCCTCCTCGATGTGATAGAAGATCCACCCGAGAGTTGCTTCTCAAAGCTTTAACCTCTCACTTGAGGTAACTAGGTGACTATGAGTGCTAATCAAAGCAACCTAGAGGATATAGAAGAGGATTAGAGATTTATTAGTCTTGCTAACCCTTGGATCTCAACACAAGAAAGGTTAGGGTTAGTTTTTTGAAGAGAGAGAGCTTGAGGAGAGAGAATGTGAAAGTGAGAATGATAAAGAATTATAACTCATTTGTGAATATATGAAGCATGATAATTATTAAATAAATAACATAATAATAATATCAACCATGCTTGATTAACTCTCTTTGGGTGAATCATCTCATGAGTCATTAAGCAATAAATACTTCATTAACTCATTTGGATGAATCACACCATGAGTCACTAATCCATTTAATGCAAATAACACCTAAGCCCTTGTAACAACCCTAATTTTTGCTATACACTTTTCTATACAAATTTTTTTAAAATTTTTAAAATCCATAAAGGAGTACTTTAACTTGAGCACAATATATATATAAGTAATTATTTTGTTTTTAAATAACTCCATTTTTAGTGTACATAAAATTGTTTTAAAGTTAAAGTATACTTGGGGTATTTAATGTTGTTGTTACCACTTTACGTAGTTATTTTCCCACAATAATTACAAGAAGGAGCTTGTAGCTCATTGGTAATACCTTGCACTACTGAACCAAACCACCAGAGTTCAAATCCCATGCCCCACATTATTTTTGTATTTATTTTGTTTTAATTTTTTTTGAAGTCAACGGTCAAAAGGCCATAACTCACAAAATATGCATTGGACATGAAAAAGTAAATATACCAAATTGCACCCCCGAAGTTTCCCCGGCCATTGGAACCCTGACTCGGCCCGACTCGGCGCCGCCGGCCGGCGACTCGGCCGACTCGGTTCGGCGCCGCAGGCAGGACTTGGCCGGACGGCCGAGTCAATAACAGAGAAAAGCTGTGTTATGACTTGGTCAACCCTCCTGCACACTTATTATACCTGGATCGGTTTTAAATTGCCCAATAAATCCCTTTTTACTCCTATGTTTAATGAATTTTTAATGATTTTATATATTTTTTAATATAATTTTTTATTAAAAACCCTAACCCTAGCCTAACCCTATATAAACCCCCATACCCTTTACCCTCTCATCCTAAATTCCTAAGTCCACTCTCCTAAAATCTCAAGAGAACTTGGTACGTCGGGAAACGAGCGAAAGGCGAAGCGCTGACGAAATCGACGGCGAAATCCCAGCGATCGTACTAGGACCTCTTCACGACGTTTCGACGCACCGGCAAACCCTCTACCTTCTTCTCACTCTCTAGCGTTGTCCAAACCCGTAAGTCCCTCTTTTCTACCTTTCTTTTCTTCCATTAAAATACGACTTTTCAAACCCGACGGAAATCGGAACAACCCGATTTCCGATTCGGTTTCTATCAAATCTCACTTATCACCAATTCCATAATGCTTAAACATCTTCATGTTGACTACTAATCACTTAAAAATTAATTTGAACAAGTTTTCACACATGAAATGATAGCCTTTTCAATATATCGTATTCTTTCACTTAAATACCACCATGTTTAGTTTATCACATTTAACCCTTTAACATTGCTATACCTTAAAGTAGATCACGAGGTAATGACCTACCTCCACACACACTCATATGTAACCATAACACGCTACCTTAAAAATTTAGAATACGACAAAACAAGATTTTACATTAAAATACCCTTTTCTTATAAAACCTTTTCTAAAAGTTCTAAGTTTTAAACAATTTTAAAACAATATCTTTTAATAGGAAAATACGATATGTCGTGGACATCGATCGTTTATCTAAACCTGATTTTGTGGTGTCTAGACAAGTGTGTCTAAGGCGAGTGGTTACTTAATTAGGACCACTACTTGTAGTGGAGAGCCTCCCACTCACCTGGCACTTATCTGGCCGCAATTGGCGGTGAAGAGGCGATTTAAGTCTTCTAATGACTTATCGTTTAGACCATTTAGAAATAGGTTAGTTGGCTTAGAAAACCCTAGAATTTAAAATACGGAAATTTACACCCTTCTACAAATAAATACCTTATCTTTATAAAACCGTTTTCTAAAGGATTAGTATTTATAAATCTTTGCAAAGCGCCACTACAACCCACATTTGGGGAACCCGTTAGGGATAGTACGGTTTATCGTACACCCTCGGCTTAGTAGTACGAGATTCAGACCTCCGCAAGGAGCATTCGGTCTCGAAAGGTTTAAAATACGACATTTAAGAAAAATGAGATTTTTGGAAAATAAAATATTTATTAAAAATTATTCTTGTATAAACATATGTATATTTATCATTTAAACACCTATTTTATTATAAGATAAAGTTTCCATCTTTTCCTAAAAATTACAAGATTAAAAGTTACATTAAAATACCATGAATTTCAAATAAATCAATATTACAAATTAATACCTTTATTTATGAAATTAGGATATTTTCACTAGAAATATCACAAAATAAATCACACTCATTATAACTATAAAGACGAATAATAAATACTTGAGGTGTATCTTGAAAACTATACAAAAGTATTTTTATATAAAACCCCCTCAAGTTTTATAAATTACAATAATGACCCTAACAAATATAGAACTTCGACTTACATTTCTTTTGGTCTGACTCGGGTTTGAGTCTGATTATTTCTGACTTGAATATGATTCAAGTCAATCTATATTCCTTAATATTCCAACTCAATATGAATACATGAATCTCAGAATCCAGTTAACAATCTATACAACTTGACTGAACCAAACCATGGATATACATCCATTAATCCGTTATTCCATTTACCTGATTATGCAGTTACACTCTGTTTACTGATATCATGATTTTGGTCGGTCATCCAACTTACACAATACAATACAATACAACAATACAACAACACAATCAAAACACTACGGGGTTTAAGGGGTAGATTGGTACGGAAGGTGTTAAAGGTGGCACGAGACGGTAAGATTAAGACACCTAACATGAATCCAATTGCCGTTGTTCCGGGCCTTCTAACGGAGCCTTGTACTCTATATTCCGTTTGCCATGGTCTCTAGCATATAGAGACCCCTCTCGTATACACTGGCATTCTTCTGTACCAAGCTACAAACAACAGCGTTAATACAACATTACTACAATACAATACAATATTAAAAGTTACTCTCTCTCACCTACTCTTTGCCTATTTCTCCCCTATCTTTGGGACTTACCGAGCGACCTGTTCGCTGACGACATTCTATTTCTTTCTTCTTTGAATGTCGTCGGGTGCTTTGGACACAGCAGAAATCGAGCCCACCGGTGAAGACTTGGAGCGGTTTCACGAAGACCCCGAACTCTAGATATTGTCCCTTGTTCTATTCAGTATTTTCATTTCCTATTATGCCATTGTTTAGGCATCGCTTTTCATTCCAGTTGTATTTACTTTTCATGCATTGTACAAAAGAATGTTATTAATAAAGTTTCTGTTATTTCTATATCTCTTGTCTCTTGTGATTTACTTTTATATTGCTTAGATACGCTTAGCGTATGTACTTCTAAGTATATACGTAGCAGACCTCGTCGCGTCCCCTTCGCCGTACACCGGGAAGCGGGGCGTGACAGGTTTTGTTGGTGGCCCATGCAGGTCAGAGCTGTATGAATACCTATCATGCAGTTCTGGTCTGCGTGAACAACCTAAACAAAATAACACAAGAACCAGCAACTAAAATATTCTTTACAATCATGTTTCTTGACTCCCATCATTTCATATTCCTTAAATCATATACTTTGAATCTATCCTAACACAAAATTCCCTCACCTCTTTTTCAATTTTACCAAAACCTTCGCATTCTTCCATTCCTTCACACAATCTTTACATTTTTAAAACCCTGTCAGTACAATAGCACCAAACTTTTCTTGGATTTTTTACACTTTTCTTTTACAAATTTCGATGACGAAATTTTTTAAGGAGGGTAGAATGTAACAACCCTAATTTTTGCTATACACTTTTCTATACAATTTTTTTTTAAATTTTTAAAATCCATAAAGGAGTACTTTAACCTGAGCACAATATATATATAAGTAATTATTTTGTTTTTAAATAACTCCATTTTTAGTGTACATAAAATTGTTTTAAAGTTAAAAAATATTTGGGGTATTTAATGTTATTGTTACCACTTTAAGTAGTTATTTTCCCACAATAATTACAAGAAAAAGCTTGTAGCTCATTGGTAATACCTTGCACTACTGAACCAAGCCACCAGAGTTCAAATCCCATGCCCCACATTATTTTTGTATTTATTTTGTTTTAATTTTTTTTGAAGTCAACGGTCAAAAGGCCATAACTCACAAAATATGTACTGGACATGAAAAAGTAAATATACCAAATTGTACCCCCGAAGTTTCCCCGTCCATTGGAACCCTGACTCGGCCCGACTCGGCCCGACTCGGTCCGGCGGCGCCGGCAGGACTTGGCCGGACGGCCGAGTCACCAACAGAGAAAAGTTGTGTTATGACTTGGTCAACCCTTCTGCACACTTATTATACCTGGATCGGTTTTAAATTGCCCAATAAATCCCTTTTACTCCTATGTTTAATGAATTTTTAATGATTTTATATATTTTTTTATTAAAAACCCTGACCCTAGCCTAACCCTATATAAAACCCCCATACCCTTTACCTGTTAGTGTTTATGCCCTAGAAGGCCATTACTGTATCATACTAGTTTGTATATTACTTAATGGAAGCTTGGGATATTCACATGTATATAACAGTCTTGCTAAACATGGTAGTATGCTACTTGGTTTTTCTATCTTAATATGTGAGTGTACGTATTGATAGAGCTCTTAGGATCTTGCTTGTCTACCAGCGTTGTGATGGCAGTCACACTAGTGGGGGCTGGGTAGTCTACAAGCACATCCTTATTCAGGTCCCTGGTCGTTGGATTATCGAGACAGAGCATCGATACTCCGGAGTAGACTGGTGTGTACGCTTCTCATCCCAGTTGGGGAGATGGTCTGTCCCACAGCCGTCAGTACGTCATACTGGAGATAGTATACAGGTGCTCGTTAGGTTACGGGTACACCGGACAGGACTCACAGGGAACTGTTGGTTGGTTTGATACCAGTCGTCAGTGAACAGTTCCCAGGTGACATGAGTACAGCGTAGTCCGCAGACTTGACACTGCTACTTCGCCTCGAGTGTGTCCCACTGTTCTTAGATTGCTACCCTACCACGGCTCAAAGGAGTCGTGCAAACAGGTAGCAGTTGGGTACAGTCCCGAGCACTTGGAGGCAGTGGCGGTTAGACAGGATTCGTCCCTCCCGGTATTGGGAGTAGATATCGTGCTGTGTCAGAGAGCCATTACGCAAAGTCCCTGGCCAGGGCAAGCGAGATTTGCTGGTAGGTTCCAGTAGTTTCTCAGGGTGTAATGGGCTTCCCTCCGACACGACTTATACCGCTATTAGGGGACTGACGCTTGCCGCCCCCCTAGGCCCGATATGCGATAGTCTTGGACGAACGAACCGGACTGTATGGAGATTGTCACATCAGACTCAGTAGGAGTTCGGATGGGTTTCCTCATCGGCCTTCTTATCGACAACTACCTGGGGACCATTACGTACAGCTAGTGCCGCTTGCGGTCTGTGGTTAAACCCACTGCCAGCGTAGTAGTCGAGTCTCTAGAGTCCCACACAGAGAGTTTCCTACTCCAGGCGAAACGATATAGAGGTTGCATGGTTTTGCGACAAAGGGTTCGGACGCATACGTGCGTTTACGCGCGTACGACTTTCGGACAGTTTTTACCAGTCGGCTTTGGTTTAAGCCAGTTACTGGTATCCGGTTATTGGATTTATACAGTCTAAAGCTTTTCCGTATTTTTATGGATCGGAGGGGCGTTCTCGTAATTACTCGAGAAGCTTCTAGAAGATGGTGACTAAGGAGGGTTATGTGTCATATTCATTAAATGAGTTATATGAGTCATGGTGGTGATTCATTCATTTCATTAATACACATTTATTGCTTAATGACTCATGCTAATGAATCACCACTAGATATTTTATGAAGCATGATTATTCATCACTCTTTATTCTTTTCTTCTTATTAGAAAATGCTTCATATATGATATGATACTCATAACTTATTCAATAATATTATTCACATTCTCTCTCCTCAAGCTCTCTCTCTTCAAAAGACTAATCCTCACCCTCATGTGTTGAGATCTAGGATTAGTTAGACTAATCAATTCATAACCATCACTCTATTTCATCTATCTTCTTTGATTAGCAATCCAAGAAGGTTAGTTGCCTCAAGATTAGAGGTTTAGCTTGGAGTTTTGCTCTCGGGTGGATCGTCTACTACCTAGAGAAGGCCGAGGAGAACAAGGAGATCGTAAAGACGAAGGACTAGTTTCGATAGGTATAATCCCTAAGCATAGTAGTTTAGAACAACTATATGTTTGGTTAGTTATCGTTTAGCTTCGATTTAAGCGGTTAGTCGATGTTCGTTCTTTAAACATGATCGTTTTTGAAAATTCCGCCTCCCCACAAGTACTGGGGTGAAGTACATCGACTTACAGTGGTATCAGAGCCTCGCTAAACAATAAATAACTTAATTGCAAATTTGTACGAATTTCGAACGGAAAAACGAAGCCGGAGAACCCTAAAATTGTCAAGTTTCTGTCGAATTTAAAATGAAGTCCAAAAATTTTTCAGGTGTGTTCAGAGAGCTTGAAAAGACACCAGTAGAACACCCAAGAAAAATAGGCCCCTGAATCGCCTAACTCGCCGCGGAACCGCGGCCTCAGCCTACTGAGTCGCCGCGCTTCCGCCGCCGAGTTGGCGAGTCAGGAACCCAGTTTTCTTCTGTTGCTTCTCTGTGTAATTAGGGGTTTTCTGGAATATTTTAATTTTGCTCAGGTTTCCAGTATACAGAGCAGATTTTGGAGCAATATTAAAGATGTTTAATCGATCGAAATTGTACAGTATTTGCATATTGGATTATATCTGTGATTGTTTAATATGTTCGTAAACCTCCCCTAACTGCTAGTATGTCAGTTGGCAGGGGGTTGCACATTTCTGAAATGGTTATATCTGTTTGTGCATATAAACTGTATTGGACTGTTGTGGTGTATAGCCGGGGTTTAGCAATGGGTTATTGTTTAATTCATTTGTTGTAAATGTAATTTGTTGTAATATTATTTTGCGGGGCACATCCAGGTTGCGGTTGTAGCCACCGTTGTATTATTTCATTTTACTGTTTTTGCTCCTAGGACTGACCCAAGGTGGGGTACACAAACTGCCGGGTGGGTAGTTTGCCGTACCCGTAGGGGTCGAGGGTGGGGTAACGGCTATTCATCACAACTGTGTAATCTGTCTTTTCTTGCAGGCTCAAAAGAAATACAGATTGCTTGCAAATCCAATATTGTTTATCTGTGTTCTGGAATGAATATCATTGCGTCAGACGAATGTAAAATATCTATATATATTGTAGCTATTTAGACGTCACTTATGTTTTACACCCGCGCTAGCCCTGCCCCCGCTCTGTCGTTAGTTAAGTAACCTAACGGGTGATGATGGGACCCCGTGGCGAATGCGGATGGCATAAGAGGACGTTGTATTTTCGTTGTTTTCTGCAATGATAGGTTAATGATGGGACGCATTATCTATAATGCAAAGAAAATAAACCAAGTTTAAATCGTTGGAACAATTTAAAAGAAACCACTCGGTTATTTTAAAAAAACAGATATTTTTAAATGCGGAGATTTAACCACTCCTTTTAAAAGCTATCAGGTTCCTTCGGTTATATCAAGTTCACTACGTTCACGGTTTCGCCAAAACCAGTCGTAGCCCTCCGTCATTTCTTATGGATGGTCAGTAGTATTCAAGCTATGCTTGTTGGCATACGTCAAGGCATAGTGTTTGGTAGCTGCTGGGGTATTCATTTGTTGCATAGATAGATGTGTTGGTTTGGGACAGTCGCATTACCTTGTTGGCATACGTCAAGGGTATATACGGGTGGGTTCAAATTAACAAGATAATGATGGGCAGAACTTGACATGTGACTTATGATTTGTTGGCATACGTCAAGGTCATAAGAGCATGGGGCAAAAACTTATATCGGGAATTTCTAAAAGAAACTGAAATTTGCAAAGAGATGCATACCATTTGGAGTTTGATGAATGTTGGTAGGATTCCTTCAACATTATCATACGATGATATTTGGATCCCGATCCTACTGTGAGTATATGCTACTTATCAGGATATTCGTCACTTAACGATCAATGCTATAAACCTAGTAGGTGTCCAGAAAAGTGTCAGCGGGGTTACGCCCCCAGAGAAAAGAGGTTATTTAATTAAGGAACTTCGCGAAAGCGTTGGAAAACCTCCCTCGAAGTACCGACACCAGCCTGGCTGAACGGTTAAGCAAGTATTGTACGGTGAGAATAGTCTTGACTAATTCTTCTTTTATGGTTTGAGGAAGGATTCGAGAAACAGTGGGAGCCATCCAGTTTAGATAAACTAAAAACCACTCTAAACTTGCAAGAGCATCATGCTAAAGAGTTTTCTTCTCTCTCTCCTAATTGCAGCGACCCTGAAAATGACTGGACTTAAGTTACTTTTAGAGAAAAATATACTGACGGGGCCAAACTATAAAGATTGGCTGCGGAATGTCAAAATGGCTCTGACCTATGACAAACTGGGGTACGTCCTCACCGCTACGGCACCTGCTGTCCCTGGTCCCAAATCCAGCAATGCGGATAAGGAAATCCGCAAAACCTGGGATTTAGATTGCGCGAGAGCCAAGTGCATCGTGCTTGCCTCGATGAACAATGAACATCAGAGGAGGCACGAGGATATGTCCCTAGATGGCATATTTCTCCATACAAAGGAACTTTATGGAGAGCAATCTCGTATAGCAAGATACGAGAGCTCTAAGAACTTGTTTCGAGCGAGGTTGGCTGTCGGGTCATCGGTAGGTGAACATGTCCTAAAGATGATCGACTACATAGAAGAGCTCGCAGACCTTGGGACGACTTTGGATAATGAGCTCTATACAGACCTTATTCTCCAGTCCCTTCCTCCCACCTACGCCCAGTTTATTCTCAACTTCAACCTTCAAGGAAAAGAAGTTGAACTTGCGGAACTCCTGAACATGTTAAGGAGTGCAGAGGGCACCTTGCAGAAGGCAAGGGAAACACCCGCTATGTTTGTTGGCGGTGCATCTTCTTCCGGGTCCAAGGCTAGGGCCAAAGGAAGGAAGAAGAAGGCCGCACCCAAACCTAGAGGAGGTGTTAGTAAGGTGAGAGGGAAGGGAAAGAAAAAGACTGCAGTACCGATAGTTGGCCAGGATGAGTGCTTCCATTGTCACCGGAAAGGGCACTGGAAGAAGGATTGCAAGGCGTGGAACGCCAAGAACCAGGAACCGAAGCAAGCTGTGGCTTCGACTTCAGGTGTGTTTGTAATTGAGAATTGTCTGTCGATCAACTCTACTTCCTGGGTATTGGATACCGGATCAGGATCTCATATTTGCAATTCATTGCAGGCACTGAGAAACCGTAGAGTGCTGAAGGAAGGTGATATGATCCTCAGGGTTGCTAACGGAGCTAGCGTGGGAGCTGCGTCCGTCGGGGATTATCACCTAGGATTGACGAGTGGACACATTTTGGTTTTACATAACTGTTATTTTGTACCAAGCTTAACGTGTAATATCATATCGGTTTCCTTGTTATCAAATAAAGGTTATGATTTCACGTTTGTAAGAGATATTGTTAACATCCACCTTAATCATGGTTTGATTGGGTCCGGTACATTAAATAACGGAATATATGTTTTAAACCAACTCCAAATTTTCAATGTCCAGAACACACTAAAAAGAAAGTCTCCAGATTTAAATAAAGCTTTCTTATGGCATTGTAGACTGGGTCACATCAATGAGAGAAGGTTGACTGAGTTGCATAGAGAAGGATATTTGGACTCGTTCGTATATCAATCTTATGACACTTGTCAATCTTGTCTCAAAGGAAAGATGACAAAGACTTCATTTACTGGACAAGGAGTAAGAGCGAGCGAGCTCTTAGGACTCATACACAGCGATGTATGTGGTCCAATGTCTACACATGCAAGAGGTGGTTATTCCTACTTCATTACTTTTACAGATGATTTCTCTAGGTTTGGACATGTCTTCTTAATGAAGCATAAATCCGAAGCCTTTGAGAAATTCCTGGAATACAAGAGTGAAGCGGAAAACCAAACCGGCAAAACTATAAAGACACTTAGATCTGATCGAGGTGGTGAATACTTGAGTGCCGAGTTCCTAGGTTACCTAAAAGAGAAAGGAATTCTCTCTCAGCTTACTCCTCCATACACTCCACAGCACAACGGTGTATCGGAGAGACGGAATCGAACCCTATTGGATATGGTACGATCCATGATGAGTAATGCTGAGTTACCGCGATCTTTCTGGGGGTATGCACTAGAATCAGCGATACATCTTTTGAACAGAGTTCCAACCAAAACAGTGCCTACCACACCATATCAGATGTGGAGTGGGAAGAAACCCTATCTTCAGTACCTGAAGACATGGGGATGTCCAGCTTTTGTAAAAAAGCAGCATCCGGACAAGCTCGAGGCACGCTCAGTAGAGTGTAAGTTTGTGGGATATCCAAAGAACTCTACAGGATATTGCTTCTATTACGCAGAGGAACAAAAGGTTTTTGTTTCTCGTCATGCCCGCTTCTTAGAAACTGAATTTTTAGAAAATCAGAAGAGTGGGAGCGTAGTAGAACTGGAAGAAATTCCAGAACCACAAGCTGCTGCTGAAAGTTTGGTAGAACCAGAGGTTCAAGAAGAACAGAACATTCCCGCACCCCTCCGCAGGAGTAGTAGGCCGTCTCATCCGCCTGAGAGATACTACGGTTTTCTCATAGACGGGGATAGAGAGGATTGCATCATAGATGATGATGAACCTACTGACTTCCAGCAGGCCATCCAGAGCGGCGACTCGGTACGATGGCTAGATGCAATGCGGACCGAAATGGAGTCCATGTACACCAACAAAGTATGGACTTTGGACTTTGCTCCAGATGGGGTAAAACCCATAGGATGTAAATGGATCTTCAAGAAAAAGATTGGTGTAGATGGACAGGTGGAAACCTATAAGGCTAGACTTGTTGCAAAGGGTTTTCGTCAAAGACCTGGTTTGGACTATGACGAAACTTTTTCTCCAGTGGCTATGCTCAAATCCATTCGGGTCCTTCTTGCTATTGCTGCCTTCCATGATTATGAAATCTGGCAGATGGACGTAAAGACGGCTTTTCTAAATGGAAATTTAGAAGAGAGCGTATATATGGATCAGCCAGAGGGTTTCAATCAGAGTGGGAGCAGCGGGAAAGTATGCAAGCTGCTTAAGTCCATTTATGGACTAAAGCAGGCATCGCGGAGTTGGAACATCTGTTTTGATGAGACAGTCAAAGAATATGACTTTATCAAAAATCCAGATGAGCCGTGCATATATAGTAAAGTTGTAGCCAGAAGTGTCGTATTCCTCGTCTTGTACGTGGATGACATTCTATTGATAGGAAATGACATTCCTATGCTACAATCTGTCAAAGGATTCTTGTCACACAGGTTCTCCATGAAAGACCTGGGTGATGCCTCTTACATTCTGGGGATCCGGATTTATCGTGATAGATCCAAGAGGATGTTGGGACTTTCGCAGTCCAGGTATATCGACACTATACTGAAAAGATTCAGTATGGAAGATTCTAAGCGCGGTAATCTACCGGCTTGTCACGGAATCACCCTCTCCAAAGAGATGTCTCCCAAGACTGATTTGGAAAGGGAACGCATGTCTATTATACCCTACGCTTCTGCGGTAGGCTCTATAATGTATGCGATGTTGTGTACCAGACCAGATGTAGCTTACGCACTGAGCGTGGTAAGCCGGTATCAGTCGGACCCAGGGGAGAAACACTGGATAGCAGTAAAGAACATTCTCAAGTACCTGAGGAGGACTAAGGAGATGTTCTTGGTTTATGGCGGAAAAGACCTCAGGTTGGAGGCCTTTGCTGATTCCGACTTCCAGAGTGATAAGGACGATTCCAAGTCCATGTCGGGTTATGTCTTTACCCTCAATGGAGGGGCGGTGTGCTGGAAGAGCTCCAAGCAGGACACCGTTGCTGACTCGACGATGGAAGCGGAGTATATAGCTGCTTGCGATGCCGCAAAAGAAGCAGTCTGGATGAAGAAGTTCCTAACAGAACTTCAGGTTGTTCCTACCATAGTTGATCCAATACCTCTGTATTGCGACAACAACAGAGCTATAGCTTTAGCGAAGGAACCAAGGTCCCATCAGAAGTCCAGACACATCTTGAGGCGGTATCACCTGATCAGGGAGATCATTGATCGTCAGGAGATCGAGGTTCGGAGAGTTGCTTCAGAAGAGAACATTGTTGATCCATTCACAAAGGCCCTTCCTCAGATTCAGTTCGAGAGGCTACTCGAGATCATTGGTCTACGATATGCCAGTACATGGCCCTAGTGCAAGTGGGAGATTGTTAGTGTTTATGCCCTAGAAGGCCATTACTGTATCATACTAGTTTGTATATTACTTAATGGAAGCTTGGGATATTCACATGTATATAACAGTCTTGCTAAACATGGTAGTATGCTACTTGGTTTTTCTATCTTAATATGTGAGTGTACGTATTGATAGAGCTCTTAGGATCTTGCTTGTCTACCAGCGTTGTGATGGCAGTCACACTAGTGGGGGCTGGGTAGTCTACAAGCACATCCTTATTCAGGTCCCTGGTCATTGGATTATCGAGACAGAGCATCGATACTCCGGAGTAGACTGGTGTGTACGCTTCTCATCCCAGTTGGGGAGATGGTCTGTCCCACAGCCGTCAGTACGTCATACTGGAGATAGTATACAGGTGCTCGTTAGGTTACGGGTACACCGGACAGGACTCACAGGGAACTGTTGGTTGGTTTGATACCAGTCGTCAGTGAACAGTTCCCAGGTGACATGAGTACAGCGTAGTCCGCAGACTTGACACTGCTACTTCGCCTCGAGTGTGTCCCACTGTTCTTAGATTGCTACCCTACCACGGCTCAAAGGAGTCGTGCAAACAGGTAGCAGTTGGGTACAGTCCCGAGCACTTGGAGGCAGTGGCGGTTAGACATGATTCGTCCCTCCCGGTATTGGGAGTAGATATCGTGCTGTGTCAGAGAGCCATTACGCAAAGTCCCTGGCCAGGGCAAGCGAGATTTGCTGGTAGGTTCCAGTAGTTTCTCAGGGTGTAATGGGCTTCCCTCCGACACGACTTATACCGCTATTAGGGGACTGACGCTTGCCGCCCCCCTAGGCCCGATATGCGATAGTCTTGGACGAACGGACCGGACTGTATGGAGATTGTCACATCAGACTCAGTAGGAGTTCGGATGGGTTTCCTCATCGGCCTTCTTATCGACAACTACCTGGGGACCGTTACGTACAGCTAGTGCCGCTTGCGGTCTGTGGTTAAACCCACTGCCAGCGTAGTAGTCGAGTCTCTAGAGTCCCACACAGAGAGTTTCCTACTCCAGGCGAAACGATATAGATGTTGCATGGTTTTGCGACAAAGGGTTCGGACGCATACGTGCGTTTACGCGCGTACGACTTTCGGACAGTTTTTACCAGTCGGCTTTGGTTTAAGCCAGTTACTGGTATCCGGTTATTGGATTTATACAGTCTAAAGCTTTTCCGTATTTTTACGGATCGGAGGGGCGTTCTCGTAATTACTCGAGAAGCTTCTAGAAGATGGTGACTAAGGAGGGTTATGTGTCATATTCATTAAATGAGTTATATGAGTCATGGTGGTGATTCATTCATTTCATTAATACACATTTATTGCTTAATGACTCATGCTAATGAATCACCACTAGATATTTTATGAAGCATGATTATTCATCACTCTTTATTCTTTTCTTCTTATTAGAAAATGCTTCATATATGATATGATACTCATAACTTATTCAATAATATTATTCACATTCTCTCTCCTCAACCTCTCTCTCTTCAAAAGACTAATCCTCACCCTCATGTGTTGAGATCTAGGATTAGTTAGACTAATCAATTCATAACCATCACTCTATTTCATCTATCTTCTTTGATTAGCAATCCAAGAAGGTTAGTTGCCTCAAGATTAGAGGTTTAGCTTGGAGTTTTGCTCTCGGGTGGATCGTCTACTACCTAGAGAAGGCCGAGGAGAACAAGGAGATCGTAAAGACGAAGGACTAGTTTTGATAGGTATAATCCCTAAGCATAGTAGTTTAGAACAACTATATGTTTGGTTAGTTATCGTTTAGCTTCGATTTAAGCGGTTAGTCGATGTTCGTTCTTTAAACATGATCGTTTTTGAAAATTCCGCCTCCCCACAAGTACTGGGGTGAAGTACATCGACTTACATTACCCACTCATCCTAAATTCCTAAGTCCACTCTCCCAAAATCCTAAGAGAACTTGGTACGTCGGGAAACGAGCGAAAGGCGAAGCGTTGACGAAATCGACGGCGAAATCCCGGCGATCATACTAGGACCTCTTCACGACGTTTCGACGCACCGGCAAACCCTCTACCTTCCTCTCACTCTCTAGCGTTGTCCAAACCCGTAAGTCCCTCTTTTCTACCTTTCTTTTCTTCCATTAAAATACGACTTTTCAAACCCGACGGAAATCGGAACAACCCGATTTCCGATTCGGTTTTCTATCAAATCTCACTTATCACCAATTCCATAATGCTTAAACATCTTCATGTTGACTACTAATCACTTAAAAATTAATTTGAACAAGTTTTCACACATGAAATGATAGCCTTTTCAATATATCGTATTCTTTCACTTAAATACCACTATGTTTAGTTTATCACATTTAACCCTTTAACATTGCTATACCTTAAAGTAGATCACGAGGTAATGACCTACCTCCACACACACTCATATGTAACCATAACACGCTACCTTAAAAATTTAGAATACGACAAAACAAGATTTTACATTAAAATACCCTTTTCTTATAAAACCTTTTCTAAAAGTTCTAAGTTTTAAACAATTTTAAAACAATATCTTTTAATAGGAAAATACGATATATCGTGGACATCGATCGTTTATCTAAATCTGACTTTGTGGTGTCTAGGCAAGTGTGTCTAAGGCGAGTGGTTACTTAATTAGGACCACTACTTATAGTGGAGAGCCTCCCACTCACCTGGCACTTATCTGGCCGCAATTGGCGGTGAAGAGGCGATTTGAGGCTTCTAATGACTTATCGTTTAGACCATTTAGAAATAGGTTAGTTGGCTTAGAAAGCCCTAGAATCTAAAATACGGAAATTTACACCCTTCTACAAATAAATACCTTATCTTTATAAAACCGTTTTCTAAAGGATTAGTATTTATAAATCTTTGCAAAGCGCCACTACAACCTACATTTGGGGAACCCGTTAAGGATAGTACGGTTTATCGTACACCCTCGGCTTAGTAGTGCGAGATTCAGACCTCCGCAAGGAGCATTCGGTCTCGAAAGGTTTAAAATACGACATTTAAGAAAAATGAGATTTTTGGAAAATAAAATGTTTATTAAAAATTATTCTTGTATAAACATATGTATATTTATCATTTAAACACCTATTTTATTATAAGAAAAAGTTTCCACTTTTTCCTAAAAATTACAAGATTAAAAGTTACATTAAAATACCATGAATTTCAAATAAATCAATATTACAAATTAATACCTTTATTTATGAAACTAGGATATTTTCACTAGAAATATCACAAAATAAATCACACTCATTATAACTATAAAGACGAATAATAAATACTTGAGGTGTATCTTGAAAACTATACAAAAGTATTTTTATATAAAATCCCATCAAGTTTTATAAATTACAATAATGACCCTAACAAATATAGAACTTCGACTTACATTTCTTTTGGTCTGACTCGGGTTTCAGTCTGATTATTTCTGACTTGAATATGATTCAAGTCAATCTATATTCCTTAATATTCCAACTCAATATGAACACATGAATCTCAGAATCCAGTTAACAATCTATACAACTTGACCGAACCAAACCATGGATATACATCCATTAATCTGTTATTCCATTTACCTGATTATGCAGTTACACTCTGTTTACTGATATCATGATTTTGGTCGGTCATCCAACTTACACAATACAATACAACAATACAATCAAAACACTATGGGGTTTAAGGGATAGATTGGTACGGAAGGTGTTAAAGGTGGCACGAGACGGTAAGATTAAGACACCTAACATGAATCCAATTGCCGTTGTTCCGGGCCTTCTAACGGAGCCTTGTACTCTATATTCCGTTTGCCATGGTCTCTAGCATATAGAGACCCCTCTCGTATACACTGGCATTCTTCTGTACCAAGCTACAAACAACAGCGTTAATACAACATTACTATAATACAATACAATATTAAAAGATACTCTCTCTCTCCTACTCTTTGCTTATTTCTCCCCTATCTTTGGGACTTACCGAGCGACCTGTTCGCTGACGACATTCTATTTCTTTCTTCTTTGAATGTCGTCAGGTGCTTTGGACACAGCAGAGATCGAGCCCACCGGTGAAGACTTGGAGCGGTTTCACGAAGACCCCGAGCTCTAGATATTGTACCTTGTTCTATTCAGTATTTTCATTTCCTGTTATGCCATTGTTTAGGCATCGCTTTTCATTCCAGTTGTATTTACTTTTCATGCATTGTACAAAAGAATGTTATTAATAAAGTTTCTGTTATTTCTATATCTCTTGTCTCTTGTGATTTACTTTTATATTGCTTAGATACGCTTAGCGTATGTACTTCTAAGTATATACGTAGCGGACCTCGTCACGTCCCCTTCACCGTACACCGGGAAGCGGGGCGTGACAGTCCTCCAACTCATCAATCTTCTAGAAGCTTCTCGACTAATTATGAGAATGCCCCTCCTGTCCGTGAAAATACGGAAATACTTAGACTGTATAAATCCAATAATCCAATACTAGAATCTGGCTTAAACTAAAGCCCGCTAGTAAAAACTGTCCGAACATCGTATGTGAATAAAAATACGTATGTGTCCGAACCCTGTCGTAAAACCATACGACCTCTATATCATTTCGCCTGAAGCAGGGAAACTCTCTGTGTGGGACTCTAAACACTCGACACTACGCTGGCAGTGGGTTTAACCACATACCGCAAGCGGCACTAGCTGTACGTAACGGTCCCCAGGTAGATGTCGATAAGAAGGCCGATGAGGAAATCCATCAGAACTCCTACCGAGCCTGATGTGACAATCTCCATACAGTCCGGTCTGTTCGTCTAGGACTATCGCATATCGTGCCTGGGGGGGAGACAAGCGTCAGTCCCCTAAAAGATGTATAAGTCGTGTCGGAGTGAAGCCCATTACACCTTGAGAAGCTACTGGAAATCCTACCTGTAAATCTCGTTTGCCCTGGCCAGGGACTTTGCGTAATGGCTCTCCAAACACAGCGCGATATCAACTCCCAATACCGGGAGAGACGAATTCTATCTAACCGCCATTGCCTCCAAGTGCTTCGGGACTGCACCCAACTGCTACCTGTTTGCACGACTCCTTTGAGCCGTGGTAGGGTAGCAATCTAAGAACAGTGGGAACACACTCGAGACGAAGCAGCAGTGTCAAGTCTGTGGACTATGCTGTACTCATGTCACCTGGAAACTGTTAACTGACGACGGGTATAATACCAACCAACAGTTCCCTGCGAGTCATGTCCGGTGTACCCGTAACCCAACGAGCACCTGTATACTATCTCCAGTACAACGTACTGATGGCTGTGGGACAGACCATCTCCCTAACCGGGATGAGAAGCATACAAACTAGTCTACTCCGGAGTATCGATACCCTGTCTCGATAATCCTACGACTAGAGACCTGAAAAAGGATGTGCTTGTAGACTACCCGGCCCCCAGTAGTGTGACTGCCATCACAACGCTGGTAGTCAAGCACGATCCTAAGGGCTCTATCAATATGTATTCGCGATATGCTGACATATACACATATTAAGATAAATATAAACCAAGTAGCATACTACTATATTGAGCGAGACTGTTAATATAACTATGAATATCCCAAGCTTCCATTAAGTAATATACAAACTAGTATGATACAATAATGGCTCCTAGGGCATATACACTAACACAGGGTTACTGCCTGGTGCCTCTTGGCGAGGGCTTTTTGTCCTTAAGGATGGCCGAGCAGGGTTGCTGCCCGGTGCCTCTCGGCGAGGGCTTTGATCCCTGGCGTTATGGGGTAGGGAAGCTACCAGCCAGGGATAGCCAAGCAGTGTAGCCGCTCGACTACCTCTTGGTGAGGGCTTTGATCCCTGGCATTGTGGGGTAGGGAGCTACCGGCCAGGGATAGCCGAGCAGGGTAGCCTCTCGGCTGCCTCTTGGTGAGGGCTTTGATCCCTGGCGTTGTGGAGTAGGGGAGCTACCAGCCAGGGATAGCCGAGCAGGGTAGCCGCTCGGCAGCCTTTTGGTGAGGGATGATTGGTTGTTCTTTTGCGTATGCGAGCGTTTTAAAAGATAGATCAAAAATTAAGAATATACCGCAATCAACAACGGTATCGCCTGGTAGCTAGCTGGTTGAGTACGGGTCTGTCCACAAGGAAAACGTGTTCTTTCTTTAAGTTCTTACGAGTTAAGTCCTATTTTTGATAGGTTTTGATTTTTATAAAAACTAAGATTGAATTTAATTTGAATTAAAACCTTGCTGGGGTTAGGATTAGGTTAGTTTGGAAAAATGACACTACTCAATGCATCCTTTGCCCTAATTAAGAACATAGGTGTTAGGGTAATAGTCAACAAAGGGGATTAGCACGACTAGGAAGAAACGTAGTTTCTTCCTTTTGGTCCTTGTCCGTCCTTTCTTAACTCTTAGCCCTAACCTTTATGTAAATCAACCACAACCGGTCTAACTAGGAAATCACCGCTATCTCGTAGGATAGGGTGCCGTAGTGAGCGGTGTGTGTTTGATTCACATAGAGTCC
This sequence comes from Agapanthus africanus, assembly GCA_030015575.1. Taxonomy (NCBI): domain Eukaryota; kingdom Viridiplantae; phylum Streptophyta; class Magnoliopsida; order Asparagales; family Amaryllidaceae; genus Agapanthus; species Agapanthus africanus. The sequence continues at coordinate 649,971,127 of JASDDO010000031.1, read as the reverse complement.
TAATTTAAAATGTTATAAGGGCAAGAAAGGAGTGAGAGATTTCCATATCTCAAACCTACCCAATCCTAACCCTAACAAGTGAGGAACTACTCACTCATTAGGAAAGTTACGATGAGATTCATTTTTATAATTTTTTTCTTTTAAATAAACTAATTAACTTGCAGATAAATAAAGACAGATAAAAAGTTGCAGAAAAATAAATTTCAATTACGAAGAATGCAAGATAAAAAAAACTTACTTTTATTGACACCTCTTCAACGATTACAAGAAATAAAATTTAGATCTAGAAATTAAAAGCGGCATGCCCCAAAAGAGCCTGTAGGCTTTCCTATTTATAGATAGGAGAAACCCTAGGGTTTACATCTGATCCACATTTGAAATTACAAGACTACCCTAAGAAAGCCGGGTCAAAACACCGACACCCACCGACACGTGCACTGCACGGCCGCAGATCCGCGGCAGAATCCCATGTTTGGCCGCGGATCCGCGGCCATATGGTGAGATCTCTGGCTCATTTCTTCAGGGTTGCTTCATGTTGCCTTTTTCTTCTGTTTTCTTCACTTGGTTCTTCAGAATCTTTTCTACTTTCTTCCAGATTTCCAACAGTGCAGAATTTGTGGACTTTTACCGTTAGCTTCGCGTTAAAGTCTTGAATCTTGTGCTACCCTCGTACTTTGTGCAATCGAAATGTCCATTAATCTTCATTTGTTCCTTAAACTGGTAGGCGACATCATACAGATTCATCTATTTGTTGGTCGTAGTCTCACATTTGTAGCGTCTTTTCCTGAATTTCACTGTATTGTTCTGAGAACTTGTAACCTGCAACTATTTAGCAGACATGGATCAAAAGCACATATTTATTTGTAATATGATTAAGAATGGGGAATATAATAATGCAATATTCTGATATGAATAAATACCCCCAAACTTATCTTTTGCTCGTCCCGAGCAAAACTATTTTTATTCTCGAAAAATCCTAACCTCACTTTCGCAGGGAATCGCAATTGCACTGAGCTCGTGCAACAAACCGTTAAACCTCTAGGCGTCCTTAGTAGGAGGAGTGTTGTCTCCTGAGGGTTTTCAGCGGATACTACCCACCAAATCCGATCAATTTGGCCTATTGACTTTCATTCTTCAATTCGGTGTTCTAGCAAGAAAATCTATTATCTTCAACTTAGAAATCATCAACCCGTATTTTTCACACTCACTTATCATTTAACTTAAGATCGTATATGTTCTGTAAATTTATTTATCTTTTAACATCTCTTGAATTTTCCTTCTAAGGTTCTGTTCCCCTCCGAAAGACGGCGCGACAGACGTCTTGCCTGAGATTCGGGGCAGATGCTAATTGGTGCTATCCGTCTACCTCTTCAAAGATGCCAAGTTGATTTATGGCACCCTGTATTGAAGGTTTAAACGGATGCGTCCGATGTAGCAGACTTCGTCAGATTCCCCCTCGCTTGAGGGGGTTTTGATTGTGGGGACGCTCTTCCCTGCAGGCGCAAGCCCCTGCAGTTAATTACGCTACTGCATCGCGGTAACAACTTTCTCCTTCTCCAGGTGGTCACTTCGTGTCGTGTGTGTTTAATTTGTGTTTGGTTGCCCGTGGATTGTATACAGAGACTGAGTTATGTCGTCGTCCGTAGGGCGTGGACTAGTCCAAATCCGTATCTTTCTTAGATTTGGATTTGGGGGTTGTGTTTAAGGATACGTTAGCCTCATTTGAGACTAAGATCAACTTAAACATTTGTTAAGGATACGTTAGTCTAGTTTGAGACTAAGATCATCTTAACATTTGTTAAGGATACGTTAGTCCAGTTTGACACTAAGATCAACTTAACGGGATCGTTTAGATCAAACAAGAGAGCAATTAAGGGGGCCATGTTGTTTAGTTTAATGACATTACGGTCAATAAGTAGTTTAAGGACATTGCGGTCTGTAGTCCGTGGATTTAAGGACTCCACAGTCCGATGTTAGTTTTAAGACGTTGCGGTCAAGGTTAAGGACGTCGTAGTCCGTGGATTTAAGGACTCCACAATCCAATGTTAGTTTTAAGACGTTGCGGTCAAGGTTAAGGACGTCGTAGTCCGTGGATTTAAGGACTCCACAATCCGATGTTAGTTTTAAGACATCACGGTCAAGGTTAAGGACGTCATAGTCCGAGGGTTTAAGGACCCCACAGTCCGTATCAATGTATGTGGTTATCGGGACCCGTCACCTCTTTGAAGACGCTGAGGAATTACAACGACAAGTATCAAAGGAGTGAAGAGATGTACCCTTACACCAAGGTAGATTAAGTGATCTGTAGTCCAATTTGGAAACTAAGATCAATTATTATATTATGAGCCCATTGGCCCAGTTGAATTTGAATTGAGGATTTATGGCCATCTTGGGCTAAGTCCGATTATGTTTAAGGTATTGGCCCTCTGTTGATTCATTGAAGGAGAGGCTTTGCCTCTATAAACTTAGCCAATTGGGCTAAGGCTGGTGTTAAACACTAGAGACCAACAGTGTTGAACACTGGGAATAAGATTGACAAATTAGTGTTAAACACTAAAAGATAATCAGTGTTGAACACTGGGAACAGAGTTTTAAAATTAGTGTTAAACACTAAGCAAATCCAAATTAGTGTTAAACACTAAGAAAATCAGTGTTAAACACTGGATACAGAGGTTTCAATTTAGTGTTGAACGCTAAGGCAAGAGGGGTCACGTGGTCACACGTGAGAGCGCCCTGCTTCCCTTTATTTTGTTCTATAGATAAGTGTTTAACACTTTTAGTTCTGAAAGCCATCACGTGCGGACATGTGATGGGGGCTCATGCTCTGGTTTGTTAGAATACTCATTAGAGGTCACGTGAGGGCGCCCAGAGTCTCTATTTATTTTGCTTTTTCTTTATATGTCCCGGGTTAAACACGTGGGGCACGTGAGGCACGTAGTCCCACCGGGCGTGCCAGAATTTGTTCCCCTCCGAAAGACGGTGCGATAGACGTCTTGCCTGAGATTCGGGAAAGATGCTAATTGGTGTTATCCGTCCACCTCTTCGAAGATGCCAAGTTGATTTATGGCACCCTGTATCGAAGGTTTAAACGGATGTGTCCGATGTAGCAGACTTCGTCAGATTCCCCCTCGCTTGAGGGGTTTTTGATTGTGGGGACGCTCTTCCCTGCAGGCGCAAGCCCCTGCAGTTAATTACGCTACCGCATGGCGGTAACAACTTTCTCCTTTTCCAGATGGTCACTTCGTGTCGTGTGTGTTTAATTTGTGTTTGGTTGCCCGTGGATTGTATACGGAGACTGAGTTATGTCGTCGCCCGTAGGGCGTGGACTAGTCCAAATCCGTATCTTTCTTAGATTTGGGTTTGGGGGTTGTGTTTAAGGATACGTTAGCCTCATTTGAGACTAAGATCAACTTAAACATTTGTTAAGGATACGTTAGTTCAGTTTGAGACTAAGATCAACTTAACATTTGTTAAGGATACGTTAGTCCAGTTTGAGACTAAGATCAACTTAACGGGATTGTTTAGATCCAACAAGAGAGCAATTAAGGGGGGCCCTGTTGTTTAATTTAATGACATTACGGTCAATAAGTAGTTTAAGGACATTGCGGTCCAGTGTTAGTTTTAAGACGTTGCGGTCAAGGTTAAGGACGTCGTAGTCCGTGGATTTAAGGACTCCACAATCCAATGTTAGTTTTAAGACATCACGGTCAAGGTTAAGGACGTCGTAGTCCGTGGATTTAAGGACCCCACAGTCCGATGTTAGTTTTAAGACATTACGGTTAAGGTTAAGGACGTCATAGTCCGAGGGTTTAAGGACCCCACAGTCCGTATCAATGTATGTGGTTATCGGGATCCGTCACCTCTTTGAAGACGCTAAGGAATTACAACGACAAGTATCAAAGGAGTGAAGAGATGTACCCTTACACCAAGGTAGATTAAGTGATCTGTAGTCCAATTTGGAAACTAAGATAAATTATTATATCATGAGCCCATTGGCCCAGTTGAATTTGAATTGAGGACTTATGGCCATCTTGGGCTAAGTCCGATTATGTTTGGGATATTGGCCCTCTGTTGATTCATTGAAGGAGAGGCTTTGCCTGTGGAAACTTAGCCAATTGGGCTAAGGCTAGTGTTAAACACTAGAGACCAACAGTGTTGAACACTGGGAATAAGATTGACAAATTAGTGTTAAACACTAAAAGATAATCAGTGTTGAACACTGGGAACAGAGTTTTCAAATTAGTGTTAAACACTAAGCAAATCCAAATTAGTGTTAAACACTAAGAAAATCAGTGTTAAACACTGGATACAGAGGTTTCAATTTAGTGTTGAATGCTAAGGCAAGAGGGGTCACGCGGTCACACGTGAGAGCGCCTTGCTTCCCTTTATTTTGTTCTATAGATAAGTGTTTAACACTTTTAGTTCTGAAAGCCATCACGTGCGGGCATGTGATGGGGGCTCATGCTCTGGTTTGTTAGAATACTCATTAGAGGTCACGTGGTGACACGTGAGGGCGCCCAGAGTCTCTATTTATTTTGCTTTTTCTTTATATGTCCCGGGGATCACGTGAGGCACGTGAGGCATTGCCTCAAAGTTCTCTTTTATATATCTTCGCAGAAGTCACGTGGCAGCAAGTGAGGTGCCTATTCCAGAGTTCTATTCTGTGGGTCTTTGCAGGGGTCACGTGGTAGCACGTGACTCTGCATGTTTTAAAGTTCTGTTCATAGGGTTAAACCCTAAACCTCAGAGGAATTAAATTGCTGCTTTCTTCTGAAGAATTAAATTCTTAATAGAGTTAAACCCTAGTTTCTTTTCTTAAAGGAATTAAATTCCTGTGAGTTTCAGAGAATTATATCCTCAATTAGGGTTAAACCCTAGTTCTATTCATTTTGAAGGAATTAAATTCCCATAACATAGGGTTAAACTCTAACTTTATCTCAAGGGAATTGAATTCCTATCATTTTGTGAGAATTAAATTCTCTAAACTCAGTCCCTCATCTGTGTTTTAGATCTGCATGGCAGGATCTCAACCCAATGAGAATTAAATTCTCAATTCATGGGGAGATGTGCACTTTGCAGATCCTCAACCAGAGAAAGAACTAAGTTCTCTTTTTTTATGTAAGAGTTAAAACTCTTTTGAGAATTAAATTCTCCTTTGAAGCTGCCCTTCTCCTTTCTTACCTAATGTTTTCCTTTTTGCAGAGAACCAAAGGCTTTCTCTCTCTCCCTCTCTATGTAGAAAAAGATCCAAAGGTCTCAGGGTTTCAGAAAAAAGTTTTTTCAGAAAAAGATCTTCCAAAAAGGGGTCTTTTTTCTTTTCTTTTCTTGGCTCCTATTTATAGGAGAAGGAAGAGAATCAATCTGCTTAGTAAATCTCTCATTGAGAGATTTGATTTGTATATTGAGAGATTTGATTTATATTTATCATTAATCTGGGCCTTTAGATTGTTAAGTGAATTTTATTCACCATTGGATTTTAAATCCAAAGATATCCCTTTGTTATCTCGGTTAAATTTAGGGGGGAAATCTTTCCAAGTCCAAGATTTTTCCATAAATAGGCGATATTTAATCACCTTTAGATTTTTAATCCAACAGTTCCGAATAATCATTCTCTATTTGGAAAGATTTGAATGATCTCTTCTCATGATTTAATCCTGTTAAATAATAAATCTTTTAACGCCGGTCACGTGTGGCCACGTGACTCCTGGTCACGTGTAGGCACGTGACTCCTGGTCACGTGTAGACACGTGACCCCTGAAACGGGCCTTTCTTCTTCTTTTGTGCTCTGTCTTCTGGCCGCTGCTTAGCCGTCACGTGCCAACACGTGACCATTGGTCACGTGTGAGCACGTGACCTTTTCTGGAATCTTTTCTTGAAAGCGCTTTGTGCCGCTGCTTTGAACGTCACGTGCCAACACGTGACCGCTGGTCACGTGTGAGCACGCGATGCCTCTTCTGAGTCCTTTCCTGATTTTTTATCAGGGAACAGGTTCCATCTCAACTTAGGAATTTTTATCATCTCTACTGAAAATATAAGCCATATCTTTCATTCCTATCTCTCATCAAAACCCCAATCATATACCCCTACGTGTGTGTATGTAACACCCCTACACTTGGAAATTCAATTCAAACTATCATACTCTTGTCCATCGTCCAAAGTACTTTTAGTTGGTGAATTTTAGATGAAATTGCCCACACATCTTTCATGCGACCGTTAATACTTCTTGAGGTACTAAAGACCGATTACAAAATGTGTTCGCATATTTAGGCGTAATTCCTCGTCTTGTAATACCCAAGGCTTTAACAGTGACTCCCAAACCAGTTGGTCTAAGGCACTAGGTGATAAAGCACCCTTGCTATATATATTTTTTATGCAGCCTTAAATAATTACAAAACCAGTGTACATTTTTTTATATCTCTCATTTCACACTTATACTTTAATTTTTTCTCATACTAAGGATTTTTGACAAAAACATTTCAAGGTATTCTCTATTATCCCAAGTTTCAAGGTGCGTGTATGTGCGAGTTGTAGGGTATATATTTTCAGAATTTAGACTAAAGGTTCGGAAATATTTTTCAGACTTATACTTCAATAAAAAATTCAATACTCTTCCCTTATTTTGACTTAGCATAAGAACTGAACTCAAAATTTGCCTATTTCTAAATAAACTACAAGGACATATATTTTCTACCGTTAAACTTTAAGAAAGGTTATTTTTAGGGTTTTTAACTTACTAATTTAAAATCTAGTTTTTCTTAGCTAGTTAACCGTTTTGTCAAACTTAAGTCAAAGATGGCTAAGTTGAAAAAAAAAATTTATCTTTTTAGTTTTCAATTTTTTATTTGATTTTACTTTTATATATATATTTTTTATTTTAATTTTTTTTTCAATTTTTATAAATTTTTTATAAATATGCAATGCAGAATTAAACATGCAAAGAAAGAAAAAAAAATTATGTACAAAAATTAAAATATGCAATGCAATGATAACTATTTACAAACCACCTCCTCCCCCAAACTTACCAAAAGCAGTTCCTCACTGCTCATGTCCTCACCGTCCCCTTGAACGTGAACAGGAACATTCCTCTCTCGCCAGCAGCGTAGATACGCTATGTTCAATCTCTGTCACCCGGTGATCCAAGTTGGTCACCATCCCTACCAACCTATCAATCCCCCTAGTGACTCTTCTAAGCAGACGTGCATATTCTGCGGGGGTAAGCTCTTCCTCGCTCGCGGTCGAGCTGGAGCTGGGTGTCCTGGTGGGTACATGTTCGGCCGGTTCTGTTCGCGACCATACATCATTCAGGCGGGTATAGGACGCAGATACGCCCTCGATAAGAGGCCTTATGGATATACCTCCATGCATGTAAAACTCAAATTCCTCCATAGGGAGGAAATAGCGACACAGTTGTGTCACTAACATAGGACATGGGTAATTTGCAGCCCTCTTGCCAGCACCAATTGAATTAAGCAATACCGTGCACATGTCATATCTAGGGTTTCTAGTCATTAAGGTGTGCACGATATGAAGCGATGTGGTGAAAAATGTTGTATTATGTGAACTGCCAAAAATATTGTTTTGTGTCCAACGGCACACAGTTAATACTTTGGCGAAGAGGGTTCTAGCTTGTATTCCCTTCCTAGGTTCCCTCGAACAGTCATTACCCATTAAGGGTAAGTAGTCTTCAAATTGAAGGGGTTGGTCATGAATAGGTAATCTAGGAATTAAGGTGACTTCATGGATGAAGTCCCTATCAATGATTATTTCCCTATCGCCCTAAAGTAATTTAATAAAACCGTATTGTGATAGGCAACCTTCCTCCATGCACTCGTAAAAACGAGTAACTAGATCTGGAAGAGCGTAGGCATTGGAATGATTGAAAATTAAAAAGTTCCACCCTCGCCGTGTGATCTCATCATCAAAATAACTTCCGTACATTGTGTGTGCAAACATTTGGGGAAAATCTCGTTCTAATTGTATGGTTGGTGCCATTCAGAGAGTTCACAGATTTATAAAAAAAAATTAACAGAGATGGAGAGATGATGCAAACCTCCTCTGAAAGATTCAGAGGGAGAAGACACCAAGATGCGGCGGATGTGCGGCTGAATGGTGGATCTGGCGGCGGTTGCGCGGCGCTCTGGAGGAGTCTGCTTGCTCTGGCTACGGCGGCGGCTAGGGTTTGCAGAGAGGAAAATTTTAGGGTTTGTAAAAAAACAGAGAAAGGTCGGGTTTTATTTATAAGGGGAATGTGTTGGTTATTTGCAAAAAATTCCTCCTAAAAAGAGGAAATTATTTGTAAATAACAATTTTTATTTTTCTTTTATTTATTTATTTGTTATTACTGAAAATTTACAAAAAAACCCAAAAAAAATTCTTTTTTTTATTTTCAAAATTTTTTATATTTATTTTGTTTTTATATATAATTATAAGTGATACATACCCCCAAACTTGTTTGAAACAGTGATTTGGCCAGATAATCGAAATTTAGGGGTAGATGGAGGAAGATCGGTCAATGTAGATCGGCTCCTGCAAAAACATGAGCTCCTCCGAAGGGTCCGCAGTGAGGAACGGTTTAAGTCTATGTCCGTTCACTTTAAATAGTGAACCGTCCTCCGGATTTTCTAAATCGACCGCACCGTGCGGATATACGGTGCGTACCAAAAATGGACATTTCCATCGAGATCTGAGCTTGCCGGGATGGAAATGTAACCGAGTGTCATAAAGTAAAACCTGTTAACCAGGTTTGAAAGTCTTGCGCATAAGGTGTTTATCGTGGAACACCTTCGTTCGGTTTTTGACGATTATTGCGTTCTCGTGAGCTTCATCCCGAAGCTCGTTCAATTCGTTCAACTGCAGCTTTCTATTGTTGCCCGCATCTCCCAGAGATAGGTTTAACTCTTTTATTGCCCAAAATGCTCTATGCTCAATTTCAACTGGAAGGTGGCAAGCCTTTCCATAAACAAGTCTATATGGAGACATGCCAAGATCGGTCTTATAGGCAGTTCGGAATGCCCAAAGGGCATCAATAAGTTTTGACGACCAATCTTTACGGTTTTTGGAAACCATTTTCTCCAATATCTGTTTAATTTGCTGTTTCGCCCAATCAGAGCAAATCTCTGTTTGAATTCAAAATTCAAATTTTGAAGCAAAGCTTCAAGTCGCGGGCGCAACGCGCCGCGTGTCTTGCGCTAATACGTCAGCGCAGCGCCCAGAAAGCGCACCCAATCAGAGCAAAGCTCTGTTTAAAGGAAGCAACGCTTCAGCTGCGCTGCGCTCTGCGCTGCGCGACACGTGTCAGCGCAGATGCGCTAGCGCAGTTGCGCTGCGCTCTGCGCTGCGCGACACGTGTCATGCGCTGGGGCATCTGCGCCAAACTAAATTAAGATTTCATGAAATCTTTTCTGTTCCTTCCAAAACCAGAAGATTTTCTTCTGCCTTTGGATCAAAGATCCAGCGTGGGAAAATTCCCAAAAATCATTCAGAAAAGATCTTGTTAACAAATTCAACAAATTTATGGGGCACTATAAATAGGACCCCAGACCTCATTAGAAAGAAAAAAAAGAGGAATTTTCTCGGAAAAATCAAGAACTCTAAGCAGAGAAAACTCTTAGAAGATCTCAAGAAGAAGGTAAAAAAAAAAAACCTTCATGAAGTAGAAGAAAGGCCTTCTAATAGATCATGGATCTAAAAATAAAATGAATGATCTTTATATAAAAAGAAAACAGTGCTTTGCACTTCTTGTGAACCTTCGGTTCTTTAAAAAAAAAACAACAATAAAAATAATAAAATAATAAAAGAATAGTGCTTTGCACTTCTAAGAACCTCTAGTTCTTCGAATAAAGAAGAAATTTATTTTTCTTTGATCTAATTTAGATCAAAAACTTAAACAGTGCTTTGCACTTCCCTTCTTGAATCTAAAAGATTCTTAGTGCTTTGCACTTCCAAACTGCGCCGTTGCGCTCTTAAGAGAGCGCCACGTGTCGGCTGTAGAACCATTTGCGCTAAGCGCCCTTAAGATAGAGCTTTGCTCTCTGGAATTGGCGCAACTCACTGAGAGCGTGCCACGTGTCAGCAGCGCAATAGTGCAGCGCAACAACACAGCGCACTGCGCTGTTGCGCTTGCGCTCGCCAGAGCACGACACGTGTCATCACCATATGAGTTTGCGCTCATCACTTAGCGCAAAGCGCAGATGCATTAAAAAGGGCCAAGCCCAACTAAAGGAAGGCCTAACAGGCTTAATAAAGCGCAAATGCATTATTTTAAGGGGCAGAGCCCAAACCAAAACAGATGCTCTGCATCATTTATAAAGGGGCAGAGCCCAAACAAAATATTCAGAATGCTATGCATTTTAAAAGGGCCAGAGCCCAAACGAGGTAGATACTTTGCATCATCTGCAAATGGGCAGAGCCCAAAATAAATTGATACTCTGTATCTTTTATGGGTAGAGACTAAATAAAAAATGCCATAAAATGTTGAACTGGACTTAGCCCAATCATGGCCATAAGTCCTTAAATTAAATTGACTGAGCAAAATGGCTCTCCTAAATCAATCCACGTCCGGTTTGAGGGTACATCTCCGAACTCCTTTGACATCCATCGTTGTAATCCCTCAATGACGTCAAAGAGGCGACGGGTCCCAACAACCACGAACTAATATCGGACCGGAACGTCCTTAAACTAATATCGGACCAGAACGTCCTTAAACTAATATCGGACCGGAACGTCCTTAAACTAACATCGGACCTAATATCGGACCGGAACGTCCTTAAACTAATATCGGACCGGAACGTCCCTAAACTAATATCGGACCGAAACGTCCCTAAACTAATATCGGACCGAAACGTCCCTAAACTAATATCGGACCGAAATGTCCCTAAACTAATATCAGACCACCACGTCCCTAAACTGGAATATGGACCACTACGTCCTTAAACTGGCAACGGACCAAAACGTCCCTAAACTAATATCGGACCACCACGTCCCTAAACTGGCACAACAGAGCCCAAGTGCTCTTTTGCCGGATCTAAACGGTCCCGTCTAAGTTGATCTTAGCCCTAAATACGGTTAATGTGTCCTTAGATCTTTAAATAAACAATAGAACTCCAAATCAACTTTGGTTCAAGGGTACATCTCTGAACTCCTCTGACGCCTGTCGTTGTAATCCCTCAACGACGTCAGAGAGGTGACGAGTCCCGACGGCCAGATAATTAAATCAATCACTACGTCAAGTCGATCTTAGTCCAAAACAGGGCTAATGTATCCTTGACGATCCAAAACAGGGCTAATGTATCCTTGACGAACGTTTAAGTTGATCTTAGCCGCAACGCGACTAATGTATCCTTAAACCAAAAAACACCAAACCCAAATCTAAGCAAATACGGATTTGGACTAATCCACGTCCTACGGGTGACGACATCACTCAGTCTCCGTATACAATCCACGGGCAACCACGAACAAAACAAACACACACGACACGAAGTGAAATTCTGGAGAAGGAGAAAGTTGTTACCGCGACGCGGCAGCGTAATTAACTGCAGGGGCTTGCGCCTGCAGGGAAGAGCGTCCCCACAATCAAAAACCCCTCACCCTGAGGGGGAATCTGACGAAATCTGCTACATCAGCCGCATCCGTCTAAACCTCCGATACAAGGTGCCATAAATCAACTTGGCATCTTCGGAGAGGTGGACGGATCAAACCAAATAGCATCTGCCCCGAAGCTCAGGCAACGGACGCGAAGTCCGGGCCGCCGTTCGGAGGGGAACAGATTCTGGCACGCCCGGTGGGACCTCTTCCTCTTTCCACTCCACACTTCGTGTGTCGTGTTCGCGAACAAATCGCGGTTTGCTGTGATTGCCTGTGGATTCAAGGTACTAAGATTTGGTGTCTTGCTCCGTGCAGAAAACAGAAGATCAATGGCTTCAAACTGCACTACCTGCAACTGCAACTCTCGCTCCATCCCGTCCGGAGGAGTGACTTATGGGCCTCAGGCGGCCTCTCTTTTCAAGATACCAGTGGAGCAGGTAACTCAAGCCACCACTGGATTATTCTTCAGGGCCATGCTCCCACCAATGAGCTTCGACGCCCCAATGACACTGCAAGAAGCTTCAAAGAAGTCGGTCTTCGATCGACTTACCACTGCCGCGACCCCTCTCAACGGGTCGTCCAACTCCACTGCTTCAGTTTTTAACGGACTAGGCCAGAGCTCTAACAGGCCCATGAAGAAGCCTGCCATACCAGAAGGCGTTATCCCAAAGCGGATAGCCATTCCAACTCACGTTCCTGGAAAAATCACCAAGGTTGCTTCCCATGTTCAGAAGTCCGCTTCTGACAAGTTGGCCGTCCCCGTTCAACGGACGTCGATCTTTAAAAAGCTGGTACCAGTATATTCTGACCAACATAGGGGGCATGAGGAGGTCACCCCTATAGCTGAAACAACTCCATCAGCACGACATGCTCGACGTCGCTACTGGCGCCGAGTTAGGAAGGCTGGGGGCAACTCCCCCTCTAGACTTACTCCTCCAACTCTAATGGTGGAGATCGATACTGCTGTTCCAACCAGGAACAGCTTTGAGTTGCTCAACAAGGTGCGCAGAAACTCTCCTACTGCGATGTTGAAACGAACTCCTTCACCTGTGGAGAATACTCCAGAGAAGAAGCTAGAGCAGCCCCCTCAACGGCTGTCCTCTAAAATTTACAAAGTCTGGCGACAGGTCCAAGAGTCGGTGATCGATCGAGACTGCCTCCGACGACAGAAAAAGATGAAGGTTCGGCAGGGGAAGGATTACTCTGTCAAACCACAAGAAGCAAAAGCTACTCGGGTGCCCACTACAACGGCTCCCTTAACTCCAATCACTCAAAAAAGGAGGCCGCAAAAAGCCCCTGTGTCTTCGGCAAATCGCAAAGACACCGAACACAAACGCCCCAAGTCTGGGGGCATGGTGGTGCATACTGTTTATATGGCTTCTGGAAAGGAGGAAAGCCGCACTTCTACGGGCCACCGACCGCTCACCCGATCCGTGACGAAAGCCCAGGAGCAACAACAAAAGCTTCAGGAAATAATGACTGCAATGGCTGCACTCACGGGGCCAAAAGAGAATCCTGAGACGTCCCTAGATGAACGCCAAGAGGAAGAGACCGACGCTGAGTTCCTCCGCCGAGTATTGGAAAAGAGAGACAAAAAGGCTGCTGAACAAGCAGCCAATATCCAGCGTATGGGCCTCCTCTTCCAGGACATGATAGGGATGATGATACAACCAGATCCCCCGACTGAAGAACCCCCGATCGTCCTTGGAGATGATAGGGGAGAAACATCAAACCCTCAACCCGTTCTATCAACAGCTAAAGAGGATACAATCTCTAAAACTGATCTGGACGAATATATAGCCCATCAAATAAAGGTTTATCACGCGGCCGAAGCAGCCGGCCACGTCGTAAAGACGGGGCGACCGTATCCGGGCTGGTATGACCAAATCAAGTACCCGCCAGGTTATACAATTCCTAAGTTTCATGTCTACAAAGGGACCGGCAATCCCCATCAACATGTTGCCCAATTCAGGGCGCTTTGCGGTAACACCGGCGGCGGCGAAAAGCTTCTGCTTCGCCAGTTCGTTGGAAGCCTATCAGATACGGCGTTCGAATGGTATTCCGAGCTCCCCAACGACTCTATTAAAACCTTTGCAGAGATGGAGCTGCTCTTCACTCAACGCTTTGCAAGTGCCAGTGAGCGTACTCCGATGACGGCGCTGATTAACGCCAGGGTAAAGCCCGACGAGACGTGGGTCCAGTACGCTATACGGTGGCGTAATCTATGGTCTAAGTGTGAACAGCGCATAGAAGAAGCCCCTGCGGTGGGAATGTTTGTTGGAACCCTCGATCCGCAAGCAACCATTTCACAGTTTATGATGTTCTTCAAGCCGACTTCCTTCCAGGCTTTGATCGACAAATTGGCGCAGATGGACCAGATGGGCCATAAACCCCCTCTCCCGAAGCTGGACTCCCGAAACGATAAAGGAAAGGGAAAAGTGATTATAGTCGCTAATGCCCAACAACAACCGAGCGACTCGAAGTCGGTTGCTCGTCCAAACACTACACGCCCATACGTACCCCTTGAGGACAGGATGGGACGTGCTTACTCCTTTCCCCGTGATAAAACGAGGAGGCTATTTGAGCTGGCATTGTGCAACATGCTCATAAATCTGCCAGATCCAAAACGTCCGTCGCAACCAAGTGACGTCAACGAGCCTAATTACTGCCCTTATCATCGAGTGCTAGGACATCCGATCGAAGACTGTTACGTTTTCAAAAATTGGCTTGAAAACCAGTACCGCCATGGCAAATTTGCGCTATCCGACAAATGGAAGGTGAATCCCCCGCAGCCCCACACCTCTAAGGGGACGAATACGCCGGGGGCAACATGCTCCGTTGTTGAAGAAACTCCCTGGGAAGTCGTATTATCGGCCAAAACGAGGAGAATGCTAAATGATCTTCAGACCTGTCCAGCGGTCAAGTGGAAGAACCCCTTGGAACCGCAGGTTATAGAGGGGATGTTGAAGCCACGTCCGACTCCGAAGACCGATGGTGGTAGTTCAAGCGTTCATAACCAGTCGTCAAAATCTTCGAAAAAGAAGAAGAAGAAATCTAAGAAGCCCGTGAAGCCCGGCGACAAGCGCACGGACTTACAAAAGCAAATTGACGCACTGGATGAGTACAACCAAAAAGCGCGGACTCCCATTACGCTCCAAGATTTCCTTGATCATATCTTCCAAAAAGAAGATGAGGGAGAAACTTCATCGGATGAATCCAACGAATATGTGGCAAGCTGTCATATGGTCTCCCATTCAGTCACGAACGATGAAGGGACTTCTAGCACTGAAATGCCGGGGGCAAATGCCGAATCAAGAGCCCCAGGGTTATCAGTTGAAATGATTGGCGCGTTTCTTGATGAAGCTCGATTGAAAAGCAAAGCTGATCAAGAACGCGAGACGGCTATATTCGAAAGGGGCAAGCGCCAGCGACTTGAGGAAAGAGCCGAGATGATCCTGCTGGAGCAAAATGCCTCCACCGCTGACAAAAGCCAATCCAAGATAAAAAAGAAGTTTGCTAAGGCCATATCGATGGGCATGAAGCTACCGCCTTCCGAAGAAAAAGTTACTGGCGCGGTAGAAATGCACCCCTCTTATTGCTTATATCATCAGAAGGTTTCGCACCCCACTCAAGAGTGCAAAGCTTTCGATAAAAGGTGGCAAGGATACGTCGCTAATCAACAACGCTTTAAACGGGAAAAGCGTAAGATTCGTCGGGAACAAAGAAACACGACCAAAGAGCTTGAAAGAACTGCCAGCAACTGTCGCATGGTTAACACTGTCGGGTCACAAGTGCCTACATTTGGGAGCGACTCTGACGAAGAGCTAGAGCTTGCCCCTCTCTTTAAAGAGTCAACTTCGGGAAAAGAAGAGGAGCCAGTGGTTTGCGAGAATATCCGGCTGCGGAATCGAACACTGCCTGAAAAGAACCTCGGACCCTCGAGTAGAAAAGACAAAGGGAAAGAGAAGGTCTCTGAAGATATCGCTTTGGATGACCAAGTCGCGGAAGAGTTAACCGCCAAAAATCCGCCGAAGAGAAGTAAGGTGGATTACAACGTTCTGGCACATCTGAGGAAACTGCCCTCGCAGCTCAGCGTCCTTGATGCCTTGTTACTATCAAAGGAGGCGAGAGACTCTTTGATTAATGCGCTACAAGATCCGGACCAGTTCCAAGCCTTCTTAGCCGAAGAAAAGATGAAAGACGAATTAGAGGAAGTGCACACAGCCGACGTTGCTTTTGGTGATGAAGACCTCCTCCTCGGGACGTGTGAACACAATCGCCCCCTTTATGTCTCAGGATACTGCCATGACATAAAGATAGGCAAAATCCTGGTCGATAACGGATCATCTGTCAATCTACTGCGAGTGTTAAAAGAGATTTGCATGAGCGTCCAACACCTCGCCCGAGACAAAATCACTATCTCCGGTTTCGACTCCCAATCCTCAAAAACTCTTGGATCTGTGATATTGACGTTACGCTTCGGACTACTTGTAACAAATATTAAATTCCATGTCATAGATGCCAAGACGTGCTATAATGCTCTGCTCGGCCGACCATGGCTACACGAGTACAATATCATCCCTTCTACATAGCATCAGTGCATGAAGTATTGTAGGGATGGCCTCGAGTACACAGTGGCGGGAGAACTGAATCCGTTTTCCGTAAACGAGGTCCGCAAATACGAAGACGCCAAATACTTCTTACCGGATTTCGAAGATACGGAGAAGTGTCATAAGCCGGAGAACAAGACTAGCGCCACCATCCCTATCTTCAGCAGTGACACCGAGGACGAAGAGGATATAATTTATGCGGATCCATCCCAATCCGCCAAGCCAGGACCATCCATTCCTTCATTGATATTTGGTAGTGATTCGGAGGATGAAATTCATGCTGTATTCCCTGCTCGGCTTTCAATACGGGCTTCCGCTGATGAAGAGAGGAGTTTGCAGATAACCATGGTGCCGCTTGAACATTACAAAGAACTGGATGCACTCGACACCAACAGCGTAGAAGAACTGCAGACCTTCTATATCCCTCCCGGACGAAAAGGCGAGAAGGCAATCCTATTCTACCGTTCTGAAGAAAACAAGGTGGAAAAAGAAATTTGGCATGGCGCGGATCCCACGCTTGACAGGCTTCAGCCTATCCGTCTTCCCAGATATTATACCGAAGGTTTGAAGAAACTGCTGAAACGCCAGGGGATGTCCTTCACACAGACCATTAGGAAAGCCAAATTCTATGACAAGGTCTGGAATATTCCAGGGACTCAATGCAAACTGCCTAACGGGAGAGTAGAAACAAAAGGGCTTGGGTACATCCGGTCAAAGAAACGGGAGCTAGTAAATAGCTGTTATGTTATGTATGACTTCGACGAAGAGGCGGACGCTCAATGGGAGGACGCTAATCCTGAGCCAGCAAAAGTTCCTGATACAAAACCGCCCAGTCCATCATTTGAAGACCAGATGAGCAAACTTATAAGGGATGCGAGTCAAAAAGCCCGAGACGATCACAATCGTGAAATGGCAATCTATGAGAAAGCCAAGACACGGCACCTCTTTCAACAGGCGGTGAAGGAAGAAAATGCCGCTCCTTGTCAACCTGCTACAAAATAGGTTCGACGCGAAAACAAAAACAAGTCGAAAGGCAAGAGAGGCGCTCGACAGCCACAAAACAGAGCTAAGAAGCCACGTATCCGAGAGTCGAGCGTTATTGACTTAGCCCTCGGGAAGAAAATGGGTCGAGCATACTCATTTCCTCGGAACAAAACGAGGAAGATATTCGATCTCGCTCTAAAACATCAAATGCTTACGTTGCCAGAGTCTAATCATCCTGAGCACGCAGGCGAGGTGTTCGAGCCAAATTATTGCTTTTACCATCGAGTAATGGGACACCCTCTTGAAGATTGCTTCACCTTCAAGAATTGGGTTGAAGATCAGTATCAGCTAGGCAAATTCGCGTTTTCTGATAGTTGGAGGGGAGCGCCGCCGCAAAAGCACGAACCCGAAAACGTAAGGATAGAACCAACTCCGCATTGGGATTGGCAAAAAATTCGCACCTGCCATGTGATAACAATATTAAAAGAAGGGTCCGAAGATATGAACAACCTCCCTTGGTGCTTTGAAAGCGGCAGCGATGAGGTAATCTCAGAATTTCCCCCAGCTCCGAAAGAACTGGAAGATGGAATCCATACCACTGCAGATAATCTCAAGAAAATTGAGTTGGGAACGGCAAATGATCCGCGACCGACATTCATCAGCGAGCTGCTATCTGAAGAAAGGGTGGCTGCGTTAAAGGATGTGCTTTTACAGCACAAAGACTGCTTCGCGTGGAACTATTCCGAAATGCCGGGACTAGATCCAGAAAATGCTGTACACAAATTGGCGATATCCCCGGACATCAAGCCAGTCAAACAAGCGCCGAGAAGAATGCGACTCGAGCTTGAGATGAGCATCAACGCCGAGGTCAAGAAGCTGATCGACTCTGGCTTCATCCAGGAAGTTCAATACCCTGAATGGATCGCCAACATCGTCCCAGTGATGAAGAAAAATGGGACAGTGCGCATATGTGTGGACTTTCGAGATCTCAATAAAGCTTGCCCGAAGGATGACTTCCCAGTGCCGGTCACTGAACTAATGATAGACAACACATCCACTCATGAGGTTTTCTCCTTCATGGACGGCTCATCGGGGTATAATCAAATAAAAATGCATCCTGAAGATCAGAAGCACACAGCCTTCAGGACCCCTCTTGGTATATTTTGTTACAAAGTAATGCCCTTCGGTTTAAAGAATGCCGGCGCTACTTATCAGAGGGCCATGACAAAGATCTTCGATGACCTTATACACGAAATCGTTGAATGCTATATCGACGATCTCGTGGTTAAAAGCAAATCATACGAGGAACATCTCGAGCATCTGAAGACTGTATTTCAACGCCTTCGGCAATACAATTTGAAGATGAACCCTCTTAAGTGTGCATTCGGAGTTTCCTCAGGCAAATTCCTGGGATTCGTTGTTCGACACCGAGGTATTGAAATAGATCCGTCAAAGATTAAAGCGATCATGGAAATGCCTCCGCCGAGGACTCTCAAACAGCTTCGGTCTCTCCAAGGGAAACTCGCATACATACGGCGATTTATAGCCAACCTTTCAGGAAAGTGCCGTCCCTATAGTCACCTGATGAAGAAGGGAACCCCATTCGTTTGGGATCAAAAATGCCAAGGCGCACTGGATGAGATCAAGCAATACCTGCAGAACCCGCCAGTGTTGGCTGCTCCGGTTAAGGGAAAGCCTCTCATTCTTTATACAACCGCCCTCGAAGGTTCCTTGGGCGCATTATGGGCACAAGAGAACGATCAAGGGAAAGAGAGAGCACTCTACTACTTAAGTCGAGTTCTACTGGGGGCAGAAAGCAATTACTCTCCCATTGAAAAACACTGCCTGGCGTTGATCTTTGCAATAACAAAGCTTAGGCACTATGCGTTGGCGCACGAGGTCCGTCTTATTTCAAAAGTGGACCCCCTTAAATATCTAATGTCAAAATCCATATTGACAGGGCGACTCGCTAAATGGGCCCTGCTCTTGATGGAATTTTCGATAACATATCAACCTCTCAGGGCAGTAAAAGGCCAGGCCATCGCCGACTTCCTTGCTGAGCATCCCATACCTGCCGATTCTCCTTTAAATTGCGATTTGCCAGACAGACATGCGTTTGACGCGATCGACAGTGGTGATACCCGTTGGGAGCTTTATTTCGATGGAGCATCTTCCATGAAAAAGCACAAACAAAGTACCCCTATAATTAAATCGGGGGTAGGACTCATCTTTGTGACTCCACAAGGAGGAATAATGCGCTTCGCCTTCTCCTTAACAGAGCCGAGAACGAATAATGAAGCTGAATATGAAGCTTTGATAGCAGGCCTCGAGATCGCCATTGATATGGGGATTGAAAGCCTCCTCATATATGGGGACTCCCAACTGGTCGTCAGTCAAGTGAACGGCGATTACCAAACATGCAAACCGGAATTGGTAAAATACGGTGAAAAAGTGCAACAACTGCTAACCCAAATTCCCTCCTATACTTTGGAGAGCATACCGCGCGCGGAAAACAGCAAAGCGGACGCACTAGCCAAACTTGCTAAAGAACTGGCGGACGAGAACCTCGACGACGTTAGAATCGTGGTACAAAGCCGTCGAGTGCTTGCCCCAACAGAAATACATCCAGAATCATATAAAGAAAAGGGAGCAGCTGAGCAGGCGACCCTACAAATAAAAGATCATGAGAAGGCCGAG
Organism: Agapanthus africanus; assembly: GCA_030015575.1. Lineage (NCBI taxonomy): Eukaryota > Viridiplantae > Streptophyta > Magnoliopsida > Asparagales > Amaryllidaceae > Agapanthus > Agapanthus africanus. The sequence continues at coordinate 649,951,253 of JASDDO010000031.1, read as the reverse complement.
GACTGGAGAGAAGTCTTCATAGATTACTTCAAATTCCACCGAATGCCTGAAGAAGCGTCCATAAGACATCAGCTCGTGAAACGAGCTCTGTCTTTCGCATTCGTCAACAACACTCTATACAGGAGGTCATTCGATTTTCTGTGGTTGAGATGCCTAGGACCTGACGAAGCGAGGAGGGTCGTCCAAGAGGTTCACGACGGACTCTGCGGTTCCCACCAAGCAGGCCCTAAGATGAAGTTGAAGATAAAACGGATGGGCTACTACTGGCCCACGATGATGCATGATTGCCTGGAGTACGCGAGGCAGTGTCATTCATGCCAAATTCATGGGGACTTCATCCATCAGCATCCCAATCCACTACATCCAACAGTGGCTAGCTGGCCGTTCGAGATGTGGGGAACCGACATAGTCGGCCCCATCGAACCAGCATCGTCCAAGGGACATCGTTTCATCTTGGCGACGACTGATTACTTCTCCAAATGGGCAGAGACGGTACCTTTGAGGGAAGTGAAGACGGAAAACATCCTCCATTTCTTCAAAACGCATGTCATATACCGGTTTGGAACCCCAAGAAGGACATCTCTGATAATGGGCCCGCCTACCGAAGTCATAAAATTAGCCGCTTCGCACAGCAGCACAATATAGACTGGAGATATTCCTCGGTTTATAATCCGCGAGCTAACGGTCTAGCTGAGGCCTTCAACAAGACCTTGACGAAAATCATGAAAAAGACAGTGTCCCGAAATAAGAGAGACTGGCATGAAAGGCTGCAAGAAGCTCTCTGGGCGTATCGAACTACATTTAAAACGGCCACAAACACAACGCCATACGCGTTGGTATTTGGGACGGAAGCAGTACTCCCTCTCGAGATAGAATTACCCTCTCTACGAGTGGCAGTCCACTACGAGCTGACGGACGAAGAAAATGCTCACCTTCGGCTTGAGGAGCTTGACGCCCTTGATGAAACCCGACTCATAGCGCAACAAAATCTCGAGGCCTATAAAGCAAAGATGACGCGCTCATATGAAAGACTGACCCGACCGAGGACATTTCGCCAAGGCGAGCTTGTGCTAGTGGTCAAAAGGCCTATGATCCCCAATCGCGCCAAGCGGGGAAAGTTTGAGCCAAACTATGAAGGACCGTACATCATAGATAAGGTCTACCAAGATGGAGCCTATCTACTCATGGACATGCACGGTGAAAGACCTTTCAGGCCAATAAACGGCCGCTTCCTAAAGAAATATTATGCTTAATAAGCCACGGCTTAGGTCAATGATAGATGACGATGACTATGTCCGCTCGCTATCTTCCTAAGCTCAAGCTTTATAAGCAGTGGCCAGCCTTCTCCACGACGGACCGAAACGTCCTTAAACTAACGCCGGACCGAAATGTCCTTAAACTAATAGCAGACCGAAACGTCTTTAAACTAATACCGCAGCATCCTTAGGCTGACGAGATAAAAAAAACGGTATGTCCATAAGCAAAATGGGCGCGGATGAAAACCCGAAAGGGCTCCGTGAGTAAAAAACAGCAGGGCTACCGGCGAGTGTATGTGAAAACCTGAAAGGGCGCAACCTCGTTAAGAAACACTTATAGGGTCCTCTCGACCCTGTAAGGAGAAACCACCTGCGTGAGATCCTTACGACTCACAAAGGAGCAACACACTTAGGGATCCTCACGATTCCTAAGGAGAAAATACACTTGCGAGATCCTCACGACTCGTAAGGAGAACTCTCTTATGGGACCCTCACGGCTCATAGGGTTTGAAAGTCTTAAGTCACAGAGACCTAAACCTGTGCTTAAGCAAACCCCCACAACCTTCCAATGTTGCCCTACAAGTGGTCCAATATTGGCCCTTGTATACAATCCACGGGCGCGAATAAACGTTTCCCTAACCAAGGTCCATCCATGACTGGGAATACGTTCGTATGATAAACAACCCTTATAAATCCCCTCGATTTATGAGGAGAAAACCTTCCTGTAGGATCCTTACGACTTACAGAAGAACAAAACACTTAGGAACCCTCACGGTTCCTAAGGAGAAAATACACCTACAAGATCCCCACGACTTGTAGGGAGAAATACCTTCACGAGACCCTTACGGCTCATGAAGTCAAAAGCCTTAGCCGACGGGATCCTAACCCTGGTCGCTAAGCCTCCTTTGTTCAACAACGACAGAGGCAAATGATGATTCGCTCCTGGTAATATCCCAGTTGCAGCGGTGCTGATGCCGAAATCGGTGTCCAATTTCAGGTTGACGGCGAAAGCCAGTAGGCCGCTCATGCATACGAAATAGCCGAAATGATAGGGCAACTTGCAATAAAAAGCAGCAAGTAAAATGTATACATGCAAAATAGCCGAAATGATCGGGCAACTCGTAATAAAAAGCAACGAGTAAAGATAAAATAAAAAGCCGAAATGATTGGGCACCGCGAAAAATAGCCGAAATGTTTGGGCAATCGCGACCTTCGCGATATAAAAGCTGAAATGATAGAGCATCGCGGAAATAAAATAAAACAAAAATAAGAAATGATGAAACTTCGGCCCTACAGTTAAGATCACATCGATCCCTGTATACAATCCAAGGGCGCAAACAAAGAAGAAACCATACTTCCCCAGCGGATTCCGTCAAACGACGAAGCCAAACCTCAACGGTTCATTTCAACCGAAGAAGCCAGTGACTTCAACAAAAATCCTCGACTCACGGATACAAACACTCCTTGACGAGAGCCTCCTGATCCGCGTCGACCCGCAGAGCCACCAGCGCCTCCGTAGGAACCCTCGACTCGTTTCAAACCCCAAGGACACAAATAATCCTTGGCGCTCGGGAAACAAATAATCCCGGCAAATTCCTCGACTCACGGATACAAACACTCCTTGACGAGAGCTTCCTGATCCGCGTCGACCCGCAGAGCCACCAGTGCCTCCGTAGGAACCCTCGACTCGTTTCAAACCCCAAGGACACAAATAATCCTTGGCGCTCGGGAAACAAATAATCCCGGCAAATTCCTCGACTCACGGATACAAACACTCCTTGACGAGAGCTTCCTGATCCGCGTCGACCCGCAGAGCCACCAGCGCCTCCGTAGGAACCCTCGACTCGTTTCAAACCCCAAGGACACAAATAATCCTTGGCGCTCGGGAAACAAATAATCCCGGCAAATTCCTCGACTCACGGATACAAACACTCCTTGACGAGAGCTTCCTGATCCGCGTCGACCCGCAGAGCCACCAGTGCCTCCGTAGGAACCCTCGACTCGTTTCAAACCCCAAGGACACAAATAATCCTTGGCGCTCGGGAAACAAATAATCCCAGCAGATCCCTCGACTCACGGATACAAACACTCCTTGACGAGAGCCTTCTGATCCGCGTCGACTCGCAGAGCCACCAGCGCCTCCGTGGGAACTATCGACTCGTTTCAAACCCCAAGGACACAAATAATCCTTGGCGCTTGGGAAACAAATAATCCCTCGCAAAACTTCTCAACTCGCGGATACAAACACTCCGTGACGAGAGCTTCTTTGACTCACATCTCGGGCAGTAAGGATTCAAAAACTTGCTTCCTGAACAATGGGACCCTGCAAGTCAATCCTAAATGGTCTCTTGCATACTATTCACGGGTCTCACTCTCTGAAGTCGATTCTCGACAAAGAGGGAAACAACCACTTACGAATCCTCTCGACTCGTAAGAGGGAAAATTCTCTTATAGGATCCTTACGACTTATAAGAGAAAACCACACTTAGAAATCCTCACGATTCCTAAGGAGAAAATCCACCTGCGAGATCCTCTCGATCCGTAGGGAGAAAAGCCTCTATGAGACCCTCACGGCTCATGGAGTTGAAAAGTCCTAGGCGGCAGATCTGAACCTGCAGTCTAGGCCATTGTTATTTCTGGGAGAAATGAATTTACTCGAAAAAGCGAAGAAGTGACACCAGACATTACAAAAAGGTGTACCTTTTATTCATAAACTTGATCAAATACAGGATACATTATGTCAAAAGATAAAAAAATATATATACATATACATTCTTTTATCTATAAGTACGAACGATACAAAAATGGATAGCTACTGAGGAGGAAGTGTCTTTAGTAAGTTCACAAGCTGCTCTCGCACTTCCTTCAGCACTTCCTCTCGAGTGACAGCCGCGGCCACCTCCGCCTCCACCTGAGCCCGCTGTCGCAAGAAAGATGAAAGTTGCTCCTGTACCGCCTGCTGGGCTGCTTCCTGGCTGGCTGAAGCTCGCTCGACAACGTTAAGTTTATGCCTCAATGATAATCCTTCGGAAAGGCATTGCAGGAGGCCCTCAAAGATAACCTTCAGCCGTGCAGCATTGGCCTCCACCCGAGCATGCAGTTGAGCGGACCTGCTCGAAGCATCATCACGCTCCTTGCGCCTTGAAATAACTTCTTGTTCGAGATGACGGAAGTAAGAAGCGCTCTGCTCAATCCACGCAGTCCTCTGATTATTGGCAGCCACAATCTCGGGAGTGGGACGCAACGACTCCAATTGAAATAGGCAACCCTCGATCTCCTTACAATGGTTAACCCAAGACACAATGATGCTCTCATTATGAAAGTTCACGAGTATCGCTAACATCGGGTTAACCACCATAGCGAAGTCTGCGGCAGAGGTAGGAGTTTCAACGTCGAGTTCCTCGACATAGTCACTCAACATGCGCAGACTATTCGCGGCGCCTTTTAAAGACAGACTCCTCAGATAAGGACCCGCTGGCATTGTGACGCGAGATTCGAAGGACGCCGAAGCCAGAACGACAGCTGAAAGAGACAGGATGCGATCAGATAACAGTACAGAAAATAGAGGGGGGAAAGCTACCAATATGACGGTCATTGTACCAGTTGAGACAGGTGGCAAGGTCGGAAGGGCTGGCGGCGCAGCTGATCTTTCATCCCCTCCTTCAATCTGTAGCACTGCAGTTGAGATGAGAAAAAGAGTCTAGAGACAATTCCGTCAATAAGAAATAAGAAAGGAAGGATGTCAACGGAAATCATACTCACCAACGCCACTAGGGGAAGAAGCAAGCTTAGACGGGAAGGAGAAGTACGGCAGCAACATCTGATGTACATGATCAAAAAGCGCTCCTGAGAACACGACAGTGTGACTTTAGTACGCGAATTAGATATCTGGAAAACAAGATTACTAAATCGCAAACATATACCTTCCAACACCTTCGAGGGTATGAGGGAAAGTTGAGAGGTGACCACCGCCAAAGCGGTCATCGAAGGCGCTCCCTCAAGCGGTGGGGCATCGGCACTAGCTGCACCTGCATTGCGAAAAGGTAGACTTGTCAGAAATGGTTGTAAAGTAAAGAAAAGCAGCCACTTAGGGTTTACCTGGGGAGCTCCCGGCAGAAACGGAGGCGACTCCCTCCTCTATTGACATAAGATCGCCGCCTGTAGCCTCATCGCCCGACTTGATGGGGACCGTTGTCGTACTCGCGAGACCTGGAGACGGCGGAGGACCATAGATGGGGAGGGCAATGACTGGAGTATTGCCAGATTCCAGAGAAGGCGCGGTTGGTTCGTCTTCGGGAATCATGGCCACCTCACCCACTACTCTCTCAGGTTCAGTAGTGGCGGTCGTATCGCCCACCATCGCCAGGGGATCGCCGGCCTCGAGCGCTTCATTCGCCACCACCCTGGACTCATCTATAATGATCATATCATCTGCCACCGCTTCAGGTCCGGCATCAATGACCTTCTCGGCGGCAGGCCCCTCGGACTCCACTTCAGGCTCCATAGCCTCGACGATACTGCCCACTGTCGGCTCGAGTTCGGCAGGCACCGCCTCCCCCGCTCCCCTAAGATCGACGGCCCCCGCCTCTCCTTCGATCGGACTTGGCCCTGCAAAGATAAGAGATATAAGGACCAACGATATTAAAATCCTTATAACAAAAAAGAAACCCTGAGAGAAATATTACCTGAAGCGGATCTACCATTTGCGCTCCGAACTGCTCGAGCCACCTCCCTGCGGGCAGTGGATAGGGCGACAGGGGCCTCTTCTGAAGGAGTACCAGCTCGAGGGGCGGTGCTAGGTCCCACTCCCATGGCCAAGGCAGCCCTGCGCGCCTTCGCCTCACGCCTCAACCGCTTCCTCTCCTCCCGAGCGGTTATGAGGGACCTCTGTGACGCCTCCTTCAAGGCGTCATCATCTTCATTCAGGGATGCCTCCAGAGCCTTTAAGGTATCTCTCATCGGCTCTTCAAGACGAACCTCCTGTGGTGGCCCAAAAGAAGCGGGAACATCGGCAGCTGGTAGGACGTCTGCGTCGCTAGGAGGAAGCGGCATTGAGGTCCCTGCAATTAAAAGGGAAAGGTTAGATCGACCATAACACAAGGAAAACAGAAAAAACTTGATGAGTCGAAACTTACTAAGGCCCACAGATGCCCTAGCACGTTCCTCCTCCTGAAAGGTCTTCAGAGAAGCGGCAATGGCTTCTTCATCGGTGACGCCTGTTGAAAGAAAAGAAAGAAGAGCGTTAGTCAAAAGTAATGAAATAAGGAAGAAAATACGTTACAGTAAAGAAAAAGTGACTAGTAGCTACCTGATTGCGCAAGCTTAGCCAACCACGCATCACGCTTCACCAGCCATGCTGAAGCTCTGAGAGCAGCTTCCAAGTCTGTATCGTCCGGCGGCGGCATCACTAATCCCGCGTTAGTCCCATATTCGAGCAGACCCTCGGAATAAGGAGCGTGGGGTTCCTGGCCGAACGCAACGTCAGCGGCGAAGAGCGACTTCTTTTTCTTTTGCCCTCCAACCCTAGGCTCACGGGGAAGCGACTTACGCTTGGCAGCCGCTTTGGGACGACGGGTCCCGATGTCCGCACCCACGCCAGACTCCGGCGAGGATACAACCACTGTTTCCGCCTGAGGGCGGGGTGCAGGAGGTGCATCCGCAATATCGGGGAGCGGCAATTCACATGGAGGACTTTGCGCACGAGATGGTCTGCTCCCAGCATCTTTTAAGGGAGCGACTATTGGAGTCCTTGGCACCAGAGGAGCGTTGCGATCGCTACCTGGAGGTGCACCCTTACGGTCGATCAGCAACCGCCTTTCCTCCTTTATGACCGCTCCCGTCGAATGACTATACCATTCTGTGTATACCATAAGAAGTCGGGGGGCGCAAGCCGGCTCACTGATAAAAAAGTGAGAGCCCGTGTTTAGACGCAAGAAGTGATGCAGCGCTCTCTCCGTCCCTTCTTCGGTCGCAGCGGGTTCCGATAAAAAGGCCTCCAACGGTACCCCTTGGTTATAGCTCAGCTGTTGGGCGAAACGATGCGGGTTATATCTCATGAAGATCGCTCCCCCGTCCTGCCTAAACACCAAAAAGCCCGGTCTGATAGAATATAAGTGAAGGATCTCCCGAGCCGTTAAAATCGAAGCGCCATCCCTAAAAGTGTCTTGCAATGGCCGCACTGCAGTGGTGGACGTTTTTCCAATGGTCAACACCTTGTCAATAAAAGACACACCGGTTCCAACGGTGTGTCTTTTAAAGGAGTAAACTCCTGGCATCTCGCGGCGACGGATTTACAATTGATGCGCCGATCAACTGTAGAAGGCGAGGAAAAATGCACCTTTCATAGAATGAGGGCCTTTTATGCATGCCAAAAACACCCGCTGTATGTAGTTCGAGCCACGACATGAAGTAGTGCATTAGGAAAACCACGTGCAACGCCCCAGGTTCATTAGCATCTGCCGCTCGGCTAAGGCCGTGATATAAATGCGCCAAGCCGGCGATCCCAACGGCCACCTTTACCCCGATAGCCATTCGGTGGGCCGGATAAAAAACAGAGGGCCGCATGCGGTGAGAGTGCATTGGAAGTGCAAACCAACTCAGCCAAAGCCCAAGAAATCCCAAAAAGAAGGCCTCCTCGTCCATCTCGGGGGCTGCGACTTCCGCAAAAGACATGGTTGAGGAGTTGGGAAGAAAAAAGTTCTTTTGATCTATGTCTTTCGCTGGCAGGTTATCCAAACCTAAGCCGAAAGGATCCTCAAGGTTGGCAAACTTGGCAGTCTTCGCCGAGAGGATGTTTGGATGAAGGAACCGAGCAATAAAATCCTCAAAATTAACTCCCCAGCTCCCATGCTCAACGAAAAGGGCCTCATAGATGTTCAACACCTTGATCAGACTTGGAAACTGATGTTGAACGGCGTTCTCCGGCGTGAGCTCCCTTAGCATCGGCTTGGCACCAAAGATGTACTCATCCGGCGGGAGCAACTCTTCATAATGCTCCCCCATAGCCGGTAGGCCAGACACCTCCGTAAACTCTTCCAACGAGATGGACACCTCCCGATCCATGGCAAGGAAAGTATGAGTAGGTATGTTCCACTGCTCCAGGAAGGCCTTGAACCACCAAGTAGGAAGCGTAGGATACTGGAAGAGTGAGACGTAGACTGCGGTGTACAGTCCTAGTCTTATCAACTGCGACTTCCTCGTCGACAGGATATACCGGGCCCACGGCAGATAGCCAACCGGGTGGCGGGGGATCAGATCAATGTTATATGATTGCCCCCAAGGTCTCGCTTCGCCCTGACAGATACGGCGTCCTAGGATATCTAAAACCATAGGACGCTGGACCGGGATGGCATCTATGGCCGGATGAAGAAAACCCTTCGATGTCCAATCCGTCATCTCCGCGGCATACTGCACCGGGGGTGGGCTAGCGTAATGAATAGCCGTTATGGGCTCCGACGGCACCGCACATGTGAAGCTGCGTCGACCCATAATAATCTGATTGTACCACGACCCCTAAAGGTGGAGACTCTTATACTCCGGGTCGTATGCCTTGATCATGGCCAGGACCTCGCGATCCAAAGGCGCCTCTGGAAATCCCTCCTCTGAGCGGACAAACGGAAATGAAGTGTCTTCAGACATAATCGCTGCAAAAAGAGCAATGTAGCTGTCAGTGTTGTAATCCTAACGCTTGACATTGGAAAAAGAAAATGCATTAATTAAAGTAAAATCAAAATTAATTAATTACACCGCACCACAGTGCAGTGAATAGGAGACCAAAAAGGGACCCATGAAATCTAAATGACAATACGTCAATTAAGGGGACAAACTCATCATTGGATGAGATTGTCAGTTGGCCCCTGGGGGGAACATTCCCATAATAAAAAAAGGGGGAAAGAATCACTAGAGACAAGGAGAAGATCTCCTCTTTTAGAGCAAAGCTCTATCACAGAATGACACTTGTCAAGTTCTGGTCTCAAAAGAATAAAATTCCTTAAAAAAGATCTTAGCTCTATAATACCCCCACCAAAGAGAAAGTTTTGAAAAAAGAAATTTAAAATTAAAATTTCTGGAATCCTGACAAAGGATCCATAAAAGCTTACAGAAAAAAATTCTTCATTTTTTTAAGTCTAAAAGATCTACATTTAATTCAGGAGCAAAGCTCTGTTCATGGGTTAGAACCCATGAACAAGATCTCTGTAGATCTATGAATTCGTGAGAGCAAAGCTCTGTGGATGAAACCCCAAAGGGAATTTCTTTAGATCAAAAGATCTATGAGAGCAAAGCTCTGTGGGTTAAAATTGACTTAAATTAATTTAACTGGGTTTTAAATTAAACATTACCTAAAGTTTTCTAAAAAACTTTGGGAAATGAGAGCAAAGCTCTAAAGTTCTGAAAGCAAGAGCAAAGCTCTGGAGTTCTTAAGCAAGAGCAGAGCTCTGAAAATCTAAAAACTAGAAAATGGTGGAGAATTTTTAAGAGCCACAGGCCCTATTTATAAGGCGCTTACGCCTCTTGAGATTCCCCCTTAATCCAACGGTCGGGGGGGTTGCCACCGTTACACTCACGTGTGCGCCACGTGAGCGCAACGGTGGGGGCGCATTTGTTTCGCCCAATCAGAGCAAAGCTCTGTTTGAATTCAAAATTCAAATTTTGAAGCAAAGCTTCAAGTCGCGGGCGCAACGCGCCGCGTGTCTTGCGCTAATACGTCAGCGCAGCGTCCAGAAAGCGCACCCAATCAGAGCAAAGCTCTGTTTAAAGAAAGCAACGCTTCAGCTGCGCTGCGCTCTGCGCTGCGCGACACGTGTCAGCGCAGATGCGCTAGCGCAGTTGCGCTGCGCTCTGCGCTGTGCGACACGTGTCATGCGCTGGGGCATCTGCGCCAAACTAAATTAAGATTTCATGAAATCTTTTCTGTTCCTTCCAAAACCAGAAGATTTTCTTCTGCCTTTGGATCAAAGATCCAGCGTGGGAAAATTCCCAAAAATCATTCAGAAAAGATCTTGTTAACAAATTCAACAAATTTATGGGGCACTATAAATAGGACCCCAGACCTCATTAGAAAGAAAAAAAAGAGGAATTTTCTCGGAAAAATCAAGAACTCTAAGCAGAGAAAACTCTGAGAAGATCTCAAGAAGAAGGTAAAAAAAAAACCTTCATGAAGTAGAAGAAAGGCCTTCTAATAGATCATGGATCTAAAAATAAAATGAATGATCTTTATATAAAAAGAAAACAGTGCTTTGCACTTCTTGTGAACCTTCGGTTCTTTAAAAAAAAACAACAACAATAAAAATAATAAAAGAATAGTGCTTTGCACTTTTAAGAACCTCTGGTTCTTCGAATAAAGAAGAAATTTATTTTTCTTTGATCTAATTTAGATCAAAAACTTAAACAGTGCTTTGCACTTCCCTTCTTGAATCTAAAAGATTCTTAGTGCTTTGCACTTCCAAACTGCGCCGTTGCGCTCTTAAGAGAGCGCCACGTGTCGGCTGTAGAACCATTTGCGCTAAGCGCCCTTAAGATAGAGCTTTGCTCTCTGGAATTGGCGCAACTCACTGAGACCGCGCCACGTGTCAGCAGCGCAATAGTGCAGCGCAACAACACAGCGCACTGCGCTGTTGCGCTTGCGCTCGCCAGAGCACGACACGTGTCATCACCATATGAGTTTGCGCTCATCACTTAGCGCAAAGCGCAGATGCATTAAAAAGGGCCAAGCCCAACTAAAAGAAGGCCTAACAGGCTTAATAAAGCGCAAATGCATTATTTTAAGGGGCAGAGCCCAAACCAAAACAGATGCTCTGCATCATTTATAAAGGGGCAGAGCCCAAACAAAATATTCAGAATGCTATGCATTTTAAAAGGGGCAGAGCCCAAACGAGGTAGATACTTTGCATCATCTGCAAATGGGCAGAGCCCAAAATAAATTGATACTCTGTATCTTTTATGGGTAGAGCCTAAATAAAAAAATGCCATAAAATGTTGAACTGGACTTAGCCCAATCATGGCCATAAGTCCTTAAATTAAATTGACTGAGCAAAATGGCTCTCCTAAATCAATCCACGTCCGGTTTGAGGGTACATCTCCGAACTCCTTTGACATCCATCGTTGTAATCCCTCAACGACGTCAAAGAGGCGACGGGTCCCAACAACCACGAACTAATATCGGACCGGAACGTCCTTAAACTAATATCGGACCGGAACGTCCTTAAACTAACATCGGACCGGAACGTCCTCAAACTAACATCGGACCGGAACGTCCTTAAACTAACATCGGACCGGAACGTCCCTAAACTAATATCGGACCGAAACGTCCCTAAACTAATATCGGACCGAAATGTCCCTAAACTAATATCAGACCACCACGTCCCTAAACTGGAATATGGACCACTACGTCCTTAAACTGGCAACGGACCGAAACGTCCCTAAACTAATATCGGACCACCACGTCCCTAAACTGGCACAACAGAGCCCAAGTGCTCTTTTGCCGGATCTAAACGGTCCCGTCTAAGTTGATCTTAGCCCTAAATACGGTTAATGTGTCCTTAGATCTTTAAATAAACAATAGAACTCCAAATCAACTTTGGTTCAAGGGTACATCTCTGAACTCCTCTGACGCCTGTCGTTGTAATCCCTCAACGACATCAGAGAGGTGACGAGTCCCGACGGCCAGATAATTAAATCAATCACTACGTCAAGTCGATCTTAGTCCAAAACAGGGCTAATGTATCCTTGACGATCCAAAACAGGGCTAATATATCCTTGACGAACGTTTAAGTTGATCTTAGCCGCAACGCGACTAATGTATCCTTAAACCAAAAAACACCAAACCCAAATCTAAGCAAATACGGATTTGGACTAATCCACGTCCTACGGGTGACGACATCACTCAGTCTCCGTATACAATCCACGGGCAACCACGAACAAAACAAACACACACGACACGAAGTGAAATTCTGGAGAAGGAGAAAGTTGTTACCGCGACGCGGCAGCGTAATTAACTGCAGGGGCTTGCGCCTGCAGGGAAGAGCGTCCCCACAATCAAAAACCCCTCACCCTGAGGGGGAATCTGACGAAATCTGCTACATCGGCCGCATCCGTCTAAACCTCCGATACAAGGTGCCATAAATCAACTTGGCATCTTCGGAGAGGTGGACGGATCAAACCAAATAGCATCTGCCCCGAACCTCAGGCAACGGACGCGAAGTCCGGGCCGCCGTTCGGAGGGGAACATTTGCCGATTTGAAATCTCGGCTTGCCTATAAGTTTGGGGATGATAGGGCGTTGACAGCTTGTAAGTTATGGAGTATTTCCGCATTAAGGACTCGAAAGTCCTATTACAAAAATGAGATCCATTATCGCTGATAATTGCGCGAGGATGACCAAACCGCGAAAAAATATTTTCTTTGAGAAATCTAACAACAACCTTGTTGTCATTAGTTCGGCAGGGCACAGCCTCGACCTATTTAGAAATATAGTCAACAGCGAGTAGAATATACATGTTCCTAAAAGAGTTGGGAAACGGTCCCATAAAGTCTATCCCCCAAACATCAAAAATTTCAAAAATAAATATTAGTTGGAGCAGCATTTCATTTCTCCTAGATATCCGGCCCAAGTGTTGGCACCGGGAGCATGTCTTGCAGTAATCATGTGCATTTTTAAAAAGTTGTGGCCAGTAGAAGCCACACTGCAAGATCTTTTCTGATGTCTTTTTGGGGCCAAAATGCCCGCCACACGCTTGATCGTGGCAGAATGACAGCACGCTCTTAAACTCATTGTCGAGGACACACCGACGAATAATTTGGTCGGGACAGTATTTGAATAGATATGGTCCATCCCAGTAAAAATATTTTACCTGGGATAGAAATCTGAGTCTGTCCTGGTTCGACCATTCATTTGGTATAAGTCCGGTGGCCAAATAATTTACAATATCTGCAAACCAAGATTCGCATGACACAGTCAAGAGCTGCTCGTATGGAAAAACGTCTTTAATAGGAATTTGAAGTGTAGGTGAAGAAAGAAGGCGTGAAAGATGGTCGGCGACTACGTTTTCGCATTCTCTCTTGTCTCTGATGACAAGGTCAAATTCTTGTAGTAAGAGGATTCAACGTATCAGCCGAGATTTAGCATTCTTCTTCGCAAAAAGATGGCGAAGAGCTGAATGATACGTATAAACGATGACTGGTAAGCCGATTAAATAGGGCCTGAACTTTTCTAATGTAAACACAACAGCTAAGAATTCTTTTTCAGTTGTTGTGTAATTTAATTGGGCCTCGTTCAAGGTTCGGCTGGCGTAATAAATTACATGCGGCATATTATTTATGTGCTGTCCAAGAACAGCACTAATGGCGAAATCAGATGCATCGCACATAATTTCAAATGGATGCATCCAGTCAGGAGATGAAAGAATGAGAGCGGAAGTAAGTGAGTTTTTCAATGACTCGAACGCTTTCATACAGTTTGAGTCGAAATCAAATGTGGTGTCCTTAGCCAATAAAAGAGTCAAGAGTCTAGCTATCTTACTAAAATCCTTGATGAACCGTCTATAGAAACCGGCATGGCCAAGGAAGGCTCGAATGTCTCGGACGCATTTTGGAGGAGGAAGATTGGAAATGACTTCAATCTTAGATTTATCTACCTTAATGCCATTTTGCAAGATAATATGTCCTAAGACAATACATTCTCGAACCATAAAGTGGCATTTCTCCCAATTTAAAGTAAGGTTCTTATCCCTACACTGGGTAAGAACTGTGTCTAAATGTAGCAAACACTCATCAAAGGAGTCGCCGAAAATGGAGAAATCATCCATAAAAATCTCCAAGAATTTTTCCACCGTGTCTGAAAAAATGCCCATCATACACCGCTGGAAAGTAACGGGTGCATTGCATAACCCAAAGGACATGCGATGGTAAGCAAACGTACCGAAGGGACAAGTGAATGCGGTCTTGTCTTGGTCCTTTTCGGCGATGGGAACTTGATTATAGCCGGAGTAGCCATCCAAAAAGCAGTAAAATTCATGCCCAGCCAATCTTTCTAGCATTTGGTCAATAAAAGGTAAAGGAAAATGGTCTTTCCGTGTCGCGGCGTTGAGTTTTCTATAATCGATGCAAACTCGCCACCCAGTTTGGGTGTGAGTAGGTATTAACTCATTCGCCTCATTAGTTATGACCGTTATACCCGATTTTTTTAGGACAACGTGAATGGGGCTAACCCACTGGCTATCAGAGATAGGATAAATGATACCACTATCTAGACATTTTACAATCTCCTTTTTAACAGCCTTTTTCATTATAGGGTTTAGACGTCTCTGTGGATCCCTTGCTGGCTTGGCATCATCCATCATATGAATATGATGTTCAACTGTTAGGGGACTAATCGCCTTGATGTCCGCCATAGTCCAGCCAAAAGTTTGCCGATTGTTTTGTAAGACCGTTAAAAGGGCTTTCTCTTGCTCGGGGGCTAGAGAGGCCAAGATGATAACAGGAAGGGTCTCATTCTCACCTAAGTAAGCGTATTTAAGGTGAGACGGCAATAGCTTGAGTTCGAGTTTTTGAGGCGAAACAATTGAAAGTAAAATTGGTGAAACTGTCTCAAACTCGAAAGATTCCAACAAAGGTTCAAAGCGAGTGTAAGCAACCAGATCGGATGGTTCAGCTAACTCATCCGAAAATTCAAAGTATTCAAACTCGGGTGGTGATTCTTCAAAATCGTTCGAAAAAGTGAAACACTCGTAATCATTATCGAGTGTGGAAGCAGTGTCAGATTCAAGGAGGAACGCACTAGTGGTGTCAAAATTGTTGTGATCGAACAGAAATTTTTCGAGCTCACGGTCCTCCTGAGTGATCTCTTGGATCGAGCAAACATCAAGCATATTAACATTAGGTTCGAAGGGCTGATTCCCCAACTTAAAAATGTTGAGTTCAATTGTCATGTTTCCGAAAGATAGGTTCATCGAACCATTTCGACAATTGATCACTGCATTAGAAGTTGCAAGGAATGGTCGATCGAGTATCACCGTAATTTGACTCCGGGGGTTAGCTACAGGCTGTGTGTCTATAACAATGAAATCAACGGGGAATATGAAGTCCCCTACTTTAATCAACACATCCTCTAACTCACCCCTAAGATGGGTGATGGATCGGTCGGCCATTTGAAGAGTATAATGTGTGGGTTTCAGCTCTCCAACGCCTAATTGTTCATATACTGAAAAAGGAAGCAAATTAATACTGGCACCAAGATCTAAAAGTACGCGGTTGATGTTCTTATCCTCAATAGTTATTGAAATTGTAGGACAGCCAGGGTCCTTTCGTTTTTGAGGTAAAGGTTGGGTAAGAGCATCACTTACTGCACTAGCCAAGAAAACTTTCTTAGGTACCTGTGATTTCCTCTTCTTGGTGCATAAGTCCTTCAAGATTTTAGCATAAGAAGGGACTTGTTGGATTGCATCCAAGAGAGGTATATTTATGCTAACCTGTTTAAATAACTCCACAATCTTCTCCATTTGTGGAGTTTGTTTTTTTTTTAAATAACTCCACAATCTTCTCCATTTGCGGAGTTTGTTTTTTGGATCTCAACCTGTTTGGAAATAGAATGTTTTGAAAATTTGTTGAGTCCAATGTTTGTGGAGTAGATTGCGGAATTGGAACGGATCCCAGTGTTGGTGTTTTCGTGGAGTGAGATGTGGGTCCGTTAGGATTAGTAGAGGTAGAGTTTTGTGAAGAATGAAGAACAGGCTCTGAAGAAAATGAAGAAGATGAAGAAGAAGAAACGTCAGCCGGGGTGTCATTATTAGTGTCAACGTTGTTGTGCAATATCTTTTCAGATCTCAATGTGGTCACGGCACTCACATTATGATTTTGTTGTTCATGAGCAACATGTGCATTTTGTGTGTGACCAGGATTTGGCAGTGGTTGAGATGGAAGTTTCCCCTTCTCTCGCTCGCTTAGAGCAGCATTCAGTTGTGCAATTTGGGCTTCAATGGTTTTTATGCTTTGCTCATGTGATGCAGTGTGTTGCACCAAAGACTAAATGGAAGACTGGATGTTGGCTGAGGACTGAGTAGATTGTTTTAAAAACGCATCCAGACTTCGTTCTAGCGAGAAAACCTTATCGTTATTTGGTTGAACAAAATTATTTTTAGGAAAAGAGTTGTTTGGTGCAAAATTGTTCATTTGATTTTGGTAAGGTTGGGGTTGGAAAGGTTGCTGATATTGAGTTTGTTGAGGGGCTTATTGTTGTGGAGAAGGCCTTTGAAAATTGTTATTGCTTTGGAATTGTTGTTGATTTTGATTCCAAGCAAAATTGGGGTGGTTCCTCCAACCAGGATCTGCTGAAAGGCAGCATTGACTTGATCCTGTCCTTGAGCAGGAGGGTTATAAGGACACTCTTCAGTCAAATGGGATGGATCCGAACAACAAGCGCATATAGTGCGAAGGGGTAAAGCGGGGACAGGAGAAGACGATGAGAATTTGCTCTCAATTGCTTCTAATTTACTTGTAATTGCAGTCATTTCGGCTTTCATTGCAATTGACATGTCAAGTTGATGAACACCTGCCCTAGATGAACCGGATGAAGTGGACGAAGCGGTCTGTCTAGTGGTTTCCCACTGAAGCGTTTGTTCAGCAAGATCGTCGAGAAATTTCCAAGCTTCCTCGTCAGATTTTGTAAGAAAGTGACCTTGACAAATGGTTTCTAGCAACTGCTTAGTTGCTGGGTTCAGTCCTTCATATAAAGTTTGGCAAAGTTGCCATCTCTCGATACCGTGGTGAGGACACTGAACAAGAAGATCCTTAAATCGTTTGAAACACTTCCAAAAAGGTTCGGAAGGAAGCTGGGAAAATTGATTAATTTCATTTCGAATTCTAGCGGTCTTATGGTGTGGGTAAAACTTTTTAAGAAAAACCTTAACAAACTCTTCCCAACTTTTTATGGAATGCGATGTTGTACTATATAGCCACTTTTCAGCTAGGTCACATAAAGTGAAGGGAATGACACGCAGCCTTATAGCATCATCGGAAAGTTGGGTCGTTTTCATCATTGCACAAACATTCTGGAATTTGTTAATGAAAATATAGGTATCTTCGGATTCCAGCCCGTGAAATTTGGGCAACATATTGATGAAGTGAGGCTTAATTTCGGAATTATCCCCATTAGCCGGTGGAAGTGAAAGACAAGTAGGAAGTGCGTGCGGGGTGGATAGAAAAGTTCCTGGAGCGCGATTCGTTGGGGCGCTTCAACAGGAGAGTGTTGTGGGTTATTCGCACCCAGTTGAGGTGGAATCAGTCCCGAAGTAGATAAGGGGTTGTTAGGATTGAATCTCGACATCTCCTTAGAAGATGATGAATGTGAAGATGAAGGTAAAGAAGTGGATGGAATTTCGACTTCGGAGTCGAACTCGTCGTCAGTAGGGACTAACGAGACACGGACTAAACGGGCGCTAGTGTCCCTAGTCAAACTGGACATACACTAAATGAGGTATAGTGTAGTCAAACGTAGAATGTGGGGGTAAGAAAACGTCAATGGAGAAAATGTGTGTGAAAGTTGGGTGCAATGGATTTCTACCGACAAATGGCAAGTTTTTGTAAAAATTTTATGGTTTATTTTTATTTTTTTTTATTTTTTTTTATTTTTTTATAAAATGTTTTGCAAAAGATTTTTATAAGGAATTACGACACACTTTCAAGCAATCACAATTTAAGCATGCACAATCAAGCCTAGAGCTAGGGTCTCCTAAGCCAACTAGACTGCTCCTAACTGATCATAAGGGCAAGTTGTGAGATATCCCTCAAATCGCCTCTACACCGCCAATTGTGGCCAGGTAAGCATAAGTAAAGAAAGGAGAGATCCGCTCACGAATCACCGTGAGACGGGCCTATTAAAATTACCTTGCTCACTTGTCTAGCCTAGGCACCACAAAGTTAGGTTTAGATAAACGACCGATTGCTCACAACCTTTCTCTGTCCTAATGAGCGCGACAGTCCTTAATTGGCTGAGTCTAAATATTTTTTAACTAACTCGAGGGTGATGCATATGCTTTATGTGATTTCTGGGGCCTTAGGAAGGGTAATGAAATCCCCACCCAATCTGGATTGGTGTTATAGCCCTTTAATTTCCGTTTTAAATATGCAAAGCAATAATCACACAAAAATCTAAAACACTTGCCAAAAAAAATTTATTTTTATTTGCGGCGCAAAGAATCCTGCACAAAATTGATTTATTGGAGAGGGAGAAGAAGTTTTGCGGAAAGACTCCTACAGGAAAAATTTTCAGTGGAGCTCAGGGGGTTACAGAGAAGACAAGAAATACTCACAGAGGAATTTGGTTCGCTGATGTCAGTAATACACCGCGGATCCGCGGTCAAACACCTCTTCCCGCCGCAGTTCCGCGGTGTAATGGTTGGTTCGGATCCCAAAAAATTTGTTCTATACTGTTTTGATTCTCCCATGTCTGTTCAGATCTTCTGTTTCTGGATTTGTTCACCGAGCTTGCTCCAGATCTGAATCTGTCCTTCTTCCTTTCCTGCGCAATTCACACAAAACCCTTCAAAAAATAACAAGATGTTATTTTTTTATGTTTTTATATTTTTCGGTTTTTATATAAAAAAAAAATCAATTTCAGTTAACCTGAAATTACAAAAAGAAAATAACTACCGCTATCCCCGGCAACAGCGTCATTTGATTAGTTGTTCTTTTGCGTATGCGAGCGTTTTAAAAGATAGATCAAAAATTAAGAATATACCGCAATCAATAACGGTGTCGCTTGGTAGCTAGCCGGTTGAGTATGGGTCGGTCCACAGGAAAAACGTGTTCTTTCTTTAAATTCTTACGAGTTAAGTCCTATTTTTGGTAGGTTTTGATTTTTATAAAAACTAAGATTGAATTTAATATGAATTAAAGCCTTGCTAGGGTTAGGATTAGGTTAGTTTAGAAAAATGACTCTACTCACTGCTTCCTTTGCCCTAATTAAGAATATATGTGTTAGGGTAATAGTCAACAAAGGGGATTAGCACGACTAGGAAGAAACGTAGTTTCTTTCTTTTGGTCCTTGTTCGTCCTTTCTTAACTCTTAGCCCTAATCTCTATGTAAATCAACCACAACCGGTCTAACTAGGGAATCACCGCTATCTCGTAGGATAGAGTGCCGCAGTGAGCGGTGTGTGTTTGATTCACATAGAGTCCCAATTTAAAATGTTATAAGGGCAAGAAAGGAGTGAGAGATTCCCATCTCTCAAACCTGTCCAATCCTAATCCTAACAAGTGAGGAACTACTCACTCATTAAGAAAGTTACGATGAGATTCATTTTTATAATTTTTTTCTTTTAAATAAACTAATTAACTTGCAGATAAATAAAGACAGATAAAAAATTGCAGAAAAATAAATTTCAATTACGAAGAATGCAAGATAAAAAAAACTTACTTTTATTGACACCTCTTCAACGATTACAAGAAATAAAATTTAGATCTAAAAATTAAAAGAGGCATGTCCCAAAAGAGGCTGTAGGCTTTCCTATTTATAGATAGGAGAAACCCTAGGGTTTAGATCTGATCCAGATTTAAAATTACAAGACTACCCTAAGAAAGCCGGGTCAAAGCATCGACACCCACCGACACGTGCACTGCACGGCCGCGGATCCGCGGTAGAATCCCATGTTTGGCCGCGGATCCGCGGCCATATGGTGAGATCTCTGGCTCGTTTCTTCAGGGTTGCTTCATGTTGCCTTTTTCTTCTGTTTTCTTCACTTGGTTCTTCAGAATCTTTTCTACTTTCTTCCAGATTTCCAACAGTGCAGAATTTATGGACTTTTACCGTTAGCTTCGCGTTGAAGTCTTGAATCTTGTGCTGCCCTCGTACTTTATGCAATCAAACTGTCCATTAATCTTCATTTGTTCCTTAAACTGGTAGGCGGCATCATACAGATTCATCTATTTGTTGGTCGTAGTCTCACATTTGTAGCGTCTTTTCCTGAATTTCACCGTATTGTTCTGAGAACCTATAACCTGCAACTATTTAGCAGACATGGATCAAAAGCGCCTATTTATTTGTAATATGATTAAGAATGGGAAATATAATAATGCAATATTCTGATATAAACAAGGGCTTAGATCCTTATCGCCGGAAGGGCTATTGGAGGCCTGCTAAGGATCGACCGAGCAGTGAAGCTGCTCAGTTGCCTCTTGGCGAGGGCTTTCATCCCTAGCGTTGTGGGGTAGGGAGCTACCAGCCAGGGATAGCCGAGCAGGGTAGCCGCTCGGCTGCCTCTTAGTGAGGGATTTGATCCTTAGCGCTGGAGGGGCCATGGGAGGCCTGCTAAGGATTGACTGAGCAGTGAAGCTGCTCAGTTGCCTCTTGGTGAGGGCTTTGATCCCTGGCGTTGTGGGGGTAGGGAGCTACCAGCCAGGGATAGCCAAGCAGGGTAGCCGCTCGGCCGCCTCTTGGTGAGGGCTTTGATCCTTAGTGCTGGAGGGGCCATGGGAGGCCTGCTAAGGATTGACCGAGCAGTGAAGCTGCTCAGGTGCCTCTTGGCGAGGGCTTTGATCCCTGGCGTGTTGGGGTAGGGAGCTACCAGCCAGGGATAACCGAGCAGGGTAGCCGCTCGGCCGCATCTTGGTGAGGGCTTTGATCCTTAGCGCTAGAAGGGCCATAGGAGGCCTGCTAAGGATTGACCGAGCAGTGAAGCTGCTCAGTTGCCTCATGGCGAGGGCTTTGATCCCTGGCGTTGTGGGGTAGGGAGTTACCAGCCAGGGATAGCCGAGCAGGGTAGCCGCTCGGCCGCCTCTCGGTGAGGGCTTTGATCCTTAGCGCTGAAGGGGCCATGGGAGGCCTGCTAAGGATTGACCGAGCAGTGAAGCTGCTCGGTTTCCTCTTGGCGAGGGCTTTGATCCTTAGCGTTGTGGGGTAGGGAGCTACCAGCCAGGGATAGCCGAGCAGGGTAGCCGCTCGGCCGCCTCTTGGTGAGGGCTTTGATCCTTAGCGCTGGAGGGGCCATGGGAGGCCTGCTAAGGATTGACCGAGTAGTGAAGCTGCTCAGTTGCCTCTTGGCGAGGGTTTTGATCCCGGCGTTGTGGGGCAGGGAGCTACCAGCCAGGGATAGCCGACCAGGGTAGCCGCTCGGCTGCCTCTTGGTGAGGGCTTTGATCCCTGGCGTTGTGAGGTAGGGAGCTACCAGCCAGGGATAGCTGAGTAGGGTAGCCGCTCGGCTGCCTCTTGGTGAGGGCTTTGACCCCTAGCGCCGAAGGGGCCGTGGGAGGTAACGAGGCGGTGGTTGGCTGAACCGACACGAGCAGAGTCTTCTCTCCCACTGTAAGGGTCCCGGTCTCGAGGCGGAGGAGCGGCGACCTGGGAACTTGCCATTCCGTTTGGACACGGATGTGCGCCTCCACGACAGACGCTAGTCGGTCGATCCGGCCGACAAGGGAGTTGATAGCATTCGGCGGAGGAGGTTCTTCTGCGGCTCCGTTGAGGGGGAGGCGGCGGTTGGTGCTGGAATTGTCGTGATGATCGCTCGCCATTATAGTAAGATTGGAAGATGAACTTTTGTTTTTGTGGAATCAAGATTTCCTACAGACGGTGCCAGCTGACGTGACCTGGATCGCGCCAAGATGTTACCTTCCGTTGATCAGCTGATGGCGGCAATGGGTGGTTGAGATTGGATCTGGAGGTTGTCGCTCCTGAAGCGTGTGGATCTCAATGGGTTTGAGGTTGTGGTTGCCGAGCTACCTGCAAGGAAGTCCCGGGGTGGTTGTACCACCGAGGACCCTCTGACGGTCAAGTTAGACTAGAGATCCGAGCAGAGTAATGGCTTAGTGGAGTAAAAATGGCTTATTTGAACCGTCTGCAGAAGGGGTTTATATAGCGGTGGCAGCAGGCAAGTCAGGCGCGAGAATTACGCCGGTCGTTACGCTCCCGACATCACGCCCGCGCGATGGGCGAGATCTCCCATTAATGGCGAGACAGGCTCGTTAATGGGGGATCGTGATGGCGTGGAACATGGGATGTGACCGGTGGATATCTCGCCCATGGCGAGATTCGCGGGATGGCAGTTGCGCCTGTGAGCAGTGCCGTTGGTCGGTCGATGAGACCGAGGAAGATGACCTCGGCGGGAGAGCTCGCGGACGAGCGGGAGAGCCGAGGTATCTTGGTTCTGCGGTAGCCCGGAAATGAGCTGTGAGGCCGAGGAGGCCAGTTGTGTAGGGGGCTCGGAAGTGAGCCAGCGTTGGTCGGTAGGACGGGCATAGGAGTGGTCTGGTCGGCCACTGTAGGTCATTCCTTGCATGCTCTGGGACACGTCATCTGCCACGTGTCATGATCTAAGGAATTACCGTTATCGAGTATCATCAGTTAGCCTTTGGTTGAGGACTAGCTACAATTCTTGGCAGCCCCATATGATGAAATAGATGTGGAATTTGTATATTTTCTTAAGGCATATTTATTAAAAACACCTGCACGTTTGGATCAGAATCAGAAAACGATTATTACCTTTGAAATGATAAAAAAAACTATCAAACTTAATGGTGACACGTTAACACTGTCTGTGCCACATCACTTAAATTGCCACGTCAACAAATTTTAAAATTAAACCCAAAATATCCCTATTCTAACCCTACCTTTAATTTATAAAAAAAAACAATTTCTTCTTCTTCCTCCTTTATCCTCTAATCAGCATCACCCGCGCCACCATCACCGGCCTCCCATGCCCCAACCTCCGACCCTGGCCCCTCTTCGCCCCTCCACCCTCACCATCACCACCCTAATCTCATCTTCATCATCAACACCACCCTTCCCAAACCCTCCCCCACATCATCCTCATCCTTCATCCTCAACCTCATCATCATCTTTGGCGACGACCATCTTACCGTCAACCCCACAACACGACTTCAGCCTATGCCCCCACCCTCGACAACCACCATCATCATCTTCCTTATCTTCTTCATTACCGTCTCCATCTCCATCTTCATCATCATTATCACCACCATCCCCCGCACCCCGCCCCTGCCCCCTCCCACCTCCAATCCTCTTTCCCAACCTCCATCACCATCATCTTCACCGTCACTATCAACATCCTCCTCTTCTTCAGCCCATCACCACCATCACAATCACCGTCACTATCGCCACCATTTTCTTTCTCACCCTCTCTCAAATCCCTCTTCTCCTTTTCCCCTCTCCTTCTCCTTTTCCCCTCTCCTTCTCTCTTCATCTCCCTCTCCGCTGCCACCGTGGACCCCACCGTCGCCGCCGAGCAGGTGGCCCCAGCTCCCCAAAAAAAGCATATTAATTATTTAATTAAAATTTAATAATTATTAAAGTATTTAAAATGTAATTTATAATTAAGTAATATATTATGGAAAAAGGCAAAAAGGTCATTTGATATGAAATTAACGTTGACCGTCAAATATTGATAGCTTTTTAATAGTTTCAAAAATATTAGTAGTTTTCTGATTCCTTCAAACCTCCTGGGAGTTTTCAATAAATAAGTCTTTTCTTACCATATAATAAACATTCAATTTTAATTTTTCTTTTGGTTTTATAGGCATCATTCTGGATCAAACACTTTATGCCCAGAAACATCATTGCAAGACAACGAACCACCCCCAGATCTCCGGTTATCAATAGAACCAATATATAACTATTACCAGATTTAGTATCTAAAATCGGTAACAAGCGATAAATTCATCTTCACATATAATACATCACATAAATTCCATAACTGTAAACTATTCTCAAAATACACCCAACATTATTTTACACAAATTCAGAAATTAAAAATCTAACAACATATATAAGTAGAAGTTTTTATTTGGTGGCCTTCTCTCACATAATAATCCCTTTTCCTTTGATAAAAATACAAACAGTAGTACATAAATACGAACAAAGTCGAGGGAAAGGGTACTAAATAATTATGTAGCAAATCTTACGTTCATCAAATGTTATTTTCACCTCATCATGCCACCCATAACAGGAGCTCCCATGACTGGAGCTTGCATCATCACCCCGCGGCTCTTTCGCTCCATATTCGCAATCCACCCTTCACATTAATATATCAGACGGCAAGCTTATTTATCGGCTAATAATTTTATAATTGATCACGACCTTAAAACATGAAAAATATGTATTAGGAACTTTTGCCAAACATTTTAAAACCCAGGGACGTGAGCCTATCACTTTTTGGTCCCAGGCCTGCCTAGAACCATTTTTCCTCAATACCATTAGTTCATAAATTCTTGAGTTTTGTTTTTGAAACTTGCTTACACGCGCGTGCGCGCGCGCAGAGAGAGGAAGCGGATTATTAGCTATAGCTGACCTAAGGAACTGTCAGCTAGAGGCAACAACGGCACAAATCAACCGTTGAATTGGTGATTTGATCACTCCACCTTGTTGTACCCGTGAAATAGTCTACCTGTACAAAAGTTTGGTTGATTGGACGCCTTCCACGTGTGTGGAGTGTTGATGATTTATGGATCTTTTAGGATGTTTAAAATCCTCCCAATTTTTGACACTTGATCTGCACATGGGAAGACTTCAAATCGGCCAAAATTTTATACATAAAAATCACTTCACGCGTACAACAAGGTGGGACGATCGGATCACCAATTCAACGGTCTGATTGCTTCTAGCTGATGATTCCTTCGGTCAGCTCTAACTGATAATCCATTTCCATACACATACACACACATATGAGGATAATGAAGAAAATATGCCATGGGAGAGAATTTCCTCTTACGACGTTGGAAAAATACACCATTCATGATTTTTTCGACGATCGACACTTATCATCATCTTTATCATGTAAGATGTGGAGACAGAAAATTTCATGTGATTTCATCACTTTGTTACCATTGATTCAGTGGGTGCAAAATTAATGGTCTACCGACAATAGAACTTTTACATAGTTAAGTTAATTCAACGGTGAAAAAGTTGTGGAATCACATAAAATTTGGTGTATCCACATCTTACATGATAAAGATGATGATGATGGGTGCCGATCATCGAAAGAAATCGTGGAGAGTGTAGATTTTTGGCGCCACCTAACGAAAATGCCTCATGGGTCATATATATATATATATATATATATATATATATATATATATATAGTTGATCCTATGAGGTCCGATCTCATTTCTTATTTTGAGGTCCAATTTTTAAACATCCAACCCCCGTGTTTTCATCGATCTACTCCGGCCACCATGATCTATATGTGCTAAATAGGCTATATATCAGATTTTACGAGATTTAAAGACCTCTAACACGCCCATCAAGCGATCTTGTTTTTCATGCATCGTAAAGCCATCGGTTTTTAATCTATTAGATGGATTAGCTAGAAGTTTCCAAATCTCGTAAAATTTGATTCATACCCTATCTAATATGTGTAAATCACGGTGGTCGGAATGGATCGGTGAAAAACACGAGGGGTTGGTGTTTGAAAAATGGACCTCAAAATAAGAAATGAGCATGGATCTCATAGGATCAGCTCCATATATATATATATATATATATATATATATATATATATATATATATATATATATATCAGCTCATAGAATCAGCTCCCTATATATATATATAGAGAGAGAGAGAGAATGTACCTCAAAATAAGAAATGGGCATGGATCTCATAGGATCAGCTCCCTATATATATATATATATATAGAGAGAGAGAGAGAGGAAAGATGCCATAGGAGGGAATTTCCTCCTATGGCGTCGAAAAAATATAACATCCATCATGTTTTTCGACGATCGGAACCCATCATCTTCATCGTTATCATCTAAGATGTGGGTACACCAAATTTCATATGATTCTATAACTTTTTCACGGTTGAATTAGTGGTTCAAAATTAATGGTTTACCGACAATAGAACTTTTTACAATGCTAAATCAACGGTGAAAAAGTTGTAGAATCATATGAAATTTGGTCTATCCACATCTTAGATGATAACGATGAAGATGATGGGTTTCGATCGTCGGAAACACGATGGGGGTGTATTTTTTCGACGCCATAGGAAGGAATTCCCTCGTATAGCCTCTTTCCTCTGTTATTCTCATATATATATATATATATAGAGAGAGAGAGAGAGAGTGATGAGCTATTGAGGCTAACTCCCCAACTCCTCAAACATCCAACCAGCACTATTTTTTAGAGATCCAACTGGGGCATCATGATCTATATGTAATAAATAGGTCATACATCAAACTTTACAGGATTCAGAGACCTCTAACACAACCATCAAGTTAACTAGAAATTAACGGCTTTTCGGTACATGAAAAATACCAAAATATGTGATTAGTTGATGATTGTATTGAAGGTCTCCGAATCCTGTGAAATTTGATATATAACTTATCTAAGACACGCATATCATAGTGTGGTCGGATCAATGATAAACACAACGGGCTGAATATTTGAGGAATTTGTCTCATTTTATAAAATGAGGTCTGACCTCATTGGATCAGCTCGCTGTGTGTGTAAGGCAGCGATATGGTGAAATGGTGAGATAAAATGAGCTGGCCAAATCCAACCGTTGGATGACGATCGAATTTCTGCATCATGTTGAACACGTAAAAATACGTATGTGTATAAAAAAAAATTAGACAATTTGAACGCTTGTAAGTTATGATACAGGATATGCAATGTATGCATTTTTTACGATATTTTAACAATCATCCATTTTACGACCGTGATATTCATAACTTAGAAGCGTCTAAATCGTATGTGTGTGTGTAGAGAGAGAGAGAGAGAGAGGATAATGGATGAATGTTGCCGTAGTAAGGAATTTTCTCCTATGGAGTCGAAAAACTACACGCTACATTTTTTTTTGACGGTCGGCATCCATCATCATCTTTATCATGTAAGATGCGGATACACTAAATTTCATATGATTTCATCATTTTTTCACCGTTGATTTAGTGGGTGCAAAATTAATGGTTTACCGAACTATAGCACTTTTTACATTGCTAATTCAACGGTGCAAAAGTGACGGAATCATATGAAATTTGGTGTATCCACATTGTACATGATAAAGATGGTGATGATGGATGCCGATCGTCGAAAAAAAATTATTGAGGATATAGATTTTTTATGCCGCCTAACGATAAAGTATCATAGGCCTTTTTTCTTCATTATTCTCGCATGTGTGTCTATATATATATAAGCCCGGTTGTATTCATTATCTTAAGTTCTTAACAAATGAAAGTTGTTGAAAAATTGTATTGCGAAGTTCCAACAGATATGTCTTATGTTGTCGAGCAAAATAATTTGTCTGTGACATTGTCAACCGATAAAATTATTCTAGAGTTTACAATTTATGTCATCTATTTTAAGCTTAAAGGTGTTGCCACCTATGCTTCATTGAAAAGTTAATAATGAAACAACAACCATCTATATCATATTATGCGGTTAAGATAACAAAAAAGATTGCAGAGTGGAAGGTTTATGCCAATTGAAGTTTGCAAGGTTGCAACTCCACTTTTGAAGTCGGGTAACTCCATCGACTGAAATTGGGATTGAGTATAATCACAACTTCAAAAATATGGAGTGTCGTTATAAAATTGGATTAAATTTACATAACTCTAAGAAAATCTAATTTTCCTAACTTAACTCCAAAGCAAAACACTGCCTTATAAAAGTAGGATTTGTAAGAATTCAACTAATTACACACAAGCAAAGTTCCTTTCAAGAGCATCCGAATACAGATTGAATAATGTTTGTTCTCAAAGATAACTATAGAACAGTTGACAAAGCAAAAATCACCTAACTACATTTAGAAGGCCAAAATTTGAATATCTAAGTACAAAATTATCGTTATCGGACAAAAAAAAGGTTAAATCATAGATCAAAATAGAGCAAAAACATGTGTTTCTTGTCTACTGTCTATGTGATGTAATAAATTTTGATTAACATACATATTGGGATTACGATTTCCTTTGGGGGGAATCCTAAGTGATACCTTCACATTATAATGAAAAGGCTAAATTGCAGGAAATCAGCCTAATGAAAATGGAAAATCAAAAATGTTACATAAAGCACAAAAAACTAAATTCAGGGCATTGTAAATTGCTCTTCTTATAAGGTTCATGCTGATGAAACCAAAAAAAAATCAGAGGAAAAAGAACCCAACTATACATTGTTGGTGATTTTAGTTAAGAGCTTCATCTAACCGCTTTTATCAGTTGAAAGTCGGATCTTAGGACTGCAATGTCAACAAGGATCCAATTCAAATACCATATGTACTAGTGTTAATGAAGGAAAGCATATGCGAATAGCAACGGAAACGATGCATATGATCTCTAAGAATTCATTAATATGAATGATAAAAGACGTAGCTTTGCAGATCTAAATATCCGTCAGCAAAATAATAATCTTTTGAAGCTATTACATCTTGCGTAGGAGGCAATCCAAAACTAGACCAATAAGAATCTTTTATTTTAAGAGGGGAAATTTTAAATAATTCTTAATTATTTTTTTTCTTCTTATTTTTTATGGTTTGCTATAGCCATCCTTTTATAAGGTTGCGTTACAATACATTTTCCCCATTTTTCCAATATGGGACTAAATACCTAACACAACATATTGTGTTATGTTATTTCTTCTCTTTTTTGTTTTTGTTTGATCTTCTACCTTAAGGCTTTGCGGTGGGACCAATTGGGTCCCATATCGATAACCAATTGTCAATCTCAATTAATTTATAATTAATCAATTAACAATTTTAATTTAACAATCAAACTTCTGTTACGCCAATTGTTCATAAAAGTTCATCCTAATGTGAGATAATAATTAACATTAATTTACATGCAAATAATTCCGACATCAAGTTACTTTTCTTCAAGTCTTTTAACTGAGCAGAATAAAATCATCTAATCGTTCAAACCTAAACCTTTAATTACCCATGAACACAATAAATTCATTTCGAAAATAAATATAATAATAATATAATTTTAAAAAAACAATTTCCAAAATACATGTACAGGATTTGACGTTTTCATGGGATTGAACAGTAAACTTATTCTCATGAATTAAGAATATCGGATTCTATGTAGGCATCCATGATTTTCCTAAATGTATTCAAGCAGCCCAATATTTTAAGTTTGTCGTTCTTGTCTTATTGACAAGATTGACCGTCATATCAAAGCTTACTTGTTAACAAATCGAAAGATATAATATCGAATCAATGGGATTGTGTAATAGTTTGAATTCTCCATCTCTATTGGTGACATATCCTAAAGAATTCAAACGGGATATTGTACTACATATATTAATATATACGCTCATGACATACACTGGAGAATCTTCATTCTCGGTGATTGAGATACGCCATCACATCTCATATGTCAGTGTCATGCATGATAAACTGTCATAACTTTAGTTATCCTATGCTGGTTGTAGATTAAGTACTCAATTTAAGAAATTACTAAATTAGATCACATCTCCATGCGAGTGACACATCACAGTGCATATCTAACAATATAATTTCCAAGGATATTATAATAATTATAAATAAATAAGGATACCCACATAATAAATCATTAAGTGTAACTATAAAATTTTATTAATATTCAACTAATATTACATAAATCGCAATGTTGTTGTCGTTAGAAGATATTTTGACCAATACATTATTTTTCATCATGCAGGTTTTGGAAATATATCCAGAACAAAAAGGAACAGGAATTGATTGACCAATCAACTAAGGCTAAAAAATAGCAAGGGTACAAAGTTGTGTGACAAAGAAAACTCACCAATTCCCATGTCGAACCCTCTGTTCTTGAGCTCTCGATGCTCCTGGCAAAGCGCGCAATGCTCGCAGCAGAAATGGACGAGACAGTCAGGATACGTCTCTTCAATGTCATACTGAGACCTTAGCTTCGAGCGGTAGAAGCAAGAATACAAGCACGGGAACCCTGTGAACGCACAGAGCAGGCCGTATGCTGCCCCGCTCGCAGAACAAGCTGTTACACGATTGCCATCAAGCCGTGTCAGTTGCGGTAGTCGATGAATATTAGTCGTAATTAAAAGTTCATATTGAAATACATACTCATGTTTTCATATGATTTGGCAACACAGTTTCATTCAGGTTAAACTAAAATCGAAGTTACTTTTTAGGAATGGGTTGAGAAAAACCTGCCAAATTTGGACTTAATTTCCACAACCCTGTTTTCACAAATTCTAATTTGAGGAACCCGATTGCTTCCGAAACATAGTCCAGTATAAGATTTTCCAACGTATGAGTTCTGACTCCGTAGTTTACTAGACCAGAATTATGAGTCCTAACTCCGTAGTTTACGAGTTGCAAAAGTTCCAAGTATAACTTCAGCTAAGGTGAACAGAAGTATCTCTATAAACCTATAGTGAAAAGCCTCTATCGATTAAAAAAAATAAATTAGAAAAGCAAATTTCAACTCTCTTAGTTACTTAGGATGCTTTGTTAGCTAGATGGGCATAAATTTAACACTAGAGATTATGAAATTATATATTAATTAACACGAAAGTATAATTTGAGGATTCTATCAACATAATCATAAACAACAACACGAACTGTAATGGCCCAGCCCAGTATAACTATTAGAATTTCTATCATAAATCAAAGTTCAAATCTTAGGTTCAAGGCCAAGGCAAGTCATCTTTTTACACCAAAAGAAAAACATTAAAAATAAAATTTAAATAATAAGAAGAAGGAAAGTCATCAATATCTTGTAAATGAATTTACAGTATAACTTTATGTCTAGATCCCCTCTTTTTGTTCTTATTGCACTTGGTCAATACTTATACCTACAATCTCAGCTTTTTTAAAAAATAAATTAATTTGCACCAATCATATTGAAAAACTGAGTATAAAACTGTAAAATGAAAAAATGAAAAATGTCTCACGGCAAGTTCCTCTATCAGCAATATCAGCAATCTGCCCAAAAGTGATACATGGGCAAAAAGCAGTCACCAAACCTGCGCCAGAAAAAAATTTACAAAAAATCAACAACTCATAAATCTTGAAATCATCTTAAAACCCAGTTAAAAAAATTAATTGAGCTACAAAAAATAAAGCTTACAATTAGCAGGATCATCACAGCAATGGCAGAGCCCAGTTGACCACTTCCCTGGCACGTGATGAGGGGTTTGATTATACATTGGTGGCACTGTGTTGTTATTGTTATTATACCCTATATTTTGATGATGATGATGATGATGATGATTTTGTGGAGGAGGAACTGGGATTGGAATTGTTGACTCAATTTTGTTTGGATCATAATATTGAGATGGGTTTTGGGGATACATATTTTTATTTTATTTTATTTTCCCCTAAGTTTTTGAAGAAGGAAAGTGAGAGAGAAAGAGAATAGTCCTCGCCTTTGTTTTCTCCTAAATATTGATGAAAGCATGAAGCACCTCGAAAGTCGTTGCATGCACAGTTGAAGTTTTGATTGGACGTCGTAGTACTCTTGCATTCTTTTCAATGACTATTATGAGACAGACTCACTTTGAGTCTTTGAGTCTTTGAGTCTTGCTCCTTTCCTTAAATTATAAATAAATAAAAAACAGTTTTGATTGGATGTCGGTTTCCAGGAAAGAGAGGGTGTTTCTTTGCAAGCAGGAGGTAAGGGGGTGGGTGTGATACTCCGGATGGGGGGGGGCTAAGAGAGAGGGAGGAGTTTCGAACAGGCTTGAGCAAGAGCAAGGTGTAGGGACTACACTTCTATTTCTTCTCTCTCTTATCCAAGATGTATAGAATAATTTTCCGTTCAAAAAACCCTAACTATAATATTTGTGTGGTTTCCGGCAATATCTAAGTTAGTTGCCTACATATTGCAGGAAACTATACAGATATGTAAGTTAGCTGTACAAATATTGCAAAAAAACTATACAGATGTACAGTTAACCAAATATTGCATAAAACTCTACATACATTGCAAGCAGGAGGTTTTTTCAGCAAAAAAGTCTGTCAGGGGTTATTTGGACAATTTTCCCAATGCTTTATCTATATATTTTTAATCCGGGGCAGAGCTATCTCTATCTCTATCTATCTATTAAATTGGATTGAGGGACACATTATTTCCTAAAATTCCACATTATTTGATCTATTTCCCAATGTATCCTTTGGTGAGAGTAAAGCCAAATTTAGTCCACCCCATATTTGAAAGCAATTGAAGCAACCCCTGCACTTTTATGTAGGTCTCACGTGTAGACAAATTAAGCTACAACAAGAGCATCAGGGATGAAAGTCGATCAATTTGGATTTTACCCGAACCCTACCCGATCCAACCTGGTTTTCTAGATTTTTTGGACATTCTATATCAGTCCGAACCCGATCGGACTGGTTGAAGATTAGACAAAAAAATAAGAGATGGATACATGTTTAATGTTAAGCCCGCCCTCCAGCCGAAACCTAAACCTGGTCCGAACCAAATCCGCTTCCTATATTCAATTCCACTCGAAATATGACATGTAAATTTAATTCTAAATATTATAAAATACCTATTATGATTTACTGTACCTATCAAATAGAATTTATATATTTTTATCAAAATATGAATTTTATTCATATATGTTTCCTAAAACATACACTTAAGTATTATACTTTAAATTTTTTGATAAGTTATAATTGTCAAAGTAATACCCGCAAAAACTGACCAACCCAAATAAACCTGAACCCTATCCAACCTAGCCCGAAACCTAGGGTTCGGTTTTAGCGCATTATAAACCCGTTGGATTCAGACAAGTTTTAGGTTTAGATTTCAATTTTCAAGACAGATAAAAATTTTATCAAAAACCCGTCCAACCAGCCAGGTTTCACTTCAGAGCACGGGGCATTAACCATTCAAATCTCATCACAATTAGGCCTACACTTAAACTGTTATTTCAAAATTTCATAGAAAAAGATTTAGGACATATTTTATTGAACCCTCAATAAATTTGTTTACCATATAAAGTCAAATAACTCTTTGGCTTTTATACAAACATATAATAAGCAGTCTAATATACATAGTTTCTTGTGCAGTTCATAATATCTTTTTACTATTCAAATAGAAAATAAAAATTTATACAAGAAGTAGACTGTGAATTTACAATTGTTTAAATTCCAATATCGTTGATTAAGATTTAAATTCGGGGACAGGTCAAGTACGAACTAAAGTAAATCATTTAAGGATGACCGCGAATCAATTACCCTTAGTACTCTAATTATGGTTGCAATATCAGTCCTAATGTGTGCATATTAGATGTATATGCAATTATCACCTTTTGAGCTCAATCATTTTATCGTTTTAAATTTCCTTTGTTAAACACTCAATCTATGAAAACTCTTTTTTCGAAAAATAATAAAAAAAATTGGTAAAAATAAAAAATCTTTAAAAACAAATATTATGATCTCATTTTGTATCTCATTCCACCTAAATTTCCAGGAAGCCAAGATGTCTAGGGCAAATACCATTTTCAAATTATTTAGAAAAAACATGTTTGTTATAGAAAACAAAAGAAAATCAACAATAAAGATATCCTTACAATAATTAAATAAAATTAACCCCTCGCGATAAGGGATTCAGTATTTTTCCGCCTTCCGCCCCTCCTATGACATGCTATTGAATCCGTTGATGAGAGTTAAGGTAAAAACTAGAAGGACCGACATGTTTTGTTTTTTGTTCTATGATGCCAAGAACAAAATAGAATGCCGGGAGTACTGAAATAATAGCAAGGTGGCCCTAGCTCCCTTGCGGACTCAGGGACCCTCCATACTATTTTTTCGTCCCCACAGAACCGATATGACATCGAAGTGGAACCAATGCAGCGTCCACATGGAATTGACGCGGCATTGTAGCGGCATCGATGTGGAATGAACGTGAGATCTATGCAGGATAAATCGACATATATAGCCGCGGCACAGTGTTTATGTGGAATCGAAGCGGCGTGGCGTGGACGTGACAGAGGAAGGTGGTAGCTGGTCGTGGAGAGGGATGCGAATCTGGAGGACTTTTTTGAATCGAGTTTTGGGTCTGTGTCATGAGGCCCGATTCTTGACGTAGAGATGTGATTTGTTACAGTGTCTGGGCTAGGGTCCGTTCTGATTTGCAGTTGGGTTTATAAATTAGAATAATTATTATCATCTCTCCCATTATAATTTATAACTTGAACCCAAGAGATATATATGTGAATGCGTATCTTCAGTCTTCTACCTTTTCTTTTAAAGGAAAAATTCAAAAGACTTGGAAAATTTCTTGAACATGTAAAGCACTCCCGATCAAGATCTCACGTGCAAATGCAGGGCCAGTTTGGATGAACGGAAGTACCAAAAGTATCGGAAATGATCTTGAAATTACTTCAAAAAGAAAATATAAAAATAGTTTCTCGCTTAATCTTGAAATTACTTCAAAAAGAAAATTCAAAAGATCTTGAAATTACTTCAACGGAAGTAATATTTTTTTGCATTTTTTTTATTTGTTTTAGTTATAAAAATGGTTCTATTGAAAGTAAGCCACAGCGCTTAATTTGAAATAGAAAATATAAAAATAAAATAAAATATCTTAATTTATATTGTATGGTGTGTGGTCGCTATCCAAATTCCAAGATATCTTAAACTTTTTCATTGTTGTGTCATAACTTAAAATTGTAGAAATAATTTAGAAATTTATATTTATATTCAATATATGTTTGTGCATGTGCATTTAAACATATTGGATATATAAGGAATTAAATAGGACTGTTGTCGACCAAACTTAAAACCCTAGGGTCTTTTCCCTTTGTTTTATTACCCATTTGGGCTTAGTGATGCAGCCATATTATCCCACTTATTTTATTATAAACATTATGATTGCGGTTGCGTGACCTCCCATCTCGTTATCGGGTAGCAAAACCCTTGAATTACTCTGTGAGGCCCACTAAATTTCGAACAGGACAACGTTAGTTTGAAATTGTACATTATACAACATCCACTGCTAAAAATATTTGGCCAAAAGAAAGACCCTCCACTCTATATCGCCAATTTTATCATTTAAAAGCATGCTGATCTATTTAAGCTCTTGATTTTGCATTTTTTAACTTCACAGGAGCAAAATTTATCATGAGTAATGTATGATGTTGAGATTATTAAGCCGAGTAAAAAACTTGAAAATTTAGTCATGTGGGCTTGAAGGCGCTTCCATGGTCAACGGTAGTGTAACTTGATAAAAAAAAGCATCTACAAATATTTCAATAGCTGCACTAATGTGGCCCACAAACAAAAAATATAAAGATTGAGATGTATTGGTGTTTTTTGGAATCAACACTTTTCGTGATAGGGGACTTCTCACATTGTAAAATAAATTGGTACGAGCCAAGTTTAGTTGGTTTGAGATGTATTAGTTATTGTTTCGCTACAAAGGTTGCTTAAGACTCTGTACTAAACATCAATTTCCGCTAAGAATGGGGTTCATATCACATTTGTACCATTGAATAGCCCATGTTCACATTCAAAATAAAGGAAAAAACGGAAGGGATAGGCCGCTGACCAAAAAATGGTGGATTTAAGTAGGCCTGTAAATGGCCTGGTTTGGGTCAGGTCTAACATGTCCCATACCCATACCCATTTATTTTATGAACCCAGACTTGCCTATTTACCCAATAAATCGATATGTGGTGGACCCAGACCAAGACACATCATTAATTGGGTCAGACCCGTTTACCCGAACCTATTTATCAACTTTAATTTTTATCAGTCATTACTATAACTTAAAAGTTTATGAATAATTTTTAAAATTCAGCACATAATAAAAAATTAACTCAACCTATTGATAATTATATTTCTAAAATCAGCGAGTGCTATAACTTAACAACTAAAATTCACGGCATGTAAACTAAATTGAATGTATAATCCACATCTGCTAACAAAACTTCAAAACTTTAAAAACATAATTGATATTTATAATGAAAAATTAAAATCCAACTACTAAGATAGGTGTTTCTTAAATTACTCAACTAAGAAATGACAGGAAATGCACTCCATTCCAAACTTGAGGTTTTTGTAAAGTTTTTCAATTCATGTAGGCTACAAGCGAAATATTATAAAAATAAAAATCAGTACCAAAAGTAAAACTAAAGAATATTTATGAATTATTAGATATAGGAGAAAGATGCTCCTATATATATATATATATATATATATATATATATATATATATATAAGATAAATGGGTCTGGAACCAAACAAACTCAGACCCGTCCATTTATTAAGTAGTTAAATGGGTATGGGTCAGGTCTGGGTCTAAAAGAATTTATACCAGATTCGGATTTTATCAGCAGGTCTGGGTCGGGTCCAGGTCTAGACCCAACCCATTAACAGCCCTAGGTTTAAGTCCCTGACTGTTTTTTTTTTATATATAATTTTTCAATAGTTTTATACTACACCTCTAACATTTTGGTAGATAACCACATTTATCATATAATCACTGCATTTATCCCGTAAGCCTCAAAATTTTATTTCACTTGAAATGCATATAGTAATAGGTTTTCCAGAGCACAGGAAATACTGAAGAAAAAGCCACATTTGCCTAGTATTAAAAATTACAATGTAAACCATATTAACTGCCAATCTATACAAAGATTGCTCAACTCATGAGTAAATGAAACTTTTTTCCCCCTTTGCAGGCTTTTGACCATGAAAGAACTCTCAAAAGGAAGGAGAGGTCAAGCATTACAAGTCTTTGGAGCAGTGCACGTAAAGCCCGTTCCAGGAAAGTGCAACTAAATTTTTTGTACCTGTGCATTTTCTAGTACAAAAATGGATTGCCCCGCGGGTGGGAATATCCATACGGCCAATTTTAGGGTGCCCGTAAAGGCAAACAGGCCCCTACGGTATTAACAGTAAAGGCATTTATACAGAAAAAAATTATTAAAAAATTAACTTTTGTAAATTCCCCTACGGTGCCGTAAGAGAAACCCCCACTTTGAGTACCGTGGGTGATGATGCTCGATATCGGTGATCTCCCAGATCGTGACGCGTGGCTGATGACGTGTCCCGAAGCTCACAAGGAAAAAGCTACAGCGGCCGACCAGGCCGCTCCTGTGCCCGTCCTGCAGATAACCTTTGGCTCGTCTCCGAGCCCCCTGCACAATTGCCCACCTCGGCCCTATCAGCTCGTCTTCGAGCTACCGCAAAACCAAGATACCTCGGCTCTCCCGCTCGTCCGCGAGCTCTCCCGCCAAGGTCATCTTCCTCGGTCTCATCGACCGACCAGCGGCACCACTAGCAGGCTCAACCGCCATCCCGTGAATCTCGTCATGAGCGAGATATCCGCCGGTCACATCCCGCGTTCCACATCATCACGACCCCCTATTAACGAGCCTGTCTCGCCATTAATGCGGGATCCCGCCCATCACGCGGGCGTGACGCTGGGAGCGTAACGGCCAGCGTGATTCTCGCGCCAGCCTGCATGCTGCCACCGCTATATAAACCCCTCCTTCTGACGGTTCAAGTAAGATATTTTGACTCCACTAAGCCGTTACTCTGCTCGGATTTCCTCTCTAACTTGATCGTCGGAGGGTCCTCGGTGGTGCAACCATCCCGGGACTTTCTTGCAGGTAGCTCGGCCCAAACAACCTCAAACCCATTGAGATCCACACGTTTCAGGAGCCATCCTCCAGATCCAATCTCAGCAGCCTATCGCCGCCATCAGCAGATCAACGAAAGGCAACATCTTGAAGTGATCCGACATCTGTCAGCTGGCGCCGTCTGTGGGAACATCTTGATTCCACAAAAACAAAGCCCGTCTTCCGATCTCAACCAAATGGCCAGCGGTCATCACGACGATCCAAGCACTAGCCTGCCTTCCCCACAACGGAGGCGCGGACGAATCTCCTCATCCGAACACTATCATCGCCCTCGCTGCGCGGAGAGAACGACTCACGTCCATCGTGGACGCGCTCGTCCGTGTTCAAAACAGCCACGAATACAACGCCGAACGTATTGGTATTCGGTACGGAGGCAGTACTCCCCCTTGAGATAGAGCTACCCTCTCTACGAGTGGCAGTTCGTTACAAACTAACGGACGAAGAGAATACTCACCTTCGGCTCGAGGAGCTCGACGCCCTTGACGAAACCCGGCTCATAGCGCAACAAAATCTAGAGGCTTATAAAGCAAAGATGACGCGCTCATATGAAAGATTGACTAGGCCGAGGACATTCCGCCAAGGCGAACTCGTGCTAGTGATCAAAAGACCTATGATCCCCAATCGCGCTAAGCGAGAGAAATTCGAGCCAAACTATGAAGGCCCGTACATCATAGACAAGGTCTACCAGGGTGGAGCCTATCTACTCATGGACATGCATGGCGAAAAGCCCTTCAGGCCAATAAATGGTCGCTTCCTGAAGAAATATTACGCCTGACGAGTCATGGCATGGGTCAATGATAGATGACGACGACTATGTCTGCTCGCTATCTTCCTAAACCTAAACTCTATAAGTAGTAACCGGCTTCCTTAACAACGCACCGAAACGTCCTTAAACTAACTACGGACCGAAACATCCTTAAACTACCAACGGACCACTATGTCCTAAAACTAGCCGTTGACCGAGATGTCGATAAACTACGGTGGATTGCAGCATTCCAAAGCTGATACAACAAAAAAAAAGAATAAAAAAAAGAGAGAGAAAAGAAAACGGTATATCCATAAGCAAAAAGGGCACGGATAAAAACCCGAAAGGGCTCCGTGAGTAAAAACAGCAGGGCTACCAGCGAGTCTTGTGAAAACCCGAAAGGGCGCAACCTCGTTAGAATAAAAAAGAAAAGAGAAAAAAAAGAAAATGGTATGTCCATAAGCAAAATGGGCACGGATGAAAACCCGAAAGGGCCCCATGAGTAAAAACAGCAGGGCTACCGGCGAGTCTTGTGAAAACCCGAAAGGGCACAACCTCGTTAGAATAAAAAAAAGAAAAAAAGAGAGAGAAAAAACAGTATGCCTACAAGCAAAAAGGGCACGGATGAAAACCCGAAAGGGCTCCGTGAGTAAAAACGGCAGGGCTGCCGGCGAGTTTTGTGAAAACCCGAAAGGGCGCAATCTCGTTAAAAAACACTTGCAAGGTCCTTTCGACTTTGTGAGGAGGAACCACCTGCGTGAGATCCTTACGACTCACAAGGGAGCAACACAATTAGGGATCCTCACGATCCCTAAGGAGAAATTACACTTGCGAGATCCTCACGACTCGTAAGGAGAACCCTCTTATGAGACCCTCACGGCTCTTAAGATTTGAAAGTCTTAAGCTACAGGGATCTGAACCAGTTCTTAAGCAGCCTCCACAACCTCCAATATTGCCCTACAAGCGGCTCAGTGCTGACCCTTGTATACAATCCATGGGCGCGAATAAACATTTCCCTAACGAAATCCCATCCATGACTAGGGATATGTCTATATGGTGAACAGCCCTTATAAGTCCTTTCGACTTGTAAGGAGAAAACACTCTTGTAAGATCCTTACGACTTATAAGAGTACATGCACTTAGGGATCCTCACGATTCATAAGGAGAAAACGCACCTACGAGATCCTCACGACTCGCAGGGAGAAATACCTTTATGAGACCCTTACGGGTCATGAAGTCAAAAGCCTTAGTCGACAGAATCCTAACCCTGTCTACTAAGCCACCTTTGTTCGTCATTGACAGAGGCAAATGATGATTCGCTCCTGACAATATCCCAGTTGTAGCGGTGCTGATGCCGAAATCGGTGTCTAAATCCAAGCTTGCGGTAAGAAGCTAGCGAGCCACACATGCATACGAAATAGCCGAAATGATAGGGCAATGATTTATCTCAAAGAATATTTATAACCACAATCAAGAACGGCGTCGCTTGGTAGCTAGCCGGTGAGTACGGGTCGGTCCACAGGGATTTTGTGTATTTCCTAATTATTCTGACGAGTTAATTCCAAACGGTATTAAATCGATTATCACTAAAAACCTAATTATCTAAACTAGGGCAAATAATTAAAAGTTATAACTAGGGCAGATAAATAAAATCTATATTAGGGCAGGAAAATAAATCTATGCTAGGGCAGGAAAATAAATTTAACTAGGGCAAGATAAAGAAAACTTACTCTAATTTTTATTTGATGCACTCTTCATACATTACAGAAATTTACAGATCTGAATTTTGATAAAATGAAATGAGGCACAAGAAGAGGCATACCTCCAAAAGAGGTATAGGGTTTCTATTTATAGATCATAGAAAGCCTAGGGTTACAATTGATTCACGTCTGCATTTACAATTTTACCCCCTAAGAAAAGAACTAGTCAACGCACCGCCAGCGACCATAGAAATTTTCCATCGACACGGGCGATGCACGTGCCACGTTTTTCTACCGTCACATGCTTCCAATGGCCGCGGAACCGCGGCCACAAAGCAGGTTTGGCCGCGGATCCGCAGCCGTATA
Organism: Agapanthus africanus; assembly: GCA_030015575.1. Taxonomy (NCBI): domain Eukaryota; kingdom Viridiplantae; phylum Streptophyta; class Magnoliopsida; order Asparagales; family Amaryllidaceae; genus Agapanthus; species Agapanthus africanus. The sequence continues at coordinate 649,910,640 of JASDDO010000031.1, read as the reverse complement.
GGGGCATTAATGGTTCAGATTTTCAGGGCATGTTCTGTTGCTTTGTTTCTTGGTTTTTCTTCGGTTTTTTTCTCAGATTGGCTTCTGGTTCTCTTCCAGATCTCCACAGTGAATAAAGTCGTGGACTTTTACCGCTTGCTTCATGTCGAAGTGTTGAACCTTGCTCTGCCTTTGTGCTTTATGAAATTGTCCATTGATCTTCGTTTAGTCTTCAAACTGTAGGCAAGATAAAGATTCTCTGTTTGTTGGTCGAAGTCTCACTTTTGCATCGTCTTTTCATTGTTTTCACTGTTTTTGTTCCAAGAACCTGTAACCTGCAACTATGTAGCAAACATGGGTCAAAAGCACCTGTTTATTTTTAAACTGACTAGGACTGGGGAATATAATAATGCAAAATTATGGTATGAACAAATACCCCCAAACTTATCTTTTGCTCGTCCTCGAGCAAACCTAGTTTTATTCTCAACAAAATCCTAACCTCACTTTCACAGGGAATCGCGATTGCACTGAGCTCGTGCAACAAGCCGTTAAATCTCTAGGTGTCCCTAGTAGGAGGAGTGTTGTCTCCTGAGGGTTTTCAGCGGATACTACCCACAAAATCCTATCAATTCGGCCTATTAACTTTTATTCTCCAATTAGGTTTTCCAACAAGAAATTCTATTGTCTTCGACTCATAAATTATCCACCCGTATTCTTCACACTTCCTTATCATTTAACTTAAGATTATATATGTTTTGTAGACTTACTTAGCTTTTAGCATCTTTTAAGTTTTCCTTCTAGGGTTCTATCTCAACTTAGGAACTTATATTATCTTTATTAAAGATATAAGTCCTATTCTTCATGCCTATCTCTTATCTAAATCCCAATCGCATACCCCTACGTGTGTGTATATATCATCCCTACACTTGGAAATTCAAATCAAGCAATCATACTTTTGTCCATTGTCCAAAGCACTTCTTGATTGGTGAATTTTTAGATTAAATTGCTCACACATTCTTCATACGACCGTTAATACTTTTTGAGGTACCAACAACTGATTACAAAATGTATTTGCACATTAGAGCGTAATTCCTAGTCTTGTAACACCTAAGGCTTTTAGCAGTGATTCCCAAACCAGTTGGTCTAAGGCACTAGGTGATGAAGCACCCTCGCTAAATATTTTTTCTATTAATGCAGCCTTAAATAATCACAAAAACCAGTGTTCATTTTTTATTATCTCTTTATTCACACTTGTATTTTTATTTTATTTTCCTTCATACTAAGGATTTTAGACAAGACCATTTCAAGGTCTCCTCTATTATTTCAAGTTTCAAGGTTCGTGTTTGTGCAATTTGTAGGGTATATATTTTCAGAATTTAGACTTAAGCTTAGGAATTATTTTTCAAACTTATACTTTAATAAAGATATCAATACTTTTCCCTTGTTTTAATTTAGCCAAAGAAGTGAACTCGAAATTTTCCTATTTCTAAATAAACTACAAAGACATATACTTTCTACCGTTAAATTTTAAGAAATGTTATTTTTTGGGTTTTTAATTTACTAAGTATAAGATCTAGTTGTTCCTAACTAGTTAACCTTTTTGTCAAACTCAAGTCAATTATGGCCAAAATTGAATGTTTTAATTTTTATAATTGTTCAAATTTTTCAATTTTTATGGGTTTTAAAATAAGTATGCAAATGCAAAGATGTACATATGAATACGAAAGAAGAAGACTTACCAAGCACACTCCCAAACTTAAACTTGACAGTGTCCTCACTGTCATGCTACACCAAGAGGGTCAAAATGTCGGCACTCCCCTGTTTATTTATTTATAAATTTATTTTTTATATTGTTAAAAGAAAAACAAAATATATATACAACAAGGTTCCTCCCAAACTTAAGTGAAACAGTGTTTCCACTGTTTAAACGTTAAAGTTTAGAGTTAGGGAGGAGAAAAATCAAACTATATAAGGCCTTACACAGACCAAAAGTTAGCACCAACCATTCAAAAATTCTATCGTGATAATGGTAGGGTTGGTGAAAGAATGGAGTGTAGAGAAAAGAAATGAGAAGCCACGAGACCGTGTGGGAAGAAGAGTGGAATATGGTCTCGGTGGAGGAGAAGAATGGCGGAAAAGAGAAAGAAGTGTAGTACGATCTTGAGGGTGTAAATCGAGTGAATAAATTAGCGCAATTTGTGATGACCGATGTGTTAAAAGTGATTGTGCTAATCTATCAACCCGTCGAGAAATGGGGTCAAATCTCTCAAGATTCGCAAGAAAACATGGGTACGTCGAACTTGGTAAACCCTCCATTGAAAATGGAAACGCGATGGAGTCGTGCGTGGTCGAAACGATAGGAAGGACGAAAGGGAGTGATTTAGGGATAGGCTTATTCTCACCTAAGTAATCTGTCTCGAACTTGAAAGATTCCATCAATGGTTCGAAATGACTGTAAACAACCGAATCTGATGGTTCAACTAACTCGTCTGAAAATTCAAAGGACTCAAACTCGGGCGGTGAGTCTTCAAAATCGTCCGAAAAAGTGAAGCACTCGTAATCGTTATCGGCTGTGAGAACTGTGTCAGATTCAAAGAGGTACGCACTAGTGGCGTCTAAACTGTTGTGATCAAATAGAAATTTTTCAAGCTCACAGTCCTCCTGCATGATCTTTTGTGTGGTCGGAACGATGGAAAGGAGGGAGGGTGATTTAGAAAGTATAACAGTTAAAGGTTCAGGAGGATGAATTGGAAAATCCGACACATCAAACAAAACTGGTCCATCCTCAATACTATCTTCAATACTCTCCGCAGTACTATCCTCATAATTCTCCTCAAAAATTATCTCATCCATGCCATTATCATCAAAATCAAGACGCATATGAGGTTCGGGAGAAACATTTAATGACTCGGGATGATGAATTGGAGATAAAATTTCAATCAAATCTACTAGTTCATCATCCAAAATATTCCCGGCGTCAATATCCCCAATCAAGTGAAAATCAATTTTTTTAGACACCTCATCAAAAGCATGGATTTGTATCAATTCAGGTTCTAGAGTGGAGGTGTAGGGGTCAAAAGGATTGGTGATGGTTTCACTCGAAAGGGACCCTTCACAATCTGGCAAATCAAGCACTACAAAATCGCACAACTCATTAAATGTTTTATTTGGAACATTTGATAGACATTCAAAACTCGAGTTATGGGATTCAATTGGGTATGGGTAGGTTTGATTTGAAAGGGTGTATAACTCACTTTCTCCACTCAAATTCTCACTCTGTCCAACTGCCACATCATACATTAGAATTTTTGTAGTTAGTTGGAAACTAACTACCGAGTCACTAGGTTTCATAAGGGCGGCCACGGACGCATCCACATTCCTCATCATTTGGTTTGTTGCTACCATATAAGCTTCCAACGACTGTTCCAGACTAGACATGGATTGTGAAGGGGTTTCAGTAAAAAATTCAATATTGCTTGGATTTTGGAAACTCCCAAATGACTGTGTAGAAGCAATGTCTAAGGAAGGTGTGAAAGTTGGGTAGGACTGGCAGGAATTGAATGGTTGGACAGGAGTAGGATTAACATTTGGATAAAAAGGTGAATGGACTTGTTGATCCCTAGAACTGGATGTGTGGAGAGGAGTGAAAGATCGGCTACGAGATTGTTCAATATGCTCAACAATAGACATGGGTTTAGGAGTTACAGCAGGACTCGAAAAAGTAGTATCAACGTACAAAGGTGGTGAAGGTTGACACGGTTGATACACAGTGGATTGTGGAGTCAATCTGTTTCTCCTAGACGCTTCTATTCAATCTTTCAAAGAAATTTTTGGTATGGAGGGGTCGTCCGTAAATCGACCGAAACAATTCGCGTACGAAGCAAAGTTTGGTTCAGGGTACCAAAGTTCGGCAAGAGATTTGTGAGGTAGGGTACCCATGATGTAAGAAAGGAGAAGAAAAAGAATGTGGAGTGCACGGATTTCTTAGCGAAAAATTGCAAGTTTTTATAAAAAAAAAAATCTTTTTTCTTTTTCTCTTTATTTGGAACTTTTTGCAAAAAAGATTTTCGATAAAGGGCTTAGACACATTTTCAATCAACCACAAATGCACAATCAGACCTAGATCTAGGGTCACCTAGGTCAGCTAGACATCTCCTAACTGTTCCAAAGAGCTAAAAATAGGACCTCAAACCGCCTCTTCACCGCCAATTGCGGCCAGGTAAGTGCCAGGTGAGTGGGAGGCTCTCCACTACAAGTAGTGGCCCTAATTAAGTAACCACTCGCCTTAGACACACTTGCCTAGACACCACAAAGTCAGGTTAGGATAAGCGGTCAATGCCTACAACTAGTCCTCTGTCCTATTGAGCGTAAAGTCCTTAGGGCTGAGTCTAATCTTATTTAATTAAGAGATGGTCAATGCATATGCCTTATGCGATTTCTGGGGTCCTGGGAAGGGTGGTGAAATCCCCACCCAATCTGGATTGGTTTCAAGCCCCTTAAAGTCCGATTAAAAATATGCAAAACAGTAAACAACCACCTGCAATCAATTTTTTTTAAAGCGCGGTGCAAAGAATCCTGCACAAGATCAATTATTGGAAGGGGGATAGATTTTTTAACGCAAAGAATCCTGCAGGAAAATTTTTCAGAAGAGATATTAGGGTTTCAGTGAAGAAGAGGAAACTTACAGTGGTTTTTTTTTGTTGCAGATGGTGACGTCACCTTCTTACCGCGGTTCCGCCGCCAATACTGCTTCCCGCCGCGGTTCCGCGGCAGTTTTTTTTTTTTGACGTCACTTCTGGCCACGGTTCCGCCCCCGAAACGCACCTTTGACCGCGGTTCCGCGGTTGACTTGTTGACTCGGTCCTCCAAATTTCTTATGTTGTTCTGTTATGGAAATTCTCTGTTGTTTAGATCTTCAGTTTTCTGTTTCGCTTTCTGGATTTTTCAGATCCGAACTCGATTGTAGATACTGCAAAATTCAAACAAAAATACCCTTCACAAAATAACAAAATGATAAATTTTTATAATTTTTCAAATTTTCAGTATTTATGATTTTTCAATTTTTTTTATTAACCCGAAATTACCAAAAGAAAATAACACGTCATCCCCGGCAACGGTGCCATTTGATTTATCTCAAAGAATATTTATAACCGCAATCAAGAACGGCGTCGCTTGGTAGCTAGCCGGTGAGTACGGGTCGGTCCACAGGGATTTTGTGTATTTCCTAATTGTTCTGACGAGTTAATTCCAAACGGTATTAAATCGATTATCACTAAAAACCTAATTATCTAAACTAGGGCAAATAATTAAAAGTTATAACTAGGGCAGATAAATAAAATCTATACTAGGGCAGGAAAATAAATCTATGCTAGGGCAGGAAAATAAATTTAACTAGGGCAAGATAAAAAAAACTTACTCTAATTTTTATTTGATGCACTCTTAATACATTACAGAAATGTACAGATCAGAATTTTAATAAAATGAAATGAGGCACAAGAAGAGGCATACCTCCAAAACAGGTATAGGGTTTCTATTTATAGATCATAGAAAGCCTAGGGTTACAATTGATTCACGTCTGCATTTACAATTTTACCCCCTAAGAAAAGAACTAGTCAACGCACCGCCAGCGACCATAGAAATTTTCCACCGACACGGGCGATGCACGTGCCACGTTTTTCCACCGTCACATGCTTCCTATGGCCGCGGAACCGTGGCCACAAGGCAGGTTTGGCTGCGGATCCGCGGCCGTATAGGGGCATTAATGGCTCAGATTTTCAGGGCATGTTCTGTTGCTTTGTTTCTTGGTTTTTCTTCAGTTGTTTTCTCAGATTGGCTTCTGGTTTTCTTCCAGATCTCCACAGTGAATCAAGTTGTGGACTTTTACTGCTTGCTTCGTGTCGAAGTCTTGAACCTTGCTCTGCCATTGTGCTTTGTGAAATTGTCCATTGATCTTCGTTTAGTCTTCAAACTGTATGCAAGATAAAGATTCTCTGTTTGTTGGTCGAAGTCTCACTTTTACATCGTCTTTTCATTGTTTTCACTCTTTTTGTTCCAAGAACCTGTAACCTGCAACTATGTAGCAGACATGGGTCAAAAGCGCCTGTTTATTTGTAAACTGACTAGGACTGGGGAATATAATAATGCAAAATTATGGTATGAACAGGCAACTTGCAGCAAAATCAGCAAGTAAAAAAAATGTATGCATGCAAAATAGCCGAAATGATTGGGCAACTCGCAATAAAAAACAGCGAGTAAAAATAAAACAAATAGCCGAAATGATTGGGCACCGCGAAAAATAGCCGAAATGATTGGGCACCGCGAAAAATAGCCGAAATGATTGGGCAATCGCGACCTTCGTGATATAAAAGCTGAAATGATAGAGCATCGCGGAAAGAAATAAAAAAAATTGAAATTTATGCCCTACAAGTGATATCACATCAATCCCTGTATACAATCCAGGGGCTCAAATAAAGAGGGAATCATGCCTTTCCTCCTCAGGTTTCATCAGAAGAAGAAGCCAAATCTCAACGGTTCACAGATGGCTTGGAGATCATCTCAACATCCATTTCAGTACGACAAACACAACATCAAGCAAGGTGGAACAGCGGCAACTCCCAGTTCCATGACTCGGCGGTGCACAGATAACCGAGAGTCAAACCCTGATTCCATGAAATGCGGATGAAGTCAAAAATTCCTGGCTACGTGGAACGCGGATTATGTCACTTCTGACCCCGTGGAAAACGTCCAGAGCGGATCCTGGTCCTCGCAGAGCACGGCAGTGAACCCGTGTGAAACATCCAGAGCGGAGCCTGGTCCTCGCCGAACACGGCAGTGAACCCGTGGGAAGAATCCAGAGCAAAATTCCTGGTTACGTGGAACGCGGATTATGTCACTTCTGACCTCGTGGAAGACATCCAGAACGAATCCTGGTCCTCGCAGAGCACGGCAGTGAACCCGTGTGAAGCATCCAGAGTGGAGCCTGGTCCTCGCCGAACACGGCAGTGAACCCGTGGAAAGCATCCAGAGCAAAATTCCTGGCTACGTGGAACGCGGATTATGTCACTCCTGACCCCATGAAAAACGTCCACAGCGGATCCTGGTCCTCGCAGAGCACGGTAGTGAACCCGTGTGAAGCATCCAGAGCGGAGCCTGGTCCTCGCCGAACACGGCAGTGAACCCGTGGGAAGCATCCAGAGCAAAATTCCTGGCTACGTGAAACGCGGATTATGTCACTTCTGACCCCGTGGAAAACGTCCAGAGCGGATCCTGGTCCTCGCAGAGCACGGCAGTGAAACCGTGTGAAGCATCCAGAGCGGAGCCTGGTCCTCGCCGAACATGGCAGTGAACCCGTGGGAAGCATCCAGAGCAAAATTCCTGGCTACGTGGAACGCGGATTATGTCACTTCCGACCCCGTGGAAAACGTCCAGAGCGGATCATGGTCCTCGCAGAGCGCGGCAGTGAACCCGTGTGAAGCATCCAGAGCGAAGCCTGGTCCTTGCCGAACATGGCAGTGAACCCATGGGAAGCATCCAGAGAAAAATTCCTGGTCTCGTGGAACGCGGATTATGTCACTTCTGACCCCGTGGAAAACGTCCAGAGCAGATCCTGGTCCTCGCAGAGGACGGCAATGACCCCGTATGAAGCATCCAGAGCGGAGCCTAGTCCTTGCCGAACACGGCAGTGAACCCATAGGAAGCATCTAGAGAAAAATTCCTGGCTACATGGAACGCGGATTATGTCACTCCTGACCCCGTGGAAAACGTCCAGAGCGGATCCTGGTCCTCGCAGAGCACGGCAATGACCCCGTGTGAAGCATCCAGAGCGGAGCCTGGTCCTCGTCGAACACGGCAGTAAACCCGTGGGAAGCATCCAGAGAAAAATTCCTGGCTACGTGGAACGCGGATTATGTCACTCCTGACCCCGTGGGAAACGTCCAGAGCGGATCCTGGTCCTCGCAGAGCACGACAATGACCTCGTGTGAAACATCCAGAGCGGAGCCTTGTCCTTGCCGAACACGGCAGTGAACCCGTGGGAAGCATCTAGAGCAAAATTCCTGGTTACGTGGAACGCGGATTATGTCACTCCTGACCCCGTGGCAAACGTCCAGAGCGGATCCCGGTCCTCGCAGAGCACGGCAATGACCCCGTGTGAAGCATCCAGAGCGGAGCCTGGTCCTCGCCGAACACGGCATTGAACCCGTAGGAAGCATCCATAGCAAAATTCCTGGCTACGTGGAACGCGGATTATGTCACTCCTGACCCCGTGGGAAACGTCCAGAGCGGATCCTGGTCCTCGCAGAGTACGGCAGCGAATCTGTGTGAAGCATCCAGAGCAAAATTCCTGGCTACGTGGAATGCGGATTATGTCACTTCTGACCCCGTGGAAAACGTCCAGAGTGGAGCCTGGTCCTCGCCGAACACGGCAGTGAACCCGTGGGAAGCATCCAGAGCAAACATTGGACTGTGAGGTCCTTAAACTCACGGACTATGATGTCCTTAATCTCGACCGTGATGTCTTAAAACTAACATTGGACTGTGAGCTCCTTAAACTCACGGACTATGATGTCCTTAATCTCGACCGTGATGTCTTAAAACTAACACTGGACTGTGAGGTCTTTAAACTCATGGACTATGATGTCCTTAACCTCGACCGTGATGTCTTAAAACTAACATTGGACTGTGAGGTCCTTAAACTCATGGACTATGATGTCCTTAACCTCGACCGTGATATCTTAAAACTAATATCGGACTATGGGGTCCCTAAACCCATGGACTATGATGTCCTTAACCTCGACCGTGATGTCTTAAAACTAACATTGGACTGTGAGGTCCTTAAACTCATGGACTATGATGTCCTTAACCTCGACCGTGATGTCTTAAAACTAACAACGGACTGTGGAGTCCTTAAATCCACGGACTATGATATCCTTAACCTCGACCGCGATGTCTTTAAACTACAGTATCCTGGAAAACGTCCAGAACGGAGTCTGGTCCTCGCAGAACACGGCAGTGAACCCGTGGGAAGCATCCAGAGCAACCCCTGACTCTGTGAAACGCGGATAAGGACAACTTCACCCATCACTTGCGGGTCCTCACGACTCGTAAGAGAGCTAATTCTCTTGTGAGATCCTTATGACTTTCAAGAGAAAACACACTTGGGAATCCTCACGATTCTTAAGGAGAAATTACACCTACGGGATCCTCTCGACCGGTAGGGAGAAAATTCTTTATGAGACCCCCACGGCTCATAAAGTTGAAAAGTCTTAGGTGAAAGATCCTAACCATGTTTTCTAAGCCATCACCACTCTACAAAGAATCCAAGATTGACAGCTATATACTATCTACCGACCGCACTTGCTAAAATCCCATGGCAACAACACAGCAAGGAGAAGAAAGCAACAGTATAACAAAAAGAATGTCTTACAAGATACATCATATAAAGGAAATAAAAAAATAGATACATATTATTCAGAGATTACAAGTGTATGATTGATACAAAGGCAGTTACTGAGAAGGAAGCGTTTTCAACAAGTCCGCGAGCTGCTCTTGCACTTCTTTCAGTGCCTTCTCATGATCAGCCGCCGCAGCTAGCTCCGCTTCGATTCGAGTCCTTTGCTGCAAGCATGATGAAATCTTCCCATCAATTTCCCGTTGGGCAGCTTCGTGACTCTGCGTAACCTGCTCGATAGAGTCGAGCTTCCGTCTCAATACGAGCCCGTCCGAGATACATTGCTGCAAGGTGTCAAAGACAGCTCTCAGTTGTGCGACGTTCGCTTCGACCTGGGCACGCAGCTGGACAGACTCAATGGAAGCATCCTTGCATTCCTTCCGCCTCAAGGTCGCTTCTTGTTCGAAATGGCGGAGGAAGGACGCACTCTGCTCGACCCATGCGACCCGCTGGGAGTTCAAAGCCTAAGTCTAAGGGGAAAGACGCATAAGTTCAAGCTGATGCAGACAAGCCTCGATCTTCCTGCAGTGACTAACCCAAGACTCGACGACGCCTTCATTATGGAAATTTACAAGCGTCGCCAGCATTGGATTGACCTCGGCAGCGAAATCTGCGGCAGATGTAGGAGCTCCCGCGTCAAGCTCCTCGACGTATTCGCTCAACATGCGCAGACTCGTCACAACACCCTTTGAAGATGGACGTCTGGAGAAGGGGCCAGCCGACATCATAATGAGAGATTCGAAAGAGTCCGTAGTCGAAGCGACCGCTACAAAACAAATCACAATCAGATGACGGATCTAGAAATTTATGAGATTCATGAACAACGGAAGTTACTATACCAGCTGCAGCAGATGGTAAAGCCGGGAGGACCGGTGGCGCAACTGATCTCTTATCTCCTCCTTCAATCTGTAGCACTGCAATCAAGGCAAAGAAGAATCAGAAATAATTTCATTATCGGTAAAAGAAAGAGCATTAATTGAAAGCTGTATTCACCAGCGCCACTGGATGAAGCAATCTCCGACAGGAAGGAGAAGTGGGGATGCAGCACCTGGTACAGGTGGTCAAAAAGGACTCCTGCAAAAACGCGATAACGCAACGTCAGTACATGGATTACACAGCCGAGAGATAAGACTAATGGGTCACAAATATATACCTTCCAGCATCTGCGACAGTACGAGAAAGGGTAGAGAAGTGGTCACCGTCAGGGCGGTGACTGACGGCGCTGTCTCGAGTAGCTCGACTTCAGCACTAGCCGCACCTGCATTAGAAACAAGATAAACCTTGTTAGGAAAGATTGCAGAATAAAAAGAAGGGCGGTAACCTAAAATCTACCTGAAGAGTCGCCAGCCGGAGCCATGACGAGGGCATCACTTGATTCAATAACGGCGTCTCCCTCCTCTATTGGGGTGGCCTCACCTCCCGTCGCCTCATCCCCTGACTCCACGAGAGCCGTCGTCACGCTTGCGACGCCAGGAGACGATAAAGAACCGTAGGTAGGAAGAGCGACGATTGGAGCGGTGCCCGACTCTTGAGAAAGAGTGGCCACATCGGACCCAGCAGTTGCATCCGTTTCGCTCACCACCACCTCAGGCTCGGTGATTGCAACCGTCTCATCTACCGCTGCTTCAGGCTCGGCCGTGATAGCCGTCTTATCGGCCACTACCTCGAGCCCGGCAATTGCGACCACATCGCCTGCCATCGCCTCGGATTCGGGAATAGCAGCCACCTCCTCCACCGCTCCCTCAGGCTCAGGAAGACTCGGCTCTGCAAAGATAAGATATATGAGAACCGATGGTTTAAAACTTTGACAACGGAGCCTCAAGGCACATTACCTGGAGTTGATTTGCCGTTTGCTTCCCGAGCCGCGCGTGCCTCCCGTCTGTGAGCAGTAAACAAGGCAACCAGGAACTCCTCTGAAGGAGTAGCAGCAGGGGTGACGGCGCTTGAACCTGCTCCCGCAGCTAAAGCAGCACTACGCTCCCTTGCTGCGCGCCTCAGGCGTTTCCTTTCCTCCCGAGCCGTCAAGCCAGACCTTTTAGAAGTCTCCTTCAACAGGACATCGTCGTCCGCATTCAGGGTTACCTCTGGAGCCGTCAAGGCTTCCGTCATCGGTTTTTTAAGTAAGGCCACTTGTGGCAGTGCCGAAGAGGCTGGGACTTCGATAGCTGGCCCGGGGAGAATTTCCACATCGGCTTGCGGGATAGGCATTGTGGTCACTGCGATAAGACAAAGAAAGGGTCAGATTACTCATAAGAAACGGAAGCAGAAACATGGCGAACCGAAATGTACCAAGGCCTAAGGATGCTCGAAGTCGTTCCTCTTCCTCAAAAGTCTTGAGAGAAGCAGCGAGAGCTTCTTCTGTAGAAATACCTATTGAAGAAGGAAAAGCGTTAGTCAAAAAACAATGATAGAAGTATGATGCAATGGCGAAAAATACAACTAATGATTACATGATCGCGCGAGGTTAGCCAACCCCTCTTCGCGTCTCGACAATCGCTCAGAAGCTGCAATGGCAGCCGCCAGATCAGTGTCGTCTGGTAGCATAAATAGGTCGTTGTTGGTCCCGTACTCACTCAAGCCCTCGCTATAAGGAGCATGAAGCTCCTGGCCAAGTACCACGTCAAGAGAAAAGAGTGACTTTTTCTTCGTCTGTGAGCGAGCTCCGGTCGCAGCAAGCACCAGCTTAAGTTTCGTGGGCACTTTGGGACGGCGAGTCCCGATATCCGAGCCCACGCCAGATTCGGGTGAAGCTACGGTTACCGTCTCCACGGGAGCACGGGGCGCCAATGGCACGTCCACAGAATCACAGGGCAATCCACGCGTGAGGCTTAACACACGTTGAGGCTCAGCTGCAGCAGCCTCTCTTAGCGGAGGAGGGACAGCAATCCGTCGCTCCAAAGGGATGTTGTGATCGCTGGCAGGGGACGTACTTTTGCGCTCGAGCAGCAACCGCCTCTCTTCCCTGATGAAAGCACCCATCGCGTGCTGATACCAGGCCCCGTATACGTTAAGGGCCCTCGGGATGCAACTTGGCTCGCTAATGAAGAAGTGGGAGCCCGTATTCAAACGCATAAAGTGATGCAGCGCACCCTGTATTCCCTCTCTGGTGGCAGCAGGTTCTTCTAAAAACGCCTCTAGTGGGACCCCTGGTAATAATATAGCTGCTGGGAAAAATGATAGGGGTTGTATCTCATAAAAAGCGCCATATCATTTTGCCTGAATATGAGGAAGCCCGGCCTGATGGAGTATAGGTGTAGAATCTCCCGGGTTTTCAACACGGAGGCCCCGTCCTTAAAGGTGTCGTGCAGTGCCAGCACCGTCTTGGAAGTTTCCTGGCCAATCGTCAGGACTTTGTCCGTAAAAGACATACCGGCTCCGACCGTGCGCGGACGAAGAAGCAACCCCCTAACCTCTCGCTGAGATGGATTCACGATGGAAGCGTCAACCAGCCGCATAATTCTGGGGAATTTTCACTTCTCGAAAAACGAGGGTCTTTTATGAATACCAAATACCCCGAGCACGTGCATTTCCATCCATGAAGTAAGGTAGTGCATCGTGAAGTTGGCAGCTTGCACCCCCAGTTCAGTTGTATCCGCCGCCACGCTAAGACCATGGTACAGGTGGGCCAGCCCGGCGATCCCGATGGCCACTTGTATTCCGGCCACCATTCGATGTGCTGGGTAGAAGATGGACGGCCTCATATAGCGAGGGTGCATGGGAAGTGCGAACCAACACAACCAAAGCCCGAGAAACCCGATAAAGAAAGTCTCATCGTCAATGCCCGGAGCGGCGATTTCCGACAGAGGGACGATCGCGGCATCGGGAAGATAAAACCCCTTATGATCATCTTCCAGTACTGGTCGACGGTCCAAGCCAAAGCCGAAGGGATCGTCGAGCTTGGCAAATTTTTCGCCTCGTTGCGATAGAATCTCCGGGCGAAGAAACCGGGCAATGAAGTCTGTGAAACTAACCCCCCTGACCACCGGATTCCAAGAAGAGACTTTCGTACATATTCAGCACCTTTATCAGACTCGAAAACTGGTGCTGAATAGCGTTCTCTGGCGTTAGGCCCATCACCAACGGCTTGGTGGCAAAAACGTATTCATCTGGAGGAAGCAGCTCCTCATAGTGCTCCCCCCTCACCGGCAGACCGGAAATCTCGGCAAATTCTTCTAAAGAGATGGAAACTTCTCTGTCCAGTAGAAGAAAGGTATGGGTTGGGATGTTCCATTGCTCCACGAATGCCTTAATCCACCACATCGGAGGAGCGGAATATTGGAACAATGACGCGTAAACTGCAGGATATAGGCCGAGCTTCAGCAAATGTGTTTTCTTCGCCGACAAGATGTACCTGGCCCAATGTAAATATCCGGCCGAATGTCGGGGAGTCAACCCGATGTTGTAAGGTTGTCCCCAAGGGCGCGACTCGCCCGGGCATATGCGTCGCCCCAGAGTATCCAAAGCCGCCGGCAGCTGCATGGGTATGGCGGCAATCGAAGGTTGGAGAAGACCCTCCGAAGTCCAATTGACAACCTCCACGGCATAGTTCACCGGGGGTGCATCTGCATACGAAATCGATGAGATCGGATCCGACGGCGTCGTACAAGAGAAGCTTCAACGACCTTTGATTATCTGGTCGTACCACCTACCCCACAGGTGAAGGTTTTTGTGTTGCGGATTATAATCTCTAATGAGCGTGAGAACCTTCCGGTCCACCGGTGCCTCAGGGAATCCTCCCTCTGAACGGAAAAACGGGAAACAAAGATCGGAAGACATGTCACCTGCGAAAAAGAACAGAATTCAATTATCAGTACTATAATTTAATCTTAAAGTTCTGAGCGACACTTTAAAATTTGTAACGCACTGCAATGCAGTGGAAAGGGGACCAAAGGTGGACCCACAAAATCCAGATGACAATGCATCAATTAATAAAACAGCCTCATCATTGGATGAGACTGTCAATTAATGAGGAAATCCTCAAAGAATATTCTCATTGAATGAGAAATCTCTCGGGAGAAGGAGAAAATCTCCCTTTCAAAGCAAAGCCCTATAACAGAGTGACACTTGTCAAACTCTGGTCATGAGAGAATAAAATTCCTTAAAGAGCCTAGCTCTGTAATGATGATGGAAAATCCATCAAAGATTAATGAAAATTAATTCTTGAGAATAAAAATTCTGGGATCTTAAAGATCAATGAAAAAACTCTTAAGAGTTCTTCATCAAAAGATCAAAAGATCTATATATTATCAAAAGAGCAGAGCTCTGACTCATGGGCTAAGAAACCCTAAGAAAAGATCTGTTTAGATCTATGGATGTCACGTCCCGCTTCCCAAAATACGGAATACGAGGGGTAGACAAGGCCAGCCATGCTCCTACGGTCAAGGAAATGTCCTGCCGTAGTCACACTTCGGTTTCTAGTTTTTCATGGTAAACAGTAAATGATGCGCAGGTAATGAGAAATGCAGTAACTGAAAGAAACAATGTAAAGACTGACCTGAAGTGGAACAAATGAATGTAACTCGGAATGGCAAGTCAAGGAATCTGTGATGCACTGATCCGGGCTAAATCTTATCCTCACACTGAGTATGCATACTCAGGTCGTCAGAGCGACACAATAGCAATATAATATATATAGATCAAGTGACAGTTCTAACAGTGGTAATAGATATGAATAACAGTAATCAATGACAGCATGAATATGAGTGTGCAGTAATCAATGCAGCGGAGCAGTAAAGCAGTAGAACGATATGTCACGTATGTCAACACAGTATATATGGTATGTAAATGCCAGTATCCCTATCAGCCTCTAAGTCTCACTGTACAGGTCACTAAGCCTAACGTCAGTCCAAGTGTGAGAGTCAACCACTCGTGAGTGTCCTCCATCCAAGGGTAGAACCCAAGGGCAAGGAACCACGGGCCCAACATGTAACATGTATATCACGGTGTATATCACATACCCTGTAAATCTCCATATATCTCCCTAAATATATAAGCCGGCATGGAACTCCCGAGATTCTGTTGAATTCACACTTAAACTACCCCACACCCCGTGGCCTACATCAAACGCTAACCATAACCCTAAATACTAATCGATCCGTGACAAGTCTGCGCGAGAACTGGAGGCAGGACCTCCATCAAGTACGTCCCGACTAATACCTAAGATAAATGGCAGTGTCGGATGCCTTATCTGTGACACCCGCGCAAGCGCTTCCATAAGTATCACATACCACTTATAGTCACACGTACACGCATCCCACAGACGTCGACAATGCAATAGAATAATAGGGTCACTGATTGTGTACAAGTACGCATCACTTTCACTTAATCACGGATACACGACCACTGACGTACTTGCCACAATCATCGCTAGAATCTAACACTGGGTAAATGCACGATATCACTAGGTTATCACTACAATGATATGGGTATGATATGATGCGTGAACAGCATATGAAGTATGATTAAAGTGTCATAAAGAACAGTATTATATCACTTGCACGATTTATCATGAAATGTACGTATATAGTTTAGCGAAACTATAAACAGGTAATAATTAGTATGTTCAGTTAGCTATCCATCTAATATTGTTTCAAGCTAATCGGGTTCCAGGATCAATAGTTATAACCATTTCATTTTAAACATTCACGGCTGGAAATCCGGTTTCAGAATCAGAAATCTGTTTCGCAACGCATTTTAATCCCAGTTGGGATCAGATTTTAGCGACGCTACAGTTGGATGAATTCTAGGGTTTTCAGTAGGGTTTTCAACGCAACAGACGGATCTTCAATCGCATCTGCACGTTAGGAGTTATACACTGTTTAATACTAGTATGTCAATTCTGATTCTGTTGGGACTGTTATGCGTCCCGATCTTTTAAATTACAGATTAAATAGTAAATGATGACGGAACAGTATGAAACCACTTGTGTTGTCTAGCTAACAGATTCACCTATAATATACAGCGGAGTTCCGCAACCTACGAGTTAAGGAAATATTGTGGTACCCAATACGGAACAGCAAGCAACAATTGGAGTCGCTCTGGACTGCAGTCCAGAGTCGCACTCCGATCCGAATATTAACACAGTTTGAGTACAGGAATATCTGGAAAATACTATAGGGTTAAAGTTCGTCGAGTTGGCTTAGATTTGAGCCCTAGAACGCATCATTCCAGTATGTATAATATTTATGGTGATTTTAATAGTTTTCAGGTACAAGAAAATTCCAGTTTTACGGTTAAACTTGGGGGTAGTTGTTTTAGTCGTTAACGGTCATAATTTCCAGTGAAACTTGCACAAGGTATTCATCACAACAAGGGCCAATACATACAATCTAATTCCGTCAAAATAGACAAGTATTTTCATTGGGAACACACCTCGAACAGGTATGGTACATAATTGATCTAAAATTGTAACTTCATGATCTATGTAATTAAATATTGTAATTTGAGTATATAGCATGTAAGCAAGTAAAATACTTGCCTGGAGACGATGAATTGATGGAACGGTAAGCACGGGCATGACACACGTGGCAACGGTGGTTTCTGTAGGTGCTCGACGTATTGCCGGGCTCGACCGCGACGGCAAGGGATGTAGTGAGGTGGTGTCTGGGCTGGGGGTTTGCTGGTGCTGTCGAGGCCGATGGAGCAAGGATTGCAGAGGAAGAGAGGGAGAATTTAGAGAGAGAAGGAGTTAGAGAGAGAACAGAGTGAGAGAGAGAGAGAGAGAACAGAGTGAGAGAGAGAAGTGGGTAGTGGTGACAGTGATGATGCTGTTGATGAGGAGGGTGCAGGGGAGTCGACGGGGTGGAGTCGGGGCTCGCTGGCGTCGAGGTGCAGGGGTGGCTGTCGATGGAGTTCTCGCCGTTGATGGTGTCTCGGGGAGGAAGGCGATGGGTGTCGCGCAGGGAGGAGGTGGATGGCGAGATGAGGTGCACGGTGATGTGCTCGGTGCAGGGAGGGGATGACGGCGACGACGGCGACGATGATGATGGGGTGACGGCGTGGTTGAACGGCGGTGAGGCGACTCGGGTGGAGTTTGAGAGGAGTGGCGTTGTGTGAGGAGGAGAAGGAGATGGTTGCGTCGTTGATGGAGGTGGTGCAAGGTGGTCGTGGCGGGGCTCGGTAGAGGAGCAGTTGCAGGGGGCGGTGAGAGAGAGGAGGAAGAAAATAAAGGTGGGTGAGGGAGTGCTGGATGTGAGGGGGAAAAGATGGGGAGACGAGGGGGTGAGCGTCGGGGTGAGTAACGCGCGCTCGAGCGCTGGCGTGGGCGTGGGGAGCGGCGACGAGGGCGCAACGTGGAGATTCTCGCGCGGGAAATCAGGGGGTAGCCGTTGGGAAGAAGCACTGTAGGAGGCGGGTCGGGTTCGAGGCGCGGGCGCGGGTTGGAGGCTGGAAGCGGCTGTTGGGGGTGGGCTTGGAGAAGATTTGGGCCGAGGAAAATCAAAGAAAAGAGATTGGGGAAAAGAGAAACGGGCCGCAGAAATTAAATAGAAAAGGGAAAGATGTGGACCGGGCTGAGGGCTGGGCCGGCGGAAAAGGCTGGGAAAATAAAAGAAAATTAATTAGAAAAAATAGAAACGGGCTGGGCTTGATCCTTTATAAGATTAAGTAAGAAAATGGTAGTGGGCTTGGGAAAAATAATTATAGTTTGGGTTTGGGTTGAAGCGGCTGCGGGGAAAAATCAAATGGAAAAGATTTAGTTTTGTGTTCTAAATTCAATAACAGGAAAACGGCTGAGACAGAGGAAAGAAAGATAAGATCTGGGTTTAATAGGATTTTGAAAATAAATAAATAATTATAAATAAATCTTATAGGTAAAAGAAATACGGATTTAGACGTATAAGAAAAAAACTGGGTATTACATCATACCACCCTTACAAAAATTTCGTCCTCGAAATTTAAAATAAACGATAGGTTATACAAACATAGGCAAAAGCAATTATATTGCAACTATCACATAATGTTTTACTTGAAATAGGCAGATAACGAAATTTGAAAGTTCATATATGTAAGAACAATATACGAAGGTATAAGTCTAAATAAATATACGACAGGATCAACTACAAAAGCAACATATATGTATATTAAGAATAGCAATATCAACAATAATGAACCGTGATATTCGAGACGTACTCGACAAAATCGAAACTCAATTATATGTACATGTAGGTATATCAAAAGTAATACATCAGAAATAGTAAGCATAAGGCACAAACATTGATAATAGTAACCATAGGCACAATACTCGAAAATAAAGTAACGACACTAAAATAGTGAAGGATTAGTCGATAGGTTAAAACATTTTTGGATAATGCAGCGGTCAAATAGTTTCAACATAGCTTAGAAAACTCATATAGTGAAAATAAGAAACATGGAACAAAATGTACGCGGTGTAAGGTCACGCTACTGAAAATGGGAATAGTAATAATGCACTTAAAATACATAAAACGGAGAAATCAATAACACGTACTCTTTGATAAATACAAAATACTAAAACTACATTTTCGAATAATAGTGCCCCTAAATCTAGTTGGGGTAACAGGGAAAAACACAAGTATGTCTAGGCCTAGGTAGGGTAGGGATTACAATGGAATGTGGCTGATACAAAAGGTCGAAGTGTGACGGCTTCAGGCTGAAGATCAAGGAAATTGGGGTCGGGTTAGCACAAGAAGTAAGGGTGGGCCACAAAGGATTACAAGGGAAACAATATGGGGCGGATAACCTTCGGTACATCATGTGAATCAAGAATTTCGACAGGTTAGTGAACTCGGAGATTTCACTATGAACTTCTTCTCCCAGAAGGATCACAAAAGAGGCACAGACGAAGGATGAAAGGTGGCCCATTCCAAGGATCAGGGTGCGGTACTTTTTAATTGAAACGAGGGTGAAAACAATACAGTGAGTAGGGGTGGACAGTCAGGGATCTCAGCCGGAAAAATTGAATGGATATGAGTAATAACCAAGCATCAAGTGAACCAATTATCAAAAGGTTTACGAACTCAGAAGATTTATTTCGTTGAAGAAAATTTTAAGCAAAGCATTCTCAAAGTGAAATGTGGCCCTAGCCTATACACAGATTTATTTGGCCAAAGAACACAGCATCTAAAAGAAATCCCGTCAGTCGCGGTTGTGGAGATTCAGCAGGTTGCGGTAGGCTCGCGCACTCAGGTAGGGACGTCCATTTCCATAGCGCCTCGCAGGTATCTCTATTGGAAGTCCTTCCACCACAGGATCTTGATCTTCTGGTCTTTCTTCCTCGGATAGAGCTTCTTCATCGAGATCTGATTCCATGTGATTTTCTTCTTCTGGATTTTCTTCCACGGGGTTTTCCTCCGCTGGATTTTCTTCTATCGGTTCTTCCTCAGGGTCTTCCTCTATCGGGTTCTCTTCAGGGTCTCCTTCCTCTTCATCGGAATCGTCTATCATGTCAAACTCTGGGGCGGCTACTCCTTCGTCCTCTGAATCATTGTTTCCGAAGTTGACCTGGGGACCGTTGACCTCATCATCAGAACTCATCAGTGTGCGTTCTAAGAAAACGCATGACTGTGTATCCTCATCTAGATGCGGCGTTGCTCCAGGGTGGGCCATGGTCTGAAAGAAAAAGAGTCATGATTAGACAATGGAATGAATAAGGAAAATGGCCAAGTGTACGAAGTATGGAAAGATATGCGGTGGCAGGAATTGAAAAAATCAAGATTAAAATGTTATGCTACTGAATAGTATGAACAAGGGAAATGACAAGAGAATAGTACATATATTACGATTTCAAATTTTATTGCATTCAACCAAAAGTTCAGCGGATACAAGATTTCAAACGGAAAGAAATATTCATAAAAAGATGATAATATTATTACTGAAAGTAGAGAAACAAGAAAATTCTTCTTCGAATGCTATAACGTTGCGCTCTCGTCGCGTGAGTTGAATCCTGTGCTAGATCCGCCTTATAGTCGAAGTTCG
The DNA here is from genome assembly GCA_030015575.1 of Agapanthus africanus. NCBI lineage: Eukaryota > Viridiplantae > Streptophyta > Magnoliopsida > Asparagales > Amaryllidaceae > Agapanthus > Agapanthus africanus. The sequence goes on along the minus strand of JASDDO010000031.1, from coordinate 649,890,260 downwards.
AACTACGCGATAGTCCTCACTTGGCAGAAGTGGAGAGTGTGGATGAGTCTCCTCTTTGTAGTTCTTTCCTTTCTGGGCAACCGTTCATGAGATGTTCGCTTGATCCACAAATCAGACATTTCCCTTGGTCACGGCGACAATCCCTCTGAAGATGTCCTGGCCTCCTACAGTACCCACAATATGGGATCTTCTGCTGCTTCTGCCGCGGAGAAACAAATTGGCGCTTCATCTTCCTCTCTTTTCCTCGCCTAATAGGGATCCCTCTATGATTGGAGACTCCCGCCGGTGCCTGATTCACCTGCCTTCTCAGTCCTTCAGCTAACAAGTCGTTTGTTCGCTCCTGGGCTTCTTTCAAACCTTGCAGTATACTCAGAATCTCAACGGTCTGATTCTGGGGAGCGGATATAGACGAAGAGTCGTTGGAAGACATGATCCTGAAACAATAATTTTGAGAATGATATAAGTCACAAGCTATTCGAATCAAGATATAATATGGATAGGACAAAGATTCAAGAATCAGAGGTGCTGAATTTATTACAAGTGGAGAATAAACCGTATGACTTTAAGTCACTTGAATAGAGTACGGTAGTGCAATTGCAACCACGTACCCTTGTCGAGTCACCTGAAACCATAGCGAATGGATAGCTGAACACACGATGTGAATATGGATCAAGAATGACAAGTTTACAACCTAGACCGAGAGATGTCTTAGATTGCCAAACTATAAACGGAAAACTGCAATCCCAATCGATGCAAAACCTGGCTCTGATACCAACTAAACCATGTCACGCCCCGCTTCCCAAAATACGGAATACGAGGGGTGGACAAGGCCAGCCATGCTCCTACGGTCAAGAAAATGTCCTGCCGTAGTCACACTTCGGCTTCTAGTTTTTCATGGTAAACAGTAAATGATGCGCAGGTAATGAGAAATGCAGTAACTGAAAGAAACAATGTAAAGACTGACCTGAAGTGGAACAAACGAATGTAACTCGGAATGGCAAGTCAAGGAATCTGTGATGCACTGATCCGGGCTAAATCTTCTCCTCACACTGAGTATGCATACTCAGGTCGTCAGAGCGACACAATAGCAATATAATATATATAGATCAAGTGACAGTTCTAACAGTGGTAATAGATATGAATAACAGTAATCAATGACAGCATGAATATGAGTGTGCAGTAATCAATGCAGCGGAGCAGTAAAGCAGTAGAACGATATGTCACGTATGTCAACACAGTATATATGGTATGTAAATGTCAGTATCCCTATCAGTCTCTAAGTCTCACTGTACAGGTCACTAAGCCTAACGTCAGTCCAAGTGTGAGAGTCAACCACTCGTGAGTGTCCTCTACCCAAGGGTAGAACCCAAGGGCAAGGGACCACGAGCCCAACATGTAACATGTATATCACATACCCTGTAAATCTCCATATATCTTCCTAAATATATAAGCCGGCATAGGACTCCCGAGATTCTGTTGAATTCACACTTAAACTACCCCACACCCCGTGGCCTACATCAAACGCTAACCATAATCCTAAATACTAATCGATCCGTGACAAGTCTGCGCGAGAACTGGAGGCAGGACTCCATCAAGCACGTCCCGACTAATACCTAAGATAAATGGCAGTGTCGGATGCCTTATCTGTGACACCCGCGCAAGCGCTTCCATAAGTGTCCCATACCACTTATAGTCACACGTACACGCATCCCACAGACGTCGACAATGCAATAGAATAATAGGGTCACTGATTGTGTACAAGTACGCATCACTTTCACTTAATCACGGATACACGAACACTGACGTACTTGCCACAATCATCGCTAGAATCTAACACTGGGTAAATGCACGATATCACTAGGTTATCACTACAATGATATGGGTATGATATGATGCGTGAACAGCATATGAAGTATGATTAAAGTGTCATAAAGAACAGTATTATATCACTTGAACGATTTATCATGAAATGTACGTATATAGTTTAGCGAAACTATAAACAGGTAATAATTAGTATGTTCAGTTAGCTATCCATCTAATTTGGTTTCAAGCTAATCGGGTTCCAGGATCAATAGTTATAACCATTTCATTTTAAACGTTCACGGCTGGAAATCCGGTTTCAGAATCAGAAATCCGTTTCGCAACGCATTTTAATCCCAGTTGGGATCAGATTTTAGCGACGCTACAGTTGGATGAATTCTAGGGTTTTCAGTAGGGTTTTCAACGCAACAGACGGATCTTCAATCGCATCTGCACGTCAGGAGTTATACACTGTTTAATACTAGTATGTCAATTCTGATTCTGTTGGGACTGTTATGCGTCCCGATCTTTTAAATTACAGATTAAATAGTAAATGATGACGGAACAGTATGAAACCACTTGTGTTGTCTAACTAACAGATTCACCTATAATATACAGCGGAGTTCCGCAACCTACGAGTTAAGGAAATCTTGTGGTACCCAATACGGAACAGCAAGCAACAATTGGAGTCGCTCTGGACTGCAGTCCAGAGTCGCACTCCGATCCGAATATTAACATAGTTTGAGTACAGGAATATCTGGAAAATAGTATAGGGTTAAAGTTCGTCGAGTTGGCTTCGATTTGAGCCCTAGAACGTATCATTCCAGCATGTATAATATTTATGGTGATTTTAAAAGTTTTCAGGTACAAGAAAATTCCAGTTTTACGGTTAAACTTGGGGGTAGTTGTTTTAGTCGTTAACGGTCATAATTTCCAGTGAAACTTGAAAAAAGGTATTCATCACAACAAAGGCCAATACAGACAATCTAATTCTGTCAAAATAGACAAGTATTTTCATTGGGAACACACCTCGAACAGGTATGGTACATAATTGATCTAAAATTGTAACTTCATGATCTATGTAATTAAATATTGTAATTTGAGTATATAGCATGTAAGCAAGTAAAATACTTGCCTGGAGACGATGAATTGATGGAACGGTAAGCACGGGAAGTACACACGCGGCAACGGCGGTTTCTGTAGGTGCTCGACGTATTGCCGGGCTCGACCACGACGGCAAGGGATGTAGTGAGGTGGTGTCTGGGCTGGGGGTTTGCTGGTGCTGTCGAGGCCGATGGAGCAAGGATTGCAGAGGAAGAGAGGGAGAATTTAGAGAGAGGAGTTAGAGAGAGAACAGAGTGGGAGAGAGAGAGAGAGAGAGAGAGAACAGAGTGAGAGAGAGAGAGAGAGAACAGAGTGAGAGAGAGAAGTGGGTAGTGGTGACAGTGATGATGCTGTTGATGAGGAGGGTGCAGGGGAGTCGACGGGGTGGAGTCGGGGCTCGCTGGCGTCGAGATGCAGGGGTGGCTGTCGATGGAGTTCTCGCCGTTGATGGTGTCTCGGGGAGGAAGGCGATGGGTGTCGCGCAGGGAGGAGGTGGATGGCAAGATGAGGTGCACGGTGATGTACTCGGTGCAGGGAGGGGATGACGGCGACGACGATGACGATGATGATGGGGTGACGGCGTGGTTGAACGGCGGTGAGGCGACTCGGGTGGAGTTTGAGAGGAGTGGGGTCGTGTGAGGAGGAGAAGGAGATGGTTGCGTCGTTGATGGAGGTGGTGCAAGGTGGTCGCGGCGGGGCTCGGTAGAGGAGCAGTTGCAGGGGGCGGTGAGAGAGAGGAGGAAGAAAATAGAGGTGGGTGAGGGAGTGCTGGATGTGAGGGGGAAAAGATGGGGAGACGAGGGGGTGAGCGTTGGGGTGAGTAACGCGCGCTCGAGCGCTGGCGTGGGCGTGGGGAGCGGCGACGAGGGCGCAACGTGGAGATTATCGCGGGGGAAATCAGGGGGTAGCCGTTGGGAAGAAGCACTGTAGGAGGCGGGTCGGGTTCGAGGCGCGGGCGCGGGTTGGAGGCTGGAAGCGGCTGTTGGGGGTGGGCTTGGAGAAAATTTGGGCCGAGGAAAATCAAAGAAAAGAGATTGGGGAAAAGAGAAACGGGCCGTAGAAATTAAATAGAAAAGGGAAAGATGTGGACCGGGCTGAGGGCTGGGCCGGCGGAAAAGGCTGGGAAAATAAAAGAAAATTAATTAGAAAAAATTGAAACGGGCTGGGCTTGATCCTTTATAATATTAAGTAAGAAAATGGTAGTGGGCTTGGGAAAAATAATTATAGTTTGGGTTTGGGTTGAAGCGGCTGCGGGGAAAAATCAAATGGAAAAGATTTAGTTTTATGTTCTAAATTCAATAACAGGAAAACGGCTGAGACAGAGGAAAGAAAGATAAGATCTGGGTTTAATAGGATTTTGAAAATAAATAAATAATTATAAATAAATCTTATAGGTAAAAGAAATACGGATTTAGACGTATAAGAAAAAAAACTGGGTATTACAGTTCATGAGAGCAAGGCTCTGTTTATGAAACCCTAAACGGGTTTTCTTTAGATCAAAGATCTATGAAGAGCAAGGCTCTGTTAATGGGTAAAAACCCTAATTTATTAAAATTAATTTAATTTAATTTTACCTAAATTTAGTAGAGTTTTAACTCTTGAAAGTTCTTGAACAAAAGAGCAAGGCTCTGAATAAAATTCTTAAGAAGAAGATGGAAATCATCTGAAGACCAAAAGGTCCTATTTATAGGCGCTGAACCGCCTACTCAACTTCTGAGTTGATCCGAAGGCTCAGATGTTGCCACCGCTGCACTCACGTGTGCGCCACGTGAGCGCAACGGTGGGGGAGCATTTGTTTCCCCCAATCAGAGCAAAGCTCTGTTTTGAATTTCAAAATTCAAATATTGAAGCAACGCTTCAGATCCCGTACGCTGCGCGCCACGTGTCAAAAGCAGGCACGCCAGCGCTAGGAGCGCTGCGCCCTAGGCAGCGCATCCCCAATCAGAGCAAAGCTCTGTTTCAAAATTCAAAATTTAAAAGTTGAAGCAACGCTTCAGATCCAGCGCTCTGCGCTGCGCGCTACGTGTCAAACACGGGTGCGCTAGCGCGGTTGCACTCCGTGCTGCGCACCACGTGTCAAGCACGGATGCGCTAGCGCGGTTGCGCTGCGCTCCGCGTGTCGAACGTAAGTGCGCTAGCGCAAAGTGCGCCAGCGCTGGAATTAAAAGAATTCCCCACCGTTAGATCAAAAGATCTAATAATAATAAATTATTAATTAATCAGAATTAAAATTCTGTTATGGAAAGATTTTTCAATCTTATTAAAACAAGAAGATTATCATCTGTAAAACAGAAGCCTTAGGATCAAAGATCCAACGGCGGGAAATATTCCCAAATCAATCAGAGAAAAATCTTTTAAACTGATTTAATAAATCAATTGGCCCTATATAAAGGCCCCTAGACTTCAAGTCTCATTTACAAAAAAGAGAGAGAAAAAAACCCTCTGCAAACTTTGAGAAAACTTAAAGAAAAAGAAAGGCAAGCCTTTAACAAAAGAAGATCATTTCTTCAAGGTAAAGAATTAATTCTTGAACAACAGAGATGAAACTATATCGTAAAAAGAAGAAGCATCTTCTAAAAAGATCTTAGATCTATAAAAAGACTAATATCTTTGTTTAAAAAGAAAAGATCAAAAGATCTAATCATAAAAAAAAATATAATAAACAAAAGAAGTATTTTACTTCATTGACAGATCTTTTGATCTATAAAGGCAGAGCCTTTTATAAAAAAACAAGAACTTTTGTTCTTGAATCTTGAGGAAAAAACCTCCTTTGAAGAACATAAATTTGTTATTGGATCTTAAAATTGATCAGATGCGCCCTGCGCTATTGAAAAGTGCCTTGCACTTATGAATTGCGCCTTTGCGCTTCTTGGACAGGCGCACAGCGCCAAAACACGCCACGTGTCAACCAAAGACACTACTTGCGCTTTGCGCTTCTGAAACAGAGCACTGCGCTCATGGGCTGGCGTTCAGCGCCAAGCGCGCCACGTATCACTCACTGGCGCGCCAACAGACTAGCGCAATGCGCTCATAAACTAAAAGCGCAATGCGCTAACAAACTAGCGCTTAGCGCTAAGTGCGACACGTGTCCTCTTCGTGTGCGCTACCCAACAGAAGCGCAATGCGCTTTTTGACTGGCGCAAAGCGCCTGACGCGCCACGTGGCACACTGTCAGAACACACTTTGTTCTGATATTCAATATAAGACAAAAAATGTCAGAACCCAATACTTAGCATTATTAAAAGGGCCGAGCCCAAATAAAGGCTTAATAGCCAGAACAAAAAATAAAATGTTAAACATTTTTAATTGGACTTAGCCCAATTCTGGCCATAAGTCCTCAATTTATATTGAACCGAGCCCATCTGCTCTTTCAACCAATTCACATCGGTTCGAGTGTACATCTCTTTACTCCTCTGATATCTGTCGTTGTAATCCTTCAACGTCGTCAGAGAGGTGACGGGTCCTGATGACCACACATTTCTACGGACTGTGGGGTCTTTAAACTCATGGACTGTGATGTCCTTAACCTCGACCGTGACGTCTTAAAACTAACATCGGACTGTGGAGTCGTTAAACTCATGGACTATGATGTCCTTAATCTCGACCGTGACGTCTTAAAACTAATATCGGACTGTGGGGTCCTTAAACTCATGGACTATGATGTCCTTAACCTCGACCGTGACGTCTTAAAACTAATATTGGACTGTGGGGTCCTTAAACTCACGGACTATGATGTCCTTAATCTCGACCGTGATGTCTTAAAACTAACATCGGACGGTGAGGTCCTTAAACTCACGGACTATGATGTCCTTAATCTCAACCGTGATGTCTTAAAACTAACATCGGACTGTGAGGTCCTTAAACTCACGGACTATGATGTCCTTAACCTCGACCGTGATGTCTTAAAACTAATATCGGACTGTGGAGTCCTTAAATCCACGGACTATGATGTCCTTAACCTCGACCGCGGTGTCTTTAAACTAACAATGGACCGTAATGTCTTTAAACTAACAATCGACCGCAATGTCACTAAACTAAACAACAGAGCCCAATTACTCTCTTGTCGGATCTAAATGGTCCCGTTAAGTTGATCTTAGTCTAAAATAAGACTAATGTATCCTTAATAAACGTTTAAGTTGATCTTAGTCTCAAATGAGGCTAACGTATCCTTAAACCCAACCCCCAAACCCAAATCTAAGAAAGATACAGATTTGGACTAGTCCACGCCCTACGGGCGACAACATAACTTAGTCTCCGTATACAATCCACGGGCAACCAGACACAAAACAAACACCCACGACACGAAGTGACCATATGGAGAAGGAGAAAGTTGTTACCGCGACGCGGTAGCGTAATTAACTGCAGGGGCTCGCGCCTGCAGGGAAGAGCGCCCCACAATTAAAAACCCCTCAAACGAGGGTGAATCTGACGAAGTCTGCTACATCGGCCACATCCGTCTAAACATTTGATATATGGTGCCATAAATCAACTTGACATCTTCGGAGAGGTGGACGGATAGCACCAATTAGCATCTGCCCTGAATTTCAGGCTAGACGTACACCGCGTCTCCGCCGCGTCTTTCGGAGGGGAACAAGGCCTGCTAAGGATCAACCGAGCAGTGAAGCTGCTCAGTTGCCTCTTGGCGAAGGCTTTGATCCCCAGCGTTGTTGGGTAGGGAGCTACCAGCCAAGGATAGCCGAGCAGGGTAGCCGCTTGGCTACCACTTGGTGAGGGCTTTGATCCTTAGCGCTGGAGGGGCCATGGGAGGCCTGCTAAGGATTGACCGAGTAGTGATGCTGCTTAGTTGCCACTTGGCGTGGGCTTTGATCCCTGGCGTTATGGGGTAGGGAGCTACCAGCCAGTGATAGCCAAGCAGGGTAGCCGCTCGGCCGCCTCTTGGTGAGGGCTTTAATCCTTAGCGCTGGAGGGGCCATGGGAGGCCTGCTAAGGATTGACCGAGCAGTGAAGCTGCTCAGGTGCCTCTTGGCGAGGGCTTTGATCCCTGGTGTGTTGGGGTAGGGAGCTACCAGCCAGGGATAGCCGAGCAGGGTAGCCGCTCGACCGCATCTTGGTGAGGGCTTTGATCCTTAGCGCTGGAAGGGCCATGGGAGGCCTGCTAAGGATTGACCGAGCAGTGAAGCTGCTCAGTTGCCTCTTGGCGAGGGCTTTGATCCCTGGCGTTGTGGGGTAGGGAGCTACCAGCCAGGGATAGCCGAGCAGGGTAGCCGCTCAGCCACCTCTTAGTGAGGGCTTTGATCCTTAGCGTTGGAGGGGCCATGGGAGGCCTGCTAAGGATTGACCGAACAGTGAAACTGCTCAGTTTCCTCTTGGCGAGGGCTTTGATCCCTGGTATTGTGGGGTAGGGAGCTACCAGCCAGGGATAGCCGAGCAGGGTAGCCTCTCGGCCGCCTCTCGGTGAGGGCTTTGATCCTTAGCGCTGGAGGGGCTATGGGAGGCCTGCTAAGGATTGACCGAGTAGTGAAGCTGCTCAGTTGCCTCTTAGCGAGGGCTTTGATCCCTGGCGTGGTGGGGTAGGGAGCTACCAGCCAGGGATAGCCGAGCAGGGTAGCCGCTCGGCCGCCTCTTAGTGAGGGCTTTGATCCTTAGCGCTGGAGGGGCCATGGGAGGCCTGCTAAGGATTGACCGAACAGTGAAGCTGCTCAGTTGCCTCTTGACGAGAGCTTCGATCCTCGGCGTTGTGGGGCAGGGAGCTACCAGCAAGGGATAGCCGAGCAAGGTAGCCGCTCGGCTGCCTCTTGGTGAGGGCTTTGATCCCTGGCGTTGTGAGGTAGGGAGCTACCAGCCAGGGATAGCCGAGTAGGGTAGCCGCTCGGCTGCCTCTTGGTGAGGGCTTTGACCCCTAGCACCGAAGGGGCCGTGGGAGGTAACGAGGCGGTGGTTGGCTGAACCGACGCGAGCAGAGTCTTCTCTCTCACTGTAGGGGTCCTGGTCTCGAGGCGGAGGAGCGGCGACCTGGGAACTTACCCTGTCGTTTGGACACGGATGAGCGCCTCCACGACAGACGCTAGTCGATCTATCCGGCCGGCAAGGGCGTTGATAGCATTCGGCGGAGGAGGTTCTTCCGCGGCTCCGTTGAGGGCGAGGCGGCTGTTGGTGCTGGGATCGTCGTGATGATCGCTCGCCATTAGAGTAAGATTGGAAGATGAACTTTTGTTTTTGTGGAATCAAGGTTTCCTACAGACGGCGCCAGCTGACGCGACCTGGATCGCGCCAAGATGTTACCTTCCGTTGATCAGCTGATGGCGGCGATGGGTGGTTGAAATTGGATCTGGAGGCTGTCGCTCCTGAAACACATGGATCTCAATGGGTTTGAGGTTGTGGCTGCCGAGCTACCTGCAAGGAAGCCCCGGGGTGGTTGTACCACCGAGGACCCTCCGAAGGTAAAGTTAGACTAGAGATCAGAGCAGAGTAACGGCTTAGTGGAGTAAAAATGGTTTATTTGAACCGTCTGCAGAAGGGGTTTATATAGCGGTGGCAGCAGGCAAGACAGGCGCGAGAATCACGCCGGTCGTTACGCTCCCGACGTCACGCCCGCGCGATGGGCGGGATCTCCCATTAATGGCGAGATAGGCTCGTTAATGGGGGATCGTGATGGCGTGGAACGTAGGATGTGGCCGGCGGATATCTCGCGCATGGAGAGATTCGCGGGATGGCCGTTGCGCCTGTTAGCAGTGCCGTTGGTCGGTCGATGAGACCGAGGAAGATGACCTCGGCGGGAGAGCTCGCGGACGAGCGGGAAAGCCGAGATATCTTGGTTCTGCGGTAGCCCGGAGACGAGCTGTGAGGCCGAGGAGGCCAGTTCTACAGGGGGCTCGGAAGTGAGCCAGCGTTGGTCGGTAGGACGGGCATAGGAGTGGTCTGGTCGGCCACTGTAGGTCCTTCCTTGCATGCTCTGGGACAAGCCATCTGCCACGTGTCATGATCTAAGGAATTACCGTTATCGAGCATCATCAGTTAGCCTTTGGTTGAGGACTAGCTACAATTCTTGGCAGCCCCATATGATGAAATAGATGTGGAATTTGTATATTTTCTTAAGGCATATTTATTAAAAACACCTACAGGTTTGGATCAGAATCAGAAAACGATCATTACCTTTGAAATGATAAAAAAAATTATCAAACTTAATGGTGACACGTTAATACTGCCTGTGCCACATCACTTAAATTGCCACGTCAACAAATTTTAAAATTAAACCAAAATACCCCTATTCTAACCCTACCTTTAATTTCAAAAAATAAAAAAAACAAAAAAAACATTTTCTTCTTCTTCCTCCTTCATCCTCTAGTCAGCATCACCCACTCCACCATCACCGGCCTCCCATGCCCCAACCTCCGACCCTGGCCCCTCTTCGCCCTTCCACCGTCACCATCACCATCATCACCACCCTAATCTCATCTTCATCATCAACACCACCCCTCCCAAACCCTCCCCCTCATCATCCTCAACCTCATCATCTTTGGTGACGACCATCTTACCGTCAACCCCACAACACGACTTCAGCCTATGCCCCCACCCCCGACAACCACCGTCATCATCTTCCTCATCTTCTTCATTACCGTCTCCATCTCCATCTTCATCATCACCACCACCACCATCCCCTGCACCCGCCCCTACCCCCTCCCACCTCCAACCCTCTTTCCCAACCTCCATCACCATCATCTTCACCGTCACTATCAACATCCTCCTTTTCTTCAGCCCATCACCACCATCACAATCACCGTCACTATCGCCACCATTTTCTTTCTCACCCTCTCTCAAATCCCTCTTCTCCTTTTCCCCTCTCCTTCTCCTTCAATCCTAAACCCTATCCCTCTCTCTTCATCTCCTCCTCCGCTGCCACCGCGGACCCCACCGTCGCCGCCGAGCAGGTGGCTCCGGCTCCCCAAAAAAGACATATTAATTATTTAATTAAAATTTAATAATTATTAAAGTATTTAAAATGTAATTTATAATTAAGTAATATATTATGGAAAAGGACAAAAAGGTCATTTGATATGAAATGAAATTAACGTTGACTCGTAGTTTTTTGATTCCTTCGTAGTTTTTTGATTCCTTCAAACCTCCTGGGAGTTTTCAATAAATAAGTATTTTCTTACCATATAATAAACATTCAATTTTAATTTTTCTTTTGGTTTTATAGGCATCATTCTGGATCAAACACTTTATGCCCAGAAACATCATTGCAAGACAACGAACCACCCCCTGATCTCCGGTTATCAATAGAACCAATATATAACTATTACCAGATTTAGTATCTAAAATCGGTAACAAGCGATAAATTCATCTTCACATATAATACATCACATAAATTCCATAACTGTAAACTATTCTCAAAATACACCCAACATTATTTTACACAAATTCAGAAATTAAAAATCTAACAACATATATAAGTAGAAGTTTTTATTTGGTCGCCTTCTCTCACACAATAATCCCTTTTCCTTTGATAAAAATACAAACAGTAGTACATAAATACGAACAAAGTCGAGGGAAAGGGTACTAAATAATTATGTAGCAAATCTTACATTCATCAAATGTTATTTTCACCTCATCATGCCACCCATAACAGGAGCTCCCATGACTGGAGCTTGCATCATCACCCCGCGGCTCTTTCGCTCCATATTCGCAATCCACCCTTCACATTAATATAACAGACGGCAAGCTTATTTATCAGCTAATAATTTTATAATTGATCACGACCTTAAAACATGAAAAATATGTATTAGGGACTTTTGCCAAACATTTTAAACCCCAGGGACGTGAGCCTATCACTTTTTGGTCCCAGGCCCGCCTAGAACCATTTTTCCTCAATACCATTAGTTCATAAATTCTTGAGTTTTGTTTTTGAAACTTGCTTACACGTGCATGCGCGCGCGCGCACAAAGAGAGGAAACGGATTATTAGCTATAGCTGACCTAAGGAACTGTCAGCTAGAGGCAACAACGGCACAAATCAACCGTTGAATTGGTGATCCGATCACTCCACCTTGGTGTACACGTGAAATAGTCTACGTGTACAAAATTTTGGTTGGACGCCTTCCACGTGTGTGGAGTGTTGTTGATTTATGGATCTTTTAGGATGTTTAAAATCCACCCAATTTTTAACACTTGATCTGCACATGGGAAGACTTCAAATAGGCCAAAATTTTATACACAAAAATCACTTCACGCGTACAACAAGGTGGGATGATCGGATCACCAATTCAACGGTCTGATTGTTTCTAGCTGACGATTCCTTCGGTCAGCTCTAGCTGATAATCCGTTTCCATACACATACACACACATGAGGATAATGATTGAAAGGTGCCATGGAAGAGAATTTCCTCTTACGACGTTGGAAAAATACACCATTCATGATATTTTCGACGATCGACACTTATCATCATCTTTATCATGTAAGATGTGGAGACAGAAAATTTCATGTGATTTCATCACTTTGTTACCAGTGATTCAGTGGGTGCAAAATTAATGGTCTACCGACAATAGAACTTTTTACATAGTTAATTCAACGGTGAAAAAGTGGTGGAATCACATAAAATTTTGTGTATCCACATCTTACATGATAAAGATGATGATGATGGGTGCCGATCATCGAAAGAAATCGTGGAGAGTGTAGATTTTTGGCGCCACCTAACGAAAATGCCTCATGGGTCATATATATATATATATATATATATATATATATATATTTGATCCTATGAGGTCCGACCTCATTTCTTATTTTGAGGTCCAATTTTTAAACACTCAATTCCCTGTGTTTTCATCGATCCGCTCCGGCCACCATGATCTATATGTGCTAAATAGGCTATGTATCAGATTTTACGAGATTTAAAGACCTCTAACACGCCCATCAAGCGATCTTGTTTTTCATGCATCGTAAAGCCATCGGTTTTTAGTCCATTAGATGGATTAGCTAGAAGTCTCCAAATCTCGTAAAATTTGATTCATGCCCTATCTAATATGTGTAAATCACGGTGGTCGGAGTGGATCGGTGAAAAACACGAGGGGTTGGTGTTTGAAAAATGGACCTCAAAATAAGAAATGAGCCGCCGAAGTGGATCGGTGAAAAACACGAGGGGTTGGTGTTTGAAAATGGACCTCAAAATAAGAAATGAGTCTGGATCTCATAGGATCAGCTCCATATATATATATATAGAGAGAGAGGGGGGGGGGGAGAATAATGGAGGAAAGATGCCATAGGAGCGAATTTCCTCCTGTGGCGTCGAAAAATTACAGCATCCATCGTGTTTTTCAACGATCGGAACCTATCATCTTCATCGTTAACATCTAAGATGTGGGTACACCAAATTTCATGTGATTCTATAACTTTTTCATGGTTGAATTAATGGTTCAAAATTAACGCTTTACCGACAATAGAACATTTTACATTGCTAAATCAATGGTGAAAAAGTTGTGGAATCACATGAAATTTGGTCTACCCACATCTTAGATGATAACGATGAAGATGATGAGTTCCGATCGTCGGAAAACACGATGGGGGTGTATTTTCTCGACGCCATAGAAAGGAATTCCCTCCTATAGCCTCTTTCCTCTGTTATTCTCATATATATATATATATATATATATATATATATATATAGAGAGAGAGAGAGAGAGAGAGATGAGCTACTGAGGCTAACTCCCCAACTCCTCAAACATCCAACCAGCACTGTTTTTTAGAGATCCAACTGGGGCATCATGATCTATATGTAATAAATAGGTCATACATCAAATTTTACAGGATTCAGAGAGCTCTAACACAACCATCAAGTTAACTAGAAATTAACGGCTTTTTCGGTACATGAAAAATACCAAAATATGTGATTAGTTGATGATTGTGTTGAAGGTCTCCGAATCCTGTGAAATTTGATATATAACTTATCTAAGACACGCATATCATAGTGTGGTCGGATCAATGATAAACACGACGGGTTGAATATTTGAAGAGTTGGTCTCATTTTATAAAATGAGGTCTGACCTCAATGGATCAGCTCGCTGTGTGTGTGTGTAAGGCAGCGATATGGTGAAATGGTGAGATAAAATGAGATAGCCAAATCCAACCGTTGGATGACGATCAAATTTCTGCATCATGTTGAACACGTCAAAATACGTATGTATATAAAAAAAATTAGACAATTTGAACGCTTGTAAGTTATGATACAGGGTATGCAATGTATGCAATTTTTACGATATTTTAACAATCATCCATTTTACGACCGTGATATTCATAACTCAGAAGCGTCTAAATCGTATGTGTGTGTAGAGAGAGCGAGAGAGAGAGAGAGAGGATAATGGATGAATGTTGCCGTAGTAGGGAATTTTCTCCTATGGAGTCGAAAAACTACACGCTCCAATTGTTTTTTGACGATCGGCATCCATCATCATCTTTATCATGTAAGATGTGGATACACTAAATTTCATGTGATTTCATCATTTTTTCACCGTTGATTTAGTGGGTGCAAAATTAATGGTTTACCGACAATAGCACTTTTTACATTGCTAATTCAACGGTGCAAAAGTGACGGAATCATATGAAATTTGGTGTATCCACATTGTACATGACAAAGATGGTGATGATGGATGCCGATCGTCGAAAATTTTTTATTGAGGATACAAATTTTTTATGCCGCCTAACGAAAAAGCATCATAAGACCTTTTTTCTTCATTATTCTCGTATGTGTGTCTATATATATATAAGCCCGGTTGTATTCATTATCTTAAGTTCTTAACAAATGAAAGTTGTTGAAAAATTGTATTGCGAAGTTCCAACAGATATGTCTTATGTTGTCGACCAAATAATGTCTGTGACATTGTCAACCGATAAAATTATTCTAGAGTTTACAATTTATGTCATCTATTTTAAGGTTAAAGGTGTTGCCACCTATGCTTCATTGAAAAGTTAATAATGAAACAACAACCATCTATATCATCTTATGCGGTTAAGATAACAAAAAAGATTGCAGAGTGGAAGGTTTATGCCAATAGAAGTTTGCAAGGTTGCAACTCCACTTTTGAGGTTGGGTAACTCCATTGACTGAAATTGGGATCGAGTATAATCACAACTTCAAAAATATGGAGTGTCGTTATAAAATTGGATTAAATTTTTACATAACTCTAAGAAAATCTAATTTTCCTAACTTAACTCCAGAGCAAAACACTGCCTTATAAAAGTAGGATTTGTAAGAATTCAACTAATTACACACAAGCAAAGTTCCTTTCAAGAGCATCCGAATACAGATTGAATAATGTTTGTTCTCAAAGATAACTATAGAACAGTTGACAAAGCAAAAATCACCTAACTACATTTAGAAGGCCAAAATTTGAATATCTAAGTACAAAATTATCGTTATCGGACAAAAAAAAAGAAGTTAAATCATAGATCAAAATAGAGCAAAAACATGTGTTTCTTGTCTACTGTCTATGTGATGTAATAAATTTTGATTAACATACATATTGGGATTATGATTTCCTTTGGGATTGAACAGTAAACTTATTCTCATGAATATAAGAATATCGGATCCTATACAGGCATCCATGGTTTTCCTAAATGTATTCAAGCAGCCCGATATTTCAGGTTTGTCGTTCTTATCTAATTGACAAGATTGGCCGTCATATCAAAGCTTATTTGTTAACAAATCGAAAGATATAATATCAAATCAATGGAATTGTGTAATAGTTTGAATTCTCCATCTCTATAGGTGACATATCCTAAAGAATATATCAATATACACGCTCACGACATACACCGGAGAATCTTCATTCTCGATGATTAAGATACACCATCATATCTCATATGTTAGTGTCATGCATGATAACATGCCATAACTTTAGTTATCCCACGCTGGTTGTAAATTAAGTACTCAATTTAAGAAATTACTAAATTAGATCACATCTCCATGCGAGTGACACATCACAGTGCATGATCTAACAATATAATTTTCAAGGATATTATAATAATTATAAATAAATAAGGATATCCACGTAATAAATCATTAAGTGTAACTATAAAACTCTATTAATATTCAACTAATATTACATAAATCGTAATGGATGTTCAAAAACACATATAACTCCTCTACCAGTTAAATCTGGAGCGAAAATCGGCAAAAAAAATGAACTCTATATTGGGTCTCCTAGAATTAAACTAAATTTACATAATTATTACCGGATGCTATCGTTAGAAGATATTTTGACCAATACATAATTTTTCATCGTGCAGGTTTCGGAAATATATCCAGAACAAAAAGGAACAGGAATTGATTGACCAATCAACTAAGGCTAAAAATAGCAAGGGTACAAAGTTGTGTGACAAAGAAAACTCACCAATTCCCATGTCGAGCCCTCTGTTCTTGAGCTCTCGATGCTCCTGGCAAAGCGCGCAATGCTCGCAGCAGAAATGGACGAGACAGTCAGGATACGTCTCTTCAATGTCATACTGAGACCTTAGCTTCGAGCGGTAGAAGCAAGAATACAAGCACGGGAACCCTGTGAACGCACAGAGCAGGCCGTATGCTGCCCCGCTCGCAGAACAAGCTGTTACACGATTGCCATCATGTCGTGTCAGTTGCGGCAGTCGACGAATCTTAGTTGTAATTAAAAGTTCATATTGAAATACATACTCATGTTTTCATATGATTTGGCAACACAGTTTCATTAAGGTTAAACTAAGATCGAAGTTACTTTTTAGGAATGGGTTGAGAAAAACCTGCCCAATTTGGACTTTCCACAACCCTGTTTTCACAAATTCTAATTTGAGGAACCCGATTGCTTCCGAAACATAGTCCAGTATAAGATTTTCCAACGTATGAGTTCCGACTCCGTAGTTTACGAGACCAGAATTATGAGTCCTAACTTCGTAGTTTACGAGTTGCAAAAGTTCCAAGTATAACTTCAGCTAAGGTGAACAGAAGTATCTCTATAAACCTATAGTGAAAAGCCTCTATCGATTAAAAAAAATAAATTAGAAAAGCAAATTTCAACTCTTAGTTACTTAGGATGCTTTGTTAGCTAGATGGGCATAAATTTAACACTAGAGATTATGAAATTATATATTAATTAACACGAAAGTATAATTTGAGGATTCTATCAACATAATCATAAACAACAACACGAACTGTAATGGCCCAGCCCAGTATAACTATTAGAATTTCTATCATAAATCAAAGTTCAAATCTTAGGTTCAAGGCCAAGGCAAGTCATCTTTTTACACCAAAAGAAAAACATTAAAAATAAAATTTAAATAATAAACTGCAGGGTTAGTCATCAATATCTTGTAAATGAATTTACAGTATAACTTTATGTCTAGATCCCCTCTTTTTGTTCTTATTGCACTTGGTCAATACTTATACCTACAATCTCAGCTTTTTTAAAAAATAAATTAATTTGCACCAATCATATTGAAAAACTGAGTATAAAACTGTAAAATGAAAAAATGAAAAATGTCTCACGGCAAGTTCCTCTATCAGCAATATCAGCAATCTGCCCAAAAGTGATACATGGGCAAAAAGCAGTCACCAAACCTGCGCCAGAAAAAAAATTTACAAAAAATCAACAACTCATAAATCTTGAAATCATCTTAAAACCCAGTTTAAAAAATTAATTGAGCTACAAAAAATAAAGCTTACAATTAGCAGGATCATCACAGCAATGGCAGAGCCCAGTTGACCACTTCCCTGGTACGTGATGAGGGGTTTGATTATACATTGGTGGCACTGTGTTGTTATTGTTATTATACCCAATATTTTGATGATGATGATGATTTTGTGGAGGAGGAACTGGGATTGGAATTGTTGGCTCAATTTTGTTTGGATCATAATATTGAGATGGGTTTTGGGGATACATATTTTTATTTTATTTTCTTTTCCCCTAAGTTTTTGAAGAAGGGGGAAAGTGAGAGAGAAAGAGAATAGTTCTCCCCTTTGTTTGCTCCTCAATATTGATGAAAGCATGAAGCACCTCGAAAGTCGTTGCATGCACAGTTGAAGTTTTGGTTGGACGTCGTAGTACCCTTGCATTCTTTTCAATGACTATTATGAGACAGACTCACTTTGAGTCTTTGAGTCTTGCTCCTTTCCTTAAATTATAAATAAACAAAAATATAAATAAACAAAAACAGTTTTGATTGGATGTCGGTTTCCAGGAAATAGAGGGTGTTTCTTTGCAAGCAGGAAGTAAGGGGGTGGGTGTGATACTCCCGGATAGGGGGCTAAGAGAGAGGGAGTAGTTTCGGACAGGCTTGAGCAAGGTGTAGGGACTACACTTCTATTTCTTCTCTCTCTTATCCGAGATGTATACGGCAGGCACATGGAATAATTTTCCGTTCAAAAAACCCTAACTATAATATTTGTGTGGTTTCCGGCATTATCTAAGTTAGTTGCCTACATATTGCAGGAAACTATACAGATATGTAAGTTAGCTGTACGCATATTGCAAAAAAACTATAAAGATGTACATAGATATTGCATAAAACTCTACATACATTGCAAGCAGGAGGTTTTTTCAGCAAAAAAAGTCTGTCAGGGGTTATTTGGACAATTTTCCCAATGCTTTATCTATATATTTTTAAGCCGGAGCAGCGCTCTCTCTATCTCTATCTATCTATTAAATTGAATTGAGGAACACGTTATTTCCTAAAATTCCACATTATTCGATCTATTTCCCAATGTATCCTTTGGTGAGAGTAAAGCCAAATTTAGTCCACCCCATATTTGAAAGCAATTGAAGCAACCCCTGCACTTTTATGTAGGTCTCACGTGTAGACAAATTAAGCTACAACAAGAGCATCAGGGATGAAAGTCGATCAATTTGGATTTTATCCGAACCCTACCCGATCCAACCTGGTTTTCTAGATTTTCTGGACATCCTATATCAGTCCGAACCCTATCGGACTGATTGAAGATTAGACAAAAAAATATGAGATGAATACATGTTTAATGTTAAGCCCGCCCTCCAGCCGAAACCTAAACCTGGTCCGAACCAAATCCGCTTCCTATATTCAATTTCACTCGAAATATGACATGTAAATTTAATTCTAAATATTATTAAATACCTATTATGATTTACTCTACCTATCAAATAGAATTTATATATTTTTATCAAAATATGAATTTTATTCATATATGTTTCCTAAAACATACACTTAAGTATTATGCTTTAAATTTTTTGATAAGTTATAATTGTCAAAGTAATACCCACAAAAACTGACCAACCCAAATAAACCTGAACCCCATCCAACCTAGCCCGAAACCTAGGGTTCGGTTTTAGCGCATTGTAAACCCGTTGGATTCAGACGAGTTTTAGGTTTAGATTTCAATTTTCAAGACAGAGAAAAAATTTATCAAAAACCCGTCCCACCAGCCAGGTTTCACTTCAGAGCACGGGGCATTAACCATTCAAATCTCATCACAATTAGGCCTGCACTTAAACTGTTATTTCAAAATTTCATAGAAAAAGATTTATGACATATTTTATTTAACCCTCAATAAATTTGTTTAGCATATAAAGTCAAATAACTCTTTGGCTTTTATACAAACATATAATAAGTAGTCTAATATACATAGTTTTCTGTGCAGTTCATAATAATTTTTTACTATTCCAATAGAAAATAAAAATTTATACAAGAAGTAGACTGTGAATTTACCATTGTTTAACTCCCAATGGTTAGGACGAGTAGCACAACCGCTCCTTTGACGTGTTCTAGGACCAGGTTCAGGTATTATTATATATTTTTATTTGATTTATCAAATAAATTTACTATCATTTGGCACCTATAATTTAATGACATTGATTTCTTGTATTTGCAGGTGGATTATGCCTTTCCTGCAGTCGATCCCGATGCCTCTGATGATGAGGAGGATATAGTGCTGATGAGGATATAGTGCTCGATATGTGTGTTGTTTACCGGGGCCTCAAGACCAACATGCAGACTAAAATCTGGTACAATAGGAATAAGCTGAAGTCGGATTGCTATGGCTTATAGCCGGCGACTCTTAAGGAGGAGAGAGGGGCTCTCCTACAATCTCCGGCCTTTAGCGGGGTCGATTTGAATACGTACAAGGCCTCTTATGTGCCAGTTTTGGGCGTATGAACCTAAGTAGGTTTGTAATTTAAATGTAATTCAGTATTTAATATATAATTTATTTTTTATTGTTGAATTAAAAAACTAAATCTGATTGTGTTGTGCAGAAACAGATCGAACATGTAGGGGTCAAAAAACCACACCCCGGTTGACCAAGTCATAAAGTACCCCAAGTAAGCGGGCCCAAGCCCAGGTCAAGTGGGTCCATGCCCAACTCGAGCCCCGCGACCAGCCTTCTCCATGCCAAAATGAAAATTATGTAATAAATAATTTTGATGTAACTTTTATGAATAAATGTAAGGAAAATGGACATAAAACCAAATTTTTGTAAAGCCCATGGCTCATATGCAAAAAAAATAAGCACATGAGATATTTGATGGGCAAAATACAATTTTGTAAAGCCCAAGGGGCTATGTGTAAATTTGCAAGCCTATATAAGACAATATGATAATGAAATGAAAAAAGAACTTTTCATTCCGCATCAAATCTTTAGGGTTTGTGCCTCCATCTTCCTTCTCACAAGTTCTTCCTCTTCCTCTTTATTTTCCAATTAAATTAAAAACTTAGCTCTTTTTTTCTCAAAACTAAATAAAGTTTCACCATAAACCCATTGAAGGAAAGTTTTAACTCTCATATCCAATAAAAAAAAAGGAGAAGGGAAACCCACCTCCCAAGACTTTTTTAAAAGAAGAAAAATGGTCTCTTTTAATCACCCAAGGTCTAAATCTTGGAGTTTCTAGAGAATCCATTTGGGTTTATTCTCAAAAGAGAAATGAGGAATTTTTTTGGAGTTTAACCCCATGATAAAAATTCTTTTGGAGTTTAACTCCGCAATAAAAATCATTTTGGAAGATTAACTCCATTTAAAATCTTTTGGAGTTGAACTCCACCATAAAAATGCATTTGGAGTTTAACTTCATTTAAAATCTTTTGAAGTTTAACTTCATAATAAAAATTCTCTAGGAGTTTAACTCCATAATTAAAAATTCTCTAGGAGTTGAACTCCACAATAAAAATCCTTTTAGGAGTTTAACTCCATTTAAAATCTTTTGAAGTTGGACTCCATAATAAAAATCCTTTTGGAATTGAACTCCACAATAAAAATTCTTTCGGGAGTTTAACTCCACTTAAAATCTTTTGGGGTTGAACTCTACAATAAAATTCCTTTTAGGAGTTGAAATCCATTTAAAATCTTTTGGAGTTTAACACCATAATAAAAATTCTTTTGAAGTTGAACTCTACAATAAAAATCCTTTTGGAGAGTTTAACTCCACTTAAAATCTTTTGGAGTTTAACTCCGTATAAAAACTTTTGGGGATTTAACTCCAAATAAAATTGTTTTGGGAGTTTAACTCTAAATAATTTTTTTTAGAGTTTAACTCCACTAAAAAAAGTCTTTTAGAGCCTACTGAGGAGGTTCCCTTCCCCATGTGAGGAGGAGGCTCCCAGTGAGAGCCGTTGCTCCCTCCCACGTGAGGGGAAGGAAGCTCCCACTAAGTGGGAGCTCCCCACTCTCCTTCATATGAGACGGAGGCACTGACTAAGTGGGGGGCCCTCCTCCCTCTCACGTGAGTGGGAGGGGGGCTTCGCTCCTCTTTTTAATTTTTTGATGAAAAAATAAATTAAATTAAATTACAAAAATGTTTTCTTGAATAAATTTTTAAAAAAATCATTTTTCACAAAAAGAATAAAAAATGAACACATTCTTATTGTTAATTTCAAAAAAAAAACACCGACACATCATATTGATTTCGCATGACCAGTTTGACCCGTCAATCGGAGGTTCTCTCACTCCAAAAGCGGTGGGTAATTAACGACAGTTTAGTTCGCGGCTGCCGGAGATTTGGATCCCTACGATTAATAAAATCTCAGCCTTCCCCAGACAGGGGGAATCTGTATATGCCTGATAAGCGTGCGCATTGCTATCTCAATGGGATGACGAAAAACCCTTTACAGATTCTGGCACGTCCAGTGGGACCTTTTCTCTCCTCCCATATTTCGGGTTAAACATTCATGCGAACTCAATCAACATATACATCGATTGCCTGTACTGAAATCATGCTTTTTTGTGCAGGTTAATATTTTCCAATTGCAATCTTCGGACACAGCAAAAATGTCTTCAAGGACAAGCTCAGCTCTCCACACAACTCCCATCTCCTACACGATGAAAATAGATGCCAGGACGATCCTCCCGGCAAGTCTTGGGTGACAGTGAGAGGAGCCGCTGCTACCATTTGGCTCTATTCTGTTCGTGCCAGCTAACTCCATCTGTACTCCCTAAGCCTCCGTGATAGATAAACCGGATTCAAAAGGGAAAATCCCAAATGTCATGGTCGTGAAGGCAACTCAGCCCAAGCACAAATCCGTTTCCGAATGACTTTCTGTTGCTCCAGTTGGGGGCAAATCCATCAACACCAACAAAGCAATAAGGCATATTGGGAAAGCTCCAGAGATGCCCCTGACAACTGCTTAATCGGGTATCTTCTCTGAGATCCTCGTCAATCGACTCACGATGGCTTTCTGGATAACGGATGCCCATCAAGCCCTCAAAATCGAGAATGTCACGCCTCGCTTCCCACTATACGGAGAAGTAGACGTGACGGTCCGCGATGTATTTACTCAGAAGTAAACACGTTAAGCGTAAATAAACAATATAAATGAATACACAAGAATAACAAGAGATGTAATAATAACATCAACTTTTATTAACATTCAACTTTACATTACAACTGATTTGAAAAGGAAATGTACAATATTGAAAGCAATACCTAAACAGTGGCATACATTGAAAAGAAAATGAGTACAAGTAGTCTAGAAGTTTTTAGCTCCTCTGTGAACTGATCCAAGTCCTCCTGGCTGGGCTCGGTCTCCTTAGAGTCGGGTCCTCCTGACGAACATTCCAAAGAAAGAAAGAAACAGGAATGTCGTCAGCGAACTAACGCTCGGTAAGTCCCAAAAGAAAGAATAGAATAGAATAAGTAGATAGGGAAGAACTGATAATTTATATAAGTATATGTTTGTTAAACTAACGTAGTTATTGTTAGTGATATATGCCCTAGAGGCTATTATTGTATCATACTGGATTGTATATTACATATTGGATGCTTAGGATATTTCACAGTTATAATAACAGTCTTGCTCGATATGGTAGTATGCTACCTGGTTTGATTCTGCCTCAATATATGCATGCGTTTCTTTTAGCATATCGCTTATACATATTGGTAGAGCTCTTAGGATTGTTGCTTGACTACCAGCGTTGTGATGGCAGTCACACTTGTGGGGTCTGGATAGTCTATAAGAACATCCTTATATAGGTCCCTAGTCGTTGGATTATCGAGACGGGGTATCGATACTCCGGTGTAGACTAGTGTATACGCTTCTCATCCCAGCAGGGGATATAGTCTATCCCACAGCCACTAGTACGCCGTACTGGAGTTGGTATGCAGGTGCTCATTAGGTTATGAGTTACACTGGACATGACTCATCGGGAACTGCTGGTTGGTATTATACATATCGTCAGGTAGTAGTTCTCAGGTGGTATGAGTACAGTTTAGTCCGTTGACTTGCCATCGCTACTTCGTCTTGAGTGTGTTCCCACTGCACTTAGATTACTACCCTACCACGCTCAAAAGAGTCGTGCAAACAGGTAGTAGTTGGGTGTAGTCCAGAAGCACTTGGAGACAGTAGCAATTAGATAGGATTCGTCTCTCCCGGTATTGGGGGTTGATATCGCACAGTGTTCGGAAAGACATTACATAAAGTCCCTGGCCAGGGCAGTCGAGAAATACTGGTAAGGTACTCCAGTAGTTTCTCAGGGTGTATTGGGCTCTCCTCCGGCACGACATATCACTGTTTCCCCCAATCAGAGCAAAGCTCTGTTTGAATTTCAAAATTCAAAATTCGAAGCAACGCTTCAGATTCTTTGCGCTGCGCGCAACGCGCCACGTGTCAAAAGCTGATACATCAGCGCAGCGCCCAAAGCAGTACGCCCAATCAGAGAAAAGCTCTATTTAAAACAAAATTAAAGGAAGCAACGCTGCAGTTGCGCAAGCGCAGTTGCGCTGCGCTCTGCGCTGCTTGACACGTGTCATGCACTGGGGCGTTTGCGCCAAACAGAATTAAATTCTAGCAAGATTTTTCTGTTCTTGTTAAAACAAGAAGATTGCCTTCTGTAAAACAGAAGCTCTTGGATCAAAGATCCAACGGTGGGGAAAATTCCCCAAATCACTCAGAGAAAGATCTCTTGAACAAATTTGTGGGCACTATATAAAGGCCCCTAGACCCCAAATCAAAATCATCAAGATCATCATTGAGAACTCTGAAGAATTGGAGAGAATTCCTCAAGAACAAAAAAGGTAAAAACCTTTAGAAAAAAGAGAAAATTCTCTTATGAACAGATCATTGATCTGAGAACAAGATCAATGATCTTCAATAAGAAGAACAATAAATAATAATAAGTGCTTTGCACTTTTTTATGAACCACTGGTTCCCTGAAATAAGAAAAAATAAGAGAAACTTGTTTTCTTTGATCTAAATTAGATCAAGAAAACAAACAGTGCTTTGCACTTTTTTATGAACCATTGGTTCTGGAATCTAAAAGATTCTCAAGTTAATAGTGCCTTGCACCTGCAAAACTGCACTGTTGCGCTCTTGGGTTGGCGCAAGCCACCAGAGAGCGCCACGTGTCAGCATCTGAACCACTTGCGCTATGCGCTTTTGAAATAGAGCCTTGCTCTCTGAAACTGGCGCAACTTACCACAGCGCGCCACGTGTCAGCAGCGCAAGCGCAGCGCACTGGCGCAGCGCACTGCTCTTACGTGACACGTGTCATCACCGCAAGCGCTTGCGCGACACGTGTCATCACCGCAAGCGCTTGCGCTCATTGATTGGCGCAAAGCGCCTGACAAATGCAATGCATTTCTTTTACTAAAGGGCCAGGCCCAAATCAGAAAGGCCTAGTAGGCCAAATTAAATTGCAGTGGAATAAAAAGGGCATAGCCCAAACAAAATTGATGCTCTGTATCATTTATAAATGGGCACGCCCAGACAAAATGAATAATGCAATGCATTATTAAAAAGGGGCCAAGCCCTAGCACAGGCCTAATAGGCCAAAAACAAATAAAAGCGTTGAACATTTTTCAACTGGACTTAGCCCAATCATGGCCATAAGTCCTCAAATTAAATTGACTGAGCATAGCTGCTCTCTTAAATCAATTTACATCCGGTTCGAGGGTACATCTCCGAACTCCTTTGACTCCTATCGTTGTAATCCTTCAACGACGTCAGAGAGGTGACGGGTCCTGACAACCACACATCAACACGGACTGTGGGGTCCTTAAGCTCATGGACTTATGCGTCCTTAAACCAAAACACGGATTGTGGGATCCTTAAACCCACGGACTTAAGCGTCCTTAAACTAAAACACGGACTGTGGGATCCTTAAACCCACGGACTTAAGCGTCCTTAAACTAAACATGGACAACCATGTCCCTAAACTGGAATATGGATCACTATGTCCCTAAACTGGCTATGGACCACCATGTCCCTAAACTGGAGATGGACCACCATGTCCCTAAACTGGAATATGGACCGCAATGTCCTTAAACTACCTATTGACCGTAATGTCACTAAAGTAAACAACATGGCTCCCCTAATTGTTCTCTTGTCGGATCTAAACGATCCCGTTAAGTCGATCTTAGTCTCGAATCAGACTAACGTATCCTTAACGAACGTTTAAGTTGATCTTAGCCTCAATATGGCTAACGTATCCTTAAATTAAAACACCAAACCCAAATCTAAGTAAATACGGATTTGGACTAATCCACGTCCTACGGGCGACGGCATAACTTAGTCTCCGTATACAATCCACGGGCATCCACAAACAAAACAAACACACACGACACGAAGTGAAATTCTGGAGAAGGAGAAAGTGGCTACCGCGATGCGGTAGCGTAATTAACTGCAGGGGCTTGCGCCTGCAGGGAAGACCGTCCCCACAATCAAAAACCCCTAAAACGAGGGGGAATCTGACGAAGTCTGCTACATCGGCCGCATCCGTCTAAACCTCCGATACACGGTACCATAAATCAACTTGGCATCTTCGGAGAGGTGGACGGATAAAACCATATAGCATCTGCCCCGAATCTCAGGCAAGACGTCCTAACGTCGCGGCCGTCGTTCGGAGGGGAACAGATTCTGGCACGCCCGGTGGGACCTTTTCCTCTTTCCACTCCACACTTCGTGTGTCGTATTCGAGATCGAATCGCGGTTTGTTAATGGTTGCCTTTGGATTTTAAGTTACTAAGATTTGTTCTTTTGCCTGGCGCAGAAATCAAGCATCGATGGCCTCTACCTGTTCGAAGTGCTCCAACTGCAGCTGCAACTCGCGTCCTGCCTCAACTGGGGGCATAACCTACGGGCCCCAAGCGGCCTCTTTGTTCACGATGCCCGTGGAGCAGATTACTCAAGCCACCACAGGGCTGTTTTTTGGAACCATGCTTCCGCCAACAAGCTTCAGCACCCCTGTGCTCGTACCAGAAGCTCCTAAGAAGTTGGTCTTCGATCGACTTACAGTTACTGCGGCCCCTATTAACGGGTCGCCCAACACCAGTGCCTCGGTCTTCTCCAGGCTGGGCCAAAACTCCCGCGGACCCGCAATGAAGCTTGCAGTCCCAAAAAAGGTTACCCCAAAAGGAGTAGCCAAACCTGCTCCTGAAGTCGTCAAGGCGGCTTCTCCTGCTAAGAGATCGGTCTTTACTATACTGACCGTCCCAACTCCCACTCCTGCTCCTGCTGCTCAAAAGACATCAGTCTTCAATAGGCTGACACCGGCAACAGCCCCACACCTGAACCGGGGGCAAGAGGAGGCTGTTTCTGTCTCTGAGCCAATACCGACAACTCGTCGCGCCCGACGACATCACTGGCGCCGGGTAAGGAAGTCCGGGGGCAACTCCCCTTCTGGGATGACTCCGCCAGCTCCAACAGTGGTAGTTAACGCTGCTGTTCCAACTGGGAACAACTTTGAGCTGCTGAACAGAGTACGCAGAAACTCGCCAACTGCAGTGCTCAAAAGATCTCCTCCACCAGTAGAGACTACCGTGGAAGCAGAAAAGCCAGAGTAGTCTCCTCGATCGCTGTCCTCTAAGATCTACAAGAAATGGCGACGAGTCCGAGAATCTATGATTGATCCTAATTTCTCTCGCCAACACAAGAAGTTGAAAGGTCGGCAAGAAGAAAATCCCCCGATCAAGCAACGAAAGGTTACGTCTACTTGGGTGCCCAAAGCAACGGCCCCCTCAACTTCAACGGCCCATAAGAGAAGGAGGCCAGAGAAAATCCCGACACCTACGGCGAATATCGAAGGTGGTGGATCCAAACGCCCTAAGTCCGGGGGCATCGTCGTTCATACCGTCTATATGGCGTCTGGTAAAGAGGACATCCGCATATCAACAGGTCATAGACCGCTCAGGCGATCGGTGACCAAGGCGCAGGAGCAGCAGCAGAAGCTCCAAGAGATGATGAACGCGATGGCCGCACTTACTGGGCCAAAAGAAAACCCTGAAACGTCTTCAGATGAACGCCAGGAGCAAGAAACTGACGCCGAATTCCTTCGTCGAATATTGGAGAAGAAGGATAAAGAGGCTGCTGAACAAGAAGCCAACATAAAGCGTATGGGCCTCCTGTTCCAAGACATGGTGGGGATGATGATCCAACCAGATCCTCCGGCCGAAGATCCCCGATCGTCCTTGAAGACGATAGGGGAGAAACGTCAAATTCTCTGCCAGCTCTGTCAACAGCTAAGGAGGAGACAATCTCCAAGGCTGACCTGGACGAGTATATAGCCCAACAAGTACGGGTTCATCATGCGACTGAAGTAGCCGGCCAGGTCGTAAAAACGGGGCGGCCATATCCAAGTTGGTACGATCAAATCAAGTACCCGCCGGGCTACACAATTCCCAAATTCCATGTCTATAAGGGGACGGGCAATCCCCACCGCCATGTTTCCCAGTTCAGGGCACTCTGCGGCAACACCGGCGGTGATGACAAACTGTTGCTTCGCCAGTTCGTTGGAAGCTTATCAGATACAACGTTCGAGTGGTTCTCTGAGCTCCCGAACGACTCTATCAAGACCTTCGCGGAGATGGAGCTGCTGTTTACCCAGCGTTTTGCAAGCGCTAGTGAACGCACCCCGATGACGGCACTGATTAACACCAGGGTAAAGCCAGGCGAGACATGGGTTCAATATGCTATACGGTGGCGGAACTTATGGTCGAAGTGCGAGCAGCGCATTGAAGAAGCTCCCGCGGTGGGTATGTTTGTGGGAACCCTTGATCCGCAAGCAACCATCTCGCAATTTATGATGTTTTTCAAGCCGACTACCTTCCAGGCCTTGATTGACAAGCTAGCGCAAATGGATCAATGGGTCATAGACCCCCTCTTCCAAAGCCGGACTCTCGAAATGACAAGGGGAAGGGAAAAGCGATCGTTGTCGCTAATGCTCAACAACAACCGAGCAATTCGAAGCCGGTTGTTCGTCAAAATAATATGCGCCCGTACGTAGCCCTTGAGGAGAGGATAGGACGTCCTTACTCATTTTCCCGAGATAAAATGAGAAGGTTATTCGAGATGGCGTTGTGCAACCGATTCATAAATCTGCCGGATCCAAAACGTCCGTCGCAACCAAATGATGTCAATGAGCCCAACTACTGTCCTTATCATCGAGTACTGGGTCATCCGATCGAAGATTGCTACGTCTTCAAAAATTGGCTTGAAGACCAATACCAACAGGGCAAGTTCGCGTTATCTGACAAATGGAAGGTGAATCCCCGCAGCCCCACACCTCTAAGAGGATGAATACGCCGGGGGCAACATACTCTGTCGTTGAAGAAGCTCTTTGGGAGGTTGTATTATCAGCCAAGACAAAAAGGATGATATACGATCTTCAAACATGCCCAGCGATTAGGTGGAAGAACCTGTTGGAACCTCAAATCATTGAAGGAATGTTGAAGCCGCGTGCAACTCAAATGATCGATGGAGGTGGCCCAAGCATTCACAACCAGCCGTCGAAATCTTCAAAGAAGAAGAAAAAGAAATCAAAGAAGCCCGTGAAGCCTGGCGACAAGCGCACGGACTTGCAAAAATAAATTGACGCGCTGGAGGAATACAACCAGAAGGCACGGACTCCTATTACATTCCAAGAGTTCCTCAATCACGTCTTTGTTTACCCCAATCGGAGCAAAGCTCCGATCAAAT
Organism: Agapanthus africanus; assembly: GCA_030015575.1. NCBI lineage: Eukaryota > Viridiplantae > Streptophyta > Magnoliopsida > Asparagales > Amaryllidaceae > Agapanthus > Agapanthus africanus. The sequence continues at coordinate 649,861,007 of JASDDO010000031.1, read as the reverse complement.
TCCGAGGTGGAAGATGAAGCAACTCCCCAATCAGAAACAAAGCTTTGCTTTGAAAATTTAAACTTCAATAAAGGAAGCAATGCTTCAGTTGCGCTGCGCTCTGCGCTGCGCGACGCGTGTCAGCGCAGATGCGCTAGAGCAGTTGCGCTGCGCTGTGCGCTGCGCGACATGTGTCACGCGCTGGGGCATCTGCGCCAAACTGAATTAAGATCTTAAGAAATCTTTTCTGTTCTTGTTAAAACAAGAAGATTTTCTTCTGCAAAGCAGAAGCCCTTGGATCAAAGATCCAACGGTGGGGAAAATTCCCCAAATCACTCAGAGAATGATCTCTTTAACAAATTTAACTAATTTGTGAGCACTATAAAAAGGACCCTAAGCCTCAATTCAAAGGGATCAACATTTTTCTTGAGAACTCAAGAACTTTAAACAGAGAGAACTCTGAGAAGATTTCAAGAAAAAGGTAAAGAACCTTCATGAATTAGAAGAAATTCCTTCTAATAGATCATTGGTCTAAAAACAAGATCAATGATCTTTACATGATAAACAGTGCTTTGCACTTCTTGTGAACCTCCGGTTCTTTAAAAACAATAAAAATAAAAAAATAATAGTGCTTTGCACTTTTATGAACCTCTGGTTCTTCAAACAAAGAAAATTTTATTTTTCTTTGATCTAATTTAGATCAAGAAATTAAACAGTGCTTTGCACTTCCCTTCTTGAATCTAAAAGATTCATAGTGCTTTGCACTTCCAAACTGCGCCGTTGCGCTCTTAAGAGAGCGCCACGTGTCGGCTATAGAACCACTCGCGCTAAGCGCCCTTAAGATAGAGCTTTGCTCTCTGGAATTGGCGCAACTCGCTGAGAGCGCGCCACGTGTCAGCAGCGCAACAGCGCAGCGCACTGCGCTAGTGCGCTTGCGCTCACCGGAGCATGACACGTGTCATCACCATATGAGCTTGCGCTCATTACTCGGCGCAAAGCGCCAGACAAATGCACTGCCTTGGTTACAAAAGGGGCCAAGCCCAATTAAAGAAGGCCTAACAAGTCTAATAAAATGCAAATGCATTGTTTTAAAAAGGGGCAGAGCCCAAACTAAAATAGATGCTCTGCATCATAAATAAAAGGACAGAGCCCAAATCAAAAGCCTAGCAGGCCAGAATAGAATGCAGTGCATTATTAAATATGGGCAAAGCCCTAGCACAGGCCTAATAGGCCGAAGATCAAGAAAAATGTTGAATATTCTCAACTGGACCTAACCCAATTTTGGCTGTAAGTTCTCAAATTAAATTGAATGAGCAAAATTGCTCTCCTAAATCAATTTATCTCCGGTTTGAGGGTACATCTCTGAACTCCTCTGACATCTATCGTTGTAATCCTTCAACGACGTCAGAGAGGCGACGGGTCCCAACGATCACACATGAATATGGACTGCGGGGTCCTTAAACTCGTGGACCGAAACGTCCTTAAAACTAATATTGGACCGAAACGTTCTTAAAACTAATATTGGACCGAGACGTCCTTAAAACTAATATGGGACCGAAACGTCCCTAAACTAATATTGGACCGAAACGTCCTTAAAACTAATATTGGACCGAAATGTCCTTAAAACTAATATTGGACCGAGACGTCCTTAAAACTAATATCGGACCGAGACGTCCCTAAAACTAATATCGGACCGAACGTCCTTAAAACTAATATCGGACCGAGACGTCCTTAAAACTAATATTGGACCGAAACGTCCCTAAAACTAATATTGGACCGAAACGTCCCTAAACTAATATCGGACCGAAACGTCCCTAAACTAATATCGGACCGAAACGTCCCTAAACTAATATCGGACCACCACGTCCCTAAACTGGCGATCGACCTCCACGTCCCTAAACTGGCGATGGACCACCACGTCCTCAAAACTGGAATGCGGACCACCACGTCCCTAAACTGGCGATGGACCACCACGTCCCTAAACTGGCGAACGGACCACTATGTCCCTAAACTGGAACAATAGAGCCTCCGAACGCTCTTTTGCCGGATCTAAACGGTCCCGTTTAAGTTGATCTTAGCCCCAAACACGGCTAACGTATCCTTAAACAATTCAAATGGATTATAAAACTCCCAATCAACTCTGGTTCGAGGGTACATCTCCGAGCTCCTCTGACATCTGTCGTTGTAATTCTTCAACGACGTCAGAGAGGTGACGAGTCCCGATGGCCATACATTAAATTAATCACTACGTTAAGTTGATCTTAGTCTAAAACAGGACTAACGTATCCTTAACGAACGTTTAAGTCGATCTTAGCCGCAACGCGACTAAGGCATCCTTAAACTAAAAACACCAAACCCAAATCTAAGTAAATACGGATTTGGACTAATCCATGTCTTACGGGCGACGGCATTATTCAGTCTCCGTATACAATCCACGGGCAACCACAAACAAAACAAACACACACGACACGAAGTGAAATTCTGGAGAAGGAGAAAGTTGTTACCGCGATGCGGTAGCGTAATTAACTGCAGGGGCTTGCACCTGCAGGGAAGAGCGTCCCCACAATCAAAAACCCCTCACCCTGAGGGGGAATCTGACGAAGTCTGCTACATCGGCCGCATCCGTCTAAACCTCCGATACACGGTGCCATAAATCAACTTGGCATCTTCGGAGAGATAGACGGATAAAACCAAATAGCATCTGCCCCGAACCTCAGGCTTAGACGCAAAGTCCGGGGTGCCGTTCGGCGGGGAACAGATTCTGGCACGCCCGGTGGGACCTTTTCCTCTTTCCACTCCACACTTCGTGTGTCGTCTTCACGAACCAATCGCGGTTTGTTAATGGTTGCCTTCGGATTTCAAGTTGCTAAGATTTGGTCTTTTGTCTGGCGCAGAACTCAAGATTCAATGGCCTTCAACTGCACCAACTGCTCGAAATGCCACTGCAATGGACGCTCCACCTCACCAGGAGGTGTAGCATATGGGCCCTAAGCGGCCTCTTTCCTCGCTCTGCCGGTGGAACAGGTGACCCAGGCCACCACCGGCCTGTTTTTCGGGACCATGGTCCCACCTACAAGCTTCTCTATGCCGATATCCGCACCGGAAGCGAACAAGAAGTCGGTGTTCGACCGGCTCACTGCTACCACGACCCATATCAACGGGTCGTCCGCTACCAAACCGACAGCCTCTGTCTTCACCAGGCTGAATCGGAACTCTAAATTGGCTGTCCCAAAGAGGGCAACGGCCGCCGCTTTGGAAGTCGTTAAAGCGGCTTCTCCCATCAGAGAGTCGGTCTTCACAAGATTGACGGTTCCCACTCCTCCCCCAGCTGGTCAAAAGGCATCAGTCTTCGATAGGCTGACATCGGCAGTTACCCCACACTCAAACAGGGGGCGACAAGAAACCATCTCGATTTCCGAGCCAGTCCCAACGGCTCGTCGTGCGCGACGCCGCTATTGGCAACGAGTGAGGAAAGCAGGGGGCAGTTCCCCCTCAGGGCTAACTCTACCTGCTCCGATGGTGGAGGTCAACGCTGCTGTTCCAACTGGGAACAGTTTTGAACTACTGAGGACGGTGCGTAAGAACTCTCCAACCGCTACCTTGAAAAGATCTCCTCCACCTGCGGAGAGAGTTCCAGAAACAAAACAAGAACAGCCCCCTCAACGGCTATCCTCAAAAGTTTATAAAGTATGGCGGAGGGTTCAAGACTCCGTGATCGAGCCAGGCCACTTGCGTCACCAGAAAAAGGCAAAGGTGGAAAAGGACAAAAACCACCCCATTAAACAGCAGGGGGCAACAATTGCTAGGATGCCTACTCCAACGGCTCCTTTGACCTCGATGGCCCACAAAAGAAGGAAGCCAGAGAAAGCTCCCGCGTCAGCGGCAAAGTTTGAAAGCGGTGAACCTAAACGCCCCAAGTCAGGGGGCATAATTGTTCATACGGTTTATATGGCTTCTGGAAAGGAAGAAAGTCGTACTTCTACGGGTCACCGACCACTTACCCGATCAGTGACCAAGGCTCAGGAGTAGCAACAAAAGCTCCAGGAGATGATGACTACAATGGCTGCACTCACGGAGCCAAAAGAGAACCCTGAGACGTTCTTAGATGAACGCCAAGAGGAAGAGACCGACGCCGAGTTCCTCCGCCGAGTACTGGAAAAGAGAGACAAAGAGGCTGCTGAACAAGCAGCCAATATACAGCGTATGGGCCTCCTCTTCCAGGACATGATAGGGATGATGATACAACAAGATCCCCCGACTGAAGAACCCCCGATCGTCCTTGGGGATGATAGGGGAGAGACATCAAACCCTCAGCCCGTTCTATCAACGGCTAAAGAGGATACAATCTCTAAAACTGATCTGGACGAATACATAGCCCAGCAAATAAGGGTTCACCATGCGGCCGAGGCAGCCGGCCATGTCGTAAAAACGGGGCGGCCATATCCGGGCTGGTATGACCAAATCAAGTACCCGCCGGGTTACACAATTCCCAAGTTCCATGTCTACAAGGGGACCGGCAATCCCCATCAGCATGTTGCCCAGTTCAGGGCGCTTTGCGGTAACACCGGCGGTGATGACAAGCTCTTGCTCCGCCAGTTCGTTGGAAGTCTATCAGATACGGCGTTTGAGTGGTACTCTGAACTCCCTAATGATTCTATTAAAACCTTCGGGGAAATGGAGCTGCTGTTTACACAACGTTTTGCAAGTGCCAGTGAACGTACCCCGATGACGGCACTGATTAACGCTAGGGTAAAACCCGGTGAGACATGGGTTCAGTACGCTATACGGTGGCGTAATCTATGGTCGAAGTGTGAACAGCGCATAGAAGAAGCCCCTGCGGTGGGAATGTTTGTTGGAACCCTCGATCCATAAGCAACCATTTCACAGTTTATGATGTTCTTCAAGCCGACTTCCTTCCAGGCTTTAATTGACAAACTAGCGCAGATGGACCAGATGGGCCATAAACCCCCTTTCCCAAAGCCAGATTCCCGAAATGACAAAGGAAAGGGAAAAGCGATCGTGGTCGCTAATGCTCAACAACAACCGAGCGACTCGAAGCCGGTTGCTCGTCCAAACAATACACGTCCGTACGTACCCCTTGAGGATAGGATGGGACGTTCTTATTCCTTCCCCCGCGATAAAACGAGGAGGCTATTCGAGCCGGCGTTGCGCAACAGACTCATAAATCTGCCAGATCCAAAATGCCCGTTGCAACCAAGTGACGTCAACGAGCCTAATTACTGCCCTTACCATCGAGTGCTAGGACATCCGATCGAAGACTGTTACGTTTTCAAAAATTGGCTTGAAAACCAGTACCGACAGGGCAAGTTCGTGTTATCTGACAAATGGAAGGTGAATCCTCCGCAGCCCCACACCGCTAAGGGGATAAATACGCCGGGGGCAACATGCTCCGTCATTGAAGAAGCTCCTTGGGAGGTTGTATTATCAGCCAAAACGAGGAGAATGCTAAATGATCTTCGGACGTGTCCGGCGATCAAGTGGAAGAGCCCATTAGAACCGCAGGTCGTTAAGGGGATGTTGAAGCCACGTCCAACTTCAAAGGCCAATGATGGGGGTTCAAGGAGTTTAAGCACTAGCGGCCAGTCGTCAAAATCTTTGAAAAAGAAGAAGAAGTCCAAGAAGCCCGTAGAGCCTAGCGATAAGCGCACGGACTTGCAAAAGCAAATTGACGCGCTGGAAGAATATAACCAAAAGGCGCGGACTCCCATCACGCTCCAAGAGTTCCTCAATCACGTCTTTCAAGAGGAAGATGAAGGAAAAAGTTCATCAGATGAATCCGAGGAAAATGTGGCGAGCTGTCATATGATCTCCCTTTCGATCATGAACGATGAAGAGGCTTCTGGCACTAAAACGCTGGAGGCAGATACCGAATCAAGAATTCCGGAGCTATCAGTCGAAATGATTGAAGCGTTCCTTGACGAAGCTCGACTAAAAAGTAAAGCCGATCGAGAACGCGAAATGGCTATATTTGAAAGGGCCAAATGCCGGCGACTTAATGAAAGAGCTGAGATAATCCCGCTGGAGCGAAATGCCTCCGCCGTTGACAAAAGCCAATTCAAGATGAAGAAAAAGTTTGCTAAGGCCATGTCAATGGGCATGAAGCTACCACCCTCTGAAGGAAACATCACCGGTGAATCGGAAATGCACCCCTCCTTTTGCTTATATCATCAGAAGGTTTCGCACCCCATTCAAGAATGCAAAGCTTTCGATAAATAGTGGCAAGGATATGTTGCTCGTCGACAACGCTCCAAGCGGGAAAAGCGTAAAACTCGTCGAGAGCAAAGAAATACGACCGAAGGGCTTCATAAAACTACGGGTGGTTGTTGCATGATTGACGCCGTAGGATCACAAATGCCTATATTTGGAAGCGATTCCGATGAGGAGTTAGAGCTTGGCCCTCTCTTCAAAGAATTCACTTCGGGAAAAGAAGAAGAACCGAAGGCTTACGAAAATATACAGCTACGCAATCGAAAATTACCCGAAAAGAATCTCGGACCCTTAAACAAGAAAGACAAAGGGAAAGAGAAGGTCTCCGAAGATATCGCCTTGGATGACCGAGTTACGGAAGAGTTAACCGCCAAGAACCCGCCAAAGAGGAATAAAGTGGATTACAATGTCTTGGCGCATCTGAGAAAGCTACCCTCACAACTCAGCATTCTCGATGCCCTGTTACTATCAAAAGAAGCGAGGGATTCTTTGATTAAAGCCCTACAAGAGCCGGACCAGTTCCAAGCCTTCTTGGCAGAACAAAAGATGAAGGACGAATTGGAAGAGGTACACACGGCCGACGTTGCTTTTGGCGATGAAGACCTTCTCCTCGGGACGTGCAAACACAATCGTCCCCTTTATATCTCAGGATACTGCCATGACATAAAGATAGGTAAAATCTTGGTCGATAACGGATCGTCTGTCAATTTACTCAATGTGCGAGTGTTAAAGGAAATTTGCATGAGTGTCCAACACCTCGCCCGAGACAAAATCACGATCTCCGGGTTCGATTCCCAGTCATCGAAAACCCTTGGATCTGTGATATTGACGTTACGCTTCGGGTTGCTCGTCACAGATATCAAATTCCATGTCATAGATGCCAAGACGTGCTACAACGCTCTGCTCGGTCGACCATGGTTACACGAGTACAATATCATCCCTTCTACACAGCATCAGTGTATGAAATATTGTAAGGATGGTCTCGAGTACATTGTGGCAGGAGAATTGAATCCGTTTTCCGTGAACGAAGTTCGCAAGTATGAAGATGCCAAGTACTTCTTACCGAGTTTCGAAGACACGGAAAGGTGTCACAAGCCGGAGAACAAAACTAACGCCACCATCCCTATCTTCGGAAGTGACACCGAGGACGAAGAGGAAATAATTTATGCGGGTCCATCCCAATCCGCCAAACCGGGACCATCCGTTCCTTCATTGATCTTTGGTAGTGATTCGGAGGATGAAGTTCATGTTGTATTCCCTGCTCGGCTTTCAATACGGGCTCCTGCCGATGAAGAGCGAAGTCTGCAGATAACCATGGTGTCGCTTGAACATTACAAAGAACTGGATGCACTCGACACCAACAGCGTAGAAGAATTGCAGACATTTTATATCCCTCCCAGACGAAAGGGCGAGAAGGCAATCCTATTCTACCGTTCTGAAGAAAACAACGTAGAAAAAGAAGTTTGGCATGGAGCGGATCCCACGCTCGACAGGCTTCAGCCTATCCGTCTTCCCAGATATTATACCGAAGGTTTGAAGAAACTGCTGAAACACTAGGGGATATCCTTCACACAGACCGTTAGGAAGGCGGGACTCAACGCAAACTGCCTAACGGGAAAATGGAAACAAAAGGGCTTGGGTACATCCGGTCAAAGAAACGGGAGCTAGTAGACAGCTGTTATGTCATGTATGACTTCGATGAAGAGGCGGACGCTCAATGGGAGGACGCTAATCTTAAGCCAGTAAAAGTTCCTGACGAAAAATTGCCCGGTCCATCATTTGAAGAACAAATGGACAGGCTTATAAGGGAAGCTAGTCAAAATGTCCGAGATGACCACAACCGCGAGACAACCATCTATGAGAAAGCCAAGACGCAACGCCTTCTCCGACAGGCCGTGAAGGATAAAAATGCCGCTCCTTGTCAGCCTGCTACAAAAAAGGTTCGACGCGAAAGCAAAAACAAGTCAAAGGGCAGAAAAGGCGCTCAACAACCACAAAGCAGAGCTAAGAAACCACGTATCCGAGAGTCGAGCGTTATTGACTTAGCCCTCAGGAAGAAAATGGGTCGAGCATACTCATTTCCTCGGAACAAAACAAGGAAGATATTCGATCTCGCTCTAAAACACCAAATGCTTACGTTGCCAGAGTCCAAGCACCCCGAGCACGCAGGCGAGGTGTTCAACCCAAATTATTGCTTTTACCATCGAGCAATGGGACACCCTCTTGAAAATTGCTTCACCTTCAAGAATTGGGTTGAAGATCAGTATCAGCTAGGCAAATTCGCGTTTTCTGACAACTGGAGGGTAGCGCCACCACAGAAGCACGAGCCCGAGTCCGCGAAAGAAAAACTAGTTCCACATTGGGATTGGCAGAAAATTCGCACCTGTCATATGATAACAATATTAAAAGAAGAGTCTGAGAATGTGGGCAGCCTTCCCTGGTGCTTCGAAAACAGCAGTGATGAGGTAATCTCAGAATTTCCCCCAGCACCGAAAGAACTGGAGGATGGAATACATACCACCGCAGATAACCTCAGGAAAATCGAGTTGGGGACGGTAAATGATCCGCGACCGACATTCGTCAGCGGGCTGCTGTCTGAAGAGAGGGTGGCTGCGTTAAAAGACGTCCTTGTGCAGCATAAAGATTGCTTCGCATGGAACTATTCCGAGATGCCAGGACTAGATCCAGGGGTCGCTGTACATAGACTAGCAATATCCCCAAACGTCAAACCAGTCAAACAGGAACCGAGAAGAATGCGACTCGAGCTTGAGATGAGCATAAATACCGAAGTCAAAAAGTTAATCGACTCCGGCTTCATCCAGGAAGTTCAGTACCCTGAATGGATCGCCAACATCGTCCCAGTGATGAAGAAAAATGGGACAGTGCGCGTATGCGTAGACTTCCGGGATCTTAATAAAGCTTGCCCGAAGTATGATTTCCCAGTGCCAGTCACTGAACTGATGATAGACAATACATCCACTCATGAGGTTTTCTCCTTCATGGACGGCTCATCAGGGTATAACCAGATAAAAATGCATCCAGAAGACCAGAAGCACACAGCCTTCAGGACTCCTCTTGGTATATTTTGTTATAAAGTAATGCCCTTCGGTTTGAAGAACGCCGGTGCTACTTATCAGAGGGCCATGACAAAGATCTTCGATGACCTTATACATGAAATCGTCGAATGCTATATCGACGATCTTGTGGTTAAAAGCAAGTCATACGAAGAGCATCTCGAGCATTTGAAGACCGTATTTCAACGCCTTCGGCGATACAATTTGAAGATGAATCCTTTAAAATGTGCGTTCGGGGTTTCCTCGGGCAAATTCCTAGGATTTATCGTTCGACACCGAGGTATTGAAATAGATCCGTCTAAGATTAAGGCGATCATGGAAATGCCTCCGCCAAGAACTCTTAAACAGTTGCGATCTCTCCAAGGAAAGCTTGCATACATTCGACGGTTTATCGCTAATCTTTCAGGAAAGTGCCGTCCTTACAGTCACCTGATGAAGAAGGGAACCCCATTCGTTTGGGATCAAAAATGCCAAGGCGCACTGGACGAGATCAAGCAATACCTGCAGAACCCGCCGGTGTTGGCTGCTCCGGTTAAGGGGAAGCCTCTCATTCTTTATACAACCGCCCTCGAAGGTTCTTTAGGCGCATTATGGGCACAAGAGAACGATCAAGAGAAAGAAAGAGCACTCTACTACTTAAGTCGATTTCTGCTGGGGGCAGAAAGCAACTACTCTCCCATTGAAAAACACTGCCTAGCGTTGATCTTCTCAATAACAAAGCTTAGACATTACGCATTAGCGCATGAAGTCCATCTCATTTCAAAGGTGGACCCTCTCAAATATCTAATGTCAAAAGCCATACTGACGGGACGACTCGCTAAATGGGCCCTGCTCTTGATGGAATTTTCGATAACGTATCGACCCCTCAAGGCAGTGAAGGGTCAGGCCATAGCCGACTTCCTTGCTGAGCACCCGATACCTGCCGATTCTCCCCTGAATTGCGATTTGCCAGACAAGCATGCGTTTGACGCAATCGACGGTGGTGATACCCGTTGGGAGCTTTATTTCGATGGAGCATCTTCCATGAAAAAGCACAAACAAAGTACGTCAATGATCAAATCGGGAGTAGGCCTTATCTTTGTGACCCCACAAGGAGGAATAATGCGCTTCGCCTTCTCCTTAACAGAGCCGAGAACAAATAATGAAGCTGAATATGAAGCTTTGATAGCAGGCCTCGAGATCGCCATTGACATGGGAATTGAAGACCTCCTCATATATGGGGACTCCCAGCTAGTCGTCAGTCAAGTGAACGGCGATTACCAAACATGCAAACCGGAATTGGTAAAATACGGTGAAAAAGTGCAACAACTACTAACCCAAATTCCGTCCTATACTTTGGAGAGCATACCGCGCGCGGAAAACAGCAAAGCGGACGCACTAGCCAAACTTGCTAAAGAACTGGCTGACGAGAACCTCGATGACGTTAGAGTCGTGGTACAAAGCCGTCGAGTGCTTGCCCCAGCAGAAGTATCTCCGGAATCATCCGAAGAAAAAGGAGCGAACGAGGAGACAACCCTGCAAATAAAAGATTGGGAAGATACCGAGGACTGGAGAGAAGTCTTCATAGATTACTTCAAGTTCCACCGAATGCCTGAAGAAGCGTCCATAAGACATCAGCTCGTAAAACGAGCTCTGTCTTTCGCCTTCGTCAACGATACTCTATACAAAAGGTCATTCGATTCTCTGTGGCTGAGATGCTTAGGACCTGACGAAGCGAGAAAGGTCGTCCAATAAGTTCACGACGGACTCTGCGGTTCCCACCAAGCAGGCCCTAAGATGAAGTTGAAGATAAAACAGATGGGCTATTATTGGCCCACCATGATGCAAGACTGCCTCGAATATGCGAAGCAATGTCACTCATGCCAAATTCATGGGGATTTCATCCATCAGCATCCCAATCCACTACATCCAACGGTGGCTAGCTGGCCATTCGAAATGTGGGGAACTGACATAGTCGGCCCCATCGAACCAGCATCGTCCAAGGGACATCGTTTCATCTTGGCGACGACTGATTACTTCTCCAAATGGGCAGAGGCAGTACCGTTGAGGGAAGTGAAGACGGAGAACATCCTCCATTTCTTCAAAACGCATGTCATATATCGATTTGGAACTCCGCGACGGATCATCTCCGATAACGGACCAGCCTACAGAAACCACAAGATCAGTCGCTTTGCGCAACAGCATAATATAGACTGGAGATATTCTTCAGTCTATAATCCGCGGGCTAATGGTCTAGCTGAGGCCTTCAACAAGACCTTGACAAAAATTATAAAGAAAACAGTGTCCCGAAATAAGAGGGACTGGCATGAGAGGTTGCAAGAGGCTCTTTGGGCGTATCGAACTGCGTTCAAGACGGCCACGAACACAACGCCCTATGCGTTAGTAATCGGCACGGAAGCAGTACTACCCCTTGAAATAGAATTACCCTCTTTGCGAGTAGCAGTTCACTACGAGCTGACGGATGAAGAAAATGCTCACCTCCGGTTTGAAGAGCTTGACGCTCTTGATGAAACCCGGCTCATAGCGCAGCAAAATCTGGAAGCTTATAAAGCAAAGATGACGCGGTCATATGAAAGATTGACCCGACCGGGGACATTCCGCCAAGGCGAACTCGTGCTAGTGGTCAAAAGGCCTATGATCCCCAATCGCGCCAAGCGGGGAAAATTCGAGCCAAACTATGAAGGCCCATACATCATAGATAAGGTTTACCAGGGTGGGGCCTATCTACTCATGGACATGCATGGTGAAAGGCCTTTCAGGCCGATAAACGGTCGCTTCCTAAAGAAATACTATGCTTAATGAGCCACAGCTTAGGTCAACGATAGATGACGACGACTATGTCCGCTCGCTATCTTCCTGAGCTTAAGCTTTCTAAGCAGTGGCCAGCCTTCTCCATGAGGGACCGAAACGTCCTTAAACTAACAATGGACCGAGACGTCCTCAAACTAGTGACGGACCGAAATGTCCTTAAACTAATACCAGACCGAAACATCTTTAAACTACTACCGCAGCAGCTTTAGACTGATGAGATAAAAAAAAGAGAAAATATATAAAAATAAAAAGAATAAAAAAAAGCGGTATGTCCATAAGCAAAATGGGCACGGATGAAAACCCGAAAGGGCTCCGTGAGTAAAAATAGCAGGGCTACCGGCGAGTGTTTGTGAAAACCTGAAAGGGCGCAACCTCGTTAAGAAACCCTTATAGGGTCCTCTCGACCCTGTAAGGAGAAACCACCCGCTTGAGATCCTTACGACTTTCAAGGGAACAACACACTTAGGAATCCCCACGATTCCTAAGGAGGAAATACACTTGCGAGATCCTCACGACTCGTAAGGAGAACTCTCTTATGGGACCCTCACGGCTCATACGATTTGAAAGTCTTAAGTTACAGAGACCTAAACCTGTGCTTAAGCAACCCCCACAACTTCCGATATTGCCCTACAAGTGACTCAGCATTGACCCTTGTATACAATCCACGGGCGCGAATAAACATTTCCCTAACCAAGGTCCATCCGTGACCGGGGATATGTTCGCATAACCCTTGTAAATCCCCTCGATTCACAAAGAGAAAACCCTCCTGTGAGATCCTTACGACTTACAGAGGAAACAAACAATTAGGAATCCTCACGATTCCTAAGAAGAAAATACAACTATAAGATCCTCACGACTTGTAGGAAGAAATAGCTTTGTGGGACCCTTACGGCTCATGAAGTCAAAAGCCTTAGTCGACAGGACCTTAACCCTGGTCGCTAAGCCTCCTTTGTTCGACAACGACAGAGGCAAATGATGATTCGCTCCTGGCAATATCCCAGTTGTAGCGGTGCTGATGCCGAAATCGGTGTCCAATTTCAAGTTTACAGCGAAAAACCAGTAGGCCGCACATGCATACGAAATAGCCGAAATGATGGGGCGACTTGCAATAAAAAAGCAGCAAGTAAAAATATATGCATGAAGAAATAGCCGAAATGATTGGGCAACTCGCAACAAAAAGCAGCGAGTAAAAATAAAATAAACAGCCGAAATGATTGGGCACCGCGAAAAATAGTCGAAATGATTGGGCAATCGCGACCTTCGCGATACGAAAGCTGAAAGGATAGAGTATCGCGGAAATACAACAAAAAAAATGATGATGATAAAACTTTGGCCCTACAGTTAAGATCACATCGATTCCTGTACATAATCCAAGGGCGTAAACAAAGTGGGAAACAAATAATCCCTAGCAAAATTCCTCGACTCACGGATACAAACACTCCTTGACGAGAGCTTCCTGATCCGCGTCGACCCGCAGAGCCACCAGAGCCCCCGTGGGAACCCTCGACTCGTTTCAAACCCCAAGGAAACAAATAATCCTTGGCGCTTGGGAAACAAATAATCCCTAGCAAATTCCTCGACTCACGGATACAAACACTCCTTGACGAGAGCTTCCTGATCCGCGTCGACCCGCAGAGCCACCAGAGCCCCCGTGGGAACCCTCGACTCGTTTCAAACCCCAAGGAAACAAATAATCCTTGGCGCTTGGGAAACAAATAATCCCTAGCAAATTCCTCGACTCACGGATACAAACACTCCTTGACGAGAGCTTCCTAATCCGCGTCGACCCGCAGAGCCACCAGAGCCCCCGTGGGAACCCTCGACTCGTTTCAAACCCCAAAGAAACAAATAATCCTTGGCGCTTGGGAAACAAATAATCCCTAGCAAATTTCTCGACTCACGGATACAAACACTCCTTGACGAGAGCTTCCTGATCCGCGTCGACCCACAGAGCTACCAGAGCCCCCGTGGGAACCCTCGACTCGTTTCAAACCCCAAGGAAACAAATAATCCTTGGCGCTTGGGAAACAAATAATCCCTAGCAAACTCCTCGACTCACGGATACAAACACTCCTTGACGAGAGCCTCCTGATTCGCGTCGGCTCGCAGAGAAACCATTGTCTCCGCGGGAAACTCCCGATTCGTCTCAACTTGCAAATGAAGCCTCAGGCAGCAGGAACTAAAAAACTTGCTTCCTGAACAATGGGACCCTGCAAGTCAATCCAAAATGGTCTCTTGCATACTATTCACGGGTCTCACTCTCCAAAGTCGAATTTCGACGAGGAGGGAAACAACCACTTGTGGGTCCTCTCGACCCGTAAGAGGGAAAAACTCTCTTGTAGGATCCTTACGACTTATAAGAGAAAACCATACTTAGGAATCCTCACGATTCCTAAGGAGAAAACCCACCTACAAGATCCTCTCGATCCGTAGGGAGAAAATTCTCTATGAGACCCTCACGGCTTATGGAGTTGAAAAGTCTTAGGCAGCAGATCTGAACCTGCAGCCTAAGCCATCGCTATCTCTTGAAGAAACCAAGATGCTTACTCTATTATCTGTTAACCATGTTTATTAAGATAGCATGCCGATAATAAGAGAAAGAAGAAAGCTACAGAAAGAGCATCTGATTTACGTTTGATCAAGCGTTCGAGACACACTCATTCATGCACAAGTAAAAGACTCAGAACGAAAAATGAAGACAAGCCGGGATAAAATTTTTCCATTAATATGGCCAATAGTTCTTACAATCATAAAAAAAACAATGAACGAAAAATATTATTACAATGGAATAACTTCAGACCCAGGACATGGATTGAGGAACTCGAAAGTGACCCTATCTATGACTTTCCAAGCCTCGCGGACCATCCTAGTGTGCTTTCTTTCGCGAGCACAAGCGTCAGGGTCCCCCCCTGATGTCTTCCACCCTCCGATAAGCAGCGAGTATGGCGGACTGTTGAAAGACCTCGTGCAAGAGATCGATAAGACTGTCTCGTCGTCTCTTCGAGATAAAGTTCAACAGGTACACCGAGTGCACCTTGTCTTCAGCAGCATCCAACGCCCTAAGCGGCACGCCGGAACAGAAGAGGGGAAGCGCTTCCCAGATGGCTCCCACGATAAGCTTAAGGAGGGAGGAACATCGGGGGAGCAGTGGACCATTATACGCGTCGAAGCGACTCATTATTTCAGCGCACTCCTCGTTTGTGAACTCCCGATTTTGAGAGTGGCCAAGTCGGCGGATGTCCCCATACGAGATGATCTCGTTAAGGGCATACATGTGGGCGTTCATGGTTCCTGTGAAAGAGAATCAACAGAATTATCAGAAAGATTGATTAAGCAAAACGATATAATGCACTGAAGAATAAAATGCCATCTTCAAACTCTAAGATCAATTAAACACTCTTAAGAATTCTTTTAAATCAGAGGGATCTATGTTTTGCTAAAGATGCAAGTTTCTGTTCATGGGTTGAGAAACCCTGAAACAGATTCCTGAGAGCGAAGCTCTATTTGATGAAACCCCAAAAGGATTTTCTGTAGATCAAAAGATCTATGAGAGCAAGGCTGTATCCATTAAACTAAATTTGATTTAATTTAAAATTTTACCTAAAAGGGGTGCTGGGTTCTGAACTTTGAAAGTTCCTAAAAAAGAAATAAGAGCAGGGCTCTAAAATTTCTTAAGTAAGAGCAAAACTCTGGAGTCTTTTGAAAACAAAATCTTAAAGATGATAAGCATCTGTGGGGGGACCAAAGGTCCTATTTATAGGCGTCGAACGCCTCTTCAACTTCCAAAAGTTACTGCAACGGTTGGAATTCTGTCACCGTTGCGCTCACGTTTTAGGGCCACGTAAGCGCAACGGTGGGGGGCACTTGTTTACCCCAATCGGAGCAAATCTCCGATCAAATTCCGAGGAGGAAGATGAAGCAACTCCCCAATCAGAAACAAAGTTTTGCTTTGAAAATTTAAACTTCAATAAAGGAAGCAACGCTTCAGTTGCGCTGCGCTCTGCGCTGCGCGACGCGTGTCAGCGCAGATGCGCTAGCACAGTTGCGCTGCGCTCTGCGCTGCGCGACGCGTGTCAGCGCAGATGCGCTAGAGCAGTTGCGCTGCGCTGTGCGCTGCGCGACACGTGTCACGCGCTGGGGCATCTGCGCCAAACTGAATTAAGATTTTAAGAAATCTTTTCTGTTCTTGTTAAAGCAAGAAGATTTTCTTCTGCAAAGCAGAAGCCCTTGGATCAAAGATCCAACGGTGGGGAAAATTCCCCAAATCATTCAGAGAATGATCTCTTTAACAAATTTAACTAATTTGTGAGCACTATAAAAAGGACCCTAAGCCTCAATTCAAAGGGATCAACATTTTTCTTGAGAACTCAAGAACTTTAAACAGAGAGAACTCTGAGAAGATTTCAAGAAAAAGGTAAAGAACCTTCATGAATTAGAAGAAATTCCTTCTAATAGATCATTGGTCTAAAAACAAGATCAATGATCTTTACATGATAAACAGTGCTTTGCACTTCTTGTGAACCTCCGGTTCTTTAAAAACAATAAAAATAAAAAAATAATAGTGCTTTGCACTTTTATGAACCTCTGGTTCTTCAAACAAAGAAAATTTTATTTTTCTTTGATCTAATTTAGATCAAGAAATTAAACAGTGCTTTGCACTTCCCTTCTTGAATCTAAAAGATTCTTAGTGCTTTGCACTTCCAAACTGCGCCGTTGCGCTCTTAAGAGAGCGCCACGTGTCGGCTATAGAACCACTTGCGCTAAGCGCCCTTAAGATAGAGCTTTGCTCTCTGGAATTGGCGTAACTCGCTGAGAGCGCACCACGTGTCAGCAGCGCAACAGCGCAGCGCACTGCGCTAGTGCGCTTGCGCTCACCGGAGCATGACACGTGTCATCACCATATGAGCTTGCGCTCATTACTCGGCGCAAAGCGCCAGACAAATGCACTGCCTTGGTTACAAAAGGGGCCAAGCCCAATTAAAGAAGGCCTAACAGGTCTAATAAAATGCAAATGCATTGTTTTAAAAAGGGGCAGAGCCCAAACTAAAATAGATGCTCTGCATCATAAATAAAGGGACAGAGCCCAAATCAAAAGCCTAGCAGGCCAGAATAGAATGCAGTGCATTATTAAATATGGGCAAAGCCCTAGCACAGGCCTAATAGGCCGAAGATCAAGAAAAATGTTGAATATTCTCAACTGGACCTAACCCAATTTTGGCTGTAAGTCCTCAAATTAAATTGACTGAGCAAAATTGCTCTCCTAAATCAATTTATCTCCGGTTTGAGGGTACATCTCTGAACTCCTCTGACATCTATCGTTGTAATCCTTCAACGACGTCAGAGAGGCAACGGGTCCCAACGATCACAGATGAATATGGACTGCGGGGTCCTTAAACTCGTGGACCGAAACGTCCTTAAAACTAATATTGGACCGAGACGTCCTTAAAACTAATATTGGACCGAGACGTCCTTAAAACTAATATCGGACCGAAACGTCCCTAAACTAATATTGGACCGAGACGTCCTTAAAACTAATATCGGACCGAAACGTCCTTAAACTAATATTGGACCGAAACGTCCTTAAAACTAATATTGGACCGAAACGTCCTTAAAACTAATATTGGACCGAAACGTCCTTAAAACTAATATTGGACCGAGACGTCCTTAAAACTAATATCGGACCGAGACGTCCTTAAAACTAATATCGGACCGAGACGTCCCTAAACTAATATCGAACCGAAACGTCCTTAAAACTAATATGGGACCGAAACGTCCCTAAAACTAATATCGGACCGAAACGTCCCTAAACTAATATCGGACCGAAACGTCACTAAACTAATATCGGACCACCACGTCCCTAAATTGGCGATCGACCACCACGTCCCTAAACTGGCGATGGACCACCACGTCCTCAAAACTGGAATGCGGACCACCACGTCCCTAAACTGGCGATGGACCACCACGTCCCTAAACTGGCGAACGGACCACTATGTCCCTAAACTGGAACAATAGAGCCTCCGAACGCTCTTTTGCCGGATCTAAACGGTCCCGTTTAAGTTGATCTTAGCCCCAAACACGGCTAACGTATCCTTAAACAATTCAAATGGATTATAAAACTCCCAATCAACTCTGGTTCGAGGGTACATCTCCGAGCTCCTCTGACATCTGTCGTTGTAATCCTTCAACGACGTCAGAGAGGTGACGAGTCCCGATGGCCATACATTAAATTAATCACTACGTTAAGTTGATCTTAGTCTAAAACAGGACTAACGTATCCTTAACGAACGTTTAAGTCGATCTTAGCCGCAACGCGACTAAGGCATCCTTAAACTAAAAACACCAAACCCAAATCTAAGTAAATACGGATTTGGACTAATCCACGTCCTACGGGCGACGGCATTATTCAGTCTCCGTATACAATCCACGGGCAACCACAAACAAAACAAACACACACGACACGAAGTGAAATTCTGGAGAAGGAGAAAGTTGTTACCGCGATGCGGTAGCGTAATTAACTGCAGGGGCTTGCGCCTGCAGGGAAGAGCGTCCCCACAATCAAAAACCCCTCACCCTGAGGGGGAATCTGACGAAGTCTGCTACATCGGCCGCATCCGTCTAAACTTCCGATACACGGTGCCATAAATCAACTTGGCATCTTCGGAGAGATAGACGGATAAAACCAAATAGCATCTGCCCCGAACCTCAGGCTTAGACGCAAAGTCCGGGCCGCCGTTCGGAGGGGAACAGTCTTTCAAGAGGAAGATGAAAGAGAAAGTTCATCTGATGAATCTGAAGAATACGTGGCGAGCTGTTATGTGATTTCCCATTCGTTCATGGACGATGAGGAGACTCTTTGTACTAAAACGCTGGGGGCAGATCCTGAACCAAAAATTCTGGGGCTATCGGATAAAGTAATTGACGCATTCCTCAATGAAGCTCTCTTAAAAAGTAAAGCTGATCGGGGACGCGAGGCGGTCATATTTGAAAGGGCCAAGCGCCAGCGACTTGATGTAAGAGCTGAGACGCTCCCGCTGGAGCAAAATACATCCACTACGGACAAAAGCAAATTCAAGATGAGGAAAAGGTTTGCTAAGGCCATATCAATGGGCATGAAGCTACCATCCTCCGAAGGAAACATTTCTGGTGAAGTGGAAATGCACCCCTCCTACTGCTTGTATCATCGGAAGATTTCGCACCCCACCGAAGAGTGCAAAGCTTTCGATAGATGGTGGCAAGGATATGTTGCACATCGACAGCATTTTAAGCGGGAGAAGCGCAAAACTCGTCGGGAGTGGAAAAATACGACCGAAGGGCTTAAAAAAACTACCGGCGATTGTTGCATGGTTAACACCGGCGGGTCATAAGTGCTTACATTCGGGAGTGATTCTGATGAAGAACTAGAACTTGGCCCTTTCTTTAAAGAGTCCACTTCGGGAAAAGAAGAAGGGCAGAAAGTCTGTGAAAATATCCGGCTGCGCAATCGCACGCTACCTGAAAAGAATCTCGGGCCCTCGAATAAAAAAGATAAAAGGAAAGAAAAGGTCTCTGAAGATATCGTTGTTCCCCTCCGAACGGCGGCCAAGACATGGACTGTCTTGCCTGAGATTCGGGGGCAGATGCTAATTGGTGCTATCCGTCCACCTCTCCGAAGATGCCAAGTTGATTTATGGCACCATGTATCGGAGGTTTAAACGGATGCGGCCGATGTAGCAGACTTCGTCATATTCCCCCTCGTTTGAGGGGTTTTTTGATTATGGGGACGCTCTTCCCTGCAGGCGCAAGCCCCTGCAGTTAATTACCCTACCGCATCGCGGTAACAACTTTCTCCTTCTCCAGCTGGTCACTTCGTATCGTGGGTGTTTGTTTTGTGTTTGGTTGCCCGTGGATTGTATACGGAGACTAAGTTATGTTGTCGCCCGTAGGACGTGGATTAGTCCAAATCCGTATTTTCTTAGATTTGGGTTTGGGGTTTTGGTTTGAGGATACGTTAGCCATATTTGAGACTAAGATCAACTCAAACATTTGTTAAGGATACATTAGTCTAATTTGAGACTAAGATCAACTTAACAGGATCGTTTAGATCCGACAAAAGAGCATTTGGGCTCTATTGTTCCAGTTTAGGGACATAGTTGAATGTATGGCCGTCGGGACCCGTCACCTCTCTGACGACGTTGAAGGATTACAACGACAGGTGTCAGAGGAGTTCAGAGATGTACCCTTGGACCAAAGCTGGTTGGGTGACCTGTAGTCCAATTTGGGACTAAAGTCTGTTTGAAGGTTTAAAGATACGTTAGCCATATTTGAGGTTAAGATCAACTTAAACGGTTGTTAAGGATACGTTAGTCCAGTTTGGGACTAAGATCGACTTAACGGGATCGTTTAGATCCGACAAAAGAGCGTTTAGGCTCTATTGTTCCAGTTTAAGGACATGGTGGTCCATCTCCAGTTTAGGGACATAGTGGTCCAAGTTCCAGTTTAGGGACATAGTGGTCCAATGGTAGTTTAAGGACGCATAAGTCCATGGGTTTAAGGACCCCACAGTCCATATGGGTGTGTTTAAGGACGCATTAGTCCATTAGTTTAAGGACGCATAAGTCCGCGGGTTTAAGGACCCCACAGTCCGTATCTTGGTTTAAGGACGCATAAGTCCATGAGTTTAAGGACCCCACAGTCCATGTTGATGTGTGGTTGTCGGGACCCGTCACCTCTCTGAAGACGTTGAAGGATTACAACGACAAATATCAGAGGAGTTCAGAGATGTACCCTTGAACCAATGAGTTGGTTGAAAGAGCAGATGTGCTCAGTTCAAGATGATTTGAGGACTTATAGCCAGTTTGGGCTAAGTCCAATTATGTTTGAAATATTGGCCCTCTGTTGGTCCATTGAAGGAGAGGCTTTGCCTCTAGAAACTTAGCCAGTTGGGCTAAAGCTAGTGTTAAACATTAAAGACCAACAGTGTTGAACACTGGGAATAAGATTAGCAAGTTAGTGTTAAACACTAAAAGATAATCAGTGTTAGCAACAAGGCTTTCAAATTAGTGTTAAACACTAAAGCAAATCAGTGTTAAACACTGGTAGCAGAGATTTCAAATTAGTGTTAAAAACTCAAGCAAATCAGTGTTAAACACTCAAGCAAATCAGTGTTAAACACCGGGAACAGAGTTTTCACATTAGAGTTAATCACTAAGAAAATCAGTGTTAAACACTGCGAATAGAGTTTTCCAAATTAGTGTTAAACACTAAGAAAATCAGTGTTAAACACTGCAGATAGAGTTTTCCAATTAGTGTTAAACACTAAGGAGGGAGGGGCCACGTGCGGACACGTGAGAGCGTCCTGATTTCCCTTATTTTATTCTGCAGGTAAGTGTTTAACACTTTTAATTCTGACGGCCATCACGTGTGAGCACGTGATGGAGTCCCCCGCTCTGGTCTGTTAGAATGCTCATTAGGGGTCACGTGGTGACACGTGAGGGCACCCTAAATGTGAAGCCAGATCTCCTTTGTTTTATCCTCAAATTTGCGAATAAGTGTTAGACACTTTTCATCTTTATTTTAGAGCATCACGTGTTGGCACGTGATGGGGGTTTGTGCATCGAATATTACAGCACTTACTGAGGGGTCACGTGGGGACACGTGAGAGCGCCCTGATTTCCCTTATTTTATTCTGCAGGTAAGTGTTTAACACTTTTATTTCTGACGGCCATCACGTGTGAGCACGTGATGGAGGCCCCCGCTCTGGTCTGTTAGAATGCTTATTAGGGGTCACGTGGTGACACGTGAGGGCGCCCTAAATGTGAAGCCAGATCTCCTTTGTTTTATCCTCAAATCTGCGAATAAGTGTTAAACACTTTTCATCTTTATTTTAGAGCATCACGTGTTGGCACGTGATGGGGGTTTGTGCATCGAATATTACAGCACTTGCTGAGGGGGTCACGTGGGGACACGTGAGAGCGTCCAAAGCTTCTTTGCAGGGGATCTTTTCAAGGGTCACGTGGGGGCACGCGACCCTAGTTCTTTTCATGAACAGAGATCTTTTAAGAATTGAATTCTTTGTAGGGTTAAACCCTAATTATGATTTTGGAGGAATTAAATTCCTATTGTGAAAGAATTAAATTCTTGATTAGGGTTAAACCCTGATTTCTTTTTAAAGGAATTAAATTCCCAGATATGTAAAAGAATTAAATTCTTGATTAGGATTAAACCCTAGTTTCATTTTAGGAGGAATTAAATTTCTGTGAGTTTGGGAGAATTAAATTCTCAAAACTCAATTCCTCCTCTGTGTTTTAGATCTGCATGGCAGGATCTCGACCCAATGAGAATTAAATTCTCAATTCATGGGGAGATGTGCACTTTGCAGATCCTCAACCAGAGAAAGAACTAAGTTCTTTTCTTTATATAAGAGTTAAACTCTTTTGAGAATTAAATTCTCTTTTTAAACCTCTCTTTTCTTACCTAGGGTTTTTCTTTTGCAGAGAATTAAATTCTCCTCTCTTTTCTTCCCTCTTGAGAATTAAATTCTCCTCTCTCTGTTTTTCTCTCCAAAAAAGTCCTCTCCCCTCTTCTTTTCTTGGCTCCTATTTATAGGAGAAAGAAAGAGAATCAATTTGTTTAACCAATCTCTCATTGAGAGATTTGATTTGTATGTTGAGAGATTTGATTTATATTTATCATTAATCTGGGCCTTTATATTGTTAAGTGAATTTTATTCACCATTGGATTTTAAAACCAAAGATATCCCTTTGTTATCTCGGTTAGATTTAGGGGGGAAATCTTTCCAAGTCCAAGATTTTTCCATAAATTGGTGCTATTTAATCACCCTTGGATCTTTAATCCAACGGTCCCCATAATCCTTTTCCATTTGGAAAGATTTGGAAGCTTTTAGAATTTAATTCTATTAACTGTAAGGCTTTCGAAGCCAGTCACGTGCTGATACGTGACCCTTGGTCACGTGTGAGCATGTGACCCCCAATTGGTTCTCTTCTCAGCGTTTACATATGCTTCAATTGTAACCGTCACGTGTCAACACGTGACCATTGGTCACGTGTGAGCACGTGACACCTCATTGAGGTAATCTCTCTAGCCTTTTGTTATTTTATTTCTGTTTTAACTATCACGTGTCAACACGTGACTATTGGTCACGTGTGAGCACGTGACCCCTAATTGGGTCCTTTTTCAGCCATTTGTTTTATTTTGTTGTTTTAACCATCATGCGTCAACACGTGACCATTGGTCACGTGTAAGCACGTGATACCTCGTTGAGGTATTTTCTGACTTTTAAAATTAAATTCTATTCATTCTTTTAGAGGCTTTAAAAGCCCATCACGTGTCTGCATGTGACCCATGGTCACGTGTGAGCACGTGATGACCCATTGGGGTCTTTTCTGAGTTTTTATTATATCTTTTAGCTCCTCCAGCGAGTTCTTAAAGGTCCATCACGTGTGGACACGTGATGCCTCATAACTTTTGATCCCGGATGAATTATGAGGCCCATAATATATCAAATCGAAGGGTTTTTCGAGATACTTCCAATGCCATCAGAATTTATCTGTTTCTCATTCGCGGGTTTATCAAAAAACATTCCGGAAGATACTGGTTCGCATTTTCTTAAGCGTATCACTGCCATTTGATACCTTGGGCTCTTTCGCGCAGAAATTTTTGGCGGGAACAATAGTCTTAGATGACCAAGCGGTGGAGGAGCTAAATGCCAAGGATCCGCCGAAGAGAAATAAGGTGGATTACAACGTCTTAGCGCATCTGAGGAAACTACCCTCGCAGCTCAGCATTCTTGACGCCCTTTTGCTATCAAAGGAGGCGAGAGATTCGTTAATCAAAGCACTACAAGATCCAGAGCAATTCCAAGCTTTCCTGGCCGAGGAAAAGATGAAGGATGAATTGGAGGAAGTGCACACGGCCGATGTCGCTTTCGGTGATGAAGACCTTCTCCTTGGGACGTGCGAACACAATCGCCCTCTGTATGTTTCAGGATACTGCCACGATATAAAGATAGGCAAAATCCTGATCGACAATGGATCCTCCGTTAATCTCCTCAATGTGCGGGTGTTAAAAGAAATCTGCATAAGCGTCCAGCACCTTGCTCGGGATAAGATTACCATCTCCGGGTTCGACTCCCAGTCATCAAGAACTCTTGGGTCTGTAATACTAACGCTACGCTTTGGGCTACTCGTCACGGATATTAAGTTCCACGTCATAGACGCCAAGACATGCTACAATGCTCTGCTCGGCCGACCATGGTTACATGAGTACAACATCATCCCTTCTACGCAACATCGGTGTATGAAGTATTCTAAGGATGGTCTCGAGTATACCGTGGCGGGAGAACTGAATCCATTTTCCGTGAACGAAGTCCGTAAATATGAAGATGCCAAATACTTCTTACCGGATTTCGAAGACACGGAAAGGTGTCACAAGCCGGAGAACAAAGCTAACGCTACCATCCCTGTTTTCGGGAGTGATACCGAGGAGGAAGAGGAGATAGTTTATTCGGGTCCACCCCAATACAACAAGCCGGGATCATCTGCTCCTACGTTGATCTTTGGTGGTGACTCGGAAGATGAGGTTCATGCTATATTCTCTGCTCGGCCTTCAATACGAACGTCCGCTGACAAAGAACAAAGTCTACAAGTCGCCATGGTGCCGCTTAAACACCATAAAGAACTGGATGCACTTGATATTTACAATGTAGAAGAGCTGCAAACATTCTATATCCCTCACAGGCGAGAAAGCGAAAAAGCAATTCTATTCTACCGCTCTGAAGAAAGCAGAGTGGAGAAAGAAATTTGGCACGGCGCGGATCCTACGCTTGATAGGCTTCAGCCTATCCGTCTCCCCAGATATTATACAGAAGGCCTGAAGAGGCTGCTAAAACGTCAGGGGATATCCTTCAAGCAGACCGTTCGAAAAGCCAAGTTCTATGACAAAGTCTGGAACGTTCCCGGGACTCAACGCAAACTGCCTAATGGGAGAATGGAAACAATCGGGCTTGGATACATCCAGTCAAAGAAACGAGAGCTACTACACGGTTGCTATGTCGTGTATGACTTCGATAAAGAAGCGGATGCTCAATGGGAGGACGCTAATCCTGAACCAGTGAAAGTTCCAGATGCAAAAATGCCCAGTCCATCATTCGAAGAACAAATGGACAAACTTATAAGGGAAGGTGGTCAAAAAGTCCGAGACGACTATAACTGCGAAATGGCCATCTATAAGAAAGCCAAAACGCAACGCCTCTTCCAACAAGCTGTGAAGGATGAAAATGTCGCTCCATGTCAACCTGTTGTAAAGAAGGCTCGACGAAGAGGCAGAAACAAGTCGAAACGCGAAAAAGGTGCTCAACAGCAACGAAGCGGGACTAAGAGATTACGCAAGCGGGAATCGAACGGTTCCGATCTATCCCTCATAAGAAAAATGGGTCGGGCGTACTCTTTTCCTCGAGACAAGACGAAGAAAATACTCGACCTCGCTCTAAAACATCAGATGCTTACGCTGCCGGAGTCTAAACACCCCGAACAAGCAGGCGAAGTCTCTCACCCGGACTATTGCCCTTATCACCGAGTGATAGGGCACCCTCTCGAGGACTGCTTCACCTTCAAGAATTGGGTTGAAGATCAGTATCAGCTTGGCAAGTTCGCTCTATCTGACAAGTGGAGGGTAGCACCGCCGCAGAAGCACGAACCCAAGCCCACAAAAGAAGAACCGGTTCCTCATTGGGATTGGAAGCGAATTCGTACTTGTCACATGATAACAATAGCAGAGGAAGAGCCTTAGAACATGGATGACCTTCACTAGTGCTTCGAAAACAGCAACGATGAGGTAATCTCGGAATTTCCACCAGCGCCAAAAGAGCTGGAAGATGGAATTCATACCACCGCAGATAACCTCGAGAAAATTGAGTTGGGAACGGCGAACGACCCGCGACCGACATTCATTAGCGAGCTGCTGTATGAAGAAAGAGTGGCTTCATTAAAAGACCTGCTTATGCAGCATAAGGATTGCTTCGTATGGAACTATTCCGGAATGCCGGGACTGGATCCAGAAATTGCTGTGCATAAATTGGCGATATCCCCAGACGTCAAGCCGGTCAAACAGGTGCAAAGAAGAATGCGGCTCGAGCTTGAAATGAGTATCAATGCTGAAGTCAAAAAGCTGATTGTCTCCGGCTTCATCCAGGAGGTCCAATATCCTGAATGGATCGCCAACATCGTTCCGGTGATGAAGAAGAATGAGACAGTGCGCATATGCGTGGACTTCCGGGATCTCAATAAAGCATGCCCAAAGGACGATTTCCCAGTGCCAGTCACCGAACTAATGATAGACAATACATCCACTCATGAGGTTTTCTCCTTCATGGACGGCTCGTCGGGGTATAATCAGATAAAGATGCATCCCGAAGACCAGAAGCACACCGCCTTCAGGACTCCTTTGGGTATATTCTGCTACAAGGTGATGCCTTTCGGTTTAAAGAATGCCGGTGCCACCTACCAAAGGGCCATGACGAAGATCTTCGATGACCTTGTACACGAAATCGTCGAATGCTATATCGATGATCTCGTGGTTAAAAGTAAATCATACGAGGAACATCTCGAGCATCTGAAAACCGTATTTCAACGCCTTCAGCAATACAACTTGAAGATGAACCCGCTCAAGTGTGCATTCGGAGTTTCCTCGGGCAAATTCCTGGGATTCATCGTCCGACACCGTGGTATCGAAATAGATCCATCAAAGATCAAAGCGATCATGAAAATGCCTCCGCCAAGGACTCTCAAATAGCTGCGGTCTCTCCAAGGGAAGCTCGCGTATATACGGCGATTTATAGCTAACCTTTCAGGCAAGTGCCGTCCTTACAGCCACCTGATGAAGAAGGGAACCCCATTCGTCTGGGACCAAAAATGCCAAAGCGCGCTAGACGAGATCAAGCAATACCTGCAGAACCCGCCAGTGCTGGCTGCTCCGGTCAAGGGAAAGCCCCTCATTCTTTATACAACCGCTCTCGAAGGTTCCTTAGGCGCATTATGGGCGAAAGAGAACGATCAAGGGAAGGAAAGAGCACTCTACTACTTAAGTCGAGTTCTTCTTGGGGCAGAAAGTAACTACTCCCCCTTTGAAAAACACTGCCTGGCGTTGATCTTTGCGATAAAAAAGCTCAGACACTATGCGTTGGCACATGAAGTCCATCTCATTTCGAAGGTGGACCCCCTTAAATATTTAATGTCGAAGGCCATATTGATGGGACGACTCGCTAAATGGGCCCTGCTCTTGATGGAGTTCTCGATAACATATCAACCTCTCAAGGCAGTGAAAGGCCAGGCCATCGCCGACTTCCTCGCTGAGCATCCGATACCCGCGGATTCTCCTTTGAATTACGATCTTCCAGACGAACATGCATTTGATGCGAGCGACGGTGGTGATACCCGATGGGAGCTTTATTTCGATGGAGCATCTTCCGTGAAGAAGCGCAAACAAAGTACCCCTATAATCAAATCGGGGGTAGGACTCATCTTTGTAACTCTACAAGGAGGGATAATGCGCTTTGCTTTCTCCCTAACAGAGCCGAGGACAAACAATGAAGCCGAATACGAAGCTTTGATAGCAGGCCTCGAGATCGCCATCGACATGGGAATTGAAAGCCTCCTCATATACGGAGACTCCCAGCTGGTCGTTAGTCAAGTAAACGGCGATTATCAAACGTGCAAGCCAGAGTTGGTGAAGTACGGCGAAAAGGTGCAACAACTGTTGACCCAAATCCCTTCCTATACTTTGGAAAACATACCGCGCGCGGAAAATAGCAAAGAGGACGCGTTGGCCAAGCTCGCTAAGGAACTGGCTGATGAGAATCTCGATGACGTAAGAATCGTGGTATAAAGCCGTCGGGTGCTTGCCCCAGCAGAAATATCTCCGGAATCACCCGAAGAGAAGGGAGCGACTGAGCAGACGACCCTGCAAATAAAAGATCGGGAAAATACCGAGGATTGGAGAGAAGTCTTTATAGACTACTTCAAATACCGTCGAACGTTCGAAGATGCGTCCTCAAGACATCAGCTTATGAAACGAGCTCTGTCTTTCGCCTTCGTCAATGATACTCTGTACAAGAGGTCATTTGATTCTCTGTGGTTGAGATGTCTGGGACCTGACGAAGCGAAAAGAGTCATTTAGGAAGTTCATAACGGACTCTGCGGTTCTCACCAAGCAGGCCCGAAGATGAAGTTGAAGATCAAACGGATGGGCTACTACTGTCCCACGATGATTCAGGACTACCTCGAATATGCAAAGCAATGCCACTCATGCCAGATTCATGGGGACTTCATCCATCAGCATCCAAATCCACTCCATTTAACGGTGGCTAGCTGCCATTTGAAATGTGGGGAACTGACATAGTCGGTCCCATCGAACCAGCATCGTCTAGAGGATATCGTTTCATCCTGGCGACAACTGACTACTTCTCCAAATGGGCAGAGGCAGTACCGCTGAGGGAAGTGAAGACGGAGAATATCCTTCACTTCTTCAAAACGCACGTCATATATCGGTTTGGAACTCCGTGACGGATCATCTCCGATAACGGGCCAGCTTACAGAAGCCACAAGATCAGTCGCTTCGCGCAACAATACAATATAGACTGGAGATATTCCTCGATTTATAATCCGCGAGCTAATGGTCTAGCTGAAGCCTTCAACAAGATCTTGACAAAGATCATGAAGAAAATGGTGTCCCGAAATAAAAAGGACTGGCATGAGAGGCTGCGAGAAGCTCTCTGGGCATATCGAACTACGTTCAAGACATCCACAAACACAACGCCATATGCGTTGGTATTCGGTACAGAAGCAGTACTCCCCCTCGAGATAGAGTTACCCTCTCTACGAGTGGCGGTCCACTACGAGCTGACGGACGAAGAAAATGCCCACCTTCGGCTTGAGGAGCTTGATGCCTGGATGAAATCCGGCTCATAGCGCAACAAAATCTGGAGGCCTATAAAGTAAAGATGACGCGCTCATATGAGAGATTGACACGGCCAAGGACATTTCGCCAAGGCGAACTCGTGCTAGGGGTCAAAAGGCCTATGATCCCCAATCGCGCTAAACGGGGAAAATTTGAGCCAAACTATGAAGGCCCGTACATCATAGACAAGGTCTACCAGGGTGGAGCCTATCTACTCATGGATATGCACGGTGAAAGGCCTTACAGGCCAATAAATGGTCGATTCCTAAAGAAATACCACGCTTAGCGAGTTACTGCCTAGGTCAATGATAGATGACGACGACTATGTCCGCTCGCTATCTTCCTAGGCTCAAACTTTATAAGCGGTAGCCAGCCTTCTCCATGATGGACCGAAACGTCCTTAAACTAATGGTGGACCGAAACGTCCTTAAACTAATGGCGGACCGAAACGTCCTTAAACTAATGGCGGACCGAAACGTCCTTAAACTAATGGCGGACCGAAACGTCCTTAAACTAATGGCGGACCGAAACGTTCTTAAACTAATGGCGGACCAAAACGTCCTTAAAATAATGACGGACCGAAACGTCCTTAAACTACTACTGCAGCATCTTTAGGCTGACGAGATAAAAAAATATATAAAATATATATATATAATAAACGGTATGTCCGTAGAAAAATGGGCACGGATGAAAACCCGAAAGGGCTCCGTGAGTAAAAACAGCAGGGCTACCGGCGAGTGTTCGTGAAAACTCGAAAGGGCGCGACCTCATAAAAAAAATATATAAAAAAAAAGGGTATGTCCATAAGCAAAAGGGGCACGGATGAAAACCCGAAAAGGCTCCGTGAGTAAAAACAGCAGGACTACCGGCAAGTGTTTGTGAAAACCCGAAAGGGCGTAACCTCGTTAAAGGACACTTACAGGGTCCTCTCGACCTTGTAAGGAGAAACCACCCGTGTGAGATCCTTACGACTCACAAGGTTGCAACAAACTTAGGGATCCTCACGATTCCTAAGGAGAAAATACACTTGCGAGATCCTCACGACTCGTAAGGAGAACTCTCTTATGGGACCCTCACGGCCCATGAGATTTGAAAGTCTTAAGTGACAGAGACCTAAACCTGTGCTTAAGCAAACCCCACAACTTTCGATATTGCCCTACAAGTGGCTCAATCCTGACTCTTATATACAATCCACGGACGCGAATAAACATTTCCCTAACCAAGTTTCATCCGTGATTGGGGATATGTGCGCATGATGAACAACCCTTATAAGTCATCTCGACTTACAAGGAGAAAACCCTCTTGTAGGATCCTTACGACTTGCAGAGGAACATATACTTAGGAATCCTCACGATTCTTAAAGAGAAAATACACCTACAAGATCCTCACGACTTGTAGGGAGAAATAACTTTGTGAGACCCTTACGGCTCATGAAATTAAAAGCCTTAGTCGACAGGACTTTAACCATGTTCGCTAAGCCACCTTTGTTCAACATCGACGGAGGCAATTGATGATTCGCTCCTGGCAAGATCCCAGTTGTAGCGGTGCTGATGCCGAAATCGGTGTCTAATTTCAGATTTACGGTGAAAAGCCGGTAGGCCGCACATGCATACGAAATAGCCGAAATGATAGGGCAACTTGCAATAAAAAGCTGCAAGTAAAAACGTATGCATACAAAATAGCCGAAATGATTGGGCAACTCGCAATAAAAAGCGGCGAGTGAAAATAAAATAAATAGCCGAAATGATTGAGCACCGCGAAAAATAGACAAAATGATTGGGCAATAGCGACCTTCGCGATATAAAAGCCGAAATGATAGAGCATCGCGGAAATAAAACAAAAAAAATGATAAAACTTTGGCCCTACAGTTGAGATCACATCGATCCTTGTATAGAATCTGTAACACCCGAGCCCAATGCTACTAATTTCAGTTACCGTTCGAACGTAGTGTGGCACTTATTTCATTTATCTTGCTTGATGGTTAATTATTGTAAATTCTACCCGGAAATTAATTTCTGCATATAACAATTTTTGGCATCTAAAATAAAATTAAAAATATTCATCTTGGCCTGCTTGACACCCCTAACCCTGTTGTAGCGTCCGTGCATCGTGTTCTCGTCCCGTTCAGTGAAACGGGCGAGTTTGGACGGCTACGTGCATGTACGTGTGTCCGTTTTGGGGGTATGCTTTTTGATCATAAAACGCTTCATTTTAAATTTTGGATCCCGCCTAAAATTCTATTATTTCAATTTCAAATTTTTGGACCCGAGCCGGGCGCGATTTGAAAATGTTTTATTTTGCGCCAAAATCCCAGATTTTAATATATTTAAACCATCATATATAATTTAGTTAACCATATAATATTTTTACAATCTTTTATATACTTCTCAATTTATTCTCTCAGCCAATCGCAACCTCCCCTTTAATCCCGTGGGCCTCACTTCTCTCTCCTCTCTCTCCCGTCGCTCTCTATCCCTCTCTCTCTATCTCTCCACTTTCTCTCTCTCCCTCTTCTCTCTCTCTCACTCTCTCTCTCTCTCCACTTTTTCTCTCTCTCTCTCTCTCATATATTCTCTCGTACTTCTCTTTATCATTCTTTCTCTTCTTGCTACATGTCTCGTTTCTCATTTTTTTAACTGTTCTTTTGTTGCCGGAATTCCGTCGTGCCGGTGACGCTTCACGACGTTCCAGCGAGGTACCCCGACCCGTGTGGTTCCTTTGTTCGTCATTTGGGTTCATTCCGTGAACCGTGCGCCCGTCGTGAGTTTTCCCCGCCGACGGTTAACGTTCCGTTTTCCCGATTCGCGACCCATCGAGGTAAGTTAATCTTGCTACATGCTATATAATTCATTTTATACCTATTTAAATAAATACCATACCTATAGTTTAAATCTAGTGCCCCATGTTTAATTTTATAATGTTTCGATGTTCCGTTTGCATCCGTTTATATCATATTAATCTAGGTCATGAAAACTTATCTTGTGGCATACTAGATTACATTATACTGCATCTATATCAATTAAATATATATCGTCGTAATATTTCTTATTATTATCTTTAATTAGTTTATAATCTGCATTTTATAATATTATATATTTGAAAATATTATAGTTTACACATGAAACGTCGTTGAAAAAGCGGATACGACAAATCTGAAATTTACTGTACACCTTACCTTATAAAATTCATTATAAATCATAGAAAAATCATTAGTATATGTTCTTTAGTTCGTTACGAAGCTAACTCAGAATAATATAACTCGATGAAATATTTTCTTGCAAAATTAATTGTTTAAATAACATAAAATGCAAATGAAAATGTCTCCAAACTGCTGTCCAGGGAAATTCCAGCAGCAAACTTTCAATTTCGAATGTTCATAACTTTTTGTAGGGACAACCTGAGATACTTATACTTATAAAACTGAAAACCTTATTGAATTATCTTTGTTTTGGTATAATACACGTCCCTTTTGTAGAACGTTTGTTATTTTTAAGCTATTTTACAAATTAGGGTGACGCTGAATTTCTGAATGAAACTTTCTTGTGCATGGTTAATCAATACCACTTTTATAGTTATTAATCGCTTTGAATATGCTATCCATATTAATATTATTATATCAATATTTATATTACATATTGCTTAGTTGTACATCCCACATTACCATTTTATAGTTTTATAACTTTTCGGATACCCGTTTGCATCCATCGCATTTAAGATACATATAATTGCATCCATAGATCACATCACTACATAATAATGTGATATTAATACTCCATGTTTAATAAATTGTATCCTAATTAATATTGGAACTATAAATGTAACCCTAATCGATAACTGTGCATCCATATCCTTGAAATTATATCTATTTGCATATCATATTACATGTTCCAGTTTATTGTTCTGATAGTACTCATGCTTGTTTATTTATACACATGCTTATGTTAGTTTGATTATGAGCACCCACATGACATCTTGTGCTTCCTGACATGACCTGTTACACTTCCTACTTGACATGACATTGTACCGTACACTCTTGACATGACATGACACTTTTATACATTATCTGGCTTGACCTGATGTACCATGGCTTTACCTGTTACTTGATCTTGTGTCTAATGCCAACAAACATAACATGTAGTCCTCATGGACCGTTCCTGTTGTCTATCCAGACAAACCTGTTTACCTGATCCTGTGTTGGGATTAGTTTCTTAATTACTGGATACCTGACTTGACATACACATATAACTTGGGGGTATGGGGAAATCAAAGGTGAAATCTGACTTGTAACTCGACAGTTCACTAGCTGTATTGAGTGTACAAATTCCTGTTTTGTGCCTAGCGGCATGTCTCGGTTTCAGGCGAGAATATTGTGGTCGTGGTCCCGGGTATGTACGGGATACTATCGAGTGTACACATTCCTGTTTTGTGCCTAGCGGCATGTCTCGGCTGCAGCCGAGAATATTATGGCCGTGGTCCCGGGTATGTACGGGATACTATTGAGTTACATCGATGATTCATCAATTTGGTTTCAAAGACTTTAGAACAGAGAACCTGATAGAACAATCCAGTTTACCCACTGCACACTACCCTGTACTGCTCTGATTTATATTATTGTTACCCTTGCTTTATTCATATTTATATTCGCATTGCCTGTTTACTATGTTATTACTTGATGACTTGACGCGCTGACGTCTGGGTTTTGCATGGCCCAGATTCTTCTACCTTGCTGCAGACTGATTAGGAGTTTTGCCGCTGTTAGACGAGCGGTGAGGTTCCTGTCGGTACATAGTTTCACTCCAGGTGTTTCATTTATTGTATCTTTTGGCTTCCGCATATTGTTATCTCTTGATTCTTTTACTCTGGCTTATGGACATGTACTAGGTAGTTAGTTTACTTTTATGTTCTTGATATCTCCACAGCCGTAATGTGACTGTGGAAGTATTTTTCCTATCCACAGGTAGCATGGTTGGCTATGTCACGTGCCCACTTTAGCGTACTTTGGGAAGTGGGGCGTGACATGGTTCTTTTGGTATCAGAGTCATAGGATAGTCAGGTTGATTCTTTTGTAGTTGGGTGTTGTACCCAATACACAAAGCAGAATAGCCGTGTTTAGGAAACATATCCCGCCACCTTACCGTTTACCATTCTTGAATCACATTCTTCCTGATTATATCTTTTACGATGTGCAAACTTCCTTTGCATATCGACTCGAAACCCGATTCTTTGTTATCTCTAGGACTTAGGCGACTTGGGTAGAGTTATGTAATTGTGGCTATGATACCGCGGCATAGTTACAATGCGTCACTCTATTTAAGTATCTTGGAGTTCTAGCCTTGATCTATATTCAGAATCTATCATCATGCTAATATTGGGTGTTTTGAGTTCAGGAATATGGCCGGCAAGAATTGGAAGACGTACCAAGGCGTGTGGACGAAGCCTCCATGCTTGGAGTGATAATGGGAATGCTGGAGAATCAAAAGAAACAGACCGAGCTGATCCAGCAGCAAGCGGACTCGTTTCAGGAAGGTTTGCAGATCGTTCAGCAGTCTGTGAACAATGTTGGAGCTAAGCCAGTTGACCGAGTAGGGACAGTAGCAGATTTCAGACGTTTGGGTCCGTATACATTTACTGGATTGGAGGAGCCGTTGCCAACAGAGCAGTGGCTAGTTGACACAGAGAATTTGCTTATTGCGGCACAGATTCCAGATGAGCAAGAGTTGATGTGGTACGCATTCAGTTAGTGGATTACGTCCGAGAATGGTGGCTTGTAGAAAAGAACCGTTTGCCCAAGCCGATCAAGTGGGCGGATTTTTCGAAGAGTTTCCTGGAGAAGTTCTTCCCGCGGACTGCACGGGAGGAAATGGAAGAGAAGTTCATCGGACTAAAGCAGAAGGGAGCACCCGTAGATGTGCATGCAGCAGAATGGACGAGACTCAGTAGTTTCGCTGGACCTTTAGTTGCCAACGATGCAGACAGGGGACGGAGGTTCATGCGCAGCCTGGACGTGGACATCCAGAGGCAGATTGTCTCCCTGGGTTTGACCACTTTCTCACAAGTACTTGCGGCAGCCGAGAGTAGCAAAGTTTATCTGGGATGAAGGGGAGTTTTTCTGTCGGGTCAGTCGAGTTTAGGGCTAGGCCGAAAAATAATATTCTTGCATCAATGGAAGTGATGAAAGTGAAGAGCCGGCTGTTGTTCATGATTTTATGGACGTGTTTGAAGATATATCGGGTTTACCGCCAAAGCGAGACGTGGAGTTCGCAATTGATCTTATTCCTGGGGCAGCGCCAGTATCCGAAGCGTATTATCCTATGGCGCCAGTAGAATTGGAAGAAGTCAAGAAACAGGTTGCTAAATTGCTTGAGAAAGGTTGGATTCGAAGCAGTAACTCGTCTTGGGGAGCTCCAGTTCTTCTAGTAAAGAAGAAGGATGGCACAAGAAAGATGTGCATCGACTATCGAGAATTAAACCGGGTGACTATTAAGAACAAGTACCCGATCCCTCGCATTGGCGAACTTTTCGAGCAGCTTAGTGGCGCGAGGGTATTCTCGAAGCTGGATTTGCGATCCGGATATCATCAGGTCCGAGTGAAAACAGAAGATATTTGCAAGACGGCGTTCCGAACTCGGTATGGACATTACGAGTACTTAGTGATGCCCTTCGGAGTAACGAATGCGCCGGCAGTATTCAGGGACTTGATGAACCGAATCTTTTCACCGTTCTTGGACCAGTTTATCGTGGTTTTTTTATTGACGATATTCTGGTTTATTCGAAGAGTTTTGAGAAACATTCTGAGCATTTGAAGATTGCACTGCGGACGTTGAGACAGGAGAAGTTATATGCGAAGATGAGCAAGTGCGAGTTTTTGCTGGAGGAAGTAAAGTTTTGGGGCATGTTGTGTCTGGCGATAGAATTGCCGTCGATCCAGAAAAGATTGCAGCAGTTCGTGATTGGCCGATTCCAAAGAATGTTGCGGAGATAAGAAGCTTTCTTGGACTCGCCGGGTATTACAGAAGATTTGTGGAGAACTTTGCTCGTCTGGCGGAGCCGTTAACCAAGCTTACGCGCAAGGAGGTACCTTTTGTACGGACGGATAAGTGTGCGTTAGCTTTCGAGACGTTGAAGCAGAAGTTGATAACCGCCCCTATTCTGACCATGCCAGACAGTTCCGGAGGATTGGTGATTCACAGCGACGCATCTGTGAAAGGATTGGGATGTGTTTTGATGCAGCATGGAAAGGTTGTAGCTTACGCATCGAGACAGTTGAAGACCCATGAGAAGAATTACCAAACTCATGACTTGGAACTTGCGGCTGTGACTTTCTCTTTGAAGGTTTGGAGACACTACCTTCTGGGCGAAAGGGTCGAAGTTTTTACTGATCATAAGAGCTTGAAGTATGTGTTCACACAGAAGGAGCTTAATATGAGGCAACGTAGATGGTTGGAGCTGATGGCTGACTACGATCTTGATCTTAAGTACCATCCGGGGAAGGTTAACGTCGTGCCGGATGCGCTTAGTCGGTTACCATCAATTCAGGTGTTAACTACGCAGAAGGAGATCGTTGAAGATTTTCGAAGATTTGACTTGGAGGTTGTGTTATCGCATTCTACGGGACAGTTGATGCAGCTGCAAGTACAGTCACCATTGATCGAGAATATTAAAGCAGCACAATCGCAGGACCCTAGACTGCAAAAGTTTCGAGGACAGGTTGAAGCCGGACTACGAACAGATTTATTAATCCCCGAAGATGGTTCATTGAGGTTTGGTACCCGTTTGTGTGTGCCAAAGGGAGATATTCATGAAGAGCTTATGAAGGAAGCACACAGTTCAGCTTATTCTGTACATCCAGGAGGCACAAAGATGTACCGAGATATTCGACAGCATTTCTGGTGGGAAGGCATGAAACGGGAGATTGCTCGCTTTGTGGCAAAGTGCTTGGTGTGTCAGCAAGTTAAGGCTGAACATCAAAGGGTTGCTGGTTTATTGCAACCACTTCCGATTCCTCAGTGGAAGTGGGAACATATAACCATGGATTTCGTGACGGCTTTACCGCGAAGTCCAAAAGGCAACAATGCTATATGGGTGATTGTTGACCGATTGACCAAGGCAGCTCATTTTATTCCTTTTCGGGTTGGTCAATCAACAGAGACTTTGGCAGAGCGGTACATGCAAGAGGTTGTAAGATTGCATGGAGTACCGGTGAGCATCGTGTCCGATCGGGACACTCGGTTCTTATCACACTTTTGGCGGAGTCTACAGGAAAGTTTGGGGACTCGATTGAAGTTTAGCATAGCTTATCATCCACAAACTGATGGTCAGTCGGAGAGAACGATCCAAACTCTTGAGGATACGTTGAGAGCATGCAGGTTGGACTTCAAGGGGTCTTAGGAGGATCATCTACTTTTGGTGGAGTTGTCTTACAACAACAGTTTTCAGGCAACTATTCAGATGGCTCCATTTGAAGCTTTGTATGGTCGTAAATGTCGTTCACCTGTTTGTTGGGACGATGTCGGTGAACGAAGATTATTGGGACCAGATTTGGTTATGCAGACAGTTGAGAAGATTAACCCTATCAGAAATCATATGAAGGCAGCACATGACCGACAGAAGAGTTGG
Source organism: Agapanthus africanus (assembly GCA_030015575.1). Taxonomy (NCBI): domain Eukaryota; kingdom Viridiplantae; phylum Streptophyta; class Magnoliopsida; order Asparagales; family Amaryllidaceae; genus Agapanthus; species Agapanthus africanus. The sequence goes on along the minus strand of JASDDO010000031.1, from coordinate 649,823,349 downwards.
GCAGATACGTCAAGAAGACCTCTAGAGTTCGCCGTAGGTGATTTGGTATTCTTGAAGATATCACCGACTAGAGGGGTGATTCGTTTTGGAAGTCGAGGAAAGCTTAGTCCTCGATTCGTTGGACTCTTTGAGATCTTAGAGCGTGTTGGTGAGGTAGCGTATCGTTTGGCGTTACCGCAGTCCTTCGCGAATGTGCACGATGTGTTTCACGTATCTCAACTCCGTAGGTATGTTCGAGATGAAACACACGTATTGGATCATTCGGAGCTAACAGTACGAGAAGACTTGACTTTTGAGGAGCGACCGATTGGAATCGTGGATCGAAGGGAAAAGATTCTTAAGAACAATGTAATCCCTCTTGTGCTTGTTTCTTGGGGTAATCACTCGCATGGAGAGTCCACTTGGGAACGAGAAGATGAAATCCGGCAGAAGTTTCCTCACATTTTCTTGTAGTTATCTATATTTGTATTCTTGGAATTTCGAGGACGAAATTCTTTTTGTAGTTGGGTATAATGTAACACCCGAGCCCAATGCTACTAATTTCAGTTACCGTTCGAACGTAGTGTGGCACTTATTTCATTTATTGATGGTTAATTATTGTAAATTCTACCCGGAAATTAATTTCTGCATATAACAATTTTTGGCATCTAAAATAAAATTAAAAATATTCATCTTGGCCTGCTTGACACCCCTAACCCTGTTGTAGCGTCCATGCATCGTGTTCTCGTCCCGTTCAGTGAAACGGGCGAGTTTGGACGGCTACGTGCACGTACGTGTGTCCGTTTTGGGGGTATGCTTTTTGATCATAAAACACTTCATTTTAAATTTTGGATCCCGCCTAAAATTTTATTATTTCAATTTCAAATTTTTGGACCCGACCCGGGCGCGATTTGGAAATGTTTTACTTTGCGCCAAAATCCCAGATTTTAATATATTTAAACCATCATATATAATTTAGTTAACCATATAATATTTTTACAATCTTTTATATCCTTCTCAATTTATTCTCTCAGCCAATCACAACCTCCCCTTTAACCCCGTGGGCCCCACTTCTCTCTCATCTCTCTCCCGTCGCTCTCTATCCCTCTCTCTATCTCTCCACTTTCTCTCTCTCCCTCTTCTCTCTCTCTCGCTCTCTCTCTCTCTACCTTTTCTCTCTCTCTCTCTCATATATTCTCTCGTACTTCTCTTTATTATTCTTTCTCTTCTTGCTTCATGTCTCGTTTCTCATTTTTTTAACTGTTGTTTTGTTGCCGGAATTCCGTCGTGCCGGTGTCGCTTCACGACGTTCCAGCGAGGTACCCCGACCCGTGTGGTTCCTTTGTTCGTCGTTTGGGTTCATTCCGTGAACCGTGCGCCCGTCGCGAGTTTTCCCCGCCGACGGTTAACGTTCCGTTTTCCCGATTCGCGACCCATCGAGGCAAGTTAATCTTGCTACATGCTATATAATTCATTTTATACCTATTTAAATAAATACCATACCTATAGTTTAAATCTAGTGCCCCATGTTTAATTTTATAATGTTTCGATGTTCCGTTTGCATCCGTTTATATCATATTAATCTAGATCATGAAAACTTATCTTGTGACATACTAAATTACATTATACTGCATCCATATCAATTAAAATATATATCGTCGTAATATTTCTTATTATTATCTTTAATTAGTTTATAATCTGCATTTTTTAATATTATATATTTGAAAATATTATAGTTTACACATGAAACGTCGTTGAAAAAGCGGATACGACAAATCTGAAATTTACTGTACACCTTACCTTATAAAATTCATTATAAATCATAGAAAAACCATTAGTATACGTTCTTTAGTTTGTTACGAAGCTAACTCAAAATACTATAACTCTATGAAATATTTACTTGCAAAATAAATTTTTTAAATAACGTAAAATGCAAATGAAAATGTCTCCAAACTGCTGTCCATGGAAATTCCAGCAGCAAACTTTCAACTTCGAATGTTCATAACTTTTTGTAGGGACAACCTGAGATACTTATACTTATAAAACTGAAAACCTTATTGAATTATCTTTGTTTTGGTATAAGACACGTCCCTTTTGGAGAACGTTTGTTATTTTTAAGCTATTTTACAAATTATGGTGACGCTGAATTTCTGAACGGAACTTTCTTGTGCATGGTTAATCAATACCACTTTTATAGTTATTAATCGCTTTAAATATGCTATCCATATTAATATTATTATATCAATATTTATATCACATATTGCTTAGTTGTACATCCCATATTACCATTTTATAGTTTTATAACTTTTCGGATACCCGTTTGCATCCATCGCATTTAAGATACATATAATTGCATCCATAGATCACATTACTACATAATAATATGATATTAACACTCAATATTTAATAAATTGCATCCTAATTAATATTGGAACTATAAATGTAACCCTAATCGATAACTGTGCATCCATATCCTTGAAATTATATCTATTTGCATATCATATTACATGTTCCAGTTTATTGTTCTGATAGTACTCATGCTTGTTTATTTATACACATGCTTATGTTAGTTTGATTATGAGCACCCACATGACATCTTGTGCTTCCTGACATGACCTGTTACACTTCCTATTTGACATGACATGGTACCGTACACTCTTGACATGACATGACACTTTTATACATTACCTGGCTTGACCTGATTTACCATGGCTTTACCTGTTACCTGATATTGTGTCTAATGCCAACAAACATAACATGTAGTCCTCATGGACCGTTCCTGTTGTCTATCCAGACAAACCTGTTTACCTGATCCTGTGTTGGCATTAGTTTCTTGATTACTGGATACCTGACTTGACATACACATATAACTTGGGGGTATGGGGAAATCAAAGGTGAAATCTGACTTGTAACTCGACAGTTCACTACCTGTATTGAGTGTACATATTCATGTTTTGTGCCTAGCGGCATGTCTCGGTTTCAGCCGAGAATATTGTGGCCGTGGTCCTGGGTATGTACGGGATACTATCGAGTGTACACATTCCTGTTTTGTGCCTAGCGACATGTCTCGGCTGCAGCCGAGAATGTTGTGGCCGTGGTCCCGGGTATGTACGGGATACTATTGAGTTACATCGATGATTCATCAATTTGGTTTCAAAGACTTTAGAACAGAAAACCTGATAGAACAATCCAGTTTACCCACTGCATACTACCCTGTACTGCTCTGATTTATATTATTGTTACCCTTGCTTTATTCATGTTTATATTCGCATTGCCTGTTTACTATGTTATTACTTGATGACTTGACGCGCTGACGTCTGGGTTTTGCATGGCCCAGATTCTTCTACCTTGCTGCAGACTGATTAGGAGTTTTGCCGCTGTTAGACGAGCGGTGAGGTTCCTGTTCCTGTCGGTACGTAGTTTCACTCCAGGTGTTTCATTTATTGTATCTTTTGGCTTCCGCATATTGTTATCTCTTGATTCTTTTACTCTGGCTTATGGACATGTACTAGGTAGTTAGTTTACTTTCATGTTCTTGATATCTCCACAGCCGTAATGTGACCGTGGAAGGATTTTTCCTATCCACAGGTAGCATGGTTGGCTATGTCACGTGCCCACTTTAGCGTACTTTGGGAAGCGGGGCGTGACACAATCCAAGGGCGCAAACAAAGAGGGAACCATACTTTCCCAACAGACTCCGCCAGAAAACGAAGCCACATCTCGACGGTTCATCCCAATCCCGAAGAAACCAGTGTCTTCGGCAAATCCTTCGACTCGAGGAAACAAGTGTCCTTGACGAAGAAAATCCTGATTCGCGTCGACTCGCAGAGAAACCAGTGTCTCCGCGAGAAATCGATTCGTTTCAACACCAGGGAAACAAATGTCCTTGTCAAATACCTCAACTCAGGAAACTAGCATCCTTGATGAGAGCCTCCTGATTCGCGTCGGCTCGCAGAGAAACCAGTGTCTCCGCAGGAAATTCCCGATCCGTCTCAACCCCGAAGAAACCAGTGTCTTCGGTAAATCCTTCGACTCGAGGAAACAAGTGTCCTTGACAAAGAAAATCCTGATTCACGTCGACTCGCAGAGAAACCAGTGTCTCCGCGGGAAATTCTCGATTCGTTTCAACACCAGGGAAACAAGTGTCCTTGGCAAATACCTCAACTCAGGGAAACTAGCGTCCTTGATGAGAGCCCCCTGATTCGCGTCGGCTCGCAGAGAAACCAGTGTCTCCGCGAGAAATTCCCGATCCGTCTCAACCCCGAAGAAACCAGTGTCTTCGGCAAATCCTTCGACTCGAGGAAACAAGTGTCCTTGACGAAGAAAATCCTGATTCGCGTCGACTCGCAGAGAAACCAGTGTCTCCGCGGGAAATTCTCGATTCATTTCAACACCAGGGAAACAAGTGTCCTTGGCAAATACCTCAACTCAGGAAAACTAGCATCCTTGATGAGAGCCCCCTGATTCGCGTCGGCTCGCAGAGAAACCAGTGTCTCCGCGAGAAATTCCCGATCCGTCTCAACCCCGAAGAAACCAGTGTCTTCGGCAAATCCTTCGACTCGAGGAAACAAGTGTCCTTGACGAAGAAAATCCTGATTCACGTCGACTCGCAGAGAAACCAGTGTCTCCGCGGGAAATTCTCGATTCGTTTCAACACCAGGGAAACAAGTGTCCTTGGCAAATACTTCAACTCAGGGAAACTAGCGTCCTTGATGAGAGCCTCCTGATTCGCGTCGGCTCGCAGAGAAACCAGTGTGTCCGCGGGAAATTCCCGATCCGTCTCAACCTCGAAGAAATCAGTGTCTTCAGCAAAATCCTTCGACTCAGGGAAACAAGTGTCCTTGACGAAGAAAATCCTGATTCGCGTCGACTCGCAGAGAAACCAATGTCTCCGTGGGAAATTCTCGATTCGTTTCAACACCAGGGAAACAAGTGTCCTTGGCAAATACCTCAATTCAGGGAAACTAGCGTCCTTGATAAGAGCCTCCTGACTCGCGTCGGCTCGCAGAGAAATCAGTGTCTCCGCGGGAAATTCCCAATTCGTCTCAAATTGCAAGATGAAGCCTCAGGCAGCATGGATAAAAAAAACTTGTTTCCTGAGCAATGAGACCCTGCAAGTCGGTCTAAAACGGTCTCTTGCATACTATTCACGGGTCTCACTCTCCAAAGTCGAATTTCGACAAGGAGGGAAACAACCGCTTACGGGTCCTCTCGACTCGTAAGATAGAAAAATTCTCTTATAAGATCCTTACGACTTATAAGAGAAAACGCGCTTAGGAATCCTCACGATTCCTAAGGAGAAAATACACCTACGAGATCCTCTCGATCCGTAGGAAGAAAAGTCTCTATGAGATCCTCACGGCTCATAGAGTTGAAAAGTCTTAGACGGCAGATCTGAACCTGCGGCCTAAGCCATCGTTATCTCTCGGAGAAATCTAGATGCTTACTCTATTATCGGTCAAATGTGTTTATCAAGACAGCATGCTGATAATAAGAGAAAGGAAAAAGCAAAGAAATAGCACAAGACATTGCAAAGAAAAATGTATATCTTTATTGAATGTAATCAAGTACAAGGTGAAGCGTACAAAAGAATAAAGAATGGATACATATTATTTAAAAAGAAAATTTTTACAAGTATCTATATACAAGGGGAATTACTGGGAAGGAAGCGTCTTGCATAGCTCTAGCAATTGTGCGCGCACCTCCTTCCCCACTTTCTCCTGACCGGCCACCACTACCAGCTCCGCCTCCACTTAAGCCCGCTGCTGCAAAATAGATGCAAGCTGCTCCCTAACGGCCTGATGAGCAGCTTCGCGGCCTGGGACGTCACGCTCGGCGACATCAAGCTTTCGCTTCAAGTTTAGCCCATGAGAGATGCGTTCCAGGAGACCCTCAAAGATAGCCTTCACTTGGGCAGCATTCGCCTCAACCTCAGCACGCAGACGAGCCATCTCGCTCGAGGTCTCTTGGCATTCCCTTAGCCTTAAAGTCGCTTCTTGTTCCAAGTGGCAGACGTAAGAAGCGCTTTGCTTGATCCACGCTGCTTTTTCATTGCTTGCGGCTAAGGTCTCGGGAGCAGGGCGCACAAACTCCAGTTGATGCAAACGAGCCTCGATCTCTCTACAGTGGTTAACCCAAGACGCGATGATGCCCTCGTCATGGAAGTTTACGAATATCACCAGCATCGGGTTAACCGCCGTAGCGAAGTCTGCAGCAGATGTAGGAGTCTCGACGTCGAGTTCCTCGATGTAGTCGCTCAACATGCGCAGACTATTCGCGGCGCCTTTCGAAGATGGACGTCTCAGGAAAGGGCCCGTCGGCATTATGATCCGAGATTCGAAGGGCGCCGAGACCGGAACGACGGCTGAAAAAACATGACATGATCAGATAACAATTCAAGAGATAAAAAAGGGGGAAGTTATCAATGCGATAGTTGCTGTACCAGCTGCGGCAAATGGCAAGGCCGGAAGGGTCGGTGGCGCGGCCGATCTTTCATCCCCTCCTTCGATTTGTAGCACTGTAGTCGTAACGAGAAAAAAAGTTAGAAGTAATTCCATCCATGAAAAAGAAAGATATCAATGGAAACCATACTCACCAGCGCCACCAGAGGAAGAAGCGAATTCAGATGGGAAGGAGAAGTGTGGGAGCGACACTTGATAGAGATGATCAAAAATCACTCCTAAAAAGACATAGCGGTACGACTTTAGTACATAAATTAGGCGGCTGAAAGACGAAACTAATAGATTGCAAATCCATACCTTCCAGCATCTTCGATGGTATAAAAGAGGGCTGAGAAGTGACCACCGCCAAAGCAGTAGTCGACGGCGCTCCCTCGAGCAGTGGAGCATCGGCGCTGGCCGCACCCGCGTTAAAAAAACAAGGGTAACCTGCCAGAAGCGATTGCAAGATAAAAAAAAGAGGGGACGGTAATCCGAAATTTACCTGATGAGCCTCCAGCCGAGACGGAGGCGTCTCCCTCCTCCATCGACATAAGACCACCACCCGTGGCCTCATCCCCAGACTCCACGGGGGCCGTTGTCGTGCTCGCGAGGCCGGGAGACGGCGGAGGGCCATGGGCAGGAAGAGCTATGACCGGAGCATTGCCAGACTCCTGAGAAAGAGCGGTTGGCTCATCCTCAGGAATCATGTCTAATTCACCCGCTACTCCCTCGGGCTCAGCAGTTACGGTTGTCTCGTCCACCGTCACCACGAGGTCATCGGTCTCAGGCACTCCACCCGCTGCTACCTCGGGCTCGACATCAACCACTTGCTCAGGCATAGTGGACATGACCAGTTCATCAGCCACTATCTCGGGCCCAGCAATCCCAGCCGTGTCATCCGCCACCGGCTCGGGCTCGACCAATGCCTCTTCCCTTAGCCCCGCAGGTTCGACAGTCTCCGCCTCCCCCTCGGTTGGACTTGGCCCTGCAGGGTAGAACATATAAGAACCGACAGCTTTATAATTCTTATAACAAAATTCTGAAAGAAGTATTACCTGAGGTGGACTTGTCGTTAGCCTCCCTATTAGCGTGAATCGCCTGTCTATGAACTGTAGACAAGGTGACCGGGGGCTCTTCTGACGGAGTATCGGCACGAGGGACGGTGCTTGGGCCCGCTCCAATGGCCAAGGCAGCCCTGCGTGTCTTTGCTTCGCGCCTCGACCGCTTCCTTTCCTCCCGGGCTGTCGCGATGGACCTCTTCGACGTTTCCTTCATCAAGACGTCGTCGTCCTCGTTCAGAGATGCCTCCAGAGCCTTTAAGGCATCTCTCATCGGCTCTTCAAGACGGACCTCCCGCGGTAGCCCTGAGGAAGCAGGAACATCGGCAGCTGGCAGAATATCCGCGTCACTTGGCGGGAACGGCATTGAGGTTCCTACGATAAAAAGGGAGAGGTTAGATCGACCATAACACAAGGAAAATGAAAACTTGATGAATTTAAACTTACTCAGGCCTAAAGACGCTCTAAGGCGTTCCTCCTCTTGGAAGGTCTTAAGGGAAGCGGCAATAGCTTCTTCAGTGGTGATGCCTGTTGGAAGAAAATAAGGAAAAATGTTAGTCAAAGGCAATAATAAAGATATGATGTAATAGAAAATACGACTAGTGATTACCAGATTCCGCAAGCTTAGCCAGCCACGCGTCGCGCCTCGCCAACCGCTCCGAAGCTTCGAGGGCGGCCTCCAAATCCGTGTCATCCGGCGGCATGACTAATCCCTCGTTAGTCCCATATTCACTCAGGCCCTCAGCATAGGGAGCGTGGGGTTCCTGACCGAACACGACGTCAGCAGCGAAGAGCGACTTCTTTTTCTTCTTCTGCCCACCAACCCTAGGTGCGCCCGGAATCGATTTACGCTTTGCAGACACCTTGGGGCGGCGGGTCCCGATGTCTGCACCCACGCCAGACTCCGGGGAGGCTACAACCACTGTCTCCACTGGAGCACAAGGTGCTGGTGGTGCATTCGCGATATCGGGGAGCGAAAATCCGTGTGGAGGACTTTGCGCACTCGATGGTCCGGCTCTGGCATCTTTTAGAGGGGGAACTACCGGGGTCCTTGGCACCAAAGGAGCGTTGCGGTCGCTACCTGGAGGCGCACCCTTACGGTGGACCAGCAATCGCCTTTCCTCCTTTAAAACGGCTCCCGTCGAATGACTGTACCATTCTGTATATACCTTGAGGAGTCGTGGGGCGCAAGCCGGTTCACTGATAAAGAAGTGGGAGCCCGTGTTCAGACGCATGAAATGATGCAGCGCGCTCTCCATCCCTTCTTCGGTCGCAGCAGGTTATGAAAGGAAGGCCTCCAGTGGTACCCCTTGATTGTAGCTCAGTTGTTGGGCGAAGCGATGCGGGTTGTACCTCATGAAAATCGCCGCACCGTTCTGCCTGAACACCAGGAAGCCCGGTCTAATAGAATATAAGTGAAGGGTCTCCCGGGCTGTCAGAACTGAGGCTCCATCTTTGAAAGTGTCTTGCAATGGCCGCACTGCAGTGGTAGACGCCTTTCCAATAGTTAGCACCTTGTCGACGAAAGACACCCCGTCTCCAACGGTGTGGGGGCGAAGGAGTAAACCCCTGGCATTCCGTGGTGATGGAGTTATAATTGATGCTCCAATCAACTGTATGATGCAAGGAAAGCTGCACCTGTCATAGAACGAGGGCCTTTTGTGCATGCCGAAGACACCCGATGCGTGTAGCTCGAGCCATGATATGAAATAGTGCATCGGGAAGTTCACATGCAGCACCCCAGGCTCATTAGCATCCGCCGCTCGACTGAGACCGTGATACAAGTGTGCCAAGCCGGCTATCCCAACGGCCACTTTTACCCCGATGGTCATCCGGTGAGCAGGGTAAAAGATGGAGGGCCGCATATGGCGAGAATGCATTGGGAGCGCAAACCAACTCAGCCATAGCCCAAGAAATCCTAAGAAAAAGGCCTCCTTGTCCATCCCGGGGGCCGCAATTTCCGCAAAAGACACAGTGCCGGCGTATTGACGAGTCTTAGAGTGCTGACCGCTTGCGGCTTGGGGGTGCTTGATATGATCATCACCCACTGCCGTCGTATTGACGAGTCTTAGAGTCCCACAATGGAGTTACTTAGTCCAGGCGAAATGTTGCGGTGCGCGTATGCGATATGCGCATGGACCCGATTAAAATACGCATATGGGATACCGTATATTGATCGGGCGGCTTGCTTTTGGTTAAGTCGTATGTGATATGGCCGGATTGATAAATCAAGTGTTGATTTATCATTTATCCATTAGATTCTCACTAGAAATCCTTTCTTGTTTCTTTGGATGTATGGATGCATGTATGCATTCCTTATTGTTTCATGCACATATGGATGTGCATGCACACATACATACATACATCAACTATCATGGTTGATTATACATAGAAAATGGTGGATATATAAGACTCACACCATGGTTTATATTATGGATATTTATTTCTATTTTTGCAAAATCAAAAGAAAAGAGAAAAAGGTGAATGATTGGTTATCTTCTACACTCTTCTCTTGACCTAACCATTTTCACCTACCATTTAACCATGATTTATCTTCCTCTTCTCTTTTAACTAAGATGAAATAAATATCCATATCTTTTAACCATGGTTTGAAATGAGAAAGGAAAATATATATACTTATGTTTTTCTTTTTCTCTTAAGAATTATTATTCTCTTCTTCATAATATCCATCATCTTCTTCAACCTTGAGCTTATGCTTTCTTGAATTTTCAAGTGAGCAAAATATTCATCAAAATAGGATTTTGAAGTGAGAAAGAGAACCACAACACCATTCTACACAAGTCTAGCCCACTTGTTTAGAGTGTTAGCTTCGATTTTCATTCTTGATCTTGCGAAGTTGCTAGCTTGGACAAAGCGGACTCCGGGTGGATCATCGGTGACCTCGAGGAGTTGAAGCGGAGCTTTTTCAAACCCCAAGTAGCCGAGGAGTCTAGCGTAGGGAGCTACAAAGGTTGTACTCTTCAAACCCTAGCTTTTCTTTCATACGATGATGTGATAAATTTAGAAACCCTAATTTTCTAGGATCGATCCGATGTTTGTTAACTTAGCACCCTAAAGACTCCACCTTTGGTTCATGTGATGCTTCCAAACCCTTCATGAGGTGCTAGGTAAACCTTTCATTGGTATCAGAGCCGACCTAGAACATTAGGCGGCAATTTTACGAAGTTAAAACTCCGATCGAACCGAAATACGGCCTTTTAGAATGCTCTCTGGACATTTTTTAAAATCTGGTTATTTTCAGAATTAAAAATATGCAAAAAATTCAGCAGGTAAATATAAGAGTTACTGTGAAAAACGAGACCATGAACAGTAAATTGGAGCGCGGAACCGCGGCAATAGCCTGCTTAGGCCGCGGTTCCGCGGCCGTTATGTTGAATCATGGTCTGGTTTTTGTATAGTAACTCATGACTCTGCTTGTTTATTGTTTTGGAGTATTTTTAATCTGCATTTAGTTCTGTAAATTCTGGAGATGGTTTTGGACTCATCGATTCGATCGGAATTTTGATTTCGTGACTTTTCCGGATAAATTAGAATGTATTGAAGTGTTTGAACAAGTATCATTTGCTCACTTTTCACGGGGTTTAAAATATTTTGGAAATACGTGCAAGTTTGTTTGTGGTGGACCCTCTAGAAGACAACAAACCTTAACTCGATTATGTGACCGTCTTGAACTGCCCTTTGAACCTTAGGGTTTGGGGCAGTACGGCGTGCCACATGTGAGGCGTTGGCTTGACCCTTCTACGGCTGGACCGCTACCACTGTGTCACACTCCGGGTTTTTGAACTCCGCTCAAGTGTTGAGCTTTAGCGAATCTTGGGTATTTGATCGTTCGTTCGAAAACTTTAATATCGTCTATTTATCTGGAATGTGATGCAATATCTGGAATTCATATAGTTAGACATGAAATACGAAGTATGTGATATTTCGCATTTACGATGTCTAAAGAGGATGTGGATTCCAAATATTGCAGTTTTACACTTTCTTTTCTGTGACCGTATGTAGTATGTCGATATCACCGGTTTCGTTGCTATACATCAACGACAATTGGGGTACGCATACTTACTTACGTTGATGATATATGAGATATTATGTGTTGCTGAGATATGATGTGCAGGATTGTCGCGATTGAATAGCCGGGGGTTTTTATGAGAGTTTTATATTTTCATTCATGTAAATTCAAATGTAATGTAATATTCTTTTATTTGGGGCACTTCCGGGTTGAGGTCGATGCCACCTGTGTTGTATATTATTTGCTTTTCCGCATTAGGATGGACCCAAGGAGGGGAGCACAGGTGACCGGGTTCTGGGGTTCAGTGGGAGGCTATCTCGAGGAGTCGAGACCGGGTCTCCTAAACTCCAGAATTGGTAGGGTCGCATGCCGCTCTTGTAGGGGTCCAGGGTGTGGGCTTGGCTATTCATCGCGACTGTGGAATCCGTATTTTCTATTGTTGGCTAAATACTAAATACGGACATCCTAGAATATCCCACATTATATCTATGTTTCTGCTGCGATATCTGTGATGTGATCATTAGATATGTTCTGTGATGGATACAGTATATAGTATATATGATATATTATATAGGCGTTACTTATGTTTTACACCCGCGCTAGCCCTGCCCTGCTCTGTCGTTAGTTACCTAACCTAACGGTGCACGAGGGGACATCGAGGCGAATGCGGATGGCATAAGTGTACGTCGTATTTATCTGTGATGTTTAGGTGAGATAAATGATGGGACTTCATTAATGTGATTAATGAAAGAAAAGAAATCTAAAAGATGTTGTAGAATCAAATTTTCAAATAAAAGGGTAGCTACAGTTTTGCTTTGCATAGCGGTATATATGATATACCCTGCACCTTATTCGATGGGGAAAGAGCCGAGATCCCTTCACCGGGAGTGACCACTTTAGCGAAACTGGCAGATGCTACAATACTCGGTTTGCTTTTGATTGCTTTTGGAGTTTTGCTTTGCATAGTGATATATATGATATATCCCGCACCTCATTCGACGAGTAAAGGGCCGACGATCCCTTCACCGGGAGTGACCCCTTTAGCAAAACTAGAAAAGCCTCAAGAACAATCCATTTCAAAATTCATTCGATTTTACAACGATATCAAGTTCATTACGCAATAGGTTTTCAGAAAAACCTGTCGTAGCCCTCCGTCATTTCAGATAAGTCCTACTTAGTATTCGCACTACGTTTGTTGGCCTGCATCAAGGCGTAGTGAGCGGTAGCTAACTAGTATTTATCTGTTAGTGCATATGATGCAGATTGGATTAGGATAGTCGTGCGACTTTGTTGGCCTGCGTCAAGGGTCGTACGGGTGGGTTTAATTCAATCAAGAAATGATGGGTTGAACTTGACTAGCGCACTATGGTTTGTTGGCCTGCGTCAAGGTCATGGGACGCTAGGGGCAAAATATTATCGGGAATTTCAAATATTGAAATTTGCAATGAGATTGCATACCTTCTATGAGATAGTTGGATCCCGATACCCACTGCGAGTAATTGTTACTCCTGGGAGAGTTTTACACAGGACAATTAGCCGATCAAGTAGGTGTCTAGAAAGGTGTCAACGGGGTTACGCCTCTGAGAAAACGAGGTTTACTTTAATTAGGTCCGTGCAAAAGCACGGGGAACCTCCCTCAAAGTACCGACACTGGCCTGGCTGAAAGATCGGCGAAGTTACAGGGTGTAATTAATCCCGGCTAGTATTTCCTTTTAGGGTTTGATGGAAGATTTGATAAAAACAGTGGGAGCCATCCTGATTAGATAAGATAATAACCAATCTGATCTTGCAAGAGCATACGCTAAAGTATTTTCTTCTCTCTCTCTCCAGGTAGCGACCATGTCATGCCTTAATCAAGATAATAATATGGATGTATTGACCGAACCCGCATGTTATACAATGCTGGGGAACGTTGATTCCGTTCTTTCTTATAAGAGTTATAGGACTGAACAGGACATAGGGGAATACCAGGATTCCCATGCCACCCAAATGAAGAAAGTACATGTTGATGCATTTTCTTCGGGTGTGTTCGTTACAGAGAACTGTTTCTCCATTTGCCCTACGTCCTGGGTATTAGATACCGGGTCAGGATCCCATATATGTAATCAGTTACATGGGCTTAGAAAAGGTAGAGAACTTGGAGAAGGTGATAAAGACATAAGAGTTGGAAATGGTGCAATTGTTGCAGCTAAGACTGTTGGGGAATATCACCTTGTATTACCAACTGGTAATACATTGATTCTGAACGAATGCTATTACATGCCGAACCTGATATGCAACATTATATCGGTTTCTTTGTTGACTAAAGAAGGATATAATTTTGTATTACAGGATAATGTTATGAACATTTTCCGTAACCAAAAGTTGCTTGGATCAGGCACGTTGTGCAATGGCATTTATGTTCTAAATCAATCAACAGTTCTAAGTATAACAAACACACACAAAAGGAAAAGTTCAGAACTGAACGAATCCTTCTTGTGGCATTGTAGACTGAGTCACATCAATGCGACACGACTAGCTAAGTTGCATAATGATGGATATTTGAATCCTTTTGAATTTTCATCTTATGACACTTGCCAGTTATGTCTCAAAGGCAAGATGACCAAAACTCCATTTACGGGACACGGAGAAAGAGTTACCGAACTCTTGGGACTGATACATAGTGATGTATGCGGTCTCATGTCTACACATGCCAGGGATGGTTCTTCGTACTTCATTACATTCACTGACGATCTCTCTAGATTCGGATATGTGTTCCTGATGAAACACAAATCAGAAGCTTTTGAGAAATTTAGAGAATATAAACTAGAAGTCGAGAACCAAACCGGGAAAAGTATTAAAATCCTTCGATCTGATCGAGGAGGTGAATACTTGAGCAATGAATTCCTGGACTTCCTAAAAGAGAATGGGATTCTCTCTCAGCTGACTCCTCCATATACACCACAGCACAACGGTGTATCGGAACGGAGGAACCGCACCCTATTAGATATGGTGCGCTCTATGATGAGCAGAGCTGAGTTACCTATTTCCTTCTGGGGGTATGCACTGGAAACAGCTGCAGACCTATTGAATATGGTTCCTATCAAATCCGTGCCAACCACTCCATATGAGATATGGAAAGGAAAGAGACCATGTCTTAACTATGTTAAGATATGGGGTTGTCCGGCATATGTAAAAATGCAGAATCCGGACAAACTCGCGGCAAGGTCCATTCTGTGTAAGTTTATTGGATATCCCAAACATTCACGCGGGTATATCTTCTACCACACCGAGGAACAAAAGGTGTTCGTTTCTCGACATGCCACCTTTTTAGAAAAAGGAATTTCTTGAAAAAGAGATTAGTGGCAAGGAGGTAGAACTGGAAGAGGTTCCAGCATTACAGACTACGACAGAAGATTTAGTGGAACCAGAGGATTCAGTAGCTCCCAACGAACCTCAGCCTCTCCGCCGATCTAGTAGGGTTCCTCGCCAACCTGAGAGATACTACGGTTTTCTCATGGACGGTGGGAGCGAGGATTGCATCATGGAGGATGATGACCCAACTAGCTTCGAGCAGGCCATCACGAGTGGGGACTCAGTGAAATGGCTGGATGCTATGCGATCCGAGATGGAATCCATGTACACCAACAAAGTATGGACTTTGGAAGATGCTCCTGAAGGGGTAAAACCCATTGGGAGCAAGTGGATCTTCAAGAAAAAACTTGGTGTAGATGGGAAAGTGGAGACTTTCAAAGCTAGACTTGTAGCAAAGGGTTTTCGTCAAAGACCAGGTGTGGACTATGACGAGACCTTTTCTCCAGTGGCTATGCTTAAATCCATCTGGATCATACTTGCCATCGCTGCATATCATGATTACGAAATCTGGCAAATGGATGTTAAGACCGCCTTTCTAAACGATGATTTAGAAGAGTGCGTGTACATGACTCAGCCAGAGGGCTTCGTAGATAGTGGGAGCAGCGGGAAGGTGTGCAAGCTGCTTAAATCCATTTATGGATTAAAGCAAGCATCACGGAGTTGGACCATCTGCTTTGACGTCGTTATCAAAGAGTTTGATTTCGTCAAAAACGTAGATGAACCTTGTATCTACAAGAAGGTGGCAGAGAGAAAGGTTGTCTTCCTCGTATTGTACGTAGACGACATACTCTTGATAGGAAATGACATTCTTATGCTGCAATCGGTCAAGCTCTTCTTGTCACAAAGATTCTCGATGAAAGATCTTGGTGATGCCTCCTGCATATTGGGAATTAGGATCTATAGAGATAGATCCAAACGGATATTGGGATTGTCCCAATCCAGGTACATTGACACCATACTAAAGAGGTTTAGTATGGAAGAATCCAAGCGTGGGAACTTACCCACGATCTCTGGAGTCACTCTCTCCAAAGAGATGTCCCCCAAGACTGATTTGGAGAGAGCTCGCATGCAAGGGATACCCTATGCTTCGGTTGTGGGCTCTATCATGTACGCGATGCTGTGTACCAGACCCGATGTAGCATACTCACTAAGTGTAGTGAGCAGGTATCAAGCTGATCCTGGAGAGAGTCACTGGACAGCTGTGAAGAACATTCTCAAGTACTTACGAAGGACTAAAGAGATGCTCTTGGTGTATGGTAACGGAGAACTCCAAGTGGAGTCCTTTACCGATTCGAGCTTCCAGAGTGATAAGGACGACTCTAAGTCGCAGTCGGGATTTGTCTTTACCCTTTACGGAGGGGCGGTTAGCTGGAAGAGTTCCAAGCAGGAAACCGTGGCAGACTCGACGATGGAGGCTGAATACATCGCTGCCAACGATGCTGCCAAAGAGGCTGTCTGGATCAAGAAGTTCATTACTGAACTTGGAGTGGTTCCATCCATTGAGCATCCAATACCTTTGTATTGCGATAACAATGGAGCGGTGGCTTTGGCCAAGGAACCCAGGTCCCATCAACGATCCAGGCATATTCTGAGGCGATATCACCTGATCCGGGAGATAGTTGTTCGCCGGGAGATCGAGGTCAGGAGGGTTGACACGAAGAATAACACAGCGGATCCACTCACAAAGGCCATTCCCCAGATACAGTTTGAGAGACTCTTCGGGATGCTCGGTATGCGATACTACAGCAGCTGGCCCTAGTGCAAGTGGGAGATTGTTAGTTATATGTATGCCCTAGAGGCCAGTATTGTACAGATGATGTATATTATATTGGATGCTTGGACATATATAGAGATGGATTTCTTGCTCGATATGATAGTATGCTATCTGGTTACTCTTTATCTTAACATGTATACTTGTCTCTTTATACTGTCTAATAGTTACATGTTGGTAAAGCCCTTAGGATGTGTACTTGACTACCTGGACTATGATGCGGATCATACTAGTGGGGACATGGTAGTCCATAAGTACATCCTTCAAGGTCCCTAGTCGTGGGTGTATCGAGACGGGGCATCGATATACCAGAGTAGACTAGCGTATACGCTTCTCGACCCATGAGATGGGCGATGGATGATCCCATATCCATTGGTGTTTGACATCAGAGATGGTATACGGGTGCTCAGTGGAGACTGGGTACACTGGACGGACTCGCCGAGAACTCCCAGATGGTATTATACCTCACGTCAGATGGCAGTTCTCAGGTGACACTTGTGCAGGTTAGTCTGTAGACCCGAGATCGTCATAGAGTCTTGTGTGATTCCCACTGTGCTTTGATTTCCACCTTACCACGTCCATGAGGGCGTGCAAAACGGTGGTTTTTGGGTACAGTCCCCAGTCACATGGAGGTAATGAGCGATAGGAGGGGTTTCGTCTCTCCCGGTATTGGGGGTTGATGTTGCACTGTGCTCGATTGGCCGTAACAGGGAAGTCCCTGGCCAGGGCTGATTCAGAGATTTGCTGGTAAGTGTTACCAGTAGTTTCTCGACCCATTATGAGCCTTATATCGGCACGACTTATCGGTTATTGGGGTATGACGTTTACCACCCCTAGACTTGATATGCGACATATCAGACGAGGAGACCGGACTGTACGGGAAGTGTTGCCGGTTGGCTCGACGGGAGTTGTAGCAGGTTCGCTTGTTCTCTTCTGATCGCTCAATACCCGGGTGGCCGTTACGTTTAGCTGACCGCTTGCGGCTTGGGGGTGCTTGATATGATCATCACCCACTGCCGGCGTATTGACGAGTCTTAGAGTCCCACAATGGAGTTACCTAGTCCAGGCGAAATGTTGCGGTGCGCGTATGCGATATGCGCATGGACCCGATTAAAATACGCATATGGGATACCGTATATTGATCGGGCGGCTTGCTTTTGGTTAAGTCGTATGTGATATGGCCGGATTGATAAATCAAGTGTTGATTTATTATTTATCCATTAGATTCTCACTAGAAATCCTTTCTTGTTTCTTTGGATGTATGGATGCATGTATGCATTCCTTATTGTTTCATGCACATATGGATGTGCATGCACACATACATACATACATCAACTATCATGGTTGATTATACATAGAAAATGGTGGATATATAAGACTCACACCATGGTTTATATTATGGATATTTATTTCTATTTTTGCAAAATCTAAAGAAAAGAGAAAAAGGTGAATGATTGGTTATCTTCTACACTCTTCTCTTGATCTAACCATTTTCACCTACCATTTAACCATGATTTATCTTCCTCTTCTCTTTTAACTAAGATGAAATAAATATCCATATCTTTTAACCATGGTTTGAAATGAGAAAGGAAAATATATATACTTATGTTTTTCTTTTTCTCTTAAGAATTATTATTCTCTTCTTCATAATATCCATCATCTTCTTCAACCTTGAGCTTATGCTTTCTTGAATTTTCAAGTGAGCAAAATATTCATCAAAATAGGATTTTGAAGTGAGAAAGAGAACCACAACACCATTCTACACAAGTCTAGCCCACTTTTTTAGAGTGTTAGCTTCGATTTTCATTCTTGATCTTGCGAAGTTGCTAGCTTGGACAAAGCGGACTCCGGGTGGATCATCGGTGACCTCGAGGAGTTCAAGCGGAGCTTTTTCAAACCCCAAGTAGCCGAGGAGTCTAGCGTAGGGAGCTACAAAGGTTGTACTCTCCAAACCCTAGCTTTTCTTTCATATGATGATGTGATAAATTTAGAAACCCTAATTTTCTAGGATCGATCCGATATTTGTTAACTTAGCACCCTAAAGACTCCACCTTTGGTTCATGTGATGCTTCCAAACCCTTCATGAGGTGCTAGGTAAACCTTTCACAAAGGTGGAGACTCTTATATTCTGGGTCGTGGTCCTTGATCATGGCTAAGACTTCACGGTCCAAGGGCGCTTCAGGGAACCCTTCCTCCGAGCGAGCGAACGGGATTGAAGTATCGAGAGACATGATCGCTACAAGTGAACAAAATCAGCCGTTAGTGTTGCAATTCCAACGCTTGGCGTTTAAATATTTTTTTTATTTAAAATTAAAAGTTAATTAAAATTAAATAAAAATTAATTACACCACACTGCAGTGCAGTGGGTAGGAGACAGAAGGGGGACCCACAAAATCTGGATGACAATACGTCAGTTAATAAGACAACCCCATCATTGGATGAGATTGTCAGTTAATCCCCAAGAAAATATTCCCATTAATAATAAAAAATCCCTAGAGACAAGAAGAAAATCTCCTCTTTCGGAGCAAAGCTCTGTCACAGAGTGACACTTGTCAAACTCTGGTCTCAGAGGAATAAAATTCTTTAAAAAGAGCCTAGCTCTGTAATAAAAAAAATTCATCAAAAGAAAATTTTATTAATTAATTCCTTAAAAAATTGAAGTTCTGGGATCTTAAAGATCCATATGAAAAAACTCTTAAGAGTTCATCATCAGAAGATCAAAAGATCTATATTCTGTCAATGAGCAAAGCTCTGTTCATGGGTTAAGAAACCCTGAAGCAGATTTTTTTTGAGAGCAAAGCTCTGTTTATGAAACCCCAAAGGGAATTTCTTTAGATCAAAAGATCTATGAGAGCAAAGCTCTGTTGGTTAAATTTGATTTAAATTAATTTAACTTAATTTTAAATTAATTTTACCTAAAGTTTTCTAACTTGGAAAATGAGAGCAAAGCTCTAAAGTTCTGGAAACAAGAGCAAAGCTCTAAAGTTCTTAAGCAAGAGCAAAGCTCTGTAAATCAAAATTTAGAAAATGGTGAAGATTTTCTAAGGGCCAGGGGTCCTATTTATAAGGCGCTTGCGCCCCTTCAGCTCACCCGTTGATCCAACGGTCAGGATCTTATCACCGCTGCACTCACGTGCGCGCCACGTGAGCGCAACGGTGGGGGGGCATTTGTTTCCCCCAATCAAAGCAAAGCTCTGTATGAATTTCAAAATTCAAAATTCGAAGCAACGCTTCAGATTCTTTGCGCTGCGCGCAACGTGTCAAAAACTGATACATCAGCGCAGCGCCCAAGGCAGCGCGCCCAATCAGAGCAAAACTCTATTTAAAACAAAATTAAAGGAAGCAACGCTGCAGTTGCGCTGCGCACTGCGCTGCTTGACACGTGTCATGTACTGGGGCGTTTGCGCCAAACAGAATTAAATTCTAGCAAGATTTTTCTGTTCTTGTTAAAACAAGAAGATTGCCTTCTGTAAAACAGAAGCCCTTGGATTAAAGATCCAACGGTGGGGAAAATTTCCCAAATCACTCAGAGAAAGATCTCTTCAAAAAATTTATGGGCACTATATAAAGGCCCCTAGACCCCAAATCAAAATCATCAAGATCATCATTGAGAACTCTGAAGAATTGGAGAGAATTCCTCAAGAACAAAAAAGGTAAAAACATTTAGAAAAAAGAGAAAATTCTCTTATGAACAGATCATATGATCTTCAATAAGAAGAACAATAAATAATAATAAGTGCTTTGCACTTTTTTATGAACCACTGGTTCCCTGAAATAAGAAAAAACAACAGAAACTTGTTTTCTTTGATCTAAATTAGATCAAGAAAACAAACAGAGCTTTGCACTTTTTTATGAACCATTGGTTCTGGAATCTAAAAGATTCTCAAGTTAATAGTGCCTTGCACCTGCAAAACTGCACTGTTGTGCTCTTGGGTTGGCGCAAGCCACCAGAGAGCGCCACGTGTCAGCATCTGAACCACTTGCGCTATGCGCTTTTGAAATAGAGCCTTGCTCCCTGAAACTGGCGCAACTCACCATAGCGCGCCACGTGTCAGCAGCGCAAGCGCAGCGCACTGCGCTTGCGTGACACGTGTCATCACCGCAAGCGCTTGCACTCATTGATTGGCGCAAAGCGCCAGACAAATGCAATGCATTTCTTTTACTAAAGGGCCAGGCCCAAATCAGAAAGGCCTAGTAGGCCAAATTAAATTGCAATGCAATAAAAAGGGCAGAGCCCAAACAAAATTGATGCTCTGCATCATTTATAAATGGGCACAGCCCAGACAAAATGAATAATGCAATGCATTATTAAAAAGGGGCTAAGCCCTAGCACAGGCCTAATAGGCAAAAAACAAATAAAATCGTTGAACATTTTTCAACTGGACTAGCCCAATCATGGCCGTAAGTCCTCAAATTAAATTGACTGAGCATATCTGCTCTCTTAAATCAATTTACATCCGGTTCGAGGGTGCATGTCACGACCCGAAAGTACGGAACGCGACTGGCACTTAGATTACGAGACGTCTAAAGGCGTACCGTAACCTAAGTCAGCCAAAGCCCAGAAGAATCTAAACCAAAATCAAAAGAGAGTGAAGGAAAACCTTTAATGAAAAATGGTTTTTAAAAAATCATTTAAGTTGCATAGAATCCCTTTAAAAAAAACATCATAAATTCCCAAAAATTTCAGCAGAGTCTCCCCTGTATTTTCTATCCCCCAAAATGGGTACAACAAGATAATAAACCTTTAAACATAAAATGGCATCCCCAAGCGGGAGCTAGCTCTTCGCCCATGGCGGATCACAACCACATGCAATATAATAGCAATATCAAGAAAAGAGCATGAAAGAAACGCAAAGTATCCGAAAACACAACGCCGGCTCAAGTGAGGTCGACCCAAAAGAACCACAAATATACAAGTCTCTCAGTCTCATCACTAGGTCGCATATACAATATAAAGTGGTAGATGGAGAATAATAAATACAATAATAAAGCAAAAGAAATAAAGTGTGCTCGCAACCCACCTACGGGCGATGTCGCGAGTCTGAGCAAAAGAAGCTGATAATAAGATAGCCGCCGCTACAAGACTGATGAGTCCGACCTGCAAGACACTGTGGCACAACGGGGGTGAGTTGCCAGCTCGTGAGTAAATATAACATCTAATAAGGCAATCGTAAGAATGCACGCAATGCTCCACAACATGTATGTCCATATGTGATATACTATCTCCAGTATGCAAGCACAGGTATGCAATATCATTATTAAGTCTTTAAGTGTTTTAAATGCTAAGGGTATTGAATTCTTAACTTTAGAACATGAATATCTGTATAATAGCTAAATACCATCAAGAAATCATCTGAAAACCCGTGTCAAGCATCGACACCAAATAGGAATCATATCTGTCTCAATATCGGGCTCCGTCAGTCCGGATCGGCCCATATCATAAATCTCACGACAACGGTCGGTATCCTCCGGATATCCGCCGCGCCAGACATCACCGGTAGGTAGTCTTCCCCTGCCAGGCTCATCGTCTACAACTCGATCTTCTTGCCCCGGGGTACCATACCGGGCCCACCATGTACCCGAGACGGTTCATCCACTCCTCGAATCGAGTCTCGAAATCCAACAGAAAACATGAAAACTCATGGTGGACGACACATACATCACGAGAAAACCGCAACTTTGTTTTGAAAATGATAAATATAAGGTTTTGTTAAATTCTTGCGGTTTTCCCCAAAAATCCAGAAATCGCAGCAATACTGAAATCCTCAAGAAAATCATAATGTCCACATGTTATATATGATAAATGTCTATGGTATCAATGTGTATGATGTGAATTTTAGCTAGAGTTCTATGTAAATATGATGATGATGCGAGATATATGCATGCGATGCAGTTTCATATATCACGTATGAATGCAGGTGACGATATTAAGATAAACAGGTTCTATAGTGCACGTGGCATGGCAATTACCAAAGGCGTGTGTGTCACATGAATAGTGCGCGTGCAACAGATGCCAATGGTAAGGTGTTCGTGTCCTACGAAATGATATAGCATAAGTATAGATGAATGTCCATGAAGTTTAATATACTGTTCGCTATAAGGGTATGTAGTGTACATGAATGGATAAGCTAGCTAACAAAATAAATCTTGCAAAAAGTAGGGTAATCCTAACTAGGGGGGCATATCGCGCCATCCAGACGATTCCCCCATAGATGAATACATCTAGTCACCTGAAATCCCCGCTAATCCGTTCCGGCCACCGCCTTGCCTTTTCGCGCCGTGTCCGAAGTTTCCCCGACCGATCCTATATTTGCACAATATCAAGCATAAGATTACAAAACCTAACACAATGCAAGTCACAACATACAATTATCCACGCTCTCGAATTAATCATAGCATGCACTCGGTGCGCGGAGAAACGCACGAAAATCGCTAACCTTTAACTAGAATCGTCATTTCGGGAAAATCGACTAAACTACAACCCGACTAGACGAAACCCCGCGTTCGCGCACTCTAATAGTCCTATACGAAGCTAATTATATCGCTAACATAACGCAATTTGGTCGCATTCAACTTTTCGAAAAAAACTAGTAAGCGATTTGCTTACCGATTTGTTACAAACATCGAAATTTATCGATTTAGCGAGCGTATCATTTCACAATTAACCATTCTAATCAATTAGATAACCAAAACCCTAACTTAATTTTTACAACCATGTTTCAAACCCTAACTCAACATCAAAACCCATTCTTGATTTTTCATGAACAAGGATTTACACTAAATTAATACTTCAAAATTAGATTTTAGCACAAATAAACTACTAGTTAGCAAACTAGTTTAGAATTTTTACCTCACCAATTGAATCCTAGCATGATCAAGTCACCAAGAAAGCCTCCTTTCATCAAGTTTTTGAACTAATTTGGGTTGAAGAGAGAATGGATTAGGGTTTGGCTTTGAATGGGTGAATGAAATTTGTTGATTTTTAATGGATTTTAGCATGAAAATGAAGAGAAAAAGAAGTGAGAAGAGGGGGTTTGCTGCAGGATTGGGGTCGGCCAGCAGCAAGGGAGAGGAGATGAGGGAATTTTGGAGAAGTTTCTAGGTCAAGAAAACATCACATGTTATCATTTAATGCTTTTCAAATCAACTTTTTCAAAAAAAAACCCTTTTTTCATCATTTTTTTCATAATTTTCCCACCAAAAAACTAAAAGTTTGCAAGCCATGATATAATTTTATTAACACCATATTTTAGCTTATAAAGACTCCTAATTATGAAATTTACCCAATTAAATTTGTATTCATCACTAATTTAATGTATTTAAAAAGGCTTAAAATAAAAATAAAAAAAAATTAATTACGAATTTTTTTTTATTTAACTAGAAAATTATAAGTGACATTTTAGTGACAAAATTATAGTAATATCTTATCTAAATTTTGTATAATTAGGTCTACAATGAAAAATACCTATTTTGACTTTTTACGGAAAAAGCCGAAAAATTAGCCGATTACCGAAAAACTGCCTAAACGATTTTCGAAGGGTTACAATCTTCCCCCCTTAAAGAAATTCGGTCCCCGAATTTAGAATTTAACTATGCGTACCTTCAAAAAGATGGGGATATCTCTTCCTCATCTCGACCTCGGTCTCCCAGGTGACATCCTCGCTGTTCGGGCCACGCCAAAGGACCTTGATGGACGGTATGACCTTCGACCTCAATTTCTTCACCTGCCGATCCAAGATGACAACCGGCTGCTCGGTGAAAGAAAGATCACGCTCTAACTGGATCGTCTGGTGCTGAATCGCCTGGGAAGGATCATGAAGGTACTTGCGGAGCATCGAGACATGGAATACGGGGTGAACATCGGGGAAGCTGGGCGGAAGAGCTAACCGATAAGCGACTGGACCAACGCGCTCTAGGATCTCAAAAGGACCAACATATCTAGGACTCGGCTTTCCTTTCCGCCCAAATCTCATCACACCTTTCATCGGAGAGACCTTCAGGAAAACATGATCGCCGACAGCGAACTCGAGTCGGCGACGGCGCCTGTCAGCATATGATTTCTGCCTGCTCTGTGCCGCTCTCATCCTGTCCCGAATCAGCTGTATCTTCTCGGTCGTCTGCTGTACGATCAGCGGCCCCAAAATACTGCTATCCCTGAGCTCTGTCCAACATACTGGCGATCGACATCTCCTCCCATATAAAGCCTCAAAAGGTGCCATCTGAATCGTCTCCTGGAAGCTATTATTGTAGGAAAACTCGATCAAAGGCAAATGACGATCCCAGCTACCACCGAAATCCAAAACATAAGCTCTGAGCATGTCCTCAAGAGTCTGAATCGTACGCTCCGACTGACCGTCAGTCTGAGGATGGAAGGCTGTGCTAAAACTCAATCGGGTGCCCAAAGCTTCCTGAAGTTTCTGTCACAATCGGCTGGTAAACTGGGTGCCACGGTCGGACACGATGCAAGTCGGAATACCATGCAGTCGCACTATCTCATCAATATAAACCTGGGCGTACTGAGAAAATCCAAAAGTGGTCTTCACTGGCAGGAAGTGAGCCGCTTTCGTCAGTCGATCCACAATCACCCAAATAGAGTCGTACCCTCGACTGGTCCTGGGTAGACCCACAACGAAGTCCATGGAGACCTGTTCCCACTTCCACTCAGGGATGGGCAAAGGCTGTAACTCGCCGACTGGCCTCTGGTGCTCGGCCTTGACTTGCTGACAAGTCAGGCATCTCGACACAAAGTCTGTAATATCCTTCTTCATCCCGTCCCACCAGTAAACCTCTCTCAAATCACGGTACATCTTGGTGGAACCTGGATGCACACTGTATACTGATCTATGTGCCTCCTCGAGAATATCACGCCTCAGTCCCTCTGAATCTGGCACACACAGTCAAGTCCCAAATCGAAGTATCCCCTGATCATCAAGCACGAACTCAGAAACTCTGCCCTGCCGAATCTGCTCAATAATCTCTAAGATAAGGGCATCGCCGGACTGTGCCTCGCGGATACGGTCAAGTAACTGTGGGCGTGCTCTGAAATGGGCTAGCTGTCCCCCCGTAGGAGTAAACTCGAACTGCACTCTGCTATCACATAACACCTGCCAATCCGCCGACGACTGCATATGTACTGCACTCAAACAAGATAAGCTACCTCCGGGCCTCCTACTCAAAGCATCTGCCACCACATTCGCCTTGCCCGGATGGTATAAAATCTCGCAGTCATAATCCTTCACCAACTCCATCCATCGGCGCTGTCTCAGGTTTAGATCTCGCTGCTGGAAAATATACTTCAAACTCTTGTGGTCAGTGAATATCTGGCACGACTCACCGTATAGGTAATGTCTCCAGATCTTAAGTGCAAATACCACTGCAGCCATCTCTAAATCATGGGTGGGGTAGTTCTGCTCGTGTTTCCTCAGCTGCCGAGAAGCATACGCGATAACTCTGTCGTGCTGCATCAATACACATCCCAGCCCCGCTCTAGAAGTATCACAATATACCACGAACCCGCCTGATCCTGAAGGCAATGCTAACACTGGTGCAGTAGTCAGACGAGTCTTCAACTGCTGGAAGCTATCCTCACATGCCTGGGTCCAATCAAAAGGTACCCCCTTCCGGGTCAACCCGGTCAAAGGTGCAGCAATGCGGGAGAAATCCTGGACGAAACGTCGATAATAGCCGGCCAGACCTAGGAAACTGCGAACCTCTGTAACTGATACTGGTCTAGGCCAACGCTGAACTGTCTCGATCTTCTTCGGGTCCACACAAATACCATCTCTCGTCACCACATGACCCAAGAAATCGACACTGTCTAACCAGAATGCGCACTTGGAAAATTTGGCGAACAGCTGATGCTCCCTCAAAGTCTGCAATGTGATACGTAAGTGCTGCTCATGCTCCTCCCGACTCCGAGAATAAACCAAGATGTCGTCAATGAACACAATGATGAACTGATCGAGATACGGCCGGAATACACGGTTCATCAAATCCATAAAAGCTGCCGGGGCATTGGTGAGCCCGAACGACATCACCAAGAACTCATAATGACCATAACGAGTACGGAAAGCGGTCTTCGGAATATCCTCCTTCCGAACCCGCAACTGGTGATAACCTGATCGTAAATCAACCTTCGAGAAAAACCCTGCATCCTGGAGCTGATCAAATAAGTCATCAATGCGGGGTAGGGGATACCTGTTCCGCACAGTAACCCGGTTCAGCTGACGATAATCAATGCATAAGCGCATACTTTCGTCCTTCTTCTTAACAAACAAGACGGGAGCACCCCAAGGTGACACACTCGGTCGGATAAGCCCTTTGTCCAGCAAGTCCTGTAACTGATCCTTTAGCTCTCTCAGCTCCGCCGGGGCCATCCGATAAGGCGGTATAGAGATAGGCCCCGTGCCAGGGATCAAGTCAATACAGAACTCAATCTCACGCTCTGGTGGCAGGCCAGGCAGCTCGTCAGGGAATACATCAGGAAACTCTCTCACAACAGGGACCTGGTCCAACGGAACCTCTGTGGAGCTAGTATCACAAATATAGGCTAAGAATCCCTGACACCCTTTCCTTAAGAGCTGACCAGCGCGAAGAGAAGAAATCAAGTTGGGAAGAGTAGCACTACGATCTCCCTGAATAATAAGAACCGGCTCACCAGGAAAACTGAATCTGACTGCCTTTTCACGGCAGTCCACGGATGCATAACAGGTGGCTAGCCAGTCCATACCAAGAAGAACGTCAAAGTCGAGCATATCGAGGAGAATCAAATCAACTGAAGAATCTCTCTCCCCGATACGAACGGAACACGATCGGTACACAAAACGGGCAACAAAAGACTCGCCTACCGGGGTAATAACGACAAGCGGCTGATCTAACGGAGAAGACTCTCGGCCCAACCTCGGTGCAAAATACGTGGAAACATAGGAATGTGTGGAGCCTGGATCAAATAATACCCGTGCATCAAAAGAACATACTGGCAGAGTACATGTCACGACGGCATTGGATGCCTGTGCATCCTGAGGAGTCAACGCGAACACTCGGGCCTGTCCACCACTAATAGCTGGCTGTCCTCTGCCTCTGCCTCTGTCGCCTCGTCCTCTCTGAACTGGACCGCCACGCCCACGGCCTCTAGAAGCATCTGACTGACGTGGAGCATCATCAGGAGTAGGAAGTAAAGCTCTCTGAGAAGGTGGTGAGGGTGGTAAGGTCACATGCGGGACTGTCGCCGTGCCCTGACGTCCCATGGTACAGTCTCTGACACGGTGGTACTGACTCCCACACCGAAAACATCCTGGAGACGACTGCTGGGTCTGTGGATATGAACCAAATAACTGACCTCGTCTCAATCCTCTGCCTCCGCCATCTCCCGGAAATAATCTATCACGATGTCTGCCCATCTGCCGCTGAGCTGGCGTATCAGTACCGATCCTCTTCGGCCCAGAAACGACCGGAGTCTCGGAAATACGCTCCTCCAAAAGTAAGGCTGCATCCATCGCGGCTGCGTATGTATCAAAGTGCTGGGTGCCGATGGCAAGGAATAGCTGTGTATCAAGCCCTCGCACAAACCTCTTTATTCTCTTCTCTTCTGTGTCGACTAGGTACGGAGCATATCGAGACAACTGGGTAAACTGTATATCATACTCCGACACTGTCATCCCAGGAGTCTTGCGCAAAGACTCAAAACTACGGGCTCGAGCATCTCGGACACTCTCCGGAAGAAAACGGGCAAGAAATGCAGATGTAAACTCATCCCAGGTCATAGAAGGCAGACCTGCAGCTCGGCCTCTCTCTACTGAGTCGTACCATGTCTGGGCAAGACCCTCCAGACGAAAACTCGCAAACTCCACCAATCTATCATCAGAACACCTCAACGAACGGCAAATCCGAGCCATCCTACCAAGAAATGCCTGTGGGTCCTCTGTCACATCTGTACCGGTAAAAGCTGGAGGTCTCAATCTCATGAACTCCTGTAGTGAAACAGGGATAGTCTCCGTAGTAGCAGCAGGAGTGACCATCTGTGCAGCAGGTACGATCGTGGTCTGTGCGGTGGAAGGAACGTCCTCGGATCTCTATGCCCGGCTAGACTCAACTAAAGATCCCATCATCTGCCGCAACTCTTGCATGCCGGCCTCTAATCTGGCAATACAGTCAGGATAAAGCGGATCAGTATGACCCTGAGGGATAGGTGTATCATCCCGCTCGATCCTCGCCTCAGACGGGACCGCCCGAATCTCATCCCTAGCGGCAGCCCGCTGAGCTCTTGTAGTCTTTGGCGGCATCGAAGCTGGAATAAGAAACAGGACTGATAAGGACATTGCAATTGAATCAAGGAATGCAAGGAATCAAGAAAGGAAATACAAGCAATTATGTCCTAAGGTCACTTAGGCGGAGTACCGTATCGTAAGTATGCCGCGGATCATACCCACGCTACGCCACTCTGCTTAAGTCACCTACTCCATCTACCAAGGTCGTCCTACACTCAGAAAGGTAAAACCTACGCTCTAATACCAACTTTGTCACGATCCGAAAGTACGGAACGCGACTGGCACTTAGATTACGAGACGTCTAAAGGCGTACCGTAACCTAAGTCAGCCAAAGCCCAGAAGAATCTAAACCAAAATCAAAAGAGAGTGAAGGAAAACCTTTAATGAAAAATGGTTTTTAAAAAATCATTTAAGTTGCATAGAATCCCTTTAAAAAAACATCATAAATTCCCGAAAATTTCGGCAGAGTCTCCCCTGTATTTTCTATCCCCCAAAATGGGTACAACAAGATAATAAACCTTTAAACATAAAATGGCATCCCCAAGCGGGAGCTAGCTCTTCGCCTAAGGCGGATCACAACCACATGCAATATAATAGCAATATCAAGAAAAGAGCATGAAAGAAACGCAAAGTATCCGAAAACACAACGCCGGCTCAAATGAGGTCGACCCAAAAGAACCACAAATATACAAGTCTCTCAGTCTCATCACTAGGTCGCATATACAATATAAAGTGGTGGATGGAGAATACTAGATACAATGATAAAGCAAAATAAATAAAGTGTGCTCGCAACCCACCTACGGGCGATGTCGCGAGTCTGAGCAAAAGAAGCTGATAATAAGATAGCCGCCGCTACAAGACTGATGAGTCCGACCTGCAAGACACTGTGGCACAACGGGGGTGAGTTGCCAGCTCGTGAGTAAATATAACATCTAATAAGGCAATCGTAAGAATGCACGCAATGCTCCACAACATGTATGTCCATATGTGATATACTATCTCCAGTATGCAAGCACAGGTATGCAATATCATTATTAAGTCTTTAAGTGTTTTAAATGCTAAGGGTATTGAATTCTTAACTTTAGAACATGAATATCTGTATAATAGCTAAATACCATCAAAAAATCATCTGAAAACCTGTGTCAAGCATCGACACTAAATAGGAATCATATCTGTCTCAATATCGGGCTCCGTCAGTCCGGATCGGCCCATATCATAAATCTCACGACAACGGTTGGTATCCTCCGGATATCCGCCGCGCCAGACATCACCGGTGGGTAGTCTTCCCCTGCCAGGCTCATCGTCTACAACTTGATCTTCTTGCCCCGGGGTACCATACCGGGCCCACCATGTATCCGAGACGGTTCATCCACTCCTCGAATCGGGTCTCGAAATCCAACAGAAAACATGAAAACTCATGGTGGACGACACATACATCACGAGAAAACCGCAACTTTGTTTTGAAAATGATAAATATAAGGTTTTGTTAAATTCTTGCGGTTTTCCCCAAAAATCCAGAAATCGCAGCAATACTGAAATCCTCAAGAAAATCATAATGTCCACATGTTATATATGATAAATGTCTATGGTATCAATGTGTATGATGTGAATTTTAGCTAGAGTTCTATGTAAATATGATGATGATGCGAGATATATGCATGCGATGCAGTTTCATATATCAAGTATGAATGCAGGTGACGAGATTAAGATAAACAGGTTCTATAGTGCACGTGGCATGGCAATTACCAAAGGCGTGTGTGTCACATGATTAGTGCGCGTGCAACAGATGCCAATGGTAAGGTGTTCGTGTCCTACGAAATGATATAGCATAATTATAGATGAATGTCCATGCAGTTTAATATATTGTTCGCTATAAGGGTATGCAGTGTACATGAATGGATAAGCTAGCTAATAAAATAAATCTTGCAAAAAGTAGGGTAATCCTAACTAGGGGGGGTGCATCGCGCCATCCAGACGATTCCCCCATAGATGAATACATCTAGTCACCTGAAATCCCCGCTAATCCGTTCCGGCCACCGCCTTGCATTTTCGCGCCGTGTCCGAAGTTTCCCCGACCGATCCTATATTTGCACAATATCAAGCATAAGATTACAAAACCTAACACAATGCAAGTCACAACATACAATCATCCACGCTCTCGAATTAATCATAGCATGCACTCGGTGCGCGGAGAAACGCACGAAAATCGCTAACCTTTAACTAGAATCGTCATCTCGGGAAAATCGACTAAACTACAACCCGACTAGACGAAACCCCGCGTTCGCGCACTCTAATAGTCCTATACGAAGCTAATTATATCGCTAACATAACGCAATTTGGTCGCATTCTACTTTTCGAAAAAAACTAGTAAGCGATTTGCTTACTGATTCGTTACAAACATCGAAATTTATCGATTTAGCGAGCGTATCATTTCATAATTAACCATTCTAATCAATTAGATAACCAAAACCCTAACTTAATTTTTACAACCATGTTTCAAACCCTAACTCAACATCAAAACCCATTCTTGATTTTTCATGAACAAGGATTTACACTAAATTAATACTTCAAAATTAGATTTTAGTACAAATAAACTACTAGTTAGCAAACTAGTTTAGAATTTTTACCTCACCAATTGAATCCTAGCATGATCAAGTCACCAAGAAAGCCTCCTTTCATCAAGTTTTTGAACTAATTTGGGTTGAAGAGAGAATGGATTAGGGTTTGGCTTTGAATGGGTGAATGAAATTTGTTGATTTTTAATGGATTTTAGCATGAAAATGAAGAGAAAAAGAAGTGAGAAGAGGGGGTTTGCTGCAGGATTGGGGTCGGCCAGCAGCAAGGGAGAGGAGATGAGGGAATTTTGGAGAAGTTTCTAGGTCAAGAAAACATCACATGTTATCATTTAATGCTTTTCAAATCAACTTTTTCCAAAAAAAACCCTTTTTCATCATTTTTTTCATAATTTTCCCACCAAAAAACTAAAAGTTTGCAAGCCATGATATAATTTTATTAACACCATATTTTAGCTTATAAAGACTCCTAATTATGAAATTTACCCAATTAAATTTGTATTCATCACTAATTTAATGTATTTAAAAAGGCTTAAAATAATAATAAAAAAAATTAATTACGAATTTTTTTTTATTTAACTAGAAAATTATAAGTGACATTTTAGTGACAAAATTATAGTAATATCTTATCTAAATTTTGTATAATTAGGTCTACAATGAAAAATACCTATTTTGACTTTTTACGGAAAAAGCCGAAAAATTAGCCGATTACCGAAAAACTGCCTAAACGATTTTCGAAGGGTTACAGTACATCTCCGAACTCCTTTGACTCCTATCGTTGTAATCCTTCAACGACGTCAGAGAGGTGACGGGTCCTGAAAACCACACATCAACACGGACTGTGTGGTCCTTAAACTCATGGACTTATGCGTCCTTAAACCAAAACACGGATTGTGGGATCCTTAAACCCACAGACTTAAGCGTCCTTAAACTAAAACATGGACTGTGGGGGCCTTAAACCCACGGACTTAAGCGTCCTTAAACTAAACATGGACCACCATGTCCCTAAACTGGAATATGGACCACTATGTCCCTAAACTGGCTATGGACCACCATGTCCCTAAACTGGAGATGGAACACCATGTCCCTAAACTGGAATATGGACCGCAATGTCCTTAAACTACCTATTGACCGTAATGTCACTAAACTAAACAACAGGGCTCCCCTAATTGCTCTCTTGTCGGATCTTAACGATCCCGTTAAGTCGATCTTAGTCTCGAATCAGACTAACGTATCCTTAACGAACGTTTAAGTTGATCTTAGCCTCAATATGTCTAACGTATCCTTAAACTAAAACACCAAACCCAAATCTAAGTAAATACGGATTTGGACTAATCCACGTCCTACGGGCGACGGCATAACTTAGTCTCCGTATACAATCCACGGGCATCCACAAACAAAAAAAAATACACACGACACGAAGTGAAATTCTGGAGAAGGAGAAAGTGGCTACCGCGATGCGGTAGCGTAATTAACTGCAGGTGCTTGCGCCTGCAGGGAAGAGCGTCCCCACAATTAAAAACCCCTCAAACGAGGGGGAATCTGACGAAGTCTGCTACATCGGCCGCATCCGTCTAAACCTCCGATACATGGTGCCATAAATCAACTTGGCATATTCGGAGAGGTGGATGGATAAAACCATATAGCATCTGCCCCGAATCTCAGGCAAGACGTCCTAACGTCGCGGCCGCCGTTCGGAGGGGAACAATCACGTTGTTAGGGGCATAGTCACATAATTCGCGAATTATTCGCCGAATTAGCGAATAATTCGCGAATTTTTGATCAAACGAATTATTCGCCATTGCCGAACTGGCCGAATAATTCGCGAATTATTCGCGAATAATTCTCGAATTATTCCCGAATTATGTGAAAAAACTGCGAATAATTCAAAAAACTACAAATAATTCACAAAATCAAAACCTAGCGTCTCATATATTAATTTATTGCTCGAAATTCTTCCCGAACATTTCCCGAACACTTACCGAATCTTTCCCGAATACCTGCCGATTTTTTCCGAATAGTTCTCCGAATCCGAATTTTCGACCTCGCCGAATTATTCCCGAACGGCGAATTTGTGACTATGGTAGGGGTATGACGTTTACCATTCCCTAGGCGGATATGCGAGTATCTCAGACGAACAGACTGGACTGTACGGAGATTGTCACAGATAGGCTCAGTAGGAGTTCGGATGAGCTTGCTCATCGTCCTTCTTATCGACAGATATCTGGATAGCCGTTACGTGCAGCTAGTACGCTGACGTGCTTGTGGTTAAACCCACCGCCAGTGTATCTGGAGTCTTTAGAGTCCCACACATAGGGTTTCTTTACTTCAGGCAATTGATGTAGATGCCGTATGGTTTTACGGCAGGGTTTTGATCACATACGTGTACTTGTACACGGATAAGCCTGCGCATTGCTATCTCAATGGGATGACTCGTTGGGAATCTGTATATGCCTGATAAGCGTGCGCATTGCTATCTCAATGGGATGACGAAAAACACTTTACAGGTTCTGGCACGTCCATTGGGACCTTTTCTCTCCTCCCATATTTCGGGTTAAACGTTCATGCGAACTCAATCAACATATACATCGATTGCCTATGCTGAAATCATGCTTTTTTGTGCAGGTTAACAGTTTCCAATTGCAATCTTCGGACACAGCAAAAATGTCTCTAAGAACAAGCTCAGCTCTCCACACAACTCCCATCTCCTACACGATGAAAATAGATGCCAGGACGATCCTCCCGGCAAGTCTTGGGTGACAGTGGGAGGAGCCGCTGCTACCATTTGACTCTATTCTGTTCGTGCCAGCTAACTCCATCTGTACCCCCTGAGCCTCGGTGATAGATAAACCGGCTTCAAAAGGGAAAAGGTCAAATGTCATGGTCGCGAAGGCATCTCAGCCCAAGCGCAAATCTGTTTTCGAATGACTTTCCGTTGCTCCAGTTGGGGGCAAAGCCATTAACACAAACAAAGCAATAAGATATATCGGGAAAGCTCCGGCGGTGCCCTTGACAACTGCTCAATCGGGTATCTTCTCTAAGCTCCTCGTCAATCGACTCACGATGGCTTTCTGGATAACGGATGCCCGTCAAGCCCTCAAAATTGAGAATGTCACGCCTCGCTTCCCAGTATACGGTGAAGTAGACGTGACGGGCTACGACGTATTTACTTAGAAATGAACACGTTAAGCGTAAATAAACAATATAAATGAATACACAAGAATAACAAGAGATGTAATAATAATGACTTTTATTAACATTCAACTTTACATTACAACTGATTTGAAAAGGAAATGTACAATGTTGAAAGCAATGCCTAAACAGTGGCATACAATGAAAAGAAAATAAGTACAAGTAGTCTAGAAGTGTAGCTCCTCTGTGAACTGATCCAAGTCCTCCTGGCTGGGCTCGGTCTCCTGAGAGTCGGGTCCTCCTGACGAACATTCCAAAGAAAGAAAGAAACAGGAATGTCGTCAGCGAACTAGCGCTCGGTATGTCCCAAAAGAAAAAATAGAATAGAACAAGTAGATAGGGAAGAACTGATAATTTATATAGGTATACGTTTGTTAAACTAACGTAGTTGTTGTTAGTGATATATGCCCTAGAGGCTATTATTGTATCATACTGGATTGTATTTTACATATTGGATGCTTGGGATATTTCACAGTTATAATAACAGTCTTGCTCGATATGGTAATATGCTACCTGGTTTGATTATACCTCAATATGTGCATGTGTTTGTTTTAGCATATCGCTTATACATATTGGTAGAGCCCTTAGGATTTTTGCTTGACTACCAGCGTTGTGATGGCAGTCACACTTATGGGGGCTGGATAGTCTATAAGAACATCCTTATATAGGTCCCTAGTCATTGGATCATCGAGACGGGGTATCGATACTCCGGAATAGACTAGTGTATACGCTTCTCATCCCAGCAGGGGATATGGTCTGTCCCACAGCCACTAGTACGCCGTACTGGAGTTGGTATGCAGGTGCTCATTAAGTTATGAGTTACACTAGACATGACTCATCGGGAACTACTGGTTGGTATTATACATATCGTCAGGTAGTAGTTCTCAGGTGGTATGAGTACAGTTTAGTCCGTTGACTTGCCATCGCTACTTCGTCTCGAGTGTGTTCCCACTGCACTTAGATTACTACCCTACCACGCTCAAAAGAGTCGTGCAAACAGGTAGTAGTTGGGTGTAGTCCAGAAACACTTGGAGACAGTAGCAATCAGATAGGATTCGTCTCTCCTGGTATTGGGGGTTGATATCGCACAGTGTTCGGAAAGCCATTATATAAAGTCCCTGGCCAGGGCAGTCGAGAAATACTGGTAAGGTACTCCAGTAGTTTCTCAGGGTGTATTTGGCTCTCCTCCAGCACGACATATCACGTTGTCAGGGGTCTGACGTTTACCATCCCCTAGGCGGATATGCGAGTATCTCAAACGAACAGACCAGACTGTACGGAGATTGTCACAGATAGGCTCAGTAGGAGTTCGGATGAGCTTGTTCATCGTCCTTCTTATCGACAGATATCTGGATAGCCGTTACGTGCAGCTAGTACCGCTGACGTGCTTGTGGTTAAACCCACTGTCAGCGTACTGTCGAGTCTTTAGAGTCCCACACAGAGGGTTTCTTTACTTCAGGCAATTAATGTAGACGCCGTATGGTTTTATGGCAGGGTTTCGATCACATACGTGTACTTGTACACGGATACTGATCGGGCGGACAATACTAGTGGGCTTTGGTTTAAACCAGATCCTAGTATTGTATTATTGGATTGATATCGTCTCAGTGTATCCGTATTTTTCAGAATACGGATACGGGTATGTATATACGATGAGGGGCATTCTTATAATTTAGCAAGGCATGCTTCTAGAAAGAGCCACCTCATTATTTGTATTATCCATTTTCTTAATGGATTAATGAGGTGGAAATGGAGAAGACTTTGGTGGCATGGTGAGAGGAATGGCTCATACATTATTATATTACTCTTGACTCACTATTCAAGCATGGGCAATATTTTCTATTATGAAATATTACATGCTTGAATTATTGAGAAGAGATATTAGCCATTTCTCTCCACACTTAGCCATTCACTACACACTTGGTTTTATTTTCTTTGGTTGCTCTCCGATGACTGGGCAGCAGGACCATCGTGAGATGACCCTCGATGTGTTCAAATAGGCTTGAAAATTGTTTTCAAATATGACTCCACACAGATACACGCTTTCACATTGAGTTTGCATGATACGTACAGCCCATTAATTGGACGTTCTCTCGTCTCAAAACGAGGGGTAATTAATGCTATCTTTGTCCGTGGCCGCCGAAGATTAGAATCCTCAAAATCAATAAACCCCGTATATCCTAGGCAGAAAAAATATGTAGATACCTGATAAGTGAGCACATCCATCTCAATGGATGACCAAAAACACTCTGCAGTCATATGTTTAAGAATTTCTCATGAGCATAAACTATCCTTATATATAAACGAGTTTAAAGCATCATATTTTTGAAGTTACCATAGAATTTCCAAGAAATGGCCTCAGCATAAACAACATGGGAACAAGGATTTGAAAAACGCCGTTTATTGATAATTGAACGCTACGTAATTATACAATTACATACGCCGCACATATTAATTTACAATCATATCCACCAATCTGCTAGCTTCACCTCTTCAATGCACAAAAATAATTACAAACATGTACACAGAAGAGGGAGGTCCTAGCTTCAGTCACCACCAAAGATGACCATATTGTGATATAAACTGTTCCCTCATTGCAATATTCTTGGTGCCTACCAGAGCAGAGCAAATTTCTTGCAAGTAGGTATACATTGTGTAGCGACAAAGATGGATCAATCTGATAGCCTCCATTGATTGCTTCTGGTTGTGACGATTTGATTTAACATGAAGCCCATAAAAGCTTAAGTTGTGCATTGTCCAGAAAAGACTTCATCTTTCGAGTAGTCAATAAACATACCTTCTTTGATCGCAACACAATTCTTCAAACTTTGCCTTTCCTTCCGCTTCCAATGCGGCCTCTACCATCTCTTCTAATTTTATTCTCAATATTTCGACAATTCCTGTAGCAGCTAATATGATGTCATAGACTTCTAAAACAAACACTTCATGCTCTCTAAAATATATTTAGCAACTGAAAATCTACATAAAAAAGTGAAAGGTGAAAAGTCAATCAAATATCAAAAGCAGATATTTTTAAATGGAGAAACTCTAAAATTCAAATTACCAGCAGCAAATCTTCAATTGAAAGGGGAACAAACTGCCAGAGATATTAAAAAAGTAAACACTAATCGGATTATTGTAAATGGTGAAGTTTATGAATAAGAAGAGGGACTAAGAGAAACTCGAACACAGCCAATCAAGCAAACTTGCACACGCTGCTATCACCATGACTCATAGTGAATCCCTGCCGTGAACGAGAAACACAAAAATTAAATCAAATTCAAAAAAAGAAAAAAGGGAAAGGAAACAAGGAAATCAAATCAAAGCTTGCAAATCAATAACGAACAAATGTTCGAAGTTCAATAACATTTCTATCTATAGTGGAAAAACAAATTGCAGAATTGATTAAAACAATTTCAGCATCATACAAAAATGAAAAAGTTATCATGAAATTTCGAACCTTTAAATGCATGATAGATCATTATGGGTCGGATCTTCCTATTAGTCAAACCGACGCTTTAATTTATTGCTTGCAAATCCTGAATCGCTAAACTCTCGATGCCTTTCGATTTCTCCTCCATTTTTATCACCGTCAAGGCTCATGTAAAGGGAGATTGAATTTTGATCCCAATTTATGTTTGGAAGAGGCACTAAAATCAAAACAATTTGGAAACCCTAGTCCCTAAACTGTACCCCCGGAGGGCTGCGTGAGATTTCTCACGAGATATCGCCAGAAAAATATTCGTTGGGAGGGCTTTCACGGGTGGGGCCGCGTTTAAGCGAATGTGGGGTGAGGATTTTAAGTTTATAGAATGGACGGTTGGGATCAAATAATAGCACCAATGCTATTATACTCCCCATAGCCATAGCGGACCCTCCGAATCCAACAACAGCAGCTCTTCACCCCTAACCTCAACTCTAGGGCTCCTTCCTCCAAACTCACGACTTCTTCGATTCTTCCAACCCCGCGACTCTCTTGCTACCAAAACCCTAACTCTGTTCGTGCCCCCTATCTCTCGTTCCCAACCTCCGCCTAAATTTGGAAGCTTATGGGCGCCATGGGGATCGATCGATAACGTTGATCTTTAGCAGAGGCGGCGCTTGGATTAGGAAAGGTACTACGTTAGTTTTAGTTCATATTTTGAATTCTTGGGATATCGTTTTGGCTTGCGTAATGGGTATTCCCTCTCTATTTGTTGTCGATTTCTTAGCATTTCATGTATTTGATTCAAACTAGTGGTTATAGAACTGTGGAGGGCTGTAAATGTCTGTTTCTATGATAAAAATTGGATTTTTTTGAGGGGTATTTGTGGGGGCTTTTTCTTTGTTTCATTATTTTCAGGGCCTGTCTTGGTGTAAGCCTTGATGATTTGAGTTTAATTATAAGTGGAGGCAGAGGTGATGCATGCTCTGGTTTGCATGGCACCAACTCCACTTAAAAGCTAAACTTTGATGGGGCGTTTGGCTTTGCAGCTATCTAGACTCCAATGCCTTGTTTGAGCATGAATTTAAGAAAACTGAAGTTTATTTTTAAATGGAGGTAGACGCTATGCAAACTCTAATTGATGAGGACCTACCTCTATTTTAAAAACTTAACTTTGATGGGTGTTTGGCTTCGGAGTTTTCTAAACTCCAAAATATCGTTTGGAGTTATATGAACTCCAAAATTTGTGCTTTCTACATGAATTTTGGAGTTTAGAAAACATTGGTCATTTGGTTGGATTAGAGCCTTGTGAACTTTGAATATCTCAACTTTGGAGTTTACATAATTGGAATTCTCTAAACTCCAAAATCCATGCTAAACATGGCATATTAAGGATTTTGGAGTTGAGTTCAAAAAACCTTATGAAACTCCGTAATGTAAACTTAATTCCATTCCCAAACAGGCGGCAAATTGTTGTTTTTGGAGATGTGAAGCTCCAAAATGGGTATATTTTCTCCAAAAATTCTAGGACTTTAGATAACTTTGGTTGGATTAGGTTTTTTAAAACTCCGGTTATCTCAACTTCGGAGTTTAGATAACCGGAGTTTTCTAAACCACAAAATCCAGGCCAAACATACATAGTTAGAATTTTAGAGTTAAATTTAGATAGCTTTATGGAACCCCAGCTATCCTGACTTAACTCCATTCTCAAACATAGCCTTATACAACTTGTAGAATTCTTCGATCACCTGTTTTCTTGACTATCATTGTTAATACCTGTAAATGAGTGTTAATTTGTTTGCTTATTTTATTCATAACCTTCTATTATCTTTATTGATTTATTAATGTTATTTTGCTAGGGATTCGACTTTGTTAAGCGGTTTTATCTCTCTCAATTGTCGTGTCAATACATCTCCAATGGATGGCAAAATTGCGAACGCACATCCGGTGGTACATTGTTATCCTAGACTCTTTCTTTTTGGCCTTTTGCCTTCTGTATGACTCGATGCTCTAGATCTTGTCCATTTTATGAGTTTCTTGTATTGCTTCATAATGTATAAAATATAACATCAAAAATTCTAAAGAATATCTCTCTTCCTTGCCATCTCCCCTTCATAATTCACATGTACATAAAACTATTAGGTATTTATCATATAGATTGTGTTTGCTCATTGTCTAGATTTTGGATGTTATTCCTAAGAATTCCAAGAAGATGATCCACATTCCTCGTCTCACCCTCACATACTTGTCCACACTATTTTGCTTACAAGGAATTGTTACGATTTGTGCAAAATTTGTATGGCCTCCTAATTTGAAATTCATGCATTTTTAATCACCTGTAGTTTCATAAATAATTATAGAAGAAAACAAAACCAAACTATAACCCTGGAAATCTTTAGACCCCATTTTTAAAAATGAAGATAAGAACATTAACGATGGAATGCCACTTCAGTGTTATCTTAGATCTAACCTCTGCTAGTTGATATGACATTAATACACATAAGCATGTGCGTATGCACACACATGCACACTCACTTCAAAACACATAACCATGGCGTTTTAAATGATCTACATTGGTCATCATAATCAATATATTTAAAAAAGCTTATATACAAAAAGCAGGACTTCTTAAGTCTTACACTTCCAACAAGTGAATTAAAAAAATATGTTTTTAGAAATATATATAAATTGAGATCATTCAATGTATGTATTAAGGTCTTCAAATCTCATTTTGCGTATGGTTTGAAACATGTAGATCATGATGGTTGGTGGCAGTTTTCTAGAAAAGATGGCGGGCTATGCGTTTTCAAGTGAGTGCCCCATTTAGAATAGGGGCTACCATCGCATATCCCTTTTCCTCCTTTAGGATTTGATAACAAACCTATCATATTTATAGCTATTAGATTCACATTGGGATACATGCGAACAATTATACAGAAAATTACATTCTTTCCTACCAGCTAGGTTGCACGGACACGGACATGATACGATGCGACACGGCGATACGCCAAAATCCCAAAATATATGATACGGGGACACGAATATATATAGATATATAATTATAAGAAATATAATATCATACATTGCAACAACATATCCAATAAAAATCTTAGCATTTTAACATTATTGACTTTATTTATCAAAATCCAGCAAAAAACTTTGTTATTTTAGCCCAAGTTTAGCAATTTCCATAAAAGATATATGATTTTAGTATTTTCCTACTTGTATTGAACATAATTTCAGCAATAACAACATACTTTTAGTAGTTTCCTAACCGTACGTAACATGATTTTTGCAAAATCATATAATTTCAGTATTTTCCTAATAATTTAACAAAAATATCTTATATATTTCATATAAAAATTATATTAAGTAGGAAAATTAATTAAAATAAAAAAATATCAACAAATCAAGAAAGTTATAATAATACTATGGTTATCTCGCTTTTAATTGAAAAAATAGTTTTTTTGTGTCGTGGTTTCACTAAAACGAGTTTGATACGTGGCCAATACGTATCCAAATCCAAAACTGCCTTATTTCGAAGCGGGACACGGAAAATATGTGTCGGACACAGAAAATATGTGTCGAACACGAATTTCATATCCGACACGGATACAACAACCAAAAAATGTGTCCGTGCAACCTAGCCTACCAAGATAGTGCTAATGTCACATGTCTCAATATTGATCTGGTTGCTATAACATTAATAGATTTTCTAAATCCCATCGAGTATATTCCAGTCAAATTCTTGCCTCGTTCTGTTATATATAGAGATACACTTAGACACATACTATATATATATAGTGTGTGTGTGAGTGAGAGAGAGAGAGTTCTTATGTTGCAAGTTGCAACCTAAATTGCTATGAGAAGCGGCCTTAAGGTAACTTCTTAGGTTGCAACCTTATTTGCTACGACACACGATCAAAATGGAGAATCCAAAACCGTTTATCATGATATACATGTTTTAAAATGGTTATGTAAAGAGTCCATGGAATTTTGATATGTTTTAAGTGCGCATCAAATGATCGCTACATGAACTGTTTACCGGTAGTAGAACATTTAACACCAGATAACGGATGGGGTATTAATTTTCAATTTTTTTGTACCATCTATTGTAAAGTATGTAGATCATGAATAATAGTGTGGATCACCCATTTTAATCGCAAAACATGAAATTGTAGACCAATTATTAGGTTGCAATTGTAGGAGTCACAGTAGGGTCATCCCCCCCCCCCCCATATATAATCTATATATATGTGAGTGTGTATGTATATACATATATACCTAGGTATATATGTGCATATATATGTGCATACATATATGTATGGACATACATATACATATGTACATACATAGATATATGTATATGTATGTACATACATAGATAACTAAGGATGTACATACATATATTTTGAGAGAACACACACACATATGTATATATGCACACACACATATGTATTTATACGTAGCGTACATATTCATATACACATACCTACATATAGGTGCATATGTATACATGTGTGTGCCTGTGTGTCTCAAAATCTACAATATTCCTAGTTTCCGACTGCCCAATTACTCACATACCACTAGTTGCCAAAGTAATCGAACACGTTGTTTGGACCCAATTTCCCTAACTCCTTTGGCTTATTTAATCTGTCCCCCGCATTTCTTCCCCCCACTTTTTTTTATTAACCTATCATGTTTTATCCACCATCCTCTTTTCT
The DNA here is from genome assembly GCA_030015575.1 of Agapanthus africanus. Taxonomy (NCBI): domain Eukaryota; kingdom Viridiplantae; phylum Streptophyta; class Magnoliopsida; order Asparagales; family Amaryllidaceae; genus Agapanthus; species Agapanthus africanus. Next base: position 649,780,538 of record JASDDO010000031.1, on the reverse strand, counting down.
CCATATGAAATCCATCGCGCCCTCAACTCACTCCAATGTCACACCCTCATCTCTCTAGGTACCAGCCTTATTTGCATGTGATTAGAAAAGAAGCTTATTTATGTCAAATTTATGTTTTTTTCTATAGTTAATAAGTTTATACATGTTGCAGCAAAAATAAATTAGACACAATTATTGCAATATTGGTCATTTAAACTGATTACGATGGAATTTTTAATATGTTTTTCCAATTGATTTATTTTAACATAATGTAAATTTCGTAATTAGATTTGATCTAATTAATTATAAATATGAATTCTGATCCACATTGTGTAAAACCCAATGATCAATTTGGTTGGGTTTGGTCCGTTAGAGTGAAAGGGGACACCGCTTGGTTCGAAAACCCTGGAACACTGTTTTGGAATAGTTTTGAACCACGTCACTTGTTGAATTGTAGTAAATCATTAAGTTATTTCAATTGGTCTGGATTAGACTCGAAGGCCCGAACCCTAATTCAAGCTAGTTTTATTTAAGCTTGATGCCCCTGATTTACTTGCACCGCCAACACGTCTTTGCGTATTGCTAGACCTATATACGCAGAAAATGAATATTTATAAGAATATCTGGATTCTTATTCTCTCTGAAACCCCAACCCTTTCCTTCGAAGCCTTTGTTACCACACTCTGTTGCGTTAGAACATCTATCTTTACATTTTGGATTTGGCTCGTCTTCCCTCCCCCTCCCTCCAAACCACCACCACCACGCCACAGCAGAAAAAAAATCAAACCAGTAAATATATTTTCATTCACCTTTTCTTTTAGCAGGGCCTGCTGATTAATGTTAAGTTATGGTTTTGTGTATTATGATGCCATTATTACTAATACTAAATAATGAGTTCACTTAGGAACTTGACTTTTGCATGCTCTCTCTCTCCTCAATTCTTTTTTTGCAGAATCTTAATCGACTGAACCGTGCTGCAGTAAAAGAAGTAATTGCTAAAGCAGATAAACAGGTATATGCTTATCTTCCTTTATATAATCAAGACTGTCCCTATACATGGTTTTAGTAATATTATGAATGTAGAAATATCAGTTTAAAATATATATGAAAAACATCTGAATATTGTTATGTCTCCTCACTATTCCCATTTTCTTTATACATATATATTATTACTTCATTTTGTTTTTATGAGGGAATTTGTGTTTTCTAGTTTTTACCTAGATTTTTATGTTATCAATAGGATGTCCTTGCCCAAGAACCTGGCCCCCATTTCCTTTCTGATCTATGTTGCATGGATGTGTCGTCGAGGTCACAAATCCATATTGGATATTTGTCGGAATTGTATCTCTATGTTTCATTTGGATTCGTCAAGAACAGTTGTTATTCTTGTTGACACGTTCTAAAGTCTATTTTGGATTTTAAATGTATGGAACATGTATAATACCTAAGATACTAACAACATATATGTTATTGTTAGCTGTGAAAATCATCATATTCTTAGTTTAGATTTGCTAAAATTGTAACTCTTGACACACACACACACACACACACATGGGAGTGATCCATGTATGTGCATGAAAAATCAAAAGATTTAAAGACCTTTAACCTATGCATCGGATGAATTATATTGCATAATCGAAAAACGTTCATTTTTGCACCCATCGATGCATGGGCTATAGGTCTTCAAATCCTTTGATTTTTCATACACATACATTTGAGGGTAGGGTGATCAATTTGAACAGATCGGATCGTTAAAATATATCATAGATCGTGAGTTCCCGTTTTTAAAAAATGCGGACCGGTTTGCAATGGAGCACTCAGTGTATCCTAACAAGTCGTATCTTCGAATTTTGGAAAATAGCTAGCCAGCGAGTCTGAGCTGTATAGTGTCTCATATCCGTATTTGAATCCATGCTACTTAGTTTCTGATTCACAAATATTTGTTTGGACTGTTTTGCACTATTTTTCTTGAATGGAATGGCTGTTATTGTTCCCTTTCATATAGGTGATATAATCTTGAATTTCTGTAGTTTTTTACTCCTCAAAAACATTAAATTACAATCTAGAATTTCTTTTGAAGCATTATTAAGATAGAACATCAAGAGAAAATAAACTATTCATACATACAAAATATGTTCTAGCATATTAGTTTAAGACCGATAAAGTTATTGATTCTTGGGTCATTTTAACGGAAATTATAGGCCGTACACTTTGTTCCTTTTAGTTCTTAGAAGTGCAAGTTGGTTCAAAATTGAACAAATCTGACCTTATCCAACCCGATTTTTCGGTGTAATTTGGCTGCATGTACCTGCTTGACGTCGATTGGGAGGGTTATCTATTCATTTATTTTTGGGATATTTTCTTTTCAGGTCAGGTTTGGGTTAGCGTCAAAATCCGCCAGCCTGATCCCGTACTAACCCATCTATATCTAAAGCCTTTCCAACCTGTGGCTGCTTCTCAAAATCCGACCTTTTCGATCCATAGCCCAACTTGCTGCAACTTAGCCATAGGGTTATTGCCTCGTATCATTAGATCTTATATTCAAATAACAAGACTGCGCTATTCTTTTTCCACCTCTTCTTATATTCTCTACCCAGCACTTGAGAGGATCTATCCTTAAAAACCCATGATATCCTCTTTAAAATCTTTATGCTTGATGCCTCGATCACTCAAAGAATAATCGAGTACTCTATAATTGTTATTAATATGAATAATCTATGTAGTTGTAGTTTTTATTGTCGTTTCTTCTACTTTTAATAGTTAATCTCAATTACCCTCTTAGTGCTTGACCCACCTATTGGAAACATGAAACCCGTCCAAACCTGTTCAAAAATGACATATGGTATTAATTTGGATAAAACAGAAAGTTATAGTTTTTGCTTGCAATTCACTAAATGGTGTAAATTCACTAAATGGTGTAAATGGATAAAACTGAAACATATTTTAGCAAAAAACTTTAATGTGTTAATTTAGAAAAAAAAAGATAAAGTGTTCAACGTATTTGTGTGTCATTACCTGCTTCAAATTGTTCTTTCTTGCCTGGCTCTTTGTTCTTTCCTTCGGCTTCTCCCTCACTCTGCCAATGAAATCTCCAGCATCACGACAATTTTTCTTCCATCAAATTAGAAAAGAGCCTTGGTGTCTTTTTCCCCGCAAAATATATGCTTTTCATAAAGTATATCAAATTTCAATATTAAATCCCAAATCCATTTCTTCAGTTATTTGTCCTTCTTCCTTTGAACATATAATTGAGCTGTCATTTTCAAATTACTCCCATTTTATGTTTACATTCTATTTCAATTATTAGTTATCATAACTTAGTTATTTAATATCTCCTAATTTGATATTTCTTAGTTTACAGCTATTTAAAAATAAATCATCATACATCGTATGCTTCTAGTTTTAGTATAGTTTCTGTAGATTTATTTACTTGTTGCTTGTTAATCATTTGCATCTTGTTGTAATTAATTAGCAAAGTTCAGGAATCAAAAGTTCGCCATTTGTCATTGTACCTGAAACTATGATCGGTACCTATTCATTTACACGTATGACTTGTGCGCGCTATATTGCGACACTTTAATAATTCTACTTTCTCCCATATTTTTATTCAAACTCTGATTTTCATAATTTTTAATTTTTCCCATATTATTCTGGACTTTGTTCTCTTTAGATGTCCAAACTGCATATGCAAGCTGCATATGCATTTCATGCGTCAGGCAGCACCTTAATGCATGCTGGTTCATACTGCTTGCAATGATCATGGCTTTTTCTTCATCACTGACCATGATAAGATCTGTGTTATTTTCGTTACCCTAGTGTGGATTGTTGTACAGCTTATGGCTTATATAGTGATGTTGCTTTATGTTCTCAAACAATTCTGTTTTGCTAAATCACGTCTTATTTTGATATTTCATTAAGCAAGTTGATCACTCATGTTAGGTTCTTGTGGAAATAGTCAGAATTACTCAAAAACATGGATTGAAAGGTGTTAAAGGAGGGTGGAAAGAGTTTTTGGATACACATGACAAATTTGGTGCTAATATAAGTAATCCAGCGGAAAGGTCTGTAGATGTATTGGTGGCTTTCCTGGAAACATTTGCCGATGCAAAAGATTGTAAGGTAGGTAGTCCACAATTCAGTGCACTGCTAAACTTTTTACTCAGTATCTTATCTAGTTCTTTGTTCTGGTGGTTCTTTCTCTTCTTTTTATCCCCCTTCAGTTATTAGGTAAAATGATACGACTCCATAATGATCGTGCAACAATAGTGCAGTTGATTAAGAATTTTCCAGATGAGAATTCCCCTCAACAGGTAACATTGGACTATGCGTTACGTCAAGTTTTCCTTCCCATTATTCTATTGTTCTGAACATTTTCGGTCTGTTCGTGTCCTGGTCATAGTTTTTTTTTGCTTCATACTGCTCTAGATTTATTTGCCATAGCTGTTGCATGACCAAATGGGAATTTTATCTTAAATCGTATTATCTGGCTCGGTTATCCAGTCTTTGGTTTCTATTTAGGCCGACTTCCTGTATAGTCTGGGCTATTTATACGAGTGGGATATCTGCTCTTATGATCACACTCACGACTCGTACTAAACCAACATCAAACATAATAAGAAATTCCTTTGACATCCTTATACATCTGATCTCCTTTCGAACCCTTCTCTTTTCCATCCATTCTTTTCCTATATCTCCATCTTTTACAGTTTTACCTTCGCTTCCATTTCTTACCCAATCTTTCTCAATCTCTTTCCCCCCTTTTGTTCTACCCTTCTGTTCTTCCTCACCGTCTATGCCCTTTTAACGTTTTCTCTTTCATGCTCTATGTTCCTTTGATGCAAATTATAGATGTCCCATCTTAGGTGATTGAAGGAGATGAGAAATAATGGTAGGGGCAGATGACACTATGATTAGCTACTAAAGTTACTTTGTGGAGAGTGCCTGGGGTTTAATCTGTGGAAGGGGGAAATGAGGAAGAAAAATAGCATCTAACCCATTTACTTGATATAATGAGATGAATCTTTAAGGCAACTGTTGTCGCATTCAATCAACCAACTTTGGAGAATGTGATGTTCTAAGTATCTTAGTACTGTTTCATAGATACTATTCAACTGACACGGGGATGCATATGTAAAACTGAAAGCCATATTAGGGAATTTACGAAAGTTGTTGAGAATGTGGTTAACATTTAGTTCTACATTGGAGAAATTATGAGATGCATATAGGTATAAGTTATAAGTTGGGATAAACCTCTACAAGGCTTGAGCTTTTTGGATGGAGTCTCACTATATTAAAAGCCCATGTGCATCCATGTGTGGGCCTATGTGTTGTGGGCCCATACCGAGTTTTACATGGTATTAGAGCTCGGGTGTTTTGTTTGTTCCATGTTAAGCACGAGGTTTGAGGCCTCATCTATATTAAAAGCCATGTGCATCCATGTCTGGGCCCATGTGTTGTGGGCCCAAACCGAGTTTTACAAAAGCGAAATGTAAACTTGAATGCTAAAAAACCATAACAATGTATGATTCTTCAATTTTAAGGAAGTAGTGTAACTGATAAATAAGAGTGCTTATAACTGATTCTATGATATGTTGGTGCAAATGATTTATCTTCGAGAAAATAATGTACTCTGTAGCTCAGAAGAATTTGGTTGGTGATGCTAGTTTTAGATTCACATGCAAACAGTGTTTTAAAAGCGGGAAGAAAAAGCGGAGCGGCCGGAATGGCTGACCGCTTAAGTGGCCGCTTAGAAGTCAGTATTGTCGTATTTTAGTTTAATTTTGTTTTTTCTTGTAGTGTTAATTATTGTTTTTAATAGGGTATTTAGATACATGAACCCCGCTTAAGTCTAGTTTAAAAGTGGAAATCGATGCTAATCGAAGTCAGAATCGAAAGCTAAATATCAAAGACGGTTAAAGCTCTAACCCAAAGTTTCTCAAAAACCTTAGTTTTGAAAACACGACCTAAACTCGAAAACGCTAGTTTCTCATCCCCTTCAAAACAAAAATTGAATCTCCACGACATCTAGTCTAAGTCTCCAAGTCGAAACCCCAAAATGCTCCAAGCCAAAGCCTCCAAGACGAAAACTATAGTTGCTCACAATCGAAGTCTCCAAGTCGAAGTTGAAGTGGCGGACATGAAGTCGAAACTTCTAAGTCACGATCAAATTCGGTAAAATCCTTGTTCGAAGTCTTGGCCAAATGAAATAACATGAAAAGAATTAGAGTTTTGGGTTTAATTAGATGTTATTATCATACTAAATACAATACATATTTATTTATTATAGGACTTTAGAAGGATGTAAACATCAATAAAGAGGGTGTGCTACTAAAAGTATTAAAACCACATCATAATCCTTTAAATGAACCCCTATTCAATAAGAAATAGAGCATAATTATCCGATTAAAGGTGTGAGGATAACATAACACTTAAGCGTAAAAAATGGAGCAGCGACGGCCGCTCAACCATTTAAGCAGTCGCTTTTTAAAACACTACATGCAAAGGAGGCAAGGAGCATGATATTTTTCAATGAAAGTTAATTCTGTGTTCTATTGGTGCGAATGATTTGAGTTGCAGACTATGAATTTCAAAATTGTTAGGTGGTTTTGAATTTGTATGCACATGATAAAAACAAGGCATGAACGGGCATATATGAACAAAAACTCCATAATCCCTTCATTCAGCATCCATTTTGGCTTCTGTTCTCGAAAATGACAACAAGATCAAATAGTTACAAATATTTGATAGCATCTATAATTAGTCTATCAAGTTTTAATATATCTAGTATATCTAATGCACATTTTCCATGTAGTGTGGTATCTAATAGCTATACGTATACTTGTATTCAAGTATCAGTGCTTCGTAAGTTGTAAGAATGCTTCTGAGAGGGAATGATAGAGGACATGCCGTCAGAGGGAAACCTTCCTATGACGTTGTAAAAGTCAACCGCCCACCGTTATTTCCAACGATCAACACCGTCCATCTTGATCTTTATTGTGTAAGATGCAGTTACACCAAATTTATTTGATTCCAACACCTTTTCAATGTTGATTTATAGGTGTAAAAATACTAAAAACGTTCAATTATCAGAAAACTGCTAATTTTGTACCCACTAAATCAACTAAGAGAAGGTGTCAGAATCACATTAAATTTGGTGTATCTACTTCTTAGACGATGAAGACGGTGGATGTCGATCGTTGAATAAAGATGGAGGGTTAACTTTTGACCACCGTCATAGGAGGAATTTCTCTCCTAGGGTCTTTGTGCTCCATTATTCACTTTTGCATATATGTTTGGAATTCAACAAGTTTTTCTCATTGGGAATGATGAGCAAAAGAATTTTTTAAAACCAACACAAAATGGTGTGGAAAAGGCTGGATACTTTTGCTGCTCACCATCATAACCATCTCCACTCTAGTTGTTAAGAGTTGGTGCTTTCCACAAGCTTCAGTCACCAGATTCAACATTGGTATCTTCTCGTAGAAAAAGGAAAAAGTGCTCGTACATGAATATACGCAGGTACTGAACCACATAGAATGATAGTCAACGATGTAGAAATACCAATATCTTCAGGATGCACTATTAAGTTTATATAGACACCTGCTACAGCTAACTTTTACAAAAATGTAGCTATTTATCCGTCAACATTAACAGTAATGATGTAATACTAATGATAATGTCAATAATATTATCTTAACGTATCTTGACAAAGGTTGTACTCTTGAGTTTCCCTTCGAATATTCTTTTTGGCTCTCTTCATTCATACTGGTACTTCTATGAGTTTCCAGGGAAGAGACTCTGAAATATGCTATCAATGATTAAATTTAGTATATTAATTTACTCTCTTTTTAGTGGTCTAAACTTTGCAACTATGAAGTTATCTTGAGTTAACCCTGGTTTACACAACATTGTAATGTGCAGAGGCTGGTCAAGATGACTATTGAACACCCCCAGTACACCCAAAATTACTCTTTTCTTTCTTATGATGAGGTATAGTTCTTTCTGTTTATGAGCTCAATGATTCTAGCATTTTCGATTCATATGCACCTGTGTTTTGCATTACCTTTTTGTTTTGTAGGCCATGCAAGTTGTTGACCATCAATATTTTCTTATCGTTTGGGCTGAATTTACTCATATATTCAAGAGTACTTTAGATACGTTTGCTGGGTTCTTATGAAACTTGAAAATATTGATTGATTTGCTATTTTTAATATTATCATTGTTAGCTTTTTACTTTAATAACTATAGCTGGTATGATAGTTATACTTTTATTTAAATATCTTTTGTTGGTTTGTTCATAGATTTATGTTTTTTAAGCAAATATATAAACAAAGTATTGCCTTAAAAAGAACATTTTAGGAATCTTAATAGGCCCCCTTCATTATCCGGGCTAATGGCTTTGCTAATAATCTTTGGTTTATAGTTAAGCTTTTTTAGAGAAATTTTAGCTTGCTATTTAATAATAGAACTTTGGCGGAAAAAAATTCAAATAATTGAACATTCACATGCATTTTCTCTTCCTGTTTTTGTATATAAAAAATAGCCAAGCCATTGTTTGCTCTCAGAGGATCATTAGATGATGTACGTTAATGTTATGTTGTTGCATTGTAATCGAAGGGTATAATTTGACATAGGAAAGTTTTGGGGTGGTGTGTGTGAGAGTGTGTGTGAGCTTAATAGGGTTGTGGTGGCCCCGCAGCCCCATCAGCTGCGGCAATAGGGGCAAATCAGGGGGTGGGGCCTGTGGTTTAAGTTGGGCGGGCCCTATGGGGCCGGTCACACGTCTGCAACTATGGGGCTACAGTTGATCCTGACCCTATTAAAGTCTATATATATCCATGTCCCTGAGGGTGGGACCTACCCAACTTAAACCATGGGCCCCATCCCTTTATTTGCCCTATTGCAGTCCTATTAAGCTCATGTGTGTATCCGGAGTTGCAACTTTTTCACTGCAAAGAATTCAGTTCTTATAAGGTAAATGATCGATATCCAAGCGTGTGCGCCCGCGCAGCCATTTATTCTACAAACTAAAGCCCTGTTCGGGTATGCAATTAAGATAACCAAAGTTTATTTTTAAGTGGAGGTAACGAGGATGCGAACTATGGTTTGTAATTTCCAAACTCCATTTAAAAAACTTAACTTTGATCGGTGTTTGGTTTTGGAGTTATCAACACCAAAATGCTGTATTGAAGTTATGTAAACTTTAGAATGTGTGCTTTCTTCTTTTGGAGTTGAGAAAACTATGGTTGGATTGGAGTTTAGGAAACTCCAGTTATTTCAATTTTGGAGTTTAGATAACCGGACTTTAGAAAACTCCAAAATCCATCCCAAACATGGCATAGATAGTATTTTGGAGTGAAGTTTAGATAACTTTATGAAACTTCAGTTATCTCCATTCCCAAACATGGCCTAAATGGGAATGTAACTTGTAGTATTCGTAGAATACTAACAAGAATAATAAATCAATAGAATGTCAAAACCGAAAGATTTTAATATTGAAATTAGCGAATTTTTCATACACGTATATTTGAGGATAGGGTGATTAACTTGAAAAGATCAGATCGTTCAAATATGTCATAGATCGAGAGTTCCTGTTTTTCAATAACGTGGACCAATTTGCAATGGATCACTCCCATATATATATATATAACTCTATTATTATGTCAATATTATACCGAGTAACTCATAAAAAAGAGTGAAAACCTAGTTGCCATCCCATCCCTTCTCTGTTGCAGGTAGAGCTGCAGAGTTTTTGGGATCCTTGACTCTTTACCAAGATAAGATCTTTTTGTTGATATAAGTTTGGATAGATAGACGCATGTACTGATATACACTTGTAAAATTTGAAATAATGGTAAAAGAATCATATCCAAATGATCAAAACTCATAGTTGATGCTACATTTTAGAAATATCATTAAAATGCATAGAAAAATTAGGCTAGATTACGGATCAACATAGTAAACACTCTTACCCCTTTACCCTTGTTGCACAAGCGAAACACTGCTTTTATTGCTTGTGGTAGGGAGAAGTGCGGTTTTCACCCGCGGCAAGATTGTTGTATACATTGGTCAAACACCGCCATTATAATTCATGGTAATGAGAGTCACATTGATTGCCTATTGTGATTCCACATGGAGCATGTTACACTTTTAATAGGACTTCACTACTAAGCCATGTTGTAAGCTATTTAATACCATTAACTTATATTAGTGTTGACCTACAAGCATTCAACCTCTTTTCTAAAAGACATCCTAAATAATAACAAATACCCATGGCACAATTTGTTATCTTAACCAATGTTTGTGCATCCTAAATAGCTATACAAACATTTTACATGGAGCATGTAACACTATTAATAGGATTTCACTACTAAGCCTTGTTGTAAGCTATTTAACGTTATTAATTCATATCAGCGTCGAGCTACAAGCATTTTACCGTTTTTTCTAAAGACATCCTAAATAATATCAAACTCTCAGCACAATTTGTTATCTTAACCAGTGTTTGTGCATCCTAAATAACCTATACGACAAACACGTTTAAATTCTAAAATAAATTAAAATCCTTTTGATTAAACTAAATTATTGAATAGTTCATATTCTATATAGCAATGGAACAATCTGCATATTATGAAAATCATGATGTGCTACATGTGAAACCATAGATTAGCAAACATGTATCACAAACTTATTGTCACCGTATACTCAAAATTGGCTATGATCAAACATCAACCTTCGTCTTAATTATCACTTGAATTTTCTAAAGATACATATGATACTTGAAATAATATATTATTATATCGGGTCTCGCTTATCTAAATTAACTCCAACCAAATAATGCAATGTCTAGATTCTATCGAAAACTCACTTATAATGGTCTATAATGATATCTATATTTTTAGCCATTTTTATACGACATTAAGGGCTTAGCAATAGTTTATAAAACATCATGGATGTAACAATAAGTTTTCCAATTGAACTATATACTCATTAGTTCACTCGAAAGGGTGTGCTGTTAAGGAGTTAATAATGTTGAAAGTAAAAAAAACAAATGATAAGATTTTAAAAATAGTTCCACATTGGAAACAATAAAATAAACACGTGTATAAAATATAAAATGGGTCACACCTCAATAAGGCTTGAGTTTTATTGTTGGAACCCACTTATTTTTAAAATCCCATGTGTAAAAGCCCATCATTCCAACTCTTTTCTAATTTTAAACTCTACTCTATTTTAAAAATAACTTTAATATGGTATCAAGACCAATAGCTCGATCCTCCACGTGACAACCATAACAAGAAAAAGTGATGGTTGCACGTAACTCTTCTCGTATTCTGCATGTGATAACCATACCAAGAAAAGTGATGGTTGCATGTGAGGGGGAGTGTTAAAAGTAAAAACACCAAATGATGGGACTTTAAAGATAGTACCATATTGGAAACAACAAAAGACATGAATATAAAATATAAAATGGGTCACATCACAACAAGACTTAAGTCTTATTGTTGGAACACACCTATCATTAAAAGCCTATGTGTAAAAGCTCATCACTCCTCCAACTCTTCTCAAAATTTAACCTCTACTTTAAAAATTTGTTTAACAAATAACATTTGATAATTATTGAAAATTGAATTTTTCAACACTTATATATATATAAGCCGTGAATACTAAACTAAACTTGGTTCACAATTATCATTTTCTTCCTCATGTTTAAACCCTCATAGAACTTGGTCAGGTTGGTGGGTTGTAGACCATAAATAAATTCGAACCTGTTAGTACAGATGAGTTTTCGAGCTTCTTTAAACCCGCCCGCTGTAATGGGTAGATAAACTTGAACCCCAACCCAATAGGTTGGGGCAGGTTTCGGGCTTGGACTCAGGTTTTGCTATTTTGAACGGGTTGATCATGGTTTCGCGCAATTTTAGGTTTCGCATATCAAACTTGATATTTATTATATATGAAAGAAAACTATTAACCATAAACCTAAACAAATCAAGTATTATAACAGACAAAAAGACAGATAAATCATAACATATTTATATTTCAGTAACATGTTTACATTTATATACACATCTTGCATTATGTTACATATTATATAAAACCAGTGTTTTAAAAGTGAGGCGAAATCAAGGTGACGAAGCTTGCCTATCGCTTTAGCGCGAGATGCGCTAAAAAGACGACTGCCTGAGTAAAGTAAGGCGTCAAATACTTAAACTGCTTATAGGAATTTGCTAGCTCGGTTTGAGAATTAGGGAAAAAATATGAAAAAAGAATAGAAGACTTTATTTAGAATTAAAAACCTCGTTTTTTAAAATTATTTTTGGTTCAATTTTGTCATCATTGAAGGCTTTCTCTATGATTAAGAGAAAGAGAGCACAAAAAAAACAATGGTGAAATAATATGAAATTTAATTTATTTCTATTTTAAAATAAAAATCATTCAGATGTACGTCTCAAAACTTTGTCTTGGATGCTTGAGGGGAGCGTCTGACCATTTGAGACGATTGTAGCTCAGATCGTCTCGACCGGACGCCAAGGTGCCTTACCTTTAAAAGACTGTATAAAACTAAAACAAACATAATTTTTCTTAATAATCCAAGTCGGGCGGGCTCGGGTCTATTGCGAGCGGTTTGGGTTACGGGCGGTTTCAGGGTCGGGTTCAGATGGGTTTAAAAAAGAAATTACAACCCACCCAATTCCAATGCGGGCGGGTTCAGGTTTCGTATCTGTGAAATGCAGGCGGATTTAAGACGGGTTTTTAACCCGTCTAATGCAGACAAGTTCTAGTGGGTAACGGGTCCAACTTGACCTGGTGGACAAACTACTTATGATGTTGAACCAGATTGGTGGACATGTTGGCCGCCACCGATCATGGCAGATCCTTCTGCAACACCTTCCGGAGCAGTTCACCTAGGCAGCCAACTCCACCTTTCAAACTTATTATTATTATATTATTATTAATTTCATAGTTTAGCACATAAATATATGCATCCATTTTATTTAATATAAACGAAAAGATCCTATCTCCTTAAGTTCCAAGGATCTTTATAAAACATTGCAAGATCTGCATTTGGAGAAGGGTGCGATAATGGCTAGATTTTCTCTACTCTATTTACTTGGAGTTATATAATATAACATTAACATAACAGTAAAGTAATATAATGTTTTCTCTTAGATCTGGATCTTAAAATGGATTTGGCAAAGTAGCTGTAATCAATCAATAATTAATAAATCTAGAAAATTTCAAATATAAAATCTTTTGGTTAGGATACTCTTTTTTTGTTACTATCTATTTATTATGTGGGTATTAAAGAACCACTATTAGTTTTATCACAATGTCATGAAACTTCTCAAAAACAAGCTAAGCAGCACCTTGTTTTGAATCTCAAAATATTGAACTTCTTTTGATTTTGAGCTTTAATCAATAGGCCAATCAAGCGAACTTACTGAATGACACTGAATTTTGGTCCCAAAACCCTTACCTTCATCGTTATCAATATCCGCAATAGATCATAACAACATAAATTTTGTTTCCTAATATACTACCATAAAGTTCATTTTATTATGTTTGCGAGACACAAAGAAGTTGGATTGAGACATATAAACTTTGAGAACTCTATTTCATGTTGAGTCCCACCAGAGGGTTTGTATTACTTTTGGGCCCTCTTTGGCGTTGCAGTTAGGATAACAAGAGTTCACTTCTTAAGTAGAATTATTATGAAAATTTAAGTTTGCAAGGCCCTGCCTCCCTCCAACGATAACTTTGGTTTGTTGTTTTGTTTGGCAACCATGCAAGTAGATTCTTTTCTTCACTTTTGTTGGAGTTTAGATAAATGAAGTTGGAGGTCAACTCCTGTTATCTTGAATTTTAGGCTAAGGTAACTCCAATTCTCTAAACTCCAAAATGAAGCCAAAAGATATAAAAAGAGCCAAGTGTGGTAAACTTGAGAAATTGGAGTTAAATTTAGATATCTCTGTTAAACTCCTGTTATCTTACCTTAACACCTTAGCCAAAAAGACCTCAATAGTATTGTCCCATTTCTGGTTGAGTGTGTTTGCATTCAAATTTTGAAGTATCATATATAGATATTGAAATGATAATATGAACAAGAATGTAATGTGTTATATATTAGCATCATCATCTTGATTGTACCTCTCTACTTTTCCTTTGCACATTGTGGCCTAACTTGGTGCCGGTGGATGATGAAGCAGGATTATTCTTTGTTTGTTCTTCCGGCATCTGTTGAGTCCCCTTTCGAAGCAAGGATTATTCTTTCAAGTTAATCTCTTTGATATCAGTCAATTAAATAAACAGAACTTAAAATTGGAATTATAAATTCAAACTACTCATTTCAAGTCCATTGATTTAGATGTGACTTCAAATGCTCTACTAACCAAAAGAAGATGCATTAACCCTGTTAATTATCTAACAAATTCCTAGCTCTGTCTTACTATTTGGATGATTGAGTGCGATAGGAAGGACAGAAAATCAAATAGCTGCAAAATGAGAGTGGTAACATTACAAGAGAAGAAGTGAGGCCCAACTGCTCTCGCTTCCCCCCAAACCCCCAACAAAAAAAAGAAGACAAAATACGCTAACACATGCACACATGAACGCACATCATGCACACATGCACACAGATGTCTTTTATGATTAAAATAAGGTCAGAATTACAGTGTAATCATTATTTAAATTTTCTTTTCTCTAATATTTACTGCTAGATTGTTGTTCAAAATAATATTATCGAAGTTTTGCCTTGGTTCCTCCGTTCCTGTCAAAACTGATAAACTGATGGACACAACACAGACATCATTCCGAGTATATTTAAATCAGCCATGATATTTCTCTCTGTGACGGTATATTATATTATCTAATGAGTGTGAGAACGTAATAGAACAAGTAAAATCTGTAAAAGCAGAAGTTCCAATATATAACGCGCAGACAGTAAAATTGATTTAGAAACCTTCTTGTTAATGAGAAAATGGATTTGCAGGACTGGGTCATTATACGATTAGCTGATACTTTAAAGGCAAAGCAGTCAAAGAAAGCAATTTCCATTGATTGTGAGATGGTGCTTTGCCAAGATGGCACTGAAGCAGTAGTCAGAGTAGGTGCCGTGAATCAAGATTTGGAGGTATAAAATCCATTGTTTTATTGAACTAATTTCCACAACACCACAATCTAGATTTTAATGTTAATGAATACCACTACTGCTCAGATTCTTGTATAACGTTTCTAACTTCTTTTGGCTCTATATATGTGTATTGCTTTTCATGTTCAGGTTAAACTTGATGAAGTGATAAACCCTAATAAAGCTATTGCGGACTATAGGACAGGTATTACTGGTATTGCTGCTAAAGATTTGGAGGGAGTCACTTGTTCATTAGATGATGTACAGGTAGTTTAAGCTGCTCTAAGATGCTAGTTACACTTTTACCAAAAAATGGTGTTCAATCTCAATCCTGGTCTTTTTGCAGAAATCTTTGAAGGAGTTACTGACAGATGGTACAATCTTAGTCGGCCACAGTCTACATAATGATCTTAAAGGTATGCAGATTTATTTGCTTATCAATATTTGTTAATTTTCCAACTTTGTTGATTACTTATCTAGCAACCTTTTTCTGCAAATTTAGCGAGTGTGTTTTAGTTATAACTGTGGACTTTCTCATATACTAACTTTACTCTTTTCGTACATACAGCATTAAAGATTTATTATCCACGAGTCATTGACACATCATTCATCTTCAAATATAAGGACACACCTCCTGCTTTTACACCTTCCTTGAACGTTTTGTGTAAGGCAAGTCTACGAAATCGATCACTGTTTACAATATCTTGAATGTTTGGATCTACTCTTTAGATTTTAGCACGAAATGCAAATAAAACTCCGGATATTCATGTTCATGTTTGGAAATTATCGAGCTATTTTGCACTTATCCTGTAAATGTGAGAAGAAATATAGAGTAACATATAGAAATCAAAATTTTAGGATCAGTTGCTTTCATTTGGTGTATTTTGTTAGAATTTTAGAGTTGGATTTTACCATTTTTTATGGTTATATATTCAATGACTTGTTTTCTATAGCAGGTTTGATAGAACTGAGTTATTTGTCTCATGAATACTGATATTTTTTTTCTCTAATCTCACACGATTAATTACAGAAAAAATTATCTTCTTGAACTCAATTTATATAGACTATTATATTTCCCTTTTCTAGTTTCTCTAGGTTCTTATTCCTTGTTACCTTTATAGCTTTTGTTCGATACTTGATCCATACTTTTGATCCTTATTGACTTCACAGTCTGTGATGGGCTATGAAGTACGTCGCGAATGTGAACCACATAATTGCATAAATGATGCTCAAGCTGCAATGAAATTGGTTCTTGCTAAGCTGGAACATGGATTTGATGAGCCCATCTCTGTTTCACAAAAAGTGGTATGTTGAAACTATTAGTAACCCTGTCGCTAATTACATTTACCTGATCTGTTTTGGGTTAATGGCACAAAGCATTCCTACAGTGTTCCCCATATAGCAATTATACCCCCTTAAGTGTTTATCAGCGCAAACATCCCTCTCCTCATCGACT
The DNA here is from genome assembly GCA_030015575.1 of Agapanthus africanus. Lineage (NCBI taxonomy): Eukaryota > Viridiplantae > Streptophyta > Magnoliopsida > Asparagales > Amaryllidaceae > Agapanthus > Agapanthus africanus. The sequence goes on along the minus strand of JASDDO010000031.1, from coordinate 649,763,976 downwards.
AAAACAAAAATTCATCTGCAAACAACTCAAATGATTGTCTAATTTAACTATAGATAGCTTTCTTTATAAAAAAGGATTTGAGTGTCGATGAAGGTTTTCGTCGCTTAACAGAGGGGTAATAAATTACTTGAGGGGGTAAGCCACATTGGTGTTTTGTGCAATTAAACCTTTAATTTTCATATGTACCTAGAAGACATTGACCAATTTAATTTTTTGTTCATTTTGTAGGTGCCAAATTCTGATCGATTAAAATTGCTGTTGCACAAAATACCAGTTGAAACTACTCATCAAGCCCTTCGGAGCATATTTCCTAAAGAATATACCTTTGATATTCAGGTTTTTGACTGTTGCTCTGTGTTTTGTGTTGGCTTATGGGAGAGTTATGGTTTACTTAAGGAGCAATGTCTAACATTTTCTTCTGCAGGCCGATCGAAGAGTTCGAGGTGAATTCTATTCTACCTATGCTGTTTTCAAGGATGCAAGACAGGCAGCTGCAGCATTTAGAGGCATAGAAAGGCACGAAAAAAAGGTTTGTGCTGAAATTTGCAAAAATTCCTACCTAAACTCAAGCATGATGCTAGTTAAGCATGATGCTAGTTTGGTCCAGAAAACTTGTCCTAGAACAGCAGTAACTTAAACCGTGGTTCCACGGAGCTTTCTGCTTGAACAACATTTTGCGGAGTTTCCTACTTACTCATGAGTATGATTGAAGTTCGCATTCTAAACCACTAGTTTTTTGTGCGGATGCGTATGCAACTATGTATTGTTCCTCAGTCTCGCCCCTGTACACCTACACATAGTAGTGAAGATAATTGAGTATGCGTAAGCTTCTAAAAGGTTTCCCTATGTACAATAATTGTTATGAAGGGTGGTTTCGTAAGAGATAATCATGGCGCTTTTATTAGTTAACTTTGGCAGGGCTGGCCACCCGGCCTCTAATGTTATGCTAGTGGAGATTTTGAGAAGCAACGAAAGAGCTGTAAAAGTTATGTAGAATTTGAGGAAATGGGCCTAAAGTGTCGCTCTAGGATGCATCCTATAGTGACACTGATGTGACATTGGACGATACTACTTATTATGTAAATTGGTATGACAACTCTCTCATATTAAATATTAGTTTCACCTTATGTCACATCACTTTATTTAATATGCAACATCCAATGAGGTATTATCATATTAGCTCAAGTATAGGGTGCATCCTACAATGGCATATTTTAATCCTCTATTCTCATAAATTAGTGTATATAAGAGAAAACGGAGTATACATTGTTAGTTTAAGAATTTCCTACATTTGCCCTGATAAAAGGATCAATGAATAGTGTGTTGCCATGTGTCCCACTACCGAAGCAAATTCCTATTGTGGCATTGTATATTCCGCTTTCTCTTATGAGAAAACGGAGTATACATTTCCATTGTTGGAATATTCTATATTGGTGGGATACAAGGCCTGTAAATAGTTTTTATATCAAACTCTAGATTAAAATTACCATTAATATTTATGTGAATTATGAAATATTACGTAAAGCTAACATCCATTCCTGGAAGAAAATTGATACTAATATTTATATATGATAAGAAACATATATGTGAAGCGATGAGTTCTTTTTCAGTTGAAAATGGGTTTCTTGGATCTACGCAAGAAGGATCATAGGATAGCTACATTCACAGTCACACCTTGGACTTAAAACAGTTTGGTGAAAAAAGGGTTTTGTTCCCTCTATTTTATCCTGCGGGTGGGGGGGGGGGGGGGAGGGGGAGGGATAAAACCAAAGATTATCACGAATCATGCTCCAGTTTCATAGTTTCCTAATTTGCAACTGCTTTCTATTAAAACCTCCTTCCCTGTTTGAGTTAAAACAGTAGCGACAACTTCTTTCTTCTGTCCAATGCAGGACTCTTTTGGGCGTGTGCAGAAGCTCGTCACTCTAAAACTTAGCACTGGGAAAATAGTTTGCTTCTTCGTCCGGCAAATGGTAGCAGATGACGACCTTAATGCTATTGAAATGCCAAAGAAAAGACTGAACTCAAAAGATGGCATTGACGACTCAAAAAGGCAAAGAACATGTTTAGATCAATGTGATCATGTCAAAGAAATTGAGAGGCTGAAGCAAGAGCTCTGTAGCAGAGAAGACGAAATATTTAACCTGCAAAAGATTCTTGGTGCTTGCACGGAGGAAACTTGAATTGTTGGATGAGTTTCCCCGAGAAATGGGTGTAACACTATTTTTCCTTCTTGTTCCATATGTCAACTGTAATTCTAGTAGATGTATGCTTTTACCAATTGTGAGAGGTATTAAAAAACCCGATTTCCTCATTTATTCAAGGTAAAAGCGCAAGTTATCAACAAGATTACAAAAGGCAGAATGCTATAGACGCCTTTCTGTAATTTCTTTTGAAAATGTTATCAACTCCCGTCAATTACTCTTTACTTGAACTAGATATAAAGGCCTTACATTTAAAATCCTGGGGAGAACCTATGACATAGACACTCTGATCCTATTCTGAAATATTTCTTGAAGCTGAAAAGGCTAGAAGGCATTTTAAAATCCTGGAATTATTTGGTGTTTGGTAATATTCGAAACAGTTTATCTACAGCTGAAGCTGAAGCCAACCAAAAGCAAGCAATGTATGATGTGAACCGTTCAGAAGATAATTATGTTGGCCTATGGACTGCTAAATCTACATTTGAGAGTCTACTATATCAGGAGGAAATATTATGGAAGCAAAAAGCAAAGGTTAAATATATGGTTGCAGGAAGGTGATTTGAATACAAAATTCTTCCATAATTGTGTGAAAAATATGCATTGTTCAAGCAAAATTCTCAAGCTTCAACAGCTTATGACTTTTCTCATCATTTTATGAGGCTGGTGAAAGGTTGCTTTAGTTCTCAACATTTTTCTGTTCTCATCAATGGGAATTTGGGTGTCTACTTTAAAGTAACTAGGGGGATTAGGCAGGGGGACCCTATTTGCCCTGCTCTCTTCATTCCCTCTTCTGAATATCTTAGCAGGAGGCTCTCTATGGTGTCTACGAATGGAAAACTTGCTCCTTTCAAGAGCAAGAGCAATTGTCTCACTGTCTCATACTTGCTTTTTGGTGATGATACTATAATTTTCACAAAAGGAGATGGCAGAAATACCCAGAATCTATTCAATTTCCTGCAACAGTATGAAAAGCTTTATGGTCAGAGAATTAACAAACAGAAAAGCGCTTTCTATCTTTCAAAATCTTGCCCAAATGCTACGAGTGTCAATATACAGAGAAATAAAGGAATTTATAAAGGCAGCTTGCCCATTATGTACTCAAGAGCTCCTCTTTATCAGGGAAGGGGCAAAATCTGTTTACTTTGAAGGCTTGATAGAGAAAATTAAGAGCAAATTGGGAAATTTTTGTCTCGAGCAGGGACACTAATTCTTATTAGACATGTTTTGATGTCTATGCCTATTCATATGCTATCAGCCTGTAATCCTCCATCTACAATTCTTGTCAGAGTTTCCTCTATTGTTACAAAATTCTTTTGGAATGATGGTGAAATAAAACATCATCACTGGGTTGTTTGGGATAATGTCTGCAGATCTATAAATGAAGAGGGTTTGGATATTATATTGCCTACTGACATTGCTAAAGCTTTTAAATTAAAAAGAGCCTGGAAATTCGTTAAAGGTGATGGCTTATGGGCAATGTTCTTAAGAGCCAAATATTCTAAAGATTCCGCTCTCATTGCTCCCTCTTCTTCTGCTCTATTATGGAAGAAGATTTATACTGCTCTACCTGCAATTGGGGATGCTACTAAGTGGATTATTAGGCGTCGAGATAGGGATGCTACTAAGTGGATTATTAGGCGTCGAGATAGGGATGCTACTAAGTGGATTATTAGGCGTCGAGATAAACATTCTTAAAATTTTTACTACTGTTACTATCAGTAAGTTGCCTATCAAATCACTTTTAAAGGATACTGTATGGGACTTATCTTCAGTCAAGGATATGCTACCTAAGGAGATTATTTCTGACATCTGAGAAAGCAATTACAGTACTGATGATATATCAGATAGGTCAATATGAAAACATACAAACATACATAATCTATCAGTAAGTTGTCATTTTCAAGGAGAATGAAGGTAAAGAATGTTTGAATTAATGTGGAAATTGATTAATACAACAAGAAAGAAAATCTCATAAGATTTTTATAAGATTCTCCACTCTTTTTTTTGTAAATGATAAAAACCACCCTTATTTTTTTCATGCATAGAGGATAAGTGGTGTAATTATCTATATGACATAACTAAGCTGGTTATGCCTTGAGAGTAAATTAACCTTATATATATATATATATATATATATATATATATATGGAGGTATTCTCCACTCTTTTTAGAATATTTATTTTCCATTTATTAACGGTTTATTAAGTTGAATTAATTTTAACCGTTGATTAAAAACGCAAGATCCAACGGTACCCATTCAGATTTGTGTTTTTAAAAACACAAAACCGTCCTAACGGATCTGTACTATATATATGTGTGTTCCAATAAAGATGTGAGGACAATATAACAAACCAGAAGCCTATTTAGTGTTTAGCTTCATTATGTTTTAGGAATTGGAGAAGACAGTTGCCACACAAATGAACTGAAAATGAAAAAAATAGATTAAAGTACCATTTTAAATATATATAAAGATATAGCATAGTGATAAAAACTCTCGTTGAGTATGAGTTTTATAATCCAACATATATCTCACATGAAAACTACTTGTGTGGGGGTACCCAAGAAGATCCTGCTGCGGCGAATGAAGATTTTTTGGTTGGTGTGGCCGCATGGCGTTCTGGTGGAAGCCAATTTTCAATTTTTGAATAAACCTTTGTATTATAATAATAGAGATAAAGCGTCTGTGTCAATTAAGCCTTATGTCAATTTACACGCCAATTGTTATAGCCTCAGCTTTATATATTTGACAATGCTTTTATAATTCAAACTTTTTCTAGCTTATTCGATTCTTCAAACAGGAACTGGCGAATAAAGGTGAAAGAGGAATCTTTAACTATCACCTTTGGCACATTTCCACACATTTCAGTAACTTGTAGTTCTCAATTATCATATATAATATATAACCTAACTATTTGAGTTTTAGTCCAGATTCCCTATAAGCTTTACTTCAAGTCCATACTTGCTTTCACACGCACTACAAGAAACTGGGTCCTTTTTCGACGGGAGATCTATTTCGACGCAGGACTGTCCATATTTAAAAATTTGTTGAGTTTGGTCAACATCTATTTCGACGGGAGTCTCGCGTCAAAATAGGTGTTGACCAAAGTCAATAGCCCTATCCCGACATCAGCTCCTTCCCCCAAAATTACTTCCCCGCTCTAAATTTCCCCCCAATTTCCCCTTCCCCTCTTCACCGCCTCGGAAAAAAATCCCCAATTCTCTTCCTCCGCTCTAAAAAAGTTGCTGCCCACGCCTCCTCCTCGTCAACCTCCTCGCCTCCTCGTCAGCCCCGAGCCCTTCCTTTTCACCGATCATCCCTCCTCCATCGAGCACCCCTTTCACTGAGCACCCCCTTCACAGGCCATCCTTTCTCCGATCGGATCTACATCCTAGCTTCTCTCCTTTGCGGATATCGTCCGCCGGATCTACATCCTAGCTTCTCTCCTTTGCGGATATCGTCCGCCGGATCTACTTCGACGTGAAATCGGTGACGAATATGTGAATTAATTTTATTAAATTCAATTTTCAAAGTTTTAGTTGTTATGTAATTTTAGTTAATTTCGTTATATTAGAAGATTTGTGTTGAAATATCAAGAAAAAGTAATTGGAAAATTTGTGTAGAAATCTCGATATACATCGGTATCCGTTATACCGTCTACACCCTTTAATTCTTAACTATATATTAAACCTAGATTAAGTCACCAATTAAACATTAATTAAACCGACGATATTGAAACGATAACTATCAAAACTAATTTAATTGTAAGTCGATGTCGCGCACCCCGCGGGTTCGCGGGGAGACGGAATTTAAAAAAAAAACGATTTTTCTTATTTCGCAATACCGACTAAACTCCAGGATCTTAACAGAAACCTTAACTAGCTAAATCTACTTGGAGGTTTAACTACTCGGTAAGAGTTTTATACCTCCTAGAAACTTGTCCTTCGGGTCTTCTTCTCCTCCTCTCCTTGAGCTCCTCGAAGATCCGGATGACGCTTGATCGTCGTCCTCCTCGTGTCGAAGATGATCCATCCGAGAGTCTATACCTCAAGCTCCAATCTTTAAACTGAGGTAATTAGGGTATCTAGTTCGCTAAGGTAGGTATCCTAGAAGATGTAGAGTATCTAATGGAGTATTTTATCTCATGAGACCCTAGGGTTCACAACTCAAATGAGGGTTAAGGTCTTGAGGAAGAAGGAGAGGAAAGTATGGAGAGAGAAAGAGAATGAACAAATGAGCAAAGGTTATGGCAAGTGAAGAATGGTTCACACACTTCACTCATTCAAGCATGCAATATTTTCCAATAGAAAATATCAATCATGCTTGAATAGTGAGTCCAAACCAATAAACAATTACAAAGAACCATGCTTCACCCTATGTCATGGATGTCTCCAATTTCCACATCATTAATCTATTTCTCAAAATAGATAAAAAAATAATGACGTGTCCCCGTTTAGAAGCATCTCTTGTGAAATTACAAGAATGCCCTCACCGTATATACATACCCGTATTCGTATTCCGAAAAATACGAATACAACGAGATAATAATAATCCAATAATATAATATTAGGATCCAGCTTAAACCAAAGCCCGCTAGTATTATCCGTCCGAACAACATCCGTGTAGCCAGTACACGTATGTGATCGGAACCCAGCCGTAAAACCATACGGCCTCTACATCGTTTTTCCCGAAGCAGAGAAACCCTATGTATGGGACTCTAAAGACTCGACAGTACGCTGGCAGTGGGTTTAACCACAAGTCCGTCAGCGGTACTAGCTGCACGTAACGGCTATCCAGGTATCTTTCGATAAGAAGTCCGATGAGCAAACTCGTCCAAACTCCTACCGAGCCTATCTGTGACAATCTCCATACATTCCGGTCTGTTCGTCTAAGATACTCGCATATCGGGCCTAGGGGATGGTAAACGTCAGCCCCCTAACATCGCAATAAGTCGTGCCGAAATAGAGCCCAATACACCCTGAGAAACTACTGGAGTACCAACCAGTAAATCTTGCTTGCCCTAGCCAGGGACTTTGTGTAATGGCTTTCCGAACATAGCGCGATATCAACCCCCAATACCGGGAAATACGAATCCTATATTACCACTACTGCCTCCAAGTGCTTTGGGACTGCACCCAACTACTGCATGTTTGCATGACTTCTTTGAGCCGTGGTAGGGTAGTAATCTAAGTGCAGCGAGAACACATTTGAGACGAATAGTGATATCAAGTCAACGGACTAACCTGTACTCATGCTATCCGGGAACTGCTACCTGACGATAGGATTTATACCAACCAACAGTTCCCAACAAGTCCGTCCAGCATAACTCATAACCTAATGAGCACCTGTATACTATCTCCGGTACGACGTACCAATGGCTGTGGGACATAGCATCTTTCCTGCTGGGATGAGAAGCGTATACACTAGTCTACTCTGGAGTATCGATGCCCCGTCTCAATAATCCTATGACTAGGGACCTGCATAAGGATGTGCTTATAGACTGCCTAGCCCCTACTAGTCTGACTGCCATCACAACGCTGGTAGTCAAGCAAAGATCCTAAGGGCTCTACCAATATGTATACGCGATATGCTAAAAGAAACATATGCACATATTGAGGTAGAATCGAACCAAGTAGCATACTACCATTTTGAGCAAGACTGTTATTTTAACTGTGGATATCCCAAGCTTCCAAAATATAATATACAATCCAGTATGATACAATAATGGTCTCTAGGGCATATATCACTAACAATCTCCCACTTGCACTAAGGCCATGTATTGGCATATCGCAGACCTATCATCTCGATTAGCCTCTCGAACTGTGTCTGAGGGATGGCCTTTATGGGTGGATCTGCAGTTTTGTTCTCTGTCTCTACTCTCTGCACCTCGATCTCCCAGCAATCAACGATCTCCTTGATCAGGTAGAACCTCCTCAAGATGTGTCTGGAATTCTGATGGGACCTTGGTTCCTTCGCTAAAGCTATAGCGCCGTTGTTGTCACAATACACTGGTATTGGATCAACAATGGACGGAACCATCCGAAGCTCTGTCATGAACTTCCTCATCCAGACTGCATCTTTCGCGGCGTCGCATACAGCGATATACTCCGTTCCTGCTTGGAGCTCTTCCAACAGACCGCCCCTCCATTGAGGGTAAAGTCATATCCCGACGTGGACTTGGAGTCATCCTTGTCACTCTGGAAGCTGGAGTCGGCGGAGGCCTCGATCTGGAGGTCTTCACTGCCGTACACCAAGAACATCTCCTTAGTCCTTCTCAGATACTTGAGAATGTTCTTCACTACTGTCCAGTGCTTCTCCCCAGGGTTTGACTGATACCTGCTTACAACGCTCAGTGCATAAGCTATATCTAGTCTGGTACACAATATCGCATACATTATAGAGCCTACCGCAGAAGCGTAGGGTATAATAGTCATGCAATCCCTTTCCAAATCAGTCTTGGGAGACATCTCTTTGGAGAGGGTGATTCCGTGACAAGCCTGTAGATTACCGCGCTTTGAATATTCCATACTAAATCTTTTCAGTATGGTGTTGATGTACCTGGACTGTGAAAGTCCCAACATCCTTTTAGATATATCACGATAGATCTGGATCTCCAGAATTTAGGAGGCATCACCCAGGTCCTTCATGGAGAACCTTTGTGACAAGAATCCTTTGACTGATTGTAGCATAGGAATTCTATTTCTTATCAGGAGAATGCCATCCACGTACAAGACACGGAATAACACAGTTCTCGCTACAATTTTACTATAAATACACGGTTCATCTGGATTTTGGATAAAGTCGAATTTCTTGACCGTCTCTTCAAAACAGATGTTCCAACTCCACGATACCTGCTTTAATTCATAAATGGATTTAACCAACTTGCACACTCTTTCGCTGCTCCCACTCTCTATGAAACCCTCTGGCTGATCCGTATAAATACACCCTTCCAAATTTCAATTCAGAAAAGCGGTCTTTACATCCATCCGCCAAATTTCATAATCGTGGAAGGCATCAATGGTAAGAAGGATAGCCACTTGTAACGACTCTGATTTTACTGTACGAAATTTTTTAAGTTAATGCACAAAAAGGAGTTGCTTAACCTGGGTACAAGTTATAAATTGAATTTGTTTAAGAACAACAAGAAAGCACTTGTAGCTCATTGGTAAAGCCTTGCACTGCTGTGACATAGCCTCCGTGTTTGAATCCCATCAGCCACATATTATTTTTCTGATTTTTTCTTATAAACTTTTTGAAAGCCTAAAAGTTTACACATGCACTGCACACAAAAATTGAAAAGTCAGAGAAATCTAACATATGCAAAATTATATTAACAGCAAGTAGAACACATGGCAAGCATCCGACAGCTCTCCTACATTGTTTGGTCGACGAGATGTTGTTTTGGGCCAGCGGCATCGGGCCCCCCTTAGCCAATAACACCCATGCTCTGCACACAAGACCTTTGGCCTATCCCCATTACCCCTGCACTGTTTGTTTTCTCTGCAATTTAACAGAGAATTCAATTTCCTAATTAATCCAATTTTAAATGCATTTTAATTCATTCTTTCAATTCCAAAACCCAAATTCCACACTATAAATACAACCTCATATCCTAGCCCCTCATCATTCTGAAATTCCTAACCAAAATTATCAAATTTTTCTAAGTACAAGTGGAGTAGAAGTGGAGTTAGCCCAATGTCAACTTCCGGCAAGGATCTATGCAAGTTCCGGCGACCCCACGATGTCACGAAGGCTACCACATTTTCTTCTACCTCTCCTCACTCTTCCTAGCTAGTAAGTCCTACCCCGTTCTTCGATTTCTACATAAAAAGTCTCTTTTTATAAAACATGTCGGAAGTGGAGTTAACACTGACATCCTCTTTAAAAACCTTATAAATTCCACTCTTCTTATATTCTCTTCATGTATATTCCTACACCATACTTATTAATCATGAAAACTAATAATTAAAAACAATCTTCATCTTAAAACATCATGTTATATAACTTAAACCTAGTTTTTACATGGAAATACCATGAACTTCATATATTCATCTTTTAGTTCTTTTGATAACTATTACCTCTAGAAAACTTCACGGGGTAGTGACATATCCCTCACATACACACATATTGATATAGCATGATACTCTTGAAAACCTATTTTTGTGGCGATTACAACATTTCATCAAAATACCATAAACTATAAAAACCCGGTTTTCTTTGAATTGTATTATAATTTTTTTTTGCGATTATGCTTCTAAAACCCCTTTTAGGGGACCCGCTATTGGATGGTATGGATTATCGCACATGCTTGGGCTAGTAGAGCGAGATGCAGATCTCCTCATGGAGCATTCGGTCTCGAAAGATTTTAATACGATTTTAAAGAAAAACGACATTTTCTATTTAATAATAAAATTAATTTTTTATAAATATATAAATATTATCAAACCATATATTTTAAAGATATAATAAAATTCCATGTTTTCTAAAAAGATAAAAGAATGACAAGTTTCACCAAAATACTCTCAACTTATCCAAAAGACAAGTTTTACACTTAAATACCATGAACTATTCAAACTAAGTTAATATTCACTAAAATACCTCAAATCTTAAAAATTACATCCATGAAATCCTAAATACAATAAATAAATACTCGAGGTTTATTTTGAAGTATATAAAATATTTTTCATAAAACCCCCTCGAGTTATATAAATTACATTTATGGAATTTAGTAAATATGGGTTTAAGCGGGATCAATTCTCTTGAGCCTCAGGGAGCCGGAGAAAGTGAGTGCTTGCCTATTTAATGTAGAAAAACTTAACGGTGTTATCAATGGTAATTGTCTTGGAAAAAGACACAAATCCTGCCGTCCATGTGCAGTAGTTACCGATAACTTTTAAACCTAATTCAGGATCCAAATCAGTTCTAAGTGTCTGACTCAAGTCCGAGTCTAATCCAAATCGAATCCAATTCAACATGAATTCAATATATCCAACATGAATACTTGAACCTGAATCTGAATACCAGAACAAGATCAACATGCAAACATGACTTGACTTGACCGAACCATGGCTACATCTTGACTTAGTTACATGCCAACTTGATACATCCTGAAACTGTTTACAAGAACAACTTATATCCATGGTCTCGGCAAGTCTGATAACTACAATTTATAAAATATATATTACGGGGTTTAACGGGGTAGACTGGTACGGAATGTATTAGAAGTGGAACGAGATGGTCACTAAAAGACACCTACCTGAACATCCGTGCCGTTGTCCTGTGGGTTTTGACGGTGCCTTGTACTACCGATTACCATATTCCACGGAGCAAGTTGAACTACTCTTGTTTACACTGATACATTCTGTACCAAACTACAAGCAACTACGTTAGCATAACAAACATATACTTGTACCAATTACCAGTTCTGTTCCTTTTATTTGAACTATTCTTATCTCTCTTTTGGGACTTACCGAGCGCTAGTTCGCTGATAACATTCCCGTTTCTTTATTTTTTTGGAATGTTCATCAGGAGGACCCGACTCTCAGGAGACCGAGCCCAGCCATGAGGACTTGGATCAGTTCACAGAGGAGCCAGACTTTTAGCTTTTACTTGTACTTACCTTTTCATTTGTATGCCACTGTTTAGGCATTTCATTTATCTTTGTACATTTCCTTTTCAAATCAGTTGTAATGTAAAAAAAGAATGTTAATAAAAGTTGCTGTTTAATTATTACATCTCTTATTATTCTTGTATATTCATTTATATTGCTTATTTACGCTTAACGTATTTATTTCTGAGTAAATATATTGCGGCCCGTCACGTCTACTTCTCCGTACACTGGGAAGCGGGCCGTGACAGGTTTTGTTGGTGGCCCATGCAGGCCAATTCTTAATGGAATTCTAAGAAATATATCACAAGAATTATAAGAATCAACAACTATACATTCTTTACATTTCAAATTCCTTGAATCTATCCTAACCTTTTCTTTTTCTATCAAGGTCATGGATTCTCCCAAAAACACTAGCACCAATGTGAATGGAAACACTCCACCATCTACCCTACCACCACCACCTACCGTTGCAGCTCCCATCAACAAGCAAACGGTATTGCTTGAGGCGATAAAGAGCCTCTTGGAGGGTCAGCAGCAGCAGACTGCTATACTCTTGCACCGCTCAGAGACCGAGGCACCCGTAGTCAAGCAATTCCGGGCATTGCACACTAAGCACTTTTCTGGGAAAATGAGCCCACTAGAGGCAGAGGAATGGGCTCAGTCCATTGAAGATGACTTGGCAGCAGCACAAGTGCCAGAGATTGCTTGGGTGAGAGTTGCGAAACTGCAACTCACTGATAACGCCAGAGTCTGGTGGAAGGCTGAAGAAATCCGACTCGCCCAACCGATTGAATGGAAGACATTTCGCGACATGTTTGACACGAAATATTTCCCTGAGACTGCCCGTTTTGACATGGAACAACAGTTCATCCACTTACAATAAGGCTCGATGTGGAGCAAATCCGTGGATGAATATGATGCTGAGTTTACCATGCTTAGCAGGTAAAATATGTCTCAATATTCAAATTTCTAATATCACATATTACACTTCTAACACAAGACCGTAACCGGTTCACGGCACACCTGATCCCGACTGCTGAGATCCAGGCTCAAAGATTTCAGTAAGGGTTAGACCCGGAAATCCAAGCTGCATTAGCTACAGGGGATTTCCCAACCCATGACCTTGCTCTAAAGGCTGCCCGACTCTATGAGGCAGTGGTGAAGAAGAAGGGCAGACCTCAGACTGCCAGTATGAAACGCCCTGCTACCCAGATGGCAGGAGGAGCCTCTTCCAGGCCTACTTTTGTACCCAGGAGACCAGGAGTACCATTTAACCGGCCCGCTCCAGATTTTTGCTTCTACTGCAAGAGAAATGGACACCTGGTAAAGGACTGCAGGCGTGCAAACGGCCTGTGCTTAGTTTGTGGCGCATCCACTCACAACATTGTAGCATGTCCTTATAGACTCAATCCAAATCTAGCCCCCAGACCAGCTAACACCTTTCCGCAACGGCCAGCTATTCAGGCTCCTGCACCTCGCTTAGCCCTACCCGCTCCACCTTCTCGTGGACCTCCTGCACAGCCTCCTCGCCAGTTCCATTAGGCACAGAGGAACATGCCTCAAGGACAGAGAAACGGACAGAGAAATGTGCCTCCAGCAAAGAGGAATGTACCCCGGCGTCAGGCTTTCATAATGACCGTGGAAGAAGCTGAAAGTACTGGCCAAGTCATCACTGGTAACTCCCAATTTTTTTAAACCTTTTTCAATCTTTACATATCAATATATTTTCCTATACCTAAACATATCCTACACAACTTAGGTACAATCTTAGTAGCCTCCTTACCCGCTTTAGCACTTTTCGACACTGGAGTTTCACATTGCTTTATGTCGCAACGGTTCGTCCGAACTCATGCGATTCCAGTTAAACCGATCGTATCCAGCTGGAATGTCAGTTCAGGGAATGGCGTTCTAAAGGCAACTGTAGGATGCGATCTGTGTCCAGTGGTCATCTGCAACAGAGAATTTTATGCGGACTTCAAGGTGCTGAACATACCGAACATCGACGTAGTCTTGGGAATGGACTGGCTAGGAACTTTCTTCGCTACCATCAACTATCGTCAAAGGATGGTAGTGTTTGAGATACCAGATCATCCGGTCTTTTATTTCAAGAGTAGAGACCGTACCCTGGAACCTAGCAGCTATAAGGCTAAACCAAAGAAGACAGTGATTGCAACAATACAAGCGGAAGAAGACAAGCCAGAGGTAGTTTGAGAGTTTGAGGATGTTTTCCCTGAAGAAATCTTAGGTTTGCCTCCCGATCGAGCTCTTGAATTCAACTTTGACTTAGTACCTGGTGCACAACCAGTGATCAAAACACCATATCGGTTAAGTCTGGAAGGATTGAAGGAGATCTGTACTCAGCTGGACGAACTTCTGAAGAAAGGATGGATTCGTCCCAGTATTTCAAGTTGGGGATCTCCAGTTTTGCTCACGAAGAAGAAAGAAGGTTCATACAGAATGCGTATAGATTACCGAGCTCTGAACGACGTGAAGATAAAGAAAAAGTATCCTCTACCGCGCGTCGACGATCCATTCGATCAGCTAAGTGGGTCTTGTGTTTTCTCAAAGCTAGATTTTCGTTCGGGTTATCATCAGGTGAAGGTCAAAGAGTCTGATATTCCGAAGATGGCATTCATGACTCGCTATGGTCATTATGAGTTTCTCGTGATGCCATTTGGAGTGACCAATGCACCTGCTATATTTATGAATCTGATGAACCAGGTTTTCCGAGAGTACCTAGACAGGTTTGTTGTTATTTTCATCGATGACATCCTAGTGTATTCAAAGAATCGGAAAAAACACGCTGAGCATTTGCGGATTGTCCTGGAGAAATTACGACAGCATCAACTCTATGCCAAGTACAGTAAGTGCGAATTTTGGCTAGATCAAGTCGGATTTCTCGGACACATTGTTTCGGGCGAAGGAATCTCAGTAGATCCAACTAAAGTGGCAGCTATTAGTGAATGGCCGACACCAAAGATGGTGAAGGATATTCGAAGTTTCTTGGGCTTAGCAAGATACTACCGAAAATTCATCGAAGGTTTCTCAAAGATTGCAGCACCCCTGACCAAGCTCACACGTAAATATGAAGCATTCGTGTGGTCAGAATCATGTGAACAAGCTTTTGGAGAACTCAAGTCAAGATTGACATCGGCTCCTATTCTAGTAATACCGGACCAATCTGGAGGATTTGTTGTGCATTGCGATGCGTCCGGTAAGAGATTAGGATGTGTCCTACACCAGCATGGAAAGATTGTAGCTTTTGCATCAAGATAGCTGGAGGTTCATGAGCGCAACTATCCAACACATGACTTGGAGTTGGCAGCCGTTATCTTTGCACTTAAGATTTGGCGCCATTATCTTCTGGGAGAGCGAGTGGATATATACACCGACCACAAGAGTATGAAGTATGTATTTACTCAGAAAGAATTGAATATACGGCAGAGAAGATGGCTAGAACCTATGGCGAACTTCGACATCAAGCTACAATATCATCTAGGGAAGGTGAATGTAGTTCCTGATGCACTTAGTCGCCAGCCGTTATCAATGAATCTCACCGCATAGTGGAAACTACAGCAGGAATTGCACGGGATGGATATAGAAGTAGTTATGCCAGGTAACGCTTCGTATTTGATGAACTTACAAGTTCAGTCTACTATTTTCAATCGATCAAGGAAGCTCAAGTAAGTGATGCCAAGCTGCAAAAGATCTGAGAATAAGTAGAAAGTGGACTGCGAACATACTTCATCATCCACTAAGACGGATCTTTGAGATATGGAAGCAGATTGTGTGCACCACAAGGTTCTGTTCGGGAAGAGTTGATGAAAGAAGCACACAGCTCTCCTTACTCAGTACACACTGGTGGTACAAAGGTGTACAAAGATCTACTGTAACATTACTGGTGGCATAGAATGAAGCGTGAAGTAGCCAGAAGCGTAACCAAGTGCTTGGTGTGTCAGCAAGTAAATGCTGAACATCACAGGACTGCTGGTTTACTTCAACCGTTAGCTATCCCAGAATGGAAATGTCAACACATCACCATGGACTTCGTGACTGCCCTTCTTTGCAGCACAAAGGATAACGACGCAGTATGTGTTATTTTGGATCGACTCACCAAGTTGGCTCACTTCATCCCATTTCGAGTTGGCCAATCTACCGAGACACTAGCAAAGAAGTACATGGAGGTAAGCATGAATCTAATGTAAGATTTAACCTCAAGATGTACTATTTCTGATACCCATGAACTCATGCAGGAGATCGTGAGATTACATGGAGTACCAGTTTGCATCGTCTCCGATCGTGATACCAGATTCCGATCGCAGTTTTGACAGAGTCTGCAAGCTAGCCTGGGAACGAGTCTGAACTTCAGCACAGCTTACCATCCACAAACAGATGGATAGTCTGAGCGGACAATTCAGATTATAGAAGACATGATAAGAGCTTGTATGTTAGATTTCGGAGGTTCGTGGGAAGATCACTTACACCTTGTGGAGTTTTCATACAACAACAGCTATCAGGCGAGTATTGGAATGGCACCATTTGCAGATCTTTACGGAAGGAAGTGTCGATCACCACTAATTTGGGACGACGTCGGTGATCGGGAACTCCTAGGACCATATATGATCGTGGCAACTGTGGACATAGTTCGCACAAAGAGGGAAAGAATGCGTATAGCCCAAGACAGACAGAAGCACTAGGCTGATGCAAAGCGCAGACATCTGGAGTTCCATCCTGGAGATCATGTTTTCTTAAAGATCTCTCCAAACCGTGGAGTAATCCGTTTTGGCAAGAGGGGTAAGCTGAGTCCCAGATACATAGGACCGTTCGACATACTCGAACGAGTTGGAGAAGTGGCATATCGTTTAGCACTACCATCCTCATTGGAAAGAGTGCACAACGTGTTCCACATATCCCAGTTTCGAAGATATGTGAGAGACCCCAGCCACATCCTTGATCACTCTGAGCTCATTGTACAGATAGATCTATCTTGTGAGCAACAACCCTTTGAGATTCTGGATCGAAAGGTAAAGTCACCGAGGAACAAGGAAGTAAACTTGGTCCGAGTGATGTGGAGAAAAGATTCACCATGAGAATCAACGTGGGAACGAGAAGATGGCATGCGTGCAAGATACCCTTACCTGTTTGTAAATTATTCCTTATGTAATTGTAAATTTCGAGGACGAAATTTTTATAAGGTGATTTTACTGTACGAAATTTTTAAGATAATGTATAGAAAGGAGTTCCTTAGCCTGGGTACAACTTATAAATTGAATTTGTTTAAGAACAGCAAGAAAACACTTGTAGCTCATTGGTAAAGCCTTGCACTGCTGTGATATAGCCCCTGTGTTCGAATCCCATCATCTACATTGTTCCCCTCCGAACGGCGGCCGAGACGTTAGGACGTCCGTGCCTGAGGTTCGGGGCAGATGCTATTTGGTTTTATCCGTCTATCTCTCCGAAGATGCCAAGTTGATTTATGGCACCGTGTATCGGAGGTTTAGACGGATGCGGCCGATGTAGCAGACTTCGTCAGATTCCCCCTCAGGGTGAGGGGTTTTTGATTGTGGGGACGCTCTTCCCTGCAGGCGCAAGCCCCTGCAGTTAATTACGCTACCGCATCGCGGTAACAACTTTCTCCTTCTCCAGAATTTCACTTCGTGTCGTGTGTGTTTGTTTTGTTTATGGTTGCCCGTGGATTGTATACGGAGACTGAGTGATGTCGTCACCCGTAGGACGTGGATTAGTCCAAATCCGTATTTACTTAGATTTGGGTTTGGTGTTTTTAGTTTAAGGATGTATTAGCCGCGTTGCGGCTAAGACCAACTTAAACGTTCGTCAAGGATGCGTTAGTCTTGTTTTAGACTAAGATCAACCTGACGTAGTGATTGATTTAATTATCTGGTTGTCGGGACTCGTCACCTCTCTGACATCGTTGAGGGATTACAACGACAGGCGTCAGGGGAGTTCAGAGGTGTACCCTTGAACCAAAGTTGATTTGGAGTTTTATCGTTTATTTGAATATCTAAGGACACGTTAACCGTATTTGGGGTTAAGATCAACTTAGACGGGACCGTTTAGATCCAACAAAAGAGCGTTTGGGCCCTATTGTGCCAGTTTAGGGACGTGGCGGTCCATTGCCAGTTTTAGGGACGTGGTGGTCCATTATTAGTTTAGGGACGTTTCGGTCCGTCGCCAGTTTAAGGACGTAGTGGTCCATATTCCAGTTTAGGGACGTGGTGGTCCGTCGCCAGTTTAGGGACGTGGTGGTCCATTATTAGTTTAGGGACGTTTCGGTCCGATGTTAGTTTAGGGACGTTTCGGTCCGATATTAGTTTAGGGACGTTTCGGTCCGATATTAATGTATGGTCGTTGGGACCCGTCATCTCTTTGACGTCGTTGAGGAATTACAACGACAGATGTCAAAGGAGTTCGGAGATGTACCCTCGAACCGGTCGTGAATTGGTTTATGAGAGCCATTTAATTTAAGGACTTACAGCCGAGATTGGGTTAAGTCCAATTTTTTTTATTTATGTTAGGCTCTGACTGACTAAAAGAATCAGTCCAAACAGGGCTCTGCCCCTTTTTTTTTTATTTTGCAATCAGATTTGGGCCAGCCCCTTTTAAATAATGAGTTACAGAAACTCAAGAGTTTTCCAAACAGGGCTTTGCCCTTTTATTATTCTGCAATTGGGCTAGGCCCTTTTAAATAATGAGTTGCAGAAACTCAATAATTTTCTTGAGTTGGGCCAGGCCCTTTTAAATGATGAGTTGCATTTGTGCAGAAATTCAAGAATTTTCTTGATTTGAGAACAAAAGTGCATAGCACTTTTGATCTAAATTTAGATCAAAGGAAAACAAGTTCTTCTTGTTTTCCCTGATTTTACAGAACCAAGGGTTCATATCAAGTGCAAGGCACTTTTTATTATTCTCTGATTTTACAGAACCAAGGGTTCATATCAAGTGCAAGGCACTATTTATTATTCATTTTTTTTATCTTCTGTTCTTCAGAGATTTTTCTCTTTCTATTCTTCAAAAAGAAGATTTTACCTCTTTTTTTTTGTTCTTGAATAATATTCAAGAGTTCTTTCTCTTCTCCTTTTTTTTTTCTCAGAAGTTAATTCTTCTCTTGATGAGGATTTGAATGAGGCCTGAGGTCTTATTTATAGTGCTCACAAATTTGTTGGATTTGTTAACAAAATCTTTCCTGAATAATTTTGGGAATTTTCCCACCATTGGATCTCTGATCCAAGGGTCCCTGTTCTACAGAAGAACAGAAAAGATTTACTTAAATTTTCATTCTGTTGCTGCGCAACTCACCAGCGCGTGACACGTGTCGCGCATCCGTGCGCTTGCGCAGTTGCGATTGCGCAACTGCGCAGACACGTGTCGCGCATCCGTGCGCTTGCGCAGTTCAAGTCTTAATTATGTTTTCTGAAGAGCCTTGCTCTGATTGGACGCATCAACTTCCGCCAAGTGGCAAATTGCGCGCTGCGCACGGGAACCGAAGCGTTGCTTCGAATTTTGAATTTTCAAAATTTAAGTAGAGCCTTGCTCTGATTGGGGGAAGATGAAGCGTTGCTTCTTCTCCCGTCTTGGAACTCGAACAGAGCTTTGCTCTGATTGGGGTAAACAAATGCCCCCCCACCGCTGCGCTTACGTGGCCTTCAAACGCAAGCGCAACGGTGGCAGAATCCGATTCGTCGCGGCACCTTTTGGCAGCTGAAGAGGCGATTGATGCCTATAAATAGGACCTTTGGCCCTCAAAAATTCTTTACCACTTCAAGAATTTGAATTTTGGAGCCTTGCTCTTGCTTAAGAACTTCCAGAGCCTTGCTCTTGTGATTTCTCCAAGAACTTCCCAGTTCTAGTCTTAGGATCACTTTAGGCAAGATTAATTAAATTAAATTAATTTAAATTAAATTTAATTAACAGAGCCTTGCTCTTATAGATCTTTGATCTAAAGGAAAATCCTTTTGAGGTTCCACCAAATAGAGCTTTGCTCTCAGGAATTTGTTTCAGGGTTTCTCAACCCATGAACAGAAACCTGTATCTTCGGCAAAACATAGATCCCTTTGATCTAAAAGAACTTTCTTAAGAGTGTTTCATTGATCTTAGAGTTTGAAGATAACTTTTTATTCCTCAGCGTGTTATATTGTTTTACTTGATCGGTCTTCCTGATAATTCTGCTGATTCTCTTTCACAGGAACAATGAATGCCCGCATGTATGCTCTCAACGAGATCATCTCCTATGGAGACATCCGTCGACTTGGCCGCACTCAAAATCGGGAGTTCACAAACGAGGAGTGCGCCGAAATAATGAGTCGCTTTGACGCGTATAATGGCCCACTGCTTCCCCGGCGTTCCTCTCTCCTCAAGCTTATAGTGGGAGCCATCTGGGAGGCGCTTCCCCTCTTCTGTTCCGGCGTACCGCTTAGGGCTTTGGATGCTGCCGAGGACAAGGTGCACTCGGTGTACCTGTTGAATTTTATCTCAAAGAGACGACGAGACAGCCTTATCAATCTCCTGCATGAGGTCTTTCAACAGTCCGCCACACTCGCCGCTTATCGAAGGGTGGAAGACATCAGGGGGGACCCTGACGCTTGTGCTCGTGAAAGGAAGCATACCAGGATGGTCCGCGAGGCCTGGAAAGTCATAGATAGGGTAGCTTTCGAGTTCCTCAATCCATGCCCTGGGTTCGAGGTTATTCCGTTGTAACAAGATTTTTAATTTATCGCTTTTATGATTGTAAGAACTTTTGGGCGATATTAATGAATTTTTTTTTTGTCTTTCTTATCCTGCCTTATCTTTTGCTCTGAATCTTTCACATGACTGAACGTGTCTCATATGCTCGATCAAGTGTAAATCATATGCTTTTTTTTGTTGCTTTTCCTCTGTTGCAGCATGTCGTCACAATTAGCAGGTAGTGTAGTAAGCTTCTTGATTTCTTCGAGATATAGCGATGGCTTAGGCCGCAGGTTCAGATCTGCTGCCCGAGACTTTTCAACTCTATGAGCCGTGAGGATCTCATAGAGACTTTTCTCCCTACGGATCGAGAGGGTCTCGTAGGTGGATTTTCTCCTTAGGAATCGTGAGGATTCCCAAGTGTGGTTTTCTTCCATAAGTCGAAAGGATCCTATGAGAGAATTTCTCCCTCCTACGAGTCGAGAGGGCTCGTAAGCGGTTGTTTCCCTCTTTGTCGAGAAACGACTTCAGAGAGTGAGACCCGTGAATAGTATGCAAGAGACCATTTAGGATTGACTTGCAGGGTCCCAGTGCTTAGGAGACAGACTTCTTTTATGCCTACTGCCTAAGGCTTTATCTCACGAGCCGAGCCGCCTCGACAATTTTTCACAAGTCGAAACGAATCGAACGTTTCTCGCAAGAACATCTTAACGTCGCATTTAACCTCTGCTCTTTACGACAGAAGCCCGTTAAGGTCGGTGGTACTTAGGGTTTTGGCCATCGTACCGTCGCATAAGCTGATATAGTCCTCGATAGGCAATCGTGCTGTTCGAGTAGCCCCGCGACTGCCGTGTCTCTGATCCCTTCGGGGGCTGGACAAGACGTCTTCAAGCAATCCTCCTTGGCAGTTTGACCGTCGGAGGAGCAAGCGCTAGGAATTTGCCATGCCGCTTTTTACTTGAGGTTAGGCTCATTTTGGAGAGCCCCGATGAGTCATAACCACTCCGCGCTGGTGTGGGATGATCTCCGATAGTCTTTCAGGCTTTATATGACTTGCCGTTAAGACCCTGAAGCTAGGAATTTGGCCTTTGCTTCGTTTGCTGGCATTGCGTCCTCTGTATCGAGACGAATGTCATGGTGGGAACTAGGGATTTTGCCGTGGCTCCATTTGTTTGATGACGTTGCGTCTGCTGTGTCGAGACGAACGTTGGGGTGACATCTCGTCTGCTGTATCGAGACGGGCGTCGAGGTTGTCTTTAGGTTGCTGGTGAACCGTCGAGGTTTGGAACTAGGGATTTTGCCGTGGCTCCATTTGTTTAATGACGTTGCGTCTGCTGTGTCGAGACGAACGTTGGGGTGACATCTCGTCTGCTGTATCGAGACGGGCGTCGAGGTTGTCTTTAGGTTGCTGATGAACCGTTGAGGTTTGGAACTAGGGATTTTGCCGTGGCTCCATTTGTTTAATGACGTTGCGTCTGCTGTGTCGAGACGAACGTTGGGGTGACATCTCGTCTGCTGTATCGAGACGGACGTCGAAGTAGTGACCACTCTGTGCTGGTGCAAGATGATCTCCGGTTGTCTTTCCGGTTTTATATGAGTTACCGTCAAGACGTCGAAGCTAGGAATGTGGCCTTCGCTTCGTTTGCTTTGGTGTGTCCAAATCCTGCTGGAGGATGAACGCTGGGGTTAACATTTCGTCTACTGTATCGAGACGAACGTCAAGGAGGTGACCACTTCATGTGAGATGGTCTCCGGTTGTCTTTCCGGTTTTATGTGAGTTACCGTAAAGACGTTGAAGCTAGGAATGTGGCCTTCGCTTCATTTGCTTACACTGCGCCTGGTGTATTGAGACGAATGCTGGGGTGGAGCTGGGATTTTGCCATCACTCCACTTTGTTTCGACCATGGGGTCTTTTGTTAACTTTGCATGTACACCCCGCTGGGCTGTGAAGGAACGCCGTTGTTGACATTGCGTCTTTTGTAACGAGACGAATGCTAAGGTGGAGTTGGGATTTTGCCGTTACTCCGCTTTGTTTCGACCGTGAGGTCTTTTGTTGACGTTGCATCTGCCTCCAGCTGGACTGCGGAGGAACGCTGTTGTTGACATTGCGTCTACTGTATCGAGACGAATGCTGAGGTGAAGCTAGGATTTTTGCCATCGCTCCGCTTGATGGTGTAACATCTGTGTCCTGTTGGAATGAGGAGGCACACCGTTGTTGGTCTCCAGGCTGTAGACGTGGCCATTGAGATTTGGAACTAGGGACTTTGTCATGGTTCCGTTTCGTTGCGATTCTGAGGTCAGTTGTTGACGTCATGTCTGCATCTGGTTGGAGTAAGGAGAAACGCCGTTGGTGGTCTCTAAGTTGTCGATATTGACGTCGAGACCCTGAAGTTAGGGACCTTCCTTTGCTTCATTTGTTGACATCGTGTCTGTAATATTGCGATAAATGTCGAGATGGTCTCTAGGTTGTCTATGAACCGTCGAGATTTGGCTTCGCTTTCTGATGGAGCCTGTTGGGAAGGTATTGTTCCCTTTTTATCTGTGCCCCTGGATTGTATACAGGGATCGATGTGATTTCACCTGTAGGGCAAAAGTTTCATTCTTTCATTTTTTTTTATTCTTTCCGCGATGCTCTATCATTTCAGCTTTTATATCGCGAAGGTCGCGATTGCCCAATCATTTCGGCTATTTCTCGCGGTGCCCAATCATTTCGGCTATTTTCTTTATTTTTACTCGCTGCTTTTTATTGCGAGTTGCCCAATCGTTTTGGCTGTTTTGTATACATACATTTTTACTTGCTGATTCTGTTTGCAAGTTGCCCCATCATTTCGGCTATTTCGTATGCATTTTTTTTTTTTTTGCGAGTAGGGAATTTGGGGTCTGATACCAATCTTGGCATCAGTATCGCTGCGACTGGAATATTACCAGGAGTGAATCATCATTTGCCTTGAAAGGACTTGGAATTTGATACCGGTTTAGGCATCAGTATCGCTGCAACTGGGATATTGCCAGGAGCGAATCATCATCTGCCATGAAAGGACTTGGAATTTGATACCGATTTAGGCATCAGCATCGCTACAACTGGAATATTGCCAGGAGCGAATCATCATTTGCCTCCGTCGATGTCGAACAAAGGTGGCTTAGTAAACAGGGTTAGGGGTCCTGTCGGCTAAGGCTTTTGACTTCATGGGCCGTAAGGGTCTCACAAAGGTATTTCTCCCTACAAGTCGTGAGGATCTTGTAGGTGTGTTTTCTCCTTGGGAATCGTGAGGATTCCTAAGTGTATGTTCTCTTATAAGTCGTAAGGATCTTACAAGAGTGTTATCTCCTTATGAGTCGAGAGGACTCACAAGGGTTGTTCACCGTGTGGACATATCTCTAGTCACGGATGGGACTTGGTTAGGGAAATGTTTATTCGCGCCCGTGGATTGTATACAAGGGCCAATATCGGACCACTTGTAGGGCAATGTCGAAAGTTGTGGGGGTTGCTTAAGCACAGATTTAGGCCTCTGTAACTTAAGACTTTCAAATCTTATGAGCCGTAAGGGTCCCACAAGAGAGTTCTCCTTACGAGTCGTGAGGATCTCGCAAGTGTATTTTCTCTTTAGGAATCGTGGGGATCCCTAAGTGTGTTGTTCCTTTGTGAGTCGTAAGGATCTCACGCAGGTGGTTTCTCCTTACAGGGTCGAGAGGACCCTATAAGTGTTTCTCAACGAGGTTGCGCCCTTTCGGGTTTTCACAAACACTCGCCGGTAGTCCTGCTGTTTTTACTCACGGAGCCCTTTTGGGTTTTCATCCGTACCCATTTTGCTTGTGGACATACCGTTTTTTTTATTCTCTTTTTTATTCTCTTTTTTATTCTTTTTTATTCTTTTTTTTTCTTTTTCTTTTCTTCTTCTTTTTTTTTTTTCAAACGAGGTCGCGCCCTTTCGGGTTTTCACGAACACTCGCCGGTAGCCCTGCTGTTTTTACTCACGGAGCCCCTTCGGGTTTTCATCCGTGCCCATTTTGCTTGTGGACATACCGTTATTATTATTTTTTATTTTTATTTTATTTTTTTTTTTAACGTCAGCCCGAAGATGCTGCGGGTTGGGAGTAGTTTAACGACGTTTCGGTCATTTGCAAGTTTTAGGACATTGCGGTCCGTCATTAGTTTAAGGACATCTCGGTCCGTTGTTAGTTTAAGGACGTTTCGGTCCGTTATCCAGTTTTAGGACGTAGTGGTCCGTTAGGCTTTCTCTATGAATGAGCATGATGCCCCCGGCGTGTCCATATTTTTCGGAGCATACGGTTGTGGCGGGTTCACCTTCCAATTTCGGACAACGCGAACTTGCCCTGTTGGTATTGGTCTTCAACCCAGTTTTTGAAGACGTAGCAATCCTCGATCAGGTGACCTACTTATTGGTGGTAAGGGCAATAATTAGGATTATTAATATCGCCTGGCCACAACGGACGTTTTGGACTCGGCAGATTGATAAGTCTGTTTCGCACTGCCAGCTCGAACAGTCCCCTTGTTTTATCTTGCGGAAACGAGTAAGGACGTTTCAACTTTTCCTGGAGGGATTGCCGCTTGTTGCTTTGGCAAGCAACCGGTCTAGGGTCACCTGATTGTTGGTGAGTGCTGGCGACAAGGGCCTTTTTTCCTTTTCTTTTATCCTTTTTGTTCGATCCTTTGTTTACGGGGCCGAGATTTTTTCCGAGTAGCATGCGATTGCACGGTTGAACGTTCTCGCAGCTTCTCAATTCCTTTATTTTTGAAATAGATTCCCCGATGGAAGAGTTGGGGGTAGCTTCTTCGTCAGAGTCGCTTCCAAAGGTGATAATTTGTGATCCCTTGAAGTCGGCTATATGACAGTCGGCGGCGACTCTTTTGCGCTCATCTATCGCATTTTTCCGATGTCCACAAGCTTCACACTTTGTCCTGTCGAAGTGTCGCTTTTGAGCGACATACCCTTGCCACCAACAGTTAAAGGATTCGCAGTCTTCGGTAGGATGTATGATCTTCTGATGATATAAACAGAAGTTAGGGTGCATCTCTACCTCAGAGAAAGGATTTTCTTCAGAGGGCGGTAGCTTCATTCCTACTGATAGAGCTTTGGCGAACCGTTTCCTCGTCTTGAATTTGTTTTTACCCGCAGTGTATGGCTTTTGATTTGACGGGAATACCTTGGTTATTTCCAGTATGGCCATTTCATGCTCTTGATTGGCTTTTGCTTTCAGACGAATTTCATTTAGGAAGGCATCGATCAACTTGTCTGACGGCCGCGGAATTTCTGTTTCAGGGTCCGCCGTTGATTTCTCAGCGCAAGGATCCTCCTCATCATCCATCAGTGAATGAGAAATCACATGACAAGTCGCTACGTAGTCTTCGGATTCATCCGATAAGTTTTCTCCATCGTTTTCATCCTCGACGAAAGAACATGTTGCCCCCGGCGTGTCCGTCTTCTTTGGAGAGTGCGGCTGTGGGGGGTTTACCTTCCAGCTTTCAGACAGCGTGAATTTGCCTTGCAGGTATTGATCCTCAATCCATCCCTTAAAGACGAAACAATCCTCAATCGGGTGACTTACCGTTTGGTGGTAAGGGAAATAATTGGGATTATTAAGATCGCCTGGCTGCGACAGACGCTTCGGACTCGGTAGATTGATGAGTCTGTTACGCACTGCCAGCTCAAACAGTCTTCTCGTTTTATTCTGAGGAAACGAGTAAGGACGTCCTAGCCTCTCTTCGAGGGATGGGCGTGGACGCACGTTGTTTTGGCGAGCGACCGGCTTTGAGTTGCTCGACTGTTGCTGAGCGTTGGCGACGATGATCGCTTTTCCTTTCTCATTTCGGGGATCGGGTCTTGGAGGAGACGGTCTATGGCCCATCTGGTCCATTTGGGCTAATTTGTCGATCAAGGCCTGGAAGGTGGTCGGCCTGAAGAACATCATGAATTGTGAGATGGTCGCCTGCGGATCGAGAGTGCCCACAAACATGCCTACCGCAGGTGCCTCTTCTATGCGTTGTTCGCATTTCGACCATAGGTTTCGCCATCGTGTTGCGTATTGGACCCATGTTTCGCTTGGCCTTATCCTGGCATTTATCAGTGCTGTTATCGGAGTGCGTTCACTAGCACTCGCGAATCTTTGTGTAAACAGCAGCTCCATCTCTGCAAATGTTTTGATAGAGTCGTTAGGCAGCTCCGAATACCATTCAAAGGCTGTTTCTGCTAAGCTGCCGACGAATTGACGTAGCAACAATTTGTCATCGCCTCCAGTATTGCCGCATAAGGCCCTGAATTGAGCGACATGCTAATGCGGATTCCCTGTCCCTTTATATACATGGAATTTAGGGATCGTATATCCTGGCGGGTAATTGATTTGGTCATACCAGCTCGGATACGGTCGTCCGGTTCTAACAATTTGCCCAGCCGCTTCATTCGCCTGATGAATCCGGATCTGCTGAGCTATATATTCGTCTAGGTCAACTTTAGAGATTGCCTCCTCCTTGGCTGTTGATAGAGCCGGCGGAGGATTTGACGTTTCTCCCCTGTCGTCTTTAAGGACGATCGGAGGATCTTCAGCAGGAGGGTCCGGCTGTAACATCATCCCTACCATATCTTGGAAGAGGAGCGCCATCTGTTTTATGTTAGCCGCTTGCTCTGCAGCTTCTTTTTCCCTCTTTTCGAGGACTCGGCGTAAAAAGTTAGCGTCGGTTTCTTGTTCTTGACGCTCATCCGAAGACGTTTCAGAGCTTTCTTTTGGCTCAGTGAGTGCAGCCATTGTAGTCATCATTTCCTGAAGCCTTTGCTGTTGCTCCTGGGCTTTCGTCACGGATCGGGTGAGCGGTCGGTGGCCCATAGAAGTGCGGCTTTCCTCCTTTCCAGAAGCCATATAAACAGTGTGCACCACCATGCCCCCAGACTTAGGGCGTTTGTGTTCGGTGTCTTTGCGATTTGCCGAAGACACGGGGGCTTTTTGCGGCCTCCTTTTTTGAGTGATTGGAGTTAAGGGAGCCGTTGTAGTGGGCACCCAAGTAGCTTTTGCTTTTTGTGGTTTGACAGAGTAATCCTTCCCCTGCCGAACCTTCATCTTTTTCTGTCGTCGGAGGCAGTCTTGATCGATCACCGACTCTTGGACCTGTCGCCAAACTTTGTAAATTTTAGAGGACAGCCGTTGAGGGGGCTGCTCTAACTTCTTCTCTGGAGTATTCTCTACAAGTGAAGGAGTTCGTTTCAACATCGCAGTAGGAGAGTTTCTGCGCACCTTGTTGAGCAGTTCAAAGCTGTTCTTGGTTGGAACAACAGCATCAATCCTCACCATCGGAGTTGGAGGAGTAAGTCCAGAGGGGGAGTTACCCCCAGCCTTCCTCACTCGGCGCCAGTAGCGACGTCGGGCATGTCGTGCTGATGGAGTTGTTTCAGCTATAGGGGTGACCTCCTCATGCCCTCTGTGTTGGTCAGAATATACTGGTACCAGCTTTTTAAAGATCGACGTCCGTTGAACGGGGACGGCCAACTTGTCGGAAGCGGACTTCTGAACATGGGAAGCAACCTTGGTGATTTTTCCAGGAACGTGAGTTGGAATGGCTATCCGCTTCGGGATAACGCCTTCTGGTATGGCAGGCTTCTTCATGAGCCTGTTAGAGCTCTGGCCTAATCCATTAAAACCTGAAGCAGTGGAGTTGGGCGACCTGTTGAGAGGGGTCGCGGCAGTGGTGAGTCGATCGAAGACCGACTTCTTTTGAGCTTTTTGCAATGTCATTGGGGCGTTGAAACTCATTGATGGGAGCATGGTCCCAAAAAATAGTCCAGTGGTGGCTTGAGTCACCTGCTCCACCGGCATTTTGAAAAGGGAGGCCGCTTGGGGCCCATAAGTCACTCCTCCAGCAAGGACCGAGCGAGAATTGCAGTTGTAGGCAGTGCAGTTTGAAGCCATTGATCTTCTGTTTTCTGCACGGAGCAAGACACCAAATCTTAGTACCTCGAATCCACAGGCAACCACAGTAAACCGCGATTTGTTCGCGAACAAGACACACGAAGCGTGGAGTGGAAAGAGGAAGAGGTCCCACCGGGCGTGCCAGAATCTGTTCCCCTCCGAACGGCGGCCGAGACGTTAGGACGTCCGTGCCTGAGGTTCGGGGCAGATGCTATTTGGTTTTATCCGTCTATCTCTCCGAAGATGCCAAGTTGATTTATGGCACCGTGTATCGGAGGTTTAGACGGATGCGGCCGATGTAGCAGACTTCGTCAGATTCCCCCTCAGGGTGAGGGGTTTTTGATTGTGGGGACGCTCTTCCCTGCAGGCGCAAGCCCCTGCAGTTAATTACGCTACCGCATCGCGGTAACAACTTTCTCCTTCTCCAGAATTTCACTTCGTGTCGTGTGTGTTTGTTTTGTTTATGGTTGCCCGTGGATTGTATACGGAGACTGAGTGATGTCGTCACCCGTAGGACGTGGATTAGTCCAAATCCGTATTTACTTAGATTTGGGTTTGGTGTTTTTAGTTTAAGGATGCATTAGCCGCGTTGCTGCTAAGACCAACTTAAACGTTCGTCAAGGATGCGTTAGTCTTGTTTTAGACTAAGATCAACCTGACGTAGTGATTGATTTAATTATCTGGTTGTCGGGACTCGTCACCTCTCTGACATCGTTGAGGGATTACAACGACAGGCGTCAGGGGAGTTCAGAGGTGTACCCTTGAACCAAAGTTGATTTGGAGTTTTATCGTTTATTTGAATATCTAAGGACACGTTAACCGTATTTGGGGTTAAGATCAACTTAGACGGGACCGTTTAGATCCAACAAAAGAGCGTTTGGGCCCTATTGTGCCAGTTTAGGGACGTGGCGGTCCATTGCCAGTTTTAGGGACGTGGTGGTCCATTATTAGTTTAGGGACGTTTCGGTCCGTCGCCAGTTTAAGGACGTAGTGGTCCATATTCCAGTTTAGGGACGTGGTGGTCCGTCGCCAGTTTAGGGACGTGGTGGTCCATTATTAGTTTAGGGACGTTTCGGTCCGATGTTAGTTTAGGGACGTTTCGGTCCGATATTAGTTTAGGGACGTTTCGGTCCGATATTAATGTATGGTCGTTGGGACCCGTCACCTCTTTGACGTCGTTGAGGAATTACAACGACAGATGTCAAAGGAGTTCGGAGATGTACCCTCGAACCGGTCGTGAATTGGTTTATGAGAGCCATTTAATTTAAGGACTTACAGCCGAGATTGGGTTAAGTCCAATTTTTTTTATTTATGTTAGGCTCTGACTGACTAAAAGAATCAGTCCAAACAGGGCTCTGCCCCTTTTTTTTTTATTTTGCAATCAGATTTGGGCCAGCCCCTTTTAAATAATGAGTTACAGAAACTCAAGAGTTTTCCAAACAGGGCTTTGCCCTTTTATTATTCTGCAATTGGGCTAGGCCCTTTTAAATAATGAGTTGCAGAAACTCAATAATTTTCTTGAGTTGGGCCAGGCCCTTTTAAATGATGAGTTGCATTTGTGCAGAAATTCAAGAATTTTCTTGATTTGAGAACAAAAGTGCATAGCACTTTTGATCTAAATTTAGATCAAAGGAAAACAAGTTCTTCTTGTTTTCCCTGATTTTACAGAACCAAGGGTTCATATCAAGTGCAAGGCACTTTTTATTATTCTCTGATTTTACAGAACCAAGGGTTCATATCAAGTGCAAGGCACTATTTATTATTCATTTTTTTTATCTTCTGTTCTTCAGAGATTTTTCTCTTTCTATTCTTCAAAAAGAAGATTTTACCTCTTTTTTTTTGTTCTTGAATAATATTCAAGAGTTCTTTCTCTTCTCCTTTTTTTTTTCTCAGAAGTTAATTCTTCTCTTGATGATGATTTGAATGAGGCCTGAGGTCTTATTTATAGTGCTCACAAATTTGTTGGATTTGTTAACAAAATCTTTCCTGAATAATTTTGGGAATTTTCCCACCATTGGATCTCTGATCCAAGGGTCCCTGTTCTACAGAAGAACAGAAAAGATTTACTTAAATTTTCATTCTGTTGCTGCGCAACTCACCAGCGCGTGACACGTGTCGCGCATCCGTGCGCTTGCGCAGTTGCGATTGCGCAACTGCGCGCAGACACGTGTCGCGCATCCGTGCGCTTGCGCAGTTCAAGTCTTAATTATGTTTTCTGAAGAGCCTTGCTCTGATTGGACGCATCAACTTCCGCCAAGTGGCAAATTGCGCGCTGTGCACGGGAACCGAAGCGTTGCTTCGAATTTTGAATTTTCAAAATTTAAGTAGAGCCTTGCTCTGATTGGGGGAAGATGAAGCGTTGCTTCTTCTCCCGCCTTGGAACTCGAACAGAGCTTTGCTCTGATTGGGGTAAACATACATATTATTTTTCTGATTTTTTCTTTTAAAATTTTTGGAAGCCTAAAAGTTTACACGTGCACTGCACACAAAAAATGAAAAGTCAGAGAAATCTATCATGTGCAAAATTATATTAAAAGCGAGCAGAACACGTGGCAAGCATCCAACGGCTCTCCTGCATTGTTTGGCCGGCGAAATGTTGTTTTGGGCCGGCGGCATCGGGCCCCCCGTAGCCAATAACCCCTGTGCTCTGGACACAAGACCCTTGGCCTACCCCCATACCCCTGCACCATTTGTTTTCTCTGCAATTTAACAGAGAATTCAATTTCCTAATTAATCCAATTTTAAATGCATTTTAATTCATTCTTTCAATTCTAAAACCCTAATTCCACACTATAAATACAACCCCATACCCTAGCCCCTCCTCATTCTGAAATTCCTAGCCAAAATTATCAAATTTTTCTAAGTACAAGTGGAGTAGAAGTGGAGTTAGCCCAATGTCAACTTCCGGCGAGGATCTATGCAAGTTCCGGCGATCCCACGACGCCACGAAGGCTACCACCTTTTTATCTACATCTCCTCACTCTTTCTAGCTAGTAAGTCCCACCCCTTTTTCTCTTTCTATATAAAAAGTCTCTTTTTATAAAACATGTCGGAAGTGGAGTTAACACCGACATCTTCTTTAAAAACCTTATAAATTCCACTCTTCTTACATTCTCTTCATGTATATTCCTACACCATACTTATTAATCATGAAAACTAATAATTAAAAACAATCTTCACCTTAAAACATCATGTTATATAACTTAAACTTAGTTTTTACAAGGAAATACCATGAACTTCATATATTCATCTTTTAGTTCTTTTGATAACTATTACCTCTAGAAAACTTCACGGGGTAATAACCTACCCTTCACATACACACATATTGATATAGCACGATACTCTTGGAAACCTATTTTTGTTGTGATTACAACATTTCATCAAAATACCATAAACTATAAAAACCCAGTTTTCTTTGAATTGTATTATCAAAATTCTTTGTGATTATGCCTCTACAACCCTTTTTAGGGGCCCCGCTATTGGATGGTGCGGATTATCGTACATCCTTGGACTAGTAGAGCGAGATGCAGACCTCCTCATGGAGCATTCGGTCTCGAAAGATTTTAATACGATTTTTAAGAAAAACGACATTTTCTATTTAATAATAAAATTAATTTTTTATAAATATATAAATATTATCAAACCACATATTTTCAAGATATAATAAAATTCCATGTTTTCTAAAAAGATAAAAGAATGACAAGTTTCACCAAAATACCCTCAAGTTATTCAAAAGACAAGTTTTACACTTAAATACCATGAACTATTCAAGCTAAGTTAATATTCACTAAAATACCTCAAATCTTAAAAGTTACATTCATGAAACCCTAAATACGATAAATAAATACTCGAGGTTTATTTTGAAAATTTATAAAATATTTTTCATAAAACCCCGTCGAGTTATATAAGTTACATTTAAGGAATTTAGTAAATATGGGTTTAAGCGGGATCAATTCTCTTGAGCCCTAGGGAGACGGAGAAAGTGAGTGCTTGCCCATTTAAGGTAGAAAAACTTAACGGTGTTATTAATGGGAATTGTCTTGGAAAAAGACACAAATCCTGCCGTCCATGTGAGCAGCTACCGATAACTCCTAAACCTAATTCAGGATCCAAATCAATTCTAAGTGTCTGACTCAAGTCCGAGTCTAATCCAAATCAGAATCCAATTCAACATGAATTCAATATATCCAACATGAATACTTGAACCTGAATCTGAATACCAGAATAAGATCAACACACAAACATGACTTGACTTGACCGAACCATGGCTACATCTTGACTTGGTTACATGACTACTTGATACATCTTGAAACTGTTTACATGAACAATTTATATCCATAGTCTCGGCAAGTCTGATAACTACAATTTATATAATATACATTACGGGGTTTAACGGGGTAGACTGGTACAGAATGCATTAGAAGTGGAACAAGATGGTTACTAAAATACACCTACTGAACATCCGTGCCGTTGTCCCGTGGGTTTTGATGGGGCCTTGTACTACCGATTACCATAGTACACGGAGCAAGTTTGACTCTTCTCGTATATACTGATACATTCTGTATCAAGCTACAAACAACTACGTTAGCATAACAAACATATACTTGTACCAATTATCAGTTCTGTTCCCTTTATTTGAACTATTCCTATATCTCTTTTGGGACTTACCGAGCGCTAGTTCGCTGACGAAATTCCTGTTTCTTTCTTACTTTGGAATGTTCGTCAGGAGGACCCGACTCTCAGGAGACCGAGCCCAGTCAGGAGGACTTGGATCAGTTCACAGAGGAGCCAGATTTTTATCTTTTACTTATACTTACCTTTTCATTTGTATGCCACTGTTTATGCATTTCTTTATCTTTGTTCATTCCCTTTTCAAATAAGTTGTAATGTAAAGAAAGAATGTTAATAAAAGTTGTTGTTTAATTATTACATCTTTTGTTATTCTTGTGTATTCATTTATATTGCTTATTTACGCTTAACGTATTTATTTCTGAGTAACTACGTTGCGGCCCGTCACGTCTATTTCCCCGTACACTGGGAAGCGGGGCGTGACACCACTGGAGAAAATGTTTCATCATAGTCCAAACCAGGTCTTTGACAGAAACCTTTTGCAACAAGTCTAGCCTTTTAGGTTTCAACCTGTCCATCTACACCAATCTTCTTTCTGAAGATCCATTTGCAGCCTACGGGTTTTATCCCTTCTGGAGCAATGTCCAAAGTCCATACTTTATTGGTGTACATGGACTCCATTTCGGTCCGCATTGCATCCATCCATTTTACCGAGTCTCTGCTTTGAATGGCTTGCTGGAAGCTAGTTGGCTCATCATCGTCGATGATGCAATCCTCTCTATCCCCATCTATGAAAAAACCGTAGTATTTCTTAGGAGGATGGGACTGTCTACTAGTCCTGCGGAGTGGCGCGGGAATGTCCGGTTCTTTCAAAACTTCTGGTTTCATCATGATTTCAGTAATAGCTTGTGGTTCTGAAATTTCTTTCAGTTCTATTGCGCTCTTATTTCTTTTTCAAGAAATCGAGTCTCCAAAAAGTGGGCATGCCGAGAAACAAAGACCTTTTGTTCCTCCACGTAATAGAAAAGATACCCCCTAGAGTTCTTTAGGTATCGCACAAACTTACACAGTACCGAGCGTGCTTCAAGTTTGTCCTCATGCTGCTTTTTTACAAAAGCTGGACATCTCCATATCTTCATATACTTAAGATAGGGTTTCTTCCCACTCCACATCTGATATGGTGTGGTGGGCACTGACTTAGTAGGAACCTTGTTCAAAAGATATGCAGCTGATTTTAGTGCATAACCCCAGAAGGATCGCGGTAACTCAACGTTACTCATCATGGAACGTACTATATCTAATAAGATTCGGTTCTGCCTTTCCGATACACCATTGTGTTGAGGTGTGTATGGAGGAGTAAGCTGAGAGAGAATTCCATTCTCTTTTAAGTAATCCAAGAACTCGGCACTTAAGTATTCACCATTTCGATCAGATCTAAGTGTCTTGATACTTTTGCCGGTTTGTTTTTTCACTTTATTCTTGTATTCTCGGAATTTCTCAAAGGTCTCGGATTTATGTTTCATCAAGAATACATGTCCATACATTGAGAAATCATCCGTAAAAATAATGAAGTAGGAATAACCACTTCTTGCATGTGTAGATATTGGACCACACACGTCACTGTGTATGAGTCCCAAGAGCTCGCTGACTCTTACTCCGTGTCCAGTGAACGGAGTCTTTTTCATTTTTCCTATGAGACATGATTGACAAGTTGCATAATACTGATATTCAAACGGATCCAAATATCCCTCTTTATGTAACTTCTTCAACCATGTTTCATTGATGTGACCCAGTCTACAATGCCATAAGAAAGCCTTATTTAATTTTGGAGACTTTCTTTTAAGTGTGTTCTGAACGTTGAAAACCTAAGCTTGATTTAATACGTATATACCGTTATCTAGTGTACCTGACCCAATCAAACTTTGATTAAGGTGGATTTAGACGATATTGCTTACAAATGTAAAATCATAACCTTCTTTAGAAAGTAAAGATACAGAGATGATATTACAAGCCAGACTAGTTACACACAAACAGTTACGCAAAATAAAAATTTGCCCACTTGTTAATCGTAGGTGATATTCCCCTACGGATACAATATTCATGCTCATTCCGTTAGCAACCTTGAGAGTCATATCACCTGCCTTGATAACTCTACGGTTTCTCAGTGCCTGTAATGAATTACAGATATGAGATCCTGATCCGGTATCTAGTACCCAGGAAGTAGAGTTAGTTGACAGACAGTTTTCAATCATAAACACACCTGAAGCCGAAGCCACAACGTGCTTTGAATCCTGGTTTCTGGGTTTCCAAGCCCTGTAGTCTTTCTGCCAATGCCCTTTCCCATGACAATAGAAACATTCCTCCTTCCCTACTGTTAGCCCCGAAACTTTTTCTCTGCACTTTCCCTCTACCTTACTAACACCGCCTATCGGCTTGGTGGAGGCCTTCTTCTTTTCTCCCTTGGTTTTCGCCTTGGATATAGAAGAGGAAGATTCCCTAATAAGCAGAGCGGGTGTCTTTCTAGATTTCTGCAGGGTACCCTCAAATGTTGATGAGTTCTGGAAGTGAAACTTCCTTTCCTTGAATGTTGAAATTCAAGATAAACTGGGCGTAGGTGGAGGGGAGGGATTGTAAAATCAAGTCAGTATATAACTCGTTCTCCAACGTAGTCACAAGGTCCGTGAAATCTTCAATATAGCTAATCATCGTAAGGACATGGTCCCCTACAGATGACCCGACAGCCAATCTTGCCTGAAACAATTTCTTCGAGGTCTCATATCTTGCGATACGAGATTGCACTCCATATCAATCCTTGGTATAGAGGAAGATGGAAACTAAGTCCTTCTTCTCGTGCCGCCTCTGGTGTCCATAATCCATTGAGGCTAACACGAGGTACTTGGCTCTCGTACTGTCTTTTTCCCATGTCTTACGGATTTCAACATCCGCGACGGTGGAATCTGGACTTGGGACGACGGGGGCTTTGGTAGTAAGGAGCTAGCCCAGCTTGTCATAGATAATGGCCATCTGGACATTCCTTATCCAATATTTATAGTTTGTCCCAGTCAATTTATTATTATCTAGCAGTAACTTAAGCCCGGTCATTTTGGTCGCTGCAATTAGGAGAGAGAGAGAAGAAACATTCAGCATGATGCTCTTGTAAGTTTAGGTTGATTATTAGTTTATCTAAACAGGATGGCTCCCACTGTTTCTTGAATCCTTCTTCAAACCATAAAAGAAGAATTAGTCAGGATTAATCTCACCCTATAATTCTTGCTTAACCTTTCGGCCAGGCTAGTGTTGGTACTTCGAGGGAGGTTTTCCAACGCTTTCGCGAAATTCCTTAATTACATAACCTCTTTTCCCTGGAGGCGTAGTCCCGCTAACACTATTCTAGGCACCTACTTGGTTTATAATATTGATTGTTTAGTGAAAAATCTCCCGAAGAGTAGCGGATACTCACAGTAGGATCGGGATCCAAATATCATCGTGTGGCAACCTTGAATGAAACCTACCAAAATCATCACACTCCAAATGGTATGCAACACTAGCAAGTTTCATTTTCCTTATAAATTCCCGATGTGGATTTTTGCCCCAGGTGCTTATGACAAGGCCAACATATCATAAGACGCAAGTTCTACCCGTCATTATCCAGGTTAATTTGAACCCACCCGTACAAACCCTTGACGAAGGCCAAAATAGATATACAACTGTCCCAAATCAACGCATCTATCTATACTACAGATGAATACCCAGCAGCTACCAATCACTATGCTTTGGCAAAAGTCAAAATACATAGCGTGAATACTACTGAATATCCATATGAAATGACGGAGGGCTACGGATGGTTTTGGCGAAACCGTGAACGTAATGAACTTGATATAGTCGAAGGAACCATGATAGCTTTTAAAAAGAGTGGTTTAGGCTCCACATTTAAAAGTTGTTTTTCAAGAAAACCGAGAGGTTTTGAAATTTTTCCAATGATTTAAACTTTGGTTTGTTTTCCTTGCATTAATCAATATTAATACGGTCCCATCATTTAACCCTATCATTGCAGAAAAGAAACGAAAATAGAATGTACACTTATGCCATCCGCATTCGCCACGGGACCCCGTCATGCACCGTTAGGTTACTTAACTAACGGCAGAGCGGGGGCTGGACTAACGCGGGTGCAAAATATAAGCAACGTTTATTATATATATATAATATATGTATATGTGTATATATATGTATATGTGTATATATATATGTATATGTGTATATATATATGTATATTATATATATGTATATATGTATGTATATATGTATATATGTATATATGTATGTATATATGTATGTATATATGTATATATGTATATATATATATATATATATATATATATATATATATATATATATATATATATATAGCCATTCGTCTCACGCAATAATAGGCATTCCAGATCACAGATCACAGATGAATATATTGGATATACTAGGAATTCTGTGTTTCGTTGCCTAGAACGAAAGACGGATTCTACGGTCGTGATGAATAGCCAAACCCTACCCTAGACCCCTACGGGTGCGGCAAACTACCCGCCAAATTCCCGAAGTGAAGCAACCTCCTTCAATAAAATGAGTAGGCTACTCGGTACTTCAAGAATCTGGTAGTTTGTGCACCCCACCTTGGGTCTATCCTAGGTGCAAGAAAAAGTAAATGAAATAGTACAACGGTGGCTACAACCTCAATTCGGATGTGCCTTGCAAAATAATATTACATTAAATTTACAAATTTACATGAATGAAAGAAAATAACACTCTTCTCATATCCCCCGGCTATTCATCCACGACGACCCAATACTTCATATACACAAACCATCAACACAATATACTGATATGTGCAACCCCCACTAATCGACTTATAGCAATTAGCGGACGTTTCACAACACATATACAAACTGAAACTTATAAACGATGTTAAAACCGCGACTTCGAAATACTCCATATTTCCTCAACACAAAAATAACATAATATGAAATCTGGACAAAAACAAACAACACCTGAAAACCTAAATCCAAGAGATCAGAACACCACCAAAAAACCAAGACCAAATTCTTTATTTGGACCAGCCAAGCCGGGAAAAGTGGGGTTTTGGCCGGCCAAATATTTGAGATTTTATCTTGTTTTTCTATGGTGTTCTAGTTACAACAAGAAGATCACTCTGCAATTGTTTAAAAAAAATTTAGAGCATCTTTGAAAATCGACAGAAACTTGGATTTTTGTTTTATCATTTCGGAGTTATTTCGGTTTCGTAACTTTATACATCGTCTAAACTGCTAGTTAAGGTTTAAGTAGACTCTGATACTACTGTAAGTCGATGCTGCGCACCCCGCGGGTTTGCAAAGAGGCGGAATTTACAAAAACCGATTTTTCTTATTTCGCAACACCAACTAAACTCCAGGATTTTAACAGAAACCTTAACTAGCTAAATCTACTTGGAGGTTTAACTACTCGATAAGAGTTTTATACCTCATAGAACCTTGTCCTTCGGGTCTTCTTCTCCTCCTCTCCTTGAGCTCCTCAAAGATCCGGATTGTGTTTGATCCTCGGCCTCCTCGTGTCGAAAATGATCCACCCGAGAGTCTATACCTCAAGCTCCAACCTCTAAACCGAGGTATTAGGGTACCTAGTTCGCTAAACTAGGTATCCTAGAATATGTAGAGTATTTAATAGGGTATTTTATCTCATGAGACCCTAGGGTTCACAACTCATGTGAGGGCTAGGGTCTTGTGAATATCCCAAGCTTCCAAAATGTAATATACAATCCAGTATGATACAATAATGGCCTCTAGGGCATATATCACTAACACTAATTAAGTGCATGATATCCGATGATAAAAAAAGTAAAACAATACATATCGTTATCGGTTATATGTATACAGTTATCTTTGTGACATAAAACTACACATTGGTTGTTAATCTCGAACGTTAATCGTTCTTCGTTGACAACAATCTCGTAGTTTATGCGACGAGAAAACTAGTCGCATTATAACCGATAGATTTATCCCGTTTTGGACAAGTTAAGAATGTATAACGTATACACTTCTTTGCATACTTATGCTTTCATTCGTTTCGAGAAGAGTTTCGTCAGTACCTTTCCGCCGGTTCACTGTGTACAAATATAGCTGAGATGATAATCTCAATACTAATAGTATTGAGATATTTATCTCTTCTATTATAGTGTATTATGAGAACAGCGGAGAGGTGTTGCTGAAATTTTCTCGAAGCGAATGAAAGCACAAGTGCAGAGGGTGCATGTGTTATACATTCTTAATGGAATAGAAGCCTTACCCCCGACAGCCAATATAGAACCGTTAATATCGTGAACAATTTGAAATTTTTTATTCTGATATAATAAATAATCGTGAACTATCTTAGGTTTTACGTACCGGACAAGAATAGATAAGATTTGGATAAATAAGAACAAGTTTGGCCCTGAATTCCGTAATGGGGTTGAAGAGTTTATGCAATTTTCGTCGAGAGTGGGTAGTAGTCGTATTACCTGTCCTTATAGGAGATCTTGTAACCGTAAAAGGGATAGTCGAGAAGCGATTCACATGCATATACTTGCTAACGGATTCAGTCATGATTACACTGTTGGGCACTTGCATGAAGAGGTCGTAGACTATATGATCTGTAACGACCGTGTTTTCTGATACCTAATAAAATATATTTTATTTAATTTTCTAGTATCATGTAATTATTTACGTGTTTCGTTGATAGAATAATATTTTTATTTTAAAAAAAAAAAGTAATGTTAGTAATTTTCTAAGTATTGAAATATAATTAAAGGAATTTTCTAAACTCTATTTATATTTTTCTAGGCTTAAAATGTTTTGATAAAATTTTATAATGCCTTAAGATAATCTGCATATTTTTATTATTAATTAAAATAATTATTTCGTAATTAAAATATTTCCAAGGATAAAATAGATTTCTAAATAATTATGCGAACTAACAAATATTTTATATATGGAAATATTATTTAGTTTTAGCCTAAAATCATTTTTAAACTGAAGGTAACAATAAAATACATTTTCTGGAATTTTCTCATATTTTTCCAGTATTTTACGATATTTTTAACAATTTTTTTTAGCCTAAAATTGATTTTCTTAAATAAACAGTTAGATTTTAAATTTAAAAAAAATATTAAATCCCCTTAACCTGGACCGTTGGATGCAAGATCCAACGGCCCATAACACCCGGCGGCGCCCACGTGGTGGGGACTACGCGAAAACGCGTGATCCCCACACGCCGACGCGTGGGCGTGGCGGGCGACTCAGGGCCGTTGGATCAAGATCCAACGACCACAAAACCCTGGTGGCGGAAATCATTCGGAAATCATCAGCAGAATCATGGGCAATCATTTGGCGTGGATTTTGAGAAAATTTTTAACGGATTTTGGATTTTATTGTTGGGGAAAAGACCCTATAAATAGACACATTCAAACACTGATTTCTCACACTTCAGAACTCCAAAAATTCTGAAAAAGTGCCCACGCCTTCGTATCGACAACGCCGACGCTGTGGTTCCACTCAAGCATAGAGGAAAAATCCG
Organism: Agapanthus africanus; assembly: GCA_030015575.1. NCBI lineage: Eukaryota > Viridiplantae > Streptophyta > Magnoliopsida > Asparagales > Amaryllidaceae > Agapanthus > Agapanthus africanus. Next base: position 649,723,403 of record JASDDO010000031.1, on the reverse strand, counting down.
AGCACGAAGCTATTGAGGATTTAGTACGAATCTATATTTTCGACCCATCGGCATCCAACTCAAATAAAAGGTAGGATCCGCCTCTCTCCACTTGTCTGTCGCCTTCTTTCTGATAATGATCTTAGTTTCAAGTCCTAATTCCCAAACTCATATTAAAACGATGTTAAAATATTTCTGCATGCCTTTTTTGGTACCCCTTAATGATAAGAATTTGACCCCATGTTTAAAATGATTTAATTAATTACCTCTATATGCGTGAATATTGCACCCTCATCCTACATGGAGTATGATATGCTTAAATTTATAACTCATGGGGAACCAATCCACCCTTTTGGTACTCCCACTTATCCATGTTACCAATAAGATCTCGAAATAGGTTACTTACATAAAATACCCTCATTTTATTAAAATGTCATATATGTTTAAAATATCCATATGAGATGAGATATTTGGAATGAATGTTTTAGACACTAAAACGATATATTTTTACTTACACTTTTATCCACCAACTACTTTAGTTTTGTTAATTCCCTACCTTTTTAAGAGATGATAATGCTAATCTAAATAATTATGCTATAGTTTTTCAACTTAACCCTTTTCACTTAGAAAGGAATATTGTTAGTATAATTTCCTCAGCCTGTTAACTAAAGTTTAATAAGATACTCTAATGGGGGAATATTTTATATGAATTATCTCGTGGTTGATAGGCAATCGTCCATGAAAAAGACACAAATCCTGCCGTTCATGTGCAGCGGTTGCCAACGCGAACGTATTTTCTAAAATGTTATCTCAAACTTAAAACACTATAATTTTACAAAATTACTAATTAAAATAAAATATCTCAATCCATCCTAAAAAGAGATAATTTCATTTAAATATCTTAACCTTTACTAAAAGGCTATTTTCAACAAAGACCGTAACCCTTATAAATGATATTTTTCAAAAGAATATCTAAAAATTTATTAAAAGATAATTTTCAAATAAACACCCTAACCTTTTATTAAAAGGATATTTTCTCAGTAAAATACTATGAGTTTCCAAAATGATAAATATTCCAACCATCATGGTTTTCTTATAAACAATAAATGTCATTAAACGTTATCATCCTTTATTAACTAAGCATCCTATAAAATGATCTAAAGCACCTTACAAACTTAAAAAGATAACAAGATAAAATGAGTGGTTGTGGAAGGCCATATTAAATGAGATCAACTGTTTGATTATAAGTTTATAACATACATGACACATGATACGGTTAGAGTTAGAATGCACGGACCTACGTATGTAATACTTATATATGAGGATCCCTGCAGGCAGGGTGAACAGTTCAATGTGTGGACGACTACTAACCTGATATTCGGGTGAATATTAACCCTACTTTGGGGGTGAATAGTCCAATATATGGACAACTACTAACTCGATATTCGGGCGAATACTAACCCTACTTGAGGGTGAATAATCCAATATGAGGATGGCATACAATGTGGAAATTCCATGCCTAGATATATACGCACTAACTCTAGTTCGTCAAAACCTTTACATACCGAATAACGGGGATGGGTAGTTTGTTTAGGCAAGGAGATGCGGAACTCGAATTCCCCTACTACTCGATCATGATCCCGGGAAGTGAAACCGTACATTTCACTTCCCTAGTTGTTGTTCTGTGGCCACAACGGAATAATCGCGAGTATCCGGACCCTTATTTGACAAACTAAAACGATTACAATACTTGGTAGATAGATATTGATGCTCAACAGTAAACTCACATAATATCATGTGCTATACCTACCTGTTACCTTGTCTACCTTTCTTTATGAGACCACAATTATTCAGCATCTTGGATGTGGATATTTTACCAATTTAGACTTTTTGTTTATTATGGAACTGAAGGGTGGAAATACTTGTACACTTGAGCGATATTCACGCTAGACAAAGCTCCATCGTAGTCATCAGACACCTTTCGGGGATGTTCACGCTACCGCATTGATTGCCACCCCAGGCACGAGCGCCAGCTCATATTGTTTCCAGCTAGTTATGGGATACCTCAAGGATACGAGTATGTCCACCAGTCAATTCTATAAATACACACCTTGTTTAACCTGATCTAACTCTTAGACTGAATACCCGATTGACTTGACTTGAACTTTTACCTAACATATACCTCATACAACCTACTCATATTCATATATAGCTATGTCAACATATCTAATTTGTATACACCTCATACCTTCATACCCATATACATCATATCTGCACATATGCATCATACTTATATATACTTGCTCGTTACTATACCTTTACTTCCTTATGAGGAAATCCTACCCGAGTATAACTCGCTGACGGACTTTCCTTTTCTTCCTCTATCTTTGGAATGTCCGTCAGATGAGAATGAGTATTATGACGAGGATAAAGGTGTGGATCCAACTAATAAAGATTATGCAGACTTGACGACGGAAGATTAGCTAATTTTTTTTGTTGCCCACCTGTTTAGGGCTTTACTTCTTTTTCGATGTAATTAAACTATTTAGTTTATTTTACTCTTTCCTTTGGGATGTAATAAAGTTTGGTTAATGGAATAAATGCCTTCCGCTTTTATTATTTTTGTTTTGGTACATATCATGCATGTTATTCATACGGTTAACGTAACTGTATTGAATAGACCACCTTCAATACAGTTAGGTTGCGGACCATGCCACGCCACTCTTCACCTTCTTTTGGGAAGCGGGGCGTGATAGAATCCTTGCATATCACCGGTTGCCGCTTGCTAACCCTCCTATGAGAACCCCAACAAACACTGGTTTAAATGATATGATGGACAAGTTGTATGATGGCATGTACAATGATGCCGCTTCGGATGATGCGGTTCCAAATGACAAATTTGCGAAGTTTTTTTTAAGTATATAGAGGATGCTAAGAAACCACTTTATAATGGTGCGATAATGAGGAAGTTGGGTTGGATGGTTCACATGTTTTATCTTAAATGCAAAAGTTTATAAAGCAGAAAGCCAGTCTATAATTTTTTAAAGATAGAGAAGGAGGCTTACCCGAATTTCAACCTTCGTGCCAATTTTCAAAAGATGAAGAAGATAATTGCCGACATCGGTTTCACTTATCAAAAAATCGATGCATGTCGAAATGATTGCATGTTATTCACGACAGATGATGTCAAGAACTTAAATGAGTGTAGAACTTATGGGGAATCGAAGTGGATCTTACCTAAGAAGCCCCCGAAGGAAGAGGAGTCAATTCCCAAAATTCCGGTGAAGATATTTGTAACGACTCTAAAATTCTTATACACTTTTATTTACCTAATGTTAATATAAAAGTGTATTTCAGTTCGGGTTATGGGTTATAAGTATTCTTGTTAAATAAAGCAAGAAACTCACTATAGCGCATTGGTTAATACTCTCCACCACTGTCCCACATCCCACGTGTTCAATTCCCAACACCACCAATATTTTATTATATTTTTCTTTTCGACGTTTTAGAAGCCCAAGAGTTTGCACGAGCTTTACACGGAGTTATGAAAAGTTGCAATAGAAAAGAAGTAGAAAAATGAGTTATTTAAACCCATAGGAGTAATTGGCATGAAGACCGAGGCATTTGCCCATGACTTGGTCACCACTTTTCTAAAACCAGCGGCCCCACTTGACCCGTTTGTTTCCGTTTTTTGCCGTTGCGTCCCTTTGCCTCTTCTCGGTTCATTTTTATACACAAAACTTCCCATTCAATCCAGTAACTCTCCAGACTCTTCACCTATACTATTAACCTGTTTTTTTTTAATTCTTTTTAATTTCTCTTAATCCACTATACACTCTTTCTCCATCCCCTATAAATACCTAGTCCAATTCCTAGTTCTCTCCTCTAAGATATTCTGAAAATTCTATTCAAAGTACTCTTAAAAATTTCATCACTCAAGACCTTTCCTTGCTAAGTCAAGCCATTCCTTGTGATGGAGTTCTCAAGCTCGTTCCTCCGCGCTTCGTAGGTCTTGATTCTTCCAACTGTGACTTCTCCTTTCCTTTTTGTTTTAAGCACAACCTGTAAGTCCCAATTCGATCTCTTTCTTCTCCTTTCTTTCTTATCGCCTTATGAAACAAGATTTAACTTACAAGTATTCTCTTTGATAAAATAAAACCACTACTTTATAAAATTCGCAATCCATGCCTTCTCTTTTGCAGATACTTTATAGATGTGTTAAAAGAATATTTTTGACATGTTAAGAAAACAAATCTTAGTTGACATATACAAATTAACACATAAATATCATATTCTTCTATGTTGCTCAATACCATTTCTTGGGACTTGTTAACATAGTAAGCGTACGGGGTAATGACCTATCTTACATGTACACCTTGAAACCATAGCACATATTATATGCTGTAACGTTGTTTACCCCAATCAGAGCAAACCTCTGTTCAAATTCCGAGGCGGGAGATGAAGCAACGCTTCATCTTCCCCCAATCAGAGCAAATCTCTGCTTGGAAAATTTAAACTTTAATAAATGAAGCAACGCTTCTGATTCTTTGCGCTGCGCGCAACGCGCCACGTGTTTGGCGCAGATGCATCAGCGCAGCGCCCAAGGCAGCGCACCCAATCAGAGCAAAGCTCTGTTCTAGGCAAAATCAAAGGAAGCAACGCTTCAGTTGCGCAAGCACTGCGCTGCGCGATACGTGTTAGCGCAGATGTGCCGCGCTGTGCGCTAGCGCAGTTGCGCCGCGCTGTGCACTGCGCGACACGTGTCAGCGCAGATGCGCTAGCGCAGTTGCGCTGCGCGACACGTGTCAGCGCAGTTGCGCTGCGCTGTGCGCTGCTTGACACGTGTCACGCTCTGGAGCATTTGCGCCAAACAGAATTAAAATTCTAAGAAATCTTTCTGTTCTTGTTAAAACAAGAAGATTTTCTTCTGTAAAACAGAAGCTCTTGGATCAAAAATCCAACGGTGGGGGAGATTCCCCAAATCACTCAGAGAAAGATCTCTTTAACAAATTTATGGGCACTATAAAAAGGACCCTAGGCCTCAATTCAAAGGCATCAACATTTTCTGAGGAAAAAAAAAGAACTCTGAAGAACTCCTCAAGAACAAAAAAGGTAAAAACCTTTAGCGAAAGAGAAAGTTCTCTTATGAACAGATCATAGATCTAAAAAGAAGATCAATGATCTTTAATAAAAAACAAAAACAAATTAATTAAATAGTGCTTTGCACTTTTCATGAACCTTTGGTTCTCTGAGATAAGAAAAACAAGAAAAAATTATTTTTCTTTGATCTAAATTAGATCAAGAAATCAAATAGTGCTTAGCACTTCTTTTATGAACCATCGGTTCTTGAATCTAAAAGATTCTTAAATTAATAGTGCTTTGCACTTATAAATCTGCATTGTTGCGCTCTTGGGCTGGCGCAAGCCACCAGAGAGCGACACGTGTCAGCGTATGAACCATTTGCGCTATGCGCTTTTGAAATAGAGCTTTGCTCTCTGAAATTGGCGCAACTCACCAGAGCGTGCCACGTGTCAGCAGCGCAAGCGTAGCGCACTAGCGCAGCGCACTGCGCTGCATGACACGTGTCATCACTATAAGCGCTTGCGCTCTCTGATTGGCGCAAAGCGCCTAATGAATGCAATGCATCTCCTAAAAGGGCCATGCTCAAATCAAAAAGACCAAGCAGGCCAAAATAAATTGCAAAGCAATAATAAAATTGATGCTTCTGCATCATTTATAAAAGGGCAGAGCCCAGTCCAAACAAAAATAGAAAGTAATGCAATGCATTATCTAAGTGTGGGCAAAGCCCTAGCATAGGTTTAGTAGACCAAAAATAAATAAAATGTTGAACATTTTCAACTGGATTTAGCCCAATTTTGGCTGTAAATCCTCAAATTAAATTGACTGAGCAAGACTGCTCTCCTAAATCAATTTACGACCGGTTCAAGGGTACATCTCCGAACTCCTCCGACACCCATCGTTGTAATTCTTCAACGATGTCAGAGAGGTGACGGGTCCCGACGACCACACATCAATATGGACTGCGGGGTCCTTAAACTCGTGGACCGAAACATCCTTAAACTAATATTGGACCGAAACGTCCTTAAACTACTATCGGACCGAAACGTCCCTAAACTAATATCGGACCGAAACGTCCCTAAACTAATGACGGACCGAAACGTCCCTAAACTAATGACGGACCGAAACGTCCCTAAACTAATGACGGACCACTACGTCCCTAAACTGGCGATGGACCACCACGTCCCTAAACTGGAACACAGACCACCACGTCTCTAAACTGGAACATGGACCACCACGTCCCTAAACTGGCAATGGACCGCAACGTCCTTAAACTACCTATGGACCACTACGTCCCTAAACTGGAACAATAGAGCCTACAAATGCTCTTTTACCGGATCTGAATGGTCCCGTTTAAGTCGATCTTAGCCCCAAACACGACTAACGTATCCTTAAACATTCAAATGGATTATAAAACTCCCAATCAACTCTGGTTCGAGGGTACATCTCCGAGCTCCTCTGATACATGTCGTTGTAATCCTTCAACGACATCAGAGAGGTGACGAGTCCTGGCGGCCATATATTAAATGGATCACTACGTTAAGTTGATCTCAGTCTCAAACAGGACCGACGTATCCTTAACGAACGTTTAAGTTGATCTTAGCCGCAACATGGCTAATGCATCCTTAAACTAAAAACACCAAACCCAAATCTATATAAATACGGATTTGGACTAATCCACGTCCTACGGGCGACAGCATTACTCAGTCTCCGTATACGATCCACGGGCAACCACAAACAAAACAAACACACACGACACGAAGTGAAATTCTGCAGAAGGAGAAAGTTGTTACCGTGATGCGGTAGCGTAATTAACTGCAGGGGCTTGCGCCTGCAGGGAAGAGCATCCCCACAATCAAAAACCCCTCACCCTGAGGGGGAATCTGACGAAGTCTGCTACATCGGCCGCATCCGTCTAAACCTCCGATACACGGTGCCATAAATCAACTTGGCATCTTCAGAGAGGTGGACGGATAAAACCAAATATCATCTACCCCGAATCTCAGCGTCCGGACATCGCAGTCTTGTGCGCTGTCTTTCGGAGGGGAACAGATTCTGGAACGCCCGGTGGGACCTTTTCCTCTTTCCACTCCACACTTCGTGTGTCATCTTCGCGAACCAATCGCGTTTTGTTAAATGGTTGCCTTCGGATTTCAAGTTACTAAGATTTGGTCTTTTGCCTGGCGCAGAACTCAAGATTCAATGGCCTTTAACTGCACCAACTGCTCAAAATGCCACTGCAACGAACGCTCCACCTCACCAGGAGGTGTAGCATATGGGCCCCAAGTGGCTTCCTTCCTCGCTTTGCCGGTAGACCAGGTGACCCAAGCCACCACTGGACTGTTCTTTGGGACCATGATCCTACCTACAACCTTCTCTATGCCAATACCTGCATTGGAAGTGAACAAGAAGTCGGTCTTCGACCGGCTCACTGCTACGACGGCCCCTGTCAACGGGTCGCCCATTACCAAACCAACAGCCTCTGTTTTCGCCAGGATGGATCAGAACTCTAAATTGGCTGTTCCAAGGAAGGCAATAACTGCTGCTCCAGAAGTCGTCAAGGCGGCTTCCCCTGTCAAAGAGTCAGTCTTTTCAAGACTGACGATTCCTGCTCCTGCCCCTGCTCGAGGATTCGTCTTCGACAGGTTGAATATCATCCCTCAAAAGACAACCTCAGTCTTTAAAAGGTTAACACCGGCGGTGCCTCATTTAGACAGGGGGAAAAAAGAAGATGTCTCAATCTCCGAGCCATTCCCAACGGCTCGTCATGCTCGATGTCGCCATTAGCAACGAGTGAGGAAGGCAGGGGGCAACTCCCCCTCAGGGCTAACTCCACCGGCTCCAGTGGTGGAAGTCAACGCTGCTGTTCCAACTGGGAACAGTTTTGAACTGCTGAGGAGGGTATGTAAGAACTCTCCAATGGCTATACTGAAAAGATCTCCTCCGCCCGCGGAGAGAGTTCCAGAAACGAAGAAAGAACAACCCCATCAACGGCTGTCCTCAAGAATTTATAAAGTTTGGAGGAGGGTTCAAGACTCCGTGATCGACCCGGATCACTCCCGTCAACGAAAGAAGACAAAGGTGCAAAAAGGAAAAGACCGTCCTATTGAACAGCAAGGGACAACGATCGCTAGGGTACCCACTGCAACGGCCCCTTCAACTTCAACGGCCCACAAAAGAAGGAGGCCGGAGAAAACCCCCACGCCGGCGACAAATATCAGAGGTGGTGAACTCAAACGCCCTAAGTCAGGGGGCATTGTGGTTCATACCGTCTATGTGGCATCTGGTAAAGAAGACAGCCGCATATCTACGGGTCATCGACCGCTTACCCGATCAGTGACCAAGGCGCAGGAGCAACAGATAAAGCTCCAAGAGATGACGAACGCTATGGCCGCACTTACAGGGCCAAAAGAAAACCCTGAAACGTCCTCGGATGAACTCCAAGAGGAAGAAACCGACACCGAATTCCTTCGTCGGATATTGGAGAAGAAGGACAAAGAGGCTGCTGAACAAGCAGCCAACATACAACGTATGGGCCTCCTCTTCCAAGACATGATAGGGATGATGATACAACAAGATCCTCGGACGGAAGAGCCCCCGATCGTCCTTGGAGACGATAGGGGAGAGACATCAAACCCTCCGCCAGCTCTGTCGACGGCTAAAGAGGATACAATCTCCAAAGCTGATTTGGATGAATACATCGCCCAACAAATACGGGTTCATCATGCGAATGAAGCAGCCGGCCAGGTCGTAAAAACGGGGCGGCCATATCCAAGTTGGTACGATCAAATCAAGTACCCGCCCGGTTACACAATTCCCAAGTTCTATGTCTACAAGGGGACGGGCAATCCTCACCAGCATGTTGCCCAGTTCAGGGCACTCTGCGGCAACACCGACGGTGACGACAAGTTGTTGCTTCGCCAGTTTGTTAGAAGTTTATCAGATACGGCGTTCGAGTGGTACTCTGAGCTCCCGAATGACTCTATCAAAACCTTCGCGGAGATAGAGCTGTTGTTTACTCAGCGTTTTGCAAGCGCCGGTGAATGCACCCCGATGACGGCACTGATTAACGCCAGGGTAAAGCCAGGTAAGACGTGGGTTCAGTATGCTATACGGTGGCGGAACTTATGGTCAAAGTGCGAGCAGCGCATTGAAGAAGCTCCTGCGGTGGGTATGTTCGTGGGAACCCTTGATCCGCAAGCAACCATCTCGCAATTTATGATGTTTTTCAAGCCGACTATCTTCCAGGCCTTGATTGACAAGCTAGCGCAGATGGATCAGATGGGCCATAAACCCCCTCTTCCAAAGTCGGACTCCCGAAATGACAAAGGGAAGGGAAAAGCAATCGTCGTCGCTAATGCTCAACAACAACCGAGCAACTCGAAGCCGGTTGTGCGTCAAAATAATATGCGCCCGTATGTAGACCTTGAGGAAAGACTAGGGCGTCCTTACTCGTTTCCCCGCGATAAAACGAGAAGGTTATTCGAGCTGGTATTGCGCAACAGACTCATAAATCTGCCGGATCCAAAACGTCCGTTGCAACCAAGTGACGTCAACGAGCCCAACTACTGTCCTTATCATCGAGTACTAGGCCATCCGATCGAAGACTGCTACGTTTTCAAAAATTGGCTTGAAAATCAGTACCGACAGGGCAAGTTCGCGTTATCTGACAAATGGAAGGTGAATCCCCCGCAGCCCCACACCTCTAAAGGGACGAATACACCGGGGGCAACATGCTCCGTCGTTGAAGAAGCTCCTTGGGAGGTTGTATTATCAGCCAAGACAAAGAGGATACTAAACGATCTTCAGACATGTCCAGCGATCAAGTGGAAGAACCCGTTGGAACTGCAGGTCATTGATGGGATGTTGAAGCCACGTCCAACTCCAAAGACCGATGGTGGTGGCTCAAGCACTCGCAACCAGTCGTCAAAATCTTCGAAGAAGAAGAAAAAGAAGTCAAAGAAGCCCATGAAACCTGGCGACAAGCGCACAGACTTACAAAAACAAATTGACGCGCTGGAGGAATACAACCAGAAGGCTCGGACTCCCATTACATTCCAAGAGTTCCTCAATCACGTCTTTCAAGAGGAAGATGAGGGAGAAAGTTCACCTGATGAATCTGAAGAATGCGTGGCGAGCTGTCATGTGATTTCCTATTCGTTCATGGACGATGAGGAAACTCCTTGTACTGAAGCGCTGGGGGCAGATCCCGAACCAAAATTTCCGGAGCTATCAGATGAATTGATTGACGCATTCCTTAATGAAGCTCGGTTGAAAAGTAAGGCTGATCGAGAACGCGGGACGGCTATATTTGAAAGGGCCAAGCGCCAGCGACTTAATGAAAGAGCTGAGACGATCCCGCCGGAGCAAAACACCTCCGCTACCGACAAAAGCCAATTCAAGATGAGGAAAAGGTTTTCTAAGGCCATATCGATGGGCATGAAGCTACCATCCTCCGAAGAGAACAGTACTGGTGAAGCGGAAATACACCCCTCCTATTGCTTATATCATCGGAAGGTTTCGCACCCCACTCAAGAGTGCAAAGCTTTCGATAAATGGTGGCAAGGATACGTTGCTCATCGACAACATTTTAAGCGGGAGAAACGTAAAACTCGTCGGGAGCAGAAAAATATGACCGAAGGGTTTAACAGAATTACCGGTGATTGTCGCATGATTAACGCCGGGGGATCACAAGTGCCTACATTCGGGAGCGATTCTGATGAAGAGCTGGAACTTTCCCCTCTCTATAAAGAATCCACTTCGGGAAAAGAAGAAGAGCCGAAGGTCTGCGAAAATATCCGGCTGCGGAATCGGACGCTGCCTGAAAAGAATCTCGGACCTTTAAATAAAAAAGATAAAGGGAAAGAAAAGGTCTCTGAAGATATCGTCTTAGATGACCAAGTTGTGGAGGAGCTAAGTGCCAAGGACCCGCCGAAAAGAAATAAGGTGGATTACAATGTCTTAGCGCATTTGAGGAAGCTACCGTCACAGCTCAGCATTCTTGACACCCTTTTGCTATCAAAGGAGGCGAGAGATTCATTGATTAAGGCACTCCAAGATCCGGAACAATTCCAAGCATGCCTGGCCGAGGAAAAGATGAAGGATGAATTGGAGTAAGTGCACACGGCCGATGTCACTTTCGGCGACGAGGACCTTCTCCTTGGGACGTGCAAACACAATCGCCCCCTTTATGTCTCAGGATACTGCCACGATATTAAGATAGGCAAAATCCTGATCGACAATGGATCCCCCGTTAATCTCCTCAACGTGCGGGTGTTAAAAGAAATCTGCATGAGCGTCCAGCACCTTGCTCGTGACAAGATCACCATCTCCGGGTTCGACTCCCAGTCATCAAGAACTCTTGGGTCTGTGATACTGACGCTACGCTTCGGGCTACTCGTCACGGACATTAAGTTCCACGTCATAGACGCCAAGACATGCTACAACGCTTTGCTCGGTCGACCATGGTTACACGAGTATAACATCATCCCTTCTACACAACAACAGTGTATGAAGTATTTTAAGGATGGTTTCGAGTATACCGTGACGGGAGAACTGAACATGTTCTCTGTGAACGAGGTCCGCAAATACGAAGATGCCAAATATTTCTTACCGGATTTCGAAGATATGGAGAAGTGTCACAAGCCGGAGAATAAAGCTAATACCACCATCCCTGTCTTCGGCAGTGATACCGAGGAGGAAGAGGAGATAGTGTATTCGGGTCCGCCCCAACACAGCAAGCCAGGACCGTCCACTCCTACGTTGGTCTTTGGTAGCGACTCAGAAGATGAGATCCATGCTGTATTCTCTGCTCGACCTTCAATACGAACGCCCGCTGACGAAGAGCAAAGTCTACAAGTCGCCATGGTGCCGCTTAAACACCGTAAAGAACTGGATGCACTTAATATTTACAATGCAGAAGAGCTGCAAACGTTTTATATCCCTCCCAGGCGAGAAAGCGAGAAAGCAATTCTGTTCTACCGCTCTGAAGAAACCAAGGTGGAAAAAGAAATCTGGCATGGCGCGAATCCCATGCTCGACAGGCTTCAGCCTATCCGTCTTCCCAGATATTATACAGAGGGTTTGAAAAAGCTGCTGAAATGCCAGGGGACATCCTTCAAGCAGACCGTTCGAAAATCCAAGTTCTATGACAAAATTTGGAACGTTCCCGGGACTCAGTGGGAGAATGGAAACAATTGGACTTGGATACATCCGGTCAAAGAAACGAGAGCTACTAAACAGCTGCTATGTCATGTATGATTTCGATGAAGAGGCGGATGCTCAATGGGAGGACGCTAATCCTGAGACAGTGAAAGTTCCGGATGCAAAAGTGCCCAGTCCGTCGTTCGAAGAACAAATGGACAAGCTTATAAGGGAAGCGGGTCAAAAAGTCCGAGACGACCATAACCGCGAAATGGTCATCTACGAGAAAGCCAGAACGCAACGCCTTCTCCAACAGTCCGTGAAGGATGAAAATGCCGCTCCTTGTCAACCTGTTATAAAGAAGGCTCGACGCAAAAGCAGAAATAAGTCGAAAGGCCAAAAATGCGCTCAACAGCAACAAAGCGGGGTTAAGAAGCCACGCAAACGGGAGTCGAGCGTTATTGATCTATCCCTTATGAAGAAAATGGGTCAAGCGTACTCGTTCCCTCGGGACAAGACGAAGAAGATACTTGACCTCGCTCTAAAACATCAGATGCTTACACTGCCGGAGTCCAAACACCCCGGACAAGCAGGCGAAGTCTCACACCCAGACTATTGCTCTTATCACCGAGTGGCAGGGCACCCTCTCGAGGACTGCTTCACCTTCAAGAATTGGGTCGAAGATCAGTATCAGCTTGGCAAGTTCGCTCTGTCCGACAACTGGAGGGTAGCACCGCCACAAAAGCACGAGCCCAAGGCCACGAAAGAAGAACCAGTTCCACATTGGGATTGGAAGCGAATTCGTACTTGCCACGTGATAAAGATATCAAAAGAAGAGCCCGAGGACATGGATGACCTTCCCCGATGCTTTGAAAACAACAACGATGAGGTGATCTCAGAGTTCCCGCCAGCGCCAAAAGTGCTGGAAGATGGAATCCATACCACTGCAGATAATCTCAAGAAAATTGAGTTGGGGACGGCAAACGATCCACGACCGACATTCATCAGCGAGTTACTATCTGAAGAAAGGGTAGCTGCGTTAAAGGACGTGCTTCTACAGCATAGAGATTGTTTCGCGTGGAACTATTCCGAAATGCCGGGACTAGATCCAAAAATTGCTGTACACAGATTGGCGATATCCCCGGACATCAAGCCAGTCAAACAGGTGCCGAGAAGAATGCGGCTCGAGCTTGAAATGAGTATCAATGCTGAAGTCAAAAAGCTGATCGACTCTGGCTTCATCCAGGAAGTTCAATACCCTGAATAGATCGCCAACATCGTCCCAGTGATGAAGAAAAATGGGACGGTGCGCATATGCGTGGACTTTCAGAATCTCAATAAAGCCTGCTCGAAGGACGATTTTCCAGTGCCAGTCACCGAACTGATGATAGACAATACGTCCACTCATGAGGTTTTCTCCTTCATGGATGGCTCATCGGGGTATAACCAGATAAAGATGCATCCCGAAGACCAGAAGCACACCGCCTTCAGGACTCCGTTGGGTATATTCTGTTATAAAGTGATGCCCTTCGGTTTAAAGAACGCCGGTGCCACCTACCAAAGGGCCATGTCGAAGATCTTCGATGACCTTATACACGAAATCGTCGAATGCTATATCGACGACCTCGTTGTTAAAAGCAAATCATATGAGGAACATCTCGAGCATTTGAAGACTGTATTTCAACGCCTTCGGCAATACAACTTGAAAATGAACCCTCTCAAATGTGCATTCGGAGTTTCCTCAGGCAAATTCCTGGGATTCATCGTCCGACACCGGGGTATCGAGATAGATCCGTCAGAGATCAAGGCGATCATGGAAATGCCTCCGCCAAGGACCCTCAAACAGCTGCGGTCTCTCCAAGGGAAGCTCGCGTATATACGGCGATTTATAGCCAACCTTTCAGGAAAGTGCAGTCCTTACAGCCACCTGATGAAGAAGGGAACCCCGTTCGTCTGGGACCAAAAATGCCAAAGCGCACTAGACGAGATCAAGCAATACCTGCAGAACCCGCCGGTGTTGGCTGCTCCGGTCAAGGAAAAGCCCCTCATTCTTTATACAACCGCCCTCGAAGGTTCCTTAGGCGCATTATGGGCACAAGAGAACGATCAGGGGAAAGGAAGAGCACTCTACTACTTAAGTCGAGTTCTGCTGGGGGAAGAAAGCAACTACTCCCCCATTGAGAAACACTGCCTGGCGTTGATCTTTGCGATAACAAAGCTCATGCACTATGCGTTGGCGCACGAAGTTTATCTTATTTCAAAGGTGGACCCCCTTAAATACTTGATGTCGAAATCCATATTGACAGGTCGACTCGCTAAATGGGCTCTGCTCTTGATAGAGCTCTCGATAACATATCAACCTCTCAAGGCAGTGAAAGGCCAGGCCATCGCCGACTTCCTCGCTGAGCATCCGATACCGGCCGACTCTCCTTTAAACTGCGATCTTCCAGACGAACATGCGTTTGATGCGATCGATGATGATAATACCCGATGGGAGCTTTATTTCGACGGAGCATCTTCCGTGAAGAAACGCAAACAAAATACCCCTATAATCAAATCGGGGGTAGGACTCATCTTTGTAACTCCACAAGGAGGGATAATGCGCTTTTCTTTCTCCCTGACGGAGCCGAGGACAAACAACGAAGCCGAATATGAAGCTTTGATAGCAGGCCTCGAGATCGCCATCGACATAGCAATTGAAAACCTCCTCATATACGGAGAATCTCAACTGGTCGTTAGTCAAGTAAACGGCGACTACCAGACGTGCAAGCCAGAATTGGTAAAGTACGGCGAAAAGGTGCAACAATTGTTGACCCAAATTCCCTCTTATACTTTAGAGAGCATACCGCGTGCGGAAAACAGCAAAGCAGACGCGTTGGCCAAACTTGCTAAAGAACTGGCTGACGAGAAACTCGATGACGTTAGAATCGTGGTACAAAGCCGTCGAGTGCTTGCCCCAGCAGAAATATCTCCGGAATTATCCGAAGAAAAGGGAGCGAGCGAGCAGACAACCCTGCAAGTAAAAGATTGGGAAAATACCGAGGATTGGAGAGAAGTCTTCATAGATTACTTCAAGTCCCACCGAATGCCTGAAGAAGCATCCACAAGACATCAGCTCATGAAACGAGCTCTGTCTTTCGCCTTCGTCAATGATACCCTGTACAAGAGGTCATTTGATTATCTGTGGCTGAGATGCTTAGGACCTGACGAAGCGAAAAGGGTCGTCCAGGAAGTTCATGATGGACTCTGCGGTTCTCACCAAGCGGGCCCAAAAATGAAATTGAAGATAAAACGGATGGGCTACTACTGGCCCATGATGATTCAGGACTGCCTCGAATATGCAAAGCAGTGTCACTCATGTCAAATTCATGAGGATTTCATCCATCAGCATCCAAATCCATTACATCCAACGGTGGCTAGCTGGCCGTTCGAGATGTGGGGAACTGACATAGTCGGCCCCATCGAACCGGCATCGTCTAGGGGACATCATTTCATCCTGGCGACGACTGACTACTTCTCCAAATGGGCAGAAGCGGTACCACTGAGGGAAGTGAAGACGGAGAATATCCTCCATTTCTTCAAGACGCACGTCATATATCGGTTTGGAACGCCAAGACGGATCATCTCCGATAACGGGCCAGCCTACAGAAGCCACAAGATCAGTCGCTTCACGCAACAGCACAATATAGACTGGAGATATTCCTCGGTTTATAATCCACGAGCTAATGGTCTAGCCGATGCCTTCAACAAGACCTTGACGAAGATCATGAAGAAAACGGTGTCACGAAATAAGAAAGACTGGCACGAAAGACTGCAAGAAGCTCTCTGGGCGTATCGAACTACGTTTAAAACGGCCACGAACGCAACGCCATATGCGTTGGTATTCGGTACAGAAGCAGTACTCCCTCTCGAGATAGAATTACCCTCTCTACGAGTGGCTGTCCACTACGAGCTGACGGACGAAGAAAATGCTCACCTTCGGCTTGAGGAGCTTGACGCCCTTGATGAAACCCGGCTCATAGCACAGCAAAATCTGGAAGCTTATAAAGCAAAGATGACGCGCTCATATGAAAGACTGACCCGACCGAGGACATTCCGCCAAGGCGAACTCGTGTTAGTGGTCAAAAGGCCTATGATCCCCAATCGCGCCAAGCGAGGAAAATTTGAGCCAAACTATGAAGGCCCATACATCATAGATAAGGTCTACCAGGGTGGGGCCTATCTACTCATGGACATGCACGGTGAAAGGCCTTTCAGGGAAATAAACGGTCGCTTCCTAAAGAAATACTATGCTTAATGAGCCACAGCCTAGGTCAATGGTAGATGACGACGACTATGTCCGCTCGCTATCTTCCTAAGCTCAAACTCTATCAGCAGTAGCCAGTCTTCTCAAAGCCGGACCGAAACGTCCTTAAACTAATAGCAGACCGAAACGTCTTTAAACTACTACCGCAGCATCTTTTAGGCTGACGAGATATAAAAAAAAACATATAAAAATAAAATAAAATAAAAAGACGGTATGTCCATAAGCAAAAAGGGCACGGATGAAAACCCGAAAAGGCTCCGTGAGTAAAAACAGCAGGGCTACCGGCGAGTGTTCATGAACACCTGAAAGGGCGCGACCTCGTAAAAAAAAGAGAAGAAGAAAATAAAAAAAAAATATAATAAAAACGGTATGTTCATAAGCAAAATGGGCACGGATGAAAACCCGAAAGGGCTCCGTGAGTAAAAACAGTAGGACTACCGGCGCGTGTTTGTGAAAACCCGAAAGGGCGCAACCTCATTAAAAGACACTTATAGGGTCCTCTCGACCTTGTAAGGAGAAACCACCCGCGTGAGATCCTTACGACTCACAAGGGAGCAACACACTCAGGGATCCCCACGATTCCTAAGGAGAAAATACACTTGCGAGATCCTCACGACTCGTAAGGAGAACTCTCTTATGGGACCCTCACGGCTCATAGGATTTGAAAGTCTTAAGTTACAGAGACCTAAACCTGTGCTTAAGCAATCCCCACAATTTCCGATATTGCCCTACAAGTGGCTCAATACTGACCCTTGTATACAATCCACGGGCGCGAATAAACATTTCCCTGACCAAGTTCCATCCGTGACCGGGGATATGTACGCATGATGAACAACCCTTATAAGTCCTCTCGACTTACAAGGAGAAAACCCTCTTGTAGGATCCTTACGACTTACAGAGGAACATACACTTAGGAATCCTCACGACTCCTAAGGAGAAAATACACCTACGAGATCCTTACGACTTGTAGGGAGAAATACCTTCGTGAGACCCTTACGGCTCATGAAGTTAAAAGCCTTAGTTGGCAGGACCTTAACCCTGTTCGCTAAGCCACCTTTGTTCGACATCGACAGAGGCAAATGATGATTCGCTCCTGGCAATATCCCAGTTGCAGCGGTGCTGATGCCGAAATCGGTGTCTAAATTCAGGTTTACGGCGGAAAGCTAGTAAGCCGCACATGCATACGAAATAGCCGAAATGATGAGGCAATTTGCAATAAAAAGCAGCAAGTAAAAATGTATGCATGCAAAATAGCCGAAATGATTGGGCAACTCGCAATAAAAAGCAGCGAGTGAAAATAAAATAAACAGCCGAAATGATTGGGCACCGCGAAAAATAGCCGAAATGATTGGGCAATCGCGACCTTCGCGATATAAAAGCTGAAATGATAGAGCATCGCGGAAATAAAACAAAAAAAAATGATGATAAAACTTTGGCTCTACAGTTGAGATCACATCGATCCCTGTATACAATCCAAGGGCGCAAATAAAGAGGGAACTATACTTTCCCAACAGGCTCCACCAGAAGACGAAGCCAAATCTCGACGGTTCAGTCCAACTCCGAAGAAACCAGTGTCTTCATCAAATTCCTCGACTCACGGATACAAACACTCCTTGACGAGAGCCTCCTGATCCGCGTCGACTCGCAGAGCAACCAGTGCCTCCGTGGGAAACTCTCGACTCGTTTCAAACCCCAAGGAAACAAATAATCCTTGGCGCTAGGGAAACAAATAATCCTTAGCAAATTCCTCGACTCACGGATACAAACACTCCTTGACGAGAGCCTCCTGATCCGCGTCGACTCGCAGAGCCACCAGTGCCTCCGTGGGAAATGTTCGACTCGTTTCAAACCCCAAGGAAATAAATAATCCTTGGCACTAGGGAGACAAATAATCCTTAGCAAATTCCTCAACTCACGGATACAAACACTCCTTGACGAGAGCCTCCTGATCCGCGTCGACTCGCAGAGCCACCAGTGCCTCCGTGGGAAATTCTCGACTCGTTTCAAACCCCAAGGAAACAAATAATCCTTGGCGCTAGGGAAACAAATAATCCTTAGCAAATTTCTCGACTCACGGATACAAACACTCTTTGACGAGAGCCTCCTGATCCGCGTCGACTCGCAGAGCCACCAGTGCATCCGTGGGAAATTCTCGACTCGTTTCAAACTCCAAGGAAACAAATAATCCTTGGCGCTAGGGAAACAAATAATCCTTAGCAAATTCCTCAACTCACGGATACAAACACTCTTTGACGAGAGCTTCCTGATCCGCGTCGACTCGCAGAGCCACCAGTGCCTCCGTGGGAAATTCTCGACTCGTTTCAAACCCCAAGGAAACAAATAATCCTTGGCGCTAGGGAAACAAATAATCTCTAGCAAATTCCTCGACTCACGGATACAAACACTCCTTGATGAGAGCCTCCTGATCCGCGTCGACTCGCAGAGCAACCGGTGCCTCCGTGGGAAATCCTCGACTCATTTCAAACCCCAAGGAAACAAATAATCCTTGGCGCTAGGGAAACAAATAATCCTTAGCAAATTCCTCGACTCACAGATACAAACACTCCTTGACGAGAGCCTCCTGATTCGCGTCGACTCGCAGAGCCACCAGTGCCTCCATGGGAAATTCTCGACTCGTTTCAAACCCCAAGGAAACAAATAATCCTTGGCTCTAGGGAAACAAATAATCCCTAGCAAACACCTCGACTCACGGATACAAACACTCCTTGACGAGAGCCTTCTGATTCGCATCGGCTCGCAGAGAAACCAGTGTCTCCGCGAAAGATTTCCCGATTCGTCTCAACTTGTAAGATGAAGCCTCAGGCAGCAGGGACTAAAAAACTTACTTCCTGAACAATGGGACCCTACAAGTCGATCTAAAATGGTCTCTTGCAGACTATTCACGGGTCTCACTCTCCGAAGTCGAGTTTCGACGAAGAGGGAAACAACCGCTTACGAGTCCTCTCGACCCGTAAGAGGGAAAAATTCTCTTATAGGATCCTTGCGACTTATAAGAGAAAACCACACTTAGGAATCCTCACGATTCCTAAGGAGAAAACCCCCCTACGAGATCCTCTCGATCCGTAGGGAGAAAAGTCTCTATGAGACCCTCACGGCTTATAGAGTTGAAAAGTCTTAGGCAGCAGATCTGAACCTGCGGCCTAAGCCATCGCTGTTTCTTGAGAGGGTCGGGATACTCGCTCTAATCATCCGTCAACCATGGTTATTAAGACAGCCTGCTAACAATAAAAGAAAGAGGAAAATGATAGAAAGGACGTCCGATTTACATTTGATCAAGCGTTTGAGACGCACTCATTTATGCATGGGCAGAAGACTCAGGACGAGAAATAAGACAAGCTGAAATAAACAAAGAGGTTTCCATTCATATTGCTAAAAATTCTTACAATCATAAGAGCAATGAATAAGAAACATTATTCAAATTATTACAACGGTATAACCTCAGATCCGGGGCACGGATTGAGGAATTCAAAAGTAAGGCCATCCAGAGTTCTTCTGGCCTTTCTAATTATTCTTATGCGCAGCCTCTCGCGCTCCTGTGTGTCAAGATCCTCGGCAAGCCCTCCCGGCCTTCGATAAGCAGCAACTATCGTCGTCTGCTGGAAGATTTGATGTAGGATGTCAATGAGGCTGTCCCGCCGTTTCTTCGAGATCAGCCCCGTCAGGTACACTGAATGCACCTTGTCTTCGGCATCATCCAGCGCATTGAGCGGTAGGGCCTCGTGAAGACCCGGAAGTGCTCTCCATATTACTCTCAGCACGACTTTCAAAAGAGCCGAACGACGAGGTAGCAGCCAACCACCACTTGCGTTCAGACGACCCATGACCTCTGCACATTGAGCGTCTGTAAACTCCTGGTTTTGTTGACGACCTGTCCGCGGATATCGTCATAGGTGATGAACTCGTGCAAACTGTATAGATGCACCGCCATTATGCCTGGAGGAAATACCACAGGAAGATTAGCGATAGAAGAAAAATAATATACATAGAGGGCTAAATTCCTAGAGAGCAAAGCTCTGTTCAAGGATTAAAACCCATGAACAAAAGCTCTGCAGATCTATAAGTTTTTTTTGAGAGCGAAGCTCTGTTTATGAAACCCCAATGGGGATCTCTTTAGATCAAAAGATCTGTGAGAGCATAGCTCTTTGGTTGAGATTAATTTAAATTAATTTGATTTACATTAATTTTACTTAAAGTTTCTAATTTTGAAAATGAGCAAAACTTTATTTGGTGAAACCCCAAAAGGATTCTCTTTAGATCAAAAGATCTGTGAGAGCAGAGCTCTATTGGTTAAGATTAATTAAAATTAATTTAATCTAAGAATCAATTTTACCTAAAGTTTTCCTAAAAACTTTGGAAAGGAGAGCAAAGCTCTGGAGTTCTTGAAGGCAAGAGCAAAGCTCTGAAGTTTTTTGAAAATAAAAATCTGAAAGATGATAAGCATCTGTGGGGGACCAAAGGTCCTATTTATAGGTATCAAGTGCCTCTCCAAGTTCCAAAAGTTGCCACGGCGGTTAGAATTCCGCCACCGTTGCGCTCACGTTTGGGGCCACGTAAACGCAACGGTGGGGGGCATTTGTTTACCCCAATCAGAGCAAAGCTCTGTTCAAATTCCGAGGCGGGAGATGAAGCAACGCTTCATCTTCCCCCAATCAGAGCAAAGCTCTGCTTGGAAAATTTAAACTTTAATAAATGAAGCAACACTTCTGATTCTTTGCGCTGCGCGTAACGCGCCACGTGTCTGGCGCAGACGCATCAGCGCAGCGCCCAAGGCAGCGCACTCAATCAGAGCAAAGCTCTGTTCAAGGCAAAATCAAAGGAAGCAACGCTTCAGTTGCGCAAACACTGCGCTGCGCGACACGTGTCAGCGCAGATGCGCTAGCGCAGTTGCGCCGCGTTATGCGCTGCTTGACACGTGTCAGCGCAGATGCGCTAGCGCAGTTGCGCTGCGCGACACGTGTCAGCGCAGATGCGCTAGCGCAGTTGCGCTAGCGCAGTTGCGCTGCTTGACACGTGTCACGCTCTGGAGCATTTGCGCCAAACAGAATTAAAATTCTAAGAAATCTTTCCGTTCTTGTTAAAACAAGAAGATTTTCTTCTGTAAAACAGAAGCCCTTGGATCAAAGATCCAACGGTGGGGGAGATTCCCCAAATCACTCAGAGAAAGATATCTTTAACAAATTTATGGGCACTATAAAAAGGACCCTAAGCCTCAATTCAAAGGCATCAACATTTTCTGAGAAAGAAAAAGAGAACTCTGAAGAACTACTCAAGAACAAAAAAGATAAAAACCTTTAGCGAAAGAGAAAGTTCTCTTATGAACAGATCATAGATCTAAAAAGAAGATCAATGATCTTTAATAAAAAACAAAAAAAAATTAATTAAATAGTGCTTTGCACTTTTCATGAACCTTTGGTTATCTGAGATAAAAAAAACAAGAAAAACTTATTTTTCTTTGATCTAAATTAGATCAAGAAATCAAATAGTGCTTAGCACGTCTTTTATGAACCATCGGTTCTTGAATCTAAAAGATTCTTAAATTAATAGTGCTTTGCACTTATAAATCTGCATTGTTGCGCTCTTGGGCTGGCGCAAGCCACCAGAGAGCGCCACGTGTCAGCGTCTGAACCATTTGCGCTATGCGCTTTTGAAATAGAGCTTTGCTCTCTGAAATTGGCGCAACTCACCAGAGCGCGCCACGTGTCTGCAGCGCAAGCGTAACGCACTAGCGCAGCGCACTGCGCTGCATGACACGTGTCATCACTATAAGCGCTTGCGCTCTCTGATTGGCGCAAAGCGCCTGATGAATGCAATGCATCTCCTAAAAGGGCCATGCCCAAATCAAAAAGACCAAGCAGGCCAAAATAAATTGCAAAGCAATAATAAAATTGATGCTTCTGCATCATTTATAAAAGGGCAGAGTCCAGTCAAAACAAAAATAGAAAGTAATGCAATGCATTATCTAAATGTGGGCAAAGCCCTAGCACAGGTTTATTAGACCAAAAATAAATAAAATGTTGAACATTTTCAACTGGATTTAGCCCAATTTTGGCTGTAAATCCTCAAATTAAATTGACTGAGCAAGACTGCTCTCCTAAATCAATTTACGACCGGTTCAAGAGTACATCTCCGAACTCCTCCGACACCCATCGTTGTAATTCTTCAACGACGTCAGAGAGGTGACGGGTCCCGACGACCACACATCAATATGGACTGCGGGGTCCTTAAACTCGTGGACCGAAACGTCCTTAAACTAATATCGGACCGAAACGTCCCTAAACGAATATCGGACCGAAACGTCCCTAAACTAATGTCGGACCGAAACGTCCCTAAACTAATGACGGACCACTACGTCCCTAAACTGGCGATGGACCACCACGTCCCTAAACTGGAACACAGACCACCACGTCTCTAAACTGGAACATGGACCACCACGTCCCTAAACTGGCAATGGACCGCAACGTCCTTAAACTACCTATGGACCACTACGTCCCTAAACTGGAACAATAGAGCCTCCAAATGCTCTTTTACCGGATCTAAATGATCCCGTTTAAGTCGATCTTAGCCCCAAACACGGCTAACGTATCCTTAAACATTCAAATGGATTATAAAACTCTCAATCAACTCTGGTTCGAGGGTACATCTCCGAGCTCCTCTGATACATGTCGTTGTAATCCTTCAACGACATCAGAGAGGTGACGAGTCCTGGCGGCCATATATTAAATGGATCACTACGTTAAGTTGATCTCAGTCTCAAACAGGACCGACGTATCCTTAACGAACGTTTAAGTTGATCTTAGCCGCAACACGGCTAATGCATCCTTAAACTAAAAACACCAAACCCAAATCTATGTAAATACGGATTTGGACTAATCCACGTCCTACGGGCGACGGCATTACTCAGTCTCCGTATATGATCCACGGGCAACCACAAACAAAACAAACACACACGACACGAAGTGAAATTCTGGAGAAGGAGAAAGTTGTTACCGCGATGCGGTAGCGTAATTAACTGCAGGGGCTTGCGCCTGCAGGGAAGAGCATCCCCACAATCAAAAACCCCTCACCCTGAGGGGGAATCTGACGAAGTCTGCTACATCGGCCGCATCCGTCTAAACCTCCGATACACGGTGCCATAAATCAACTTGGCATCTTCGGAGAGGTGGACGGATAAAACCAAATAGCATCTGCCCCGAATCTCAGCGTCAGGACATCGCAGTCTTGTGCGCCGTCTTTCGGAGAGGAACAAACGTTTATCTAAAAAGAATCATATTTCAATAAAATACCCTCAAATTCAAAATTACGATCGATAATTTTTCCCTTGGCAATTACGCCCTCACAACTCATGTTAGGGGAGTGTAGGGTGTTTTTCGTCACCCCAGTGAGATGGGAATACGCGAGCGCTTGTCAGGCGTACTACAGATTCCCCCTGCCTAGGGTAGGCCGGGGTTTAATGATTGTGGGGATCCGAATCTCCGGCAGCCGCGGACTAAGCTGCCGTTAATTACCCATCGCCTTTGGGGCGAGGGAACCTCCGATTGACGGGTTAAACTGGTCATGCGAACTCAGTGTGCAGTGTGCGTGTGTTTTGAATGGGGGTTTTGGATATATCGGGAGCCACGCAGAGTTTTTACGGGGGTCCCGCTACCCGGATAGCGGGCTGGGGGTCAAGGGGGCTAGCAGCCCCCTTGCGGGGTGCGGGGCAGCGCCCCGTTAGAAATTTTTTTCTAACAGGGACAGTGTCGTGGAGTACGTGTATGTATAAATTTGTATACATATGTATATATGTATATATGTACACAAAAAGAGGGGGAAAAGACATCCAAGGGATGCGCAGGTGCGCAAGCGCGCACGCCACGTGTCGGCAGGCGGGCGACTTGCGCACTTGCGCAAGCGCGCGCGCCACGTGTCGGCACGCGGGCGCCTTGCGCACTTGCGCAGTTGCGCAAGCGCGCGCGCCACGTGTCGGCACGCGGGCGACTTGCGCACTTGCGCAGTTGCGCAAGGGCGCACCACGTGTCGGCACGCGGGCGACTTGCGCACTTGCGCAGTTGCGCAAGCGCGCGCGCCACGTGTCGGCGCGCGGGCGACTTGCGCACTTGCGCACTTGGGCAGGCGCGCGCGCCACGTGTCGGCACGCGGGCGCCTTGCGCACTTGCGCAAGCGCGCAGGTGAGGCACGACAGGCTTTTAGCCTAAAAAAAAAATTTCTCAGAAGAGAAATCAGAGAGGAGTTGGACTCCTGAATGTGTTTTTCTTCTTTTTGGGGGGTTTAGTGAAAGATGTTCTTCTTCTTCCTCCTGTTGTTTGGCCGGATCTTGAAGATCGAGGGATGTGAGATATCAAAATCTCTCCTTTTTGAGATCTGATGGCAGATCTGGGTTCCCCTTTATGGGTTTTGTGGTGGAAAACTATTTAGTTTTGAAAAAGGAAGAGTAAAACTCTTGATTTAATTCAAGAGAAAGAAGAAGGTTTTGGAACCTTGAGGAAGGAGAAAGATCTCAGATCTATTATTTTTTTTGGAATGAAAAGTGTTATTTTTTTATTCATCATGTTGCCTTTTATAGGCTTACATATTTTCATATAGCCCCTTGGGCTTCACAAAAATGGCATTTTAGCCATCCCATGGCTCATGTGCCATTTCATTTTTTGCACATAAGCCATGGGCTTACAAAATATTGGCTTTATGCCCATTTTGCATACATTCATGTATAAAAAATTACATAAAAATTATTTATTACATGATCTATATTTTAGCATGGAGGAGGCTGGCCGCGGGCTCGACTTGGGCAAGGGCCCGCTTGACCTGGGCTTGGGGTTGACCTTGACTTTGACTCGGTCAACGGGGGTGTAAATTTTTACCCCAACAAAGTGCCCCCCATCAATAAATGCACACCGCACATTTGAGTTGTGTGCATGAGATTGATGGATCTTGAAGCTGAACTTCGAGGTGGAACATCATTCCGGAGGCGAAGCATCATCCCGGGGAGCATGATTCCCGAGGATCGGAGCATCATTCCGATTCGCGGAGCATAATTCCAATGTCAGAGCGTCATTTCGAAGCGCGGAGCATAAGTCCAGGGTCGGAGCATCATTCCGATTTGCGGAGCATAATTCCAATGATCGGAGCATGATTCCAGGGGATCGGAGCATCATTCCGATGAGCGGATCATGATTCCAGGATTCGGAGAATCATTCCGAAGAGCGGAGCATGATTCCAAGAGATCGGAGCATCATTCCGAAGAGCGGAGCATGATTCCAAGAGATCGGAGCATCTTTCCGAAGCGCGGAGCATAATTCCAGAGTTCGGAGCATCTTTCCGAAGCGCGCAGCATAATTCCAGGGTCGGAGCATCATTCCGATTTGCGGAGCATAATTCCAGGGGATCGGAGCATCGTTCCGAAGAGCGGAGCATAATTCCAGAGATCGGAGCATTATTCCGATGTGCGGAGCATAATTCCAGAGATCGGAGCATTATTCCGATGTGCGGAGCATAATTCCAGGGTCGGAGCATCATTCCGAAGAACGGAGCATGATTCCAGAATTCGGAGCGTCATTCCGAAGGACGGAGCATGATTCCAGAGTTCGGAGCATCTTTCCGAAGAGCGGAGCATGATTCCAGGATCGGAGCATCATTCCGGAGATCGGAGCATCATTCCGATGATCGGTAGACATTCTGGCCGAAGCATGATTTCGATGCAGAGGTAGATTCCTAGGCGAAGTATAATTCCGACAAGGGAGGAAAATATTCCGAGGCGAAGCATGATTTCGACACGGGGTATATTCTGAGACGGAGCATGATTCCGGCGCAGAGCTTGTTGGCTGACTTGATTCCGAGACGAAGCATAATTTCGACGAGGAGGTCGTTGGTTGATTCCGAGCCGAAGCATAATTCCGACAGGGAAGGCAGATACACCGAGGCGAAGCATTATTTCGACACGGGGTGCATTCTGAGACGAAGCATAATTCCGACGCAGAGCTTGCTGGTTGACTTGATTCCGAGGTGGAGCATAATTCCGACGAGGAGGTCGTTGGTTGATTCCGAGCCGAAGCATAATTCCGACAGGGAAGGCAGATACACCGAGGCGAAGCATTATTTCGACACGGGGTGCATTCTGAGACGAAGCATAATTCCGACGCAGAGCTTGCTGGTTGACTTGATTCCGAGGTGGAGCATAATTCCGACGAGGAGGTCGTTGGTTGATTCCGAGCCGAAGCATAATTCCGACGGGGAAGGCAGATACACCGAGGCGAAGCATCATTTCGACACAGGGTGCATTCTGAGACGAAGCATAATTCCGACGCAGAGCTTGCTGGTTGATTTGATTTGGGTTGACATCAGCATCGCTACACTGGAATATGGTACCAGGAGCGAATCATCATTTGTCATGAGAGGATTTAGGAATTGTTTTTTTTTTGTTTGGCATCTGCATTGCTGCACTGGAATAATGCCAGGAGCAACTCATCATTTGCCCCGAGAGGATTTGGGATTGGTTTTGGTTTGGCATCTGCATCGCTGCACTGGAATGATGCCAGGAGCAACTCATCATTTTCCCCGTGAGGACTTGGGAGAGATTGGGATCGTTTTACGCCCGTGGATTGTATACGGTTTTGCAGGATGTATGATCCAGACCGTAGGGCCAGAAGCATTTCAGGAATTTGTTGGCGTCTGCATCGCTGCACTGGAATATGGTACCAGGAGCGACTCATCATTCGCCGTTGGGGTATGGGATTTGGAATTTGGTTGGCGTCTGCATCGCTGCACTGGAATATGGTACCAGGAGCGACTCATCATTCGCCACTTGGGGATTGGGGAGCGATGGCTTAAGAGACAGGTTTGGATCCCTATCACCTAAGGCTTTTCAATTTTATGGGCCGTGGGGGTCCCATAAAGGTATTTTCTCCCTGCGAGTCGTAAGGATCCCGCAGGTGTAGTTTCTCCTTAAGAGTCGTGAGGACTCCTAAGTGTGTTTTTCCTTGGTGAGTCGTAAGGATCTCATGAAGGTTTGTTCTCCTCATGCATCGTGAGGACACATGAGTGGGTCTTTCCAATGAAGCATAATTCCAAAGGCGGAGACCAGCCGCGTAACGGGTGGTTGCGGTGGGATATGGGTGTGATGGGAATTATTTGAGCCCGTGGATTGTATACGGTAGTCAACTTGGGGACCGGCCGTAGGGCTGGGAGAACTTTGGAAATTTGAATTTTTGTTTGGCGTCTGCATCGCTGCACTGGAATATGGTACCAGGAGCGACTCATCATTCGCCGCTGTTTTTTTTTTTTTTTTTTTTTGGTTGTATTTTTTTGTTTTACCGCGATTGCTCCATCATTTCAGCTTTTCTTATCGCGAAGGTCGCGATTGCCCCATCATTTCGGCTTTTATTCGCGGTTGCCCCATCATTTCGGCTTTATTTTCATCTTTATTTTACTCGCTGATTTTTATTGCGAGTTGCCCCATCATTTCGGCTTTTCTTTATTTTCCTTTTATTTACACATTTTTTTTATTTACATATTTCTTTTTACATTCCCAGTTTAACGACTTAGAGGTCGACTGTTCCAGTTTA
The DNA here is from genome assembly GCA_030015575.1 of Agapanthus africanus. Classification (NCBI taxonomy): domain Eukaryota; kingdom Viridiplantae; phylum Streptophyta; class Magnoliopsida; order Asparagales; family Amaryllidaceae; genus Agapanthus; species Agapanthus africanus. The sequence goes on along the minus strand of JASDDO010000031.1, from coordinate 649,695,317 downwards.
ATGACGTGGTGGTCGACTGTTCCCAGTTTAATGACGTGGTGGTCGACTGTTCTCAGAGAAAGGCAGATGTCTGAGAGAATCGGTTTCACGAAGAACTTCGGTCTCCATTTGTATGAAATTGGCGGTTGCAGCTTGACTGTTTGTTAACACGCCTTTGGACAGTTCTATCTCTCCTGCCTTATATTGCTTTTCGACCCAATCTTTGAAGACGAAGCAGTCCTCTATGGCATGACCTATTACTCTGTGATAGGGGCAGTATTTGGGGTCGTCGGTCCTATTCGCTTCCTGCGGTCTTTTTGACTCTGGCAGTTGTAGACCGTTCTTCAGGGCGTCTTTGAATATTTTACGGATTTTGTCCCTTCTGAAGGAATAAACCTTATCCAGCTTCTCTTTCAGTGGAGATTCTCCCCCCTCTCCGAACATTGGCTTCCGAGGCTGGTTGGCGCTAGGTCCGCTCATCCCTTGCTTATTTCGGTTAGCCGAAGTGTTGAAAGATTCAGAATCATCGGAGTTTCCGCCTTTGCGATTATCGTCCTTCCGGCTTCTCCAGGACTTATTGTTATTTTGAGAATCCGAGGAGGACTCCTGTTTTGAGCGCTCCAGCATCTGGACTTTCCTGGTCAGCTCTTGGAATGTTTTGAGACCCGCGGTGCATAAAAACGGGGCCATCCAATTGTTGAGATTTCCGACGAGGAGACTGACAGATTGGTCCTGCTCTATCGGCGGTTCGCATTTGACGGAGAGATTGCGCCATCGGGTTATAAAATTCGTGCTGCTTTCGTCGCTCTTGGGCTTGGTCCTTACGAGCTCGGCAATGGTAATCTTATCGCTGACGCTCATGAACCTCTGCCGAAATAGAGACTCCATTTGGACAAAAGTTATGACGGAGCCATCCGGTATGCTCGCGTACCAGTCGAAAGCAACATCGGTCAAGCTATTAACGAACTGGCGGAGGAGAAGCGCATCATTGCCCCCAGTATTCCCACATGAGGCTTTGAAGTGGGCGATGTGCTGATTCGCATTTCCTGTCCCATCAAATCTTCCGAATTTAGGGATGACATAGCCGCTAGGAAATTCTACCAGATCATATTGAGCAGGATATGGTCTCCCGCTACTGTTAACATCTTTTTGCGCTTCAGCTTCGGCTACCAGTGTTTTGACTTTGCTGGCAACCAAATCCATAATTTGAGCTTGAGTTAGCGGGCTACTGTCATCGGTAGCCAAGACATTTGCTGAGATAGGATGCGACTGATTTTCATGCGGTCCGCCCACTTTTGGATTTGAGGGAACGGGCGTCGGCTGTCTCGGGACACCGTTTCCCGGTTCATGAGCTGAACCCTGTGCTTGATTGGGCGGCTGAGAGGCAAGTTGGGCCGTAAGCCGTAAGACGACATTTGTCAAGTCGTCGATCTTTGAGTAGAGCTTGGCCATCTCCTTATCTTTGCTTCTGAGCTGTTTTCGGAGCTCTTGGAGAAGTTGCTGCTCTGCGGTCTTAGGACGGAAAGTTGGCTCATCTTCGCTTTCCGAGCCTGACTCCTCATGAATTGAGGGCTCTCTTTGCCTATCAGCCTCATCGAGAGGGTTTTCATCATCCAGCGGAGGCGGCTGTTCTTGGGAAGCGGCCACCACATTCAAGCCAGATTGGGTTTGAGATGTGGTGGCCCCGTCCTTGCTCTTGCTGCGCGTGCCCACCACGTAGACAGTGTGGATAACACATTCAGCCATCCCCTCATCTTTGGCGGGGTAACCCTGTTCTTCGAACCTCATGAGGTTTAGCCTGGCAGGAGCCCTAGCCCTTTTGTTGGCTCTATATCTGAGCCTTTTCTCCCTCAGCTTCTTGATTTGGAAGGCTTGGCGGGCATCCGCTACCCGGGAAGCCATTGCGAGTTGATCAAAGGGGAGCTTAGAGAAGACACCCGATCGAGCATTTGTCAGGGGCGCCGCTGGGGCTTGCTCGGGACGCGTTGTAGCTTTGTTGGTGTTGATGGCCTTGCACCCAGCTAGAGCCAAGGAAATTCGTTCAGACACCGACTTGCGTTTGGGTTGGGGCACCCTTGAGATCACCACATTTGGTCTCCTGCCTTTCGAGACCGGTTTATCTGCCACCGGGGCTTGAGGAGCTGGGATGGCGCCAACTGGCATGAACATAATAGAGCCGAATGGTAGCAGCGGCTCCTCCCATTGTCGCCCGAGACTGGCCGGAAGGACCGTCCTAGAGTCTATCCTCATCGTGTAGGAGACGGGAGCTGAGTTCATCATCAAAGACATCGTCGGAAGGTGATTGCTTGAAAATCTGCATGAAAAAAAACATTATTTTTAGTATAAATATAGGTATGTATATTGATTGAGTTCGCATGAACGCTTAACCCGAAATATGGGAGGAGAGACTGGTCCCACCGGGCGTGCCAGAACCTGTAGGGTGTTTTTCGTCACCCCAGTGAGATGGGAATACGCGAGCGCTTGTCAGGCGTACTACAGATTCCCCCTGCCTAGGGTAGGCCGGGGTTTAATGATTGTGGGGATCCGAATCTCCGGCAGCCGCGGACTAAGCTGCCGTTAATTACCCATCGCCTTTGGGGCGAGGGAACCTCCGATTGACGGGTTAAACTGGTCATGCGAACTCAGTGTGCAGTGTGCGTGTGTTTTGAATGGGGGTTTTGGATATATCGGGAGCCACGCAGAGTTTTTACGGGGGTCCCGCTACCCGGATAGCGGGCTGGGGGTCAAGGGGGCTAGCAGCCCCCTTGCGGGGTGCGGGGCAGCGCCCCGTTAGAAATTTTTTTCTAACAGGGACAGTGTCGTGGAGTACGTGTATGTATAAATTTGTATACATATGTATATATGTATATATGTACACAAAAAGAGGGGGAAAAGACATCCAAGGGATGCGCAGGTGCGCAAGCGCGCACGCCACGTGTCGGCAGGCGGGCGACTTGCGCACTTGCGCAAGCGCGCGCGCCACGTGTCGGCACGCGGGCGCCTTGCGCACTTGCGCAGTTGCGCAAGCGCGCGCGCCACGTGTCGGCACGCGGGCGACTTGCGCACTTGCGCAGTTGCGCAAGGGCGCACCACGTGTCGGCACGCGGGCGACTTGCGCACTTGCGCAGTTGCGCAAGCGCGCGCGCCACGTGTCGGCGCGCGGGCGACTTGCGCACTTGCGCACTTGGGCAGGCGCGCGCGCCACGTGTCGGCACGCGGGCGCCTTGCGCACTTGCGCAAGCGCGCAGGTGAGGCACGACAGGCTTTTAGCCTAAAAAAAAAATTTCTCAGAAGAGAAATCAGAGAGGAGTTGGACTCCTGAATGTGTTTTTCTTCTTTTTGGGGGGTTTAGTGAAAGATGTTCTTCTTCTTCCTCCTGTTGTTTGGCCGGATCTTGAAGATCGAGGGATGTGAGATATCAAAATCTCTCCTTTTTGAGATCTGATGGCAGATCTGGGTTCCCCTTTATGGGTTTTGTGGTGGAAAACTATTTAGTTTTGAAAAAGGAAGAGTAAAACTCTTGATTTAATTCAAGAGAAAGAAGAAGGTTTTGGAACCTTGAGGAAGGAGAAAGATCTCAGATCTATTATTTTTTTTGGAATGAAAAGTGTTATTTTTTTATTCATCATGTTGCCTTTTATAGGCTTACATATTTTCATATAGCCCCTTGGGCTTCACAAAAATGGCATTTTAGCCATCCCATGGCTCATGTGCCATTTCATTTTTTGCACATAAGCCATGGGCTTACAAAATATTGGCTTTATGCCCATTTTGCATACATTCATGTATAAAAAATTACATAAAAATTATTTATTACATGATCTATATTTTAGCATGGAGGAGGCTGGCCGCGGGCTCGACTTGGGCAAGGGCCCGCTTGACCTGGGCTTGGGGTTGACCTTGACTTTGACTCGGTCAACGGGGGTGTAAATTTTTACCCCAACAGGGAGCCCTGTTAAAAGATAGTGCAAATTATCGCACATCTTAGGTCTAGTGGGTGAGATCGGAGCTCTTTACAGAGCGCGTTCTCGAAGGAAAAGAAAGAAAATACGAATTTACAAAAGAATACGGTTTTTCCCAAAACTAAACAATTTAATGATATAACTCAATTTGTAAATTAAAGAAAAGCAAAAATTTGGAAACTTATTTTAAAATAAAATGACTCTATTTTGAAAGGATGCGAGTTCTTTAAAAATACCCTTAAGTTTTTTAAAAGATAGATTTTTTATTAAAATACCAAAAACTCTTAAAAACTAGTTTTTGTCGCTAAAATACCATAAAATACAAAATACGTTTTTATGAAAAATCTTGACATTTTAATTAACATATTTTTTTTTTATCAAAAACAACCTCAAGGTTTTAGGATGAACTAAGACCCCTCGAGAAATTTTTTAATGACATTCTTCACATAAATATATAGAAATCAAAAGACTAGTTTATGTTACGCATTTATGTTGCAGATTGATTTGAGTGGCGTCTTCTCTCGTCAGTGCCTCGGGGTGTCGAAGATAATGGTGCAGCACTTGTCTCTATCTAAATGTAGATATTAATTTCAAGGAAATCAAATCACATAGAACTCGAACTCGAACACGAACATGAACTCGAACTCGAGCACGAACTTGAACAATACCTCAACTCGAATTTGATACTTGAACTTGACATGAATACCGGAACACAATATCTACACTTAAACTGACTTGATTCGAACCATGAATACAAATTGACATGAATACCTGAACACTTGACATGAATACTTGATTTTGATATGAACTCAATCTTACAACTTGATGTATTCATGGATTCGAGCAAGACCGATAATTTTAACTATAATCTAGAATGCGCGGGGTGTTGGGGTAGTTTAAGTGTGAATCCAACGAAATCTCAGGAGTTTCCCTAGATCATGAATCTATGTCTACTAACACAAGCAATCTATCATGAGAGCTCATATTTTCTTGCTCCTGGATTATAGCCTGTTGAGTTTGGAATAGTTCAACACTAGGTTAAAATTCTGTTACTAACACTTGATTCGGGCCCGTGGCTCCTTATCCATGAATTATAGACTGTTAGGTTCGAGAAGACTCTTGAGATTGGTTGACATTCACATTTGAACTAACAATAAGTCAGCTTATCTTGTAGAGATCTTTTAGGACACTTACATGCACTTCATGTTCACTATACCTATACTACACGGTCATGCTATACTATGCTTATGCTACTTTACCATGTTATATAGAACTGCCATGTTACATAGAATTGCCATGTTTATATTAAACGACATGTTTAATCACCATATCTCCTAATCCATTGCTTCATGATATCCATTTTCAACTTGTCATTATACCTTTATACTTCATATTTTTTTGGAGACTTACCGAGCGCAATTTCGCTTATGGGCATTCCACCCACCTTTGGTTATTTGGAATGTTCATCAGATAATATAGAGACCGAGGAGGTGGAACCAACTGCTGAGGACTACGATCCGATCTCAGCATAAGCCGACTCTTAGATTTTCTTTTCAGTTTTTAGTACCAGTATGCCATTTGTTTAAGCATTTTATTTCATGTTATTTCCTTTTCAAACAATCTATCATTGTAATTAAAATTTGTTGAAGTGAATGTAAATAAAGTTGTTGAAAATCTCAATCTCATGTTAATTTTTTGTCACTTTTATATTGTTCATTTACGCTTAGCGTATTTGTTTCGAGAAAGGATCTTCTCAGAATAAATACGTCATGGGTCTCGTCACATTCCTGCTCCTGTTTTTTGGGAAGCAGGGCGTGACAATGTTGCGCTCTTTTTCTATTAAGAAAAAACTACATAGGTTATTTCTGTCATCTAAAACCGCAAAAAATATGACATGGCATGCAGATGGTTGCAAGAAGGATAGAGTCTTACAGCATCTTACTGATGGTGAGGAGTGGCGAAAATTTGATACTCAATTTTCAGTGTTCGCTGCAGAAGCTCGTAATGTAAGACTTGGTTTATCGGCTGATGGTTTGGAACCGTTTAAAGGAGGTGCATCTCACAATGTATAGCCCATTACACTAGTAGTTTATAACCTCCCGCCGTGAATGAGTATGAAACAATTTTACATCCAAATGCATCTGCTGATCCTTGGAAGCAACTTTCCTAATAATGGCATCGATGTTTATTTGAAGCCGTTGATCGATTAGTTGAATGAGCTATGGAAGATCGGCATCATTTTTTATGAAGTCCACAGAAAGGAGATACTCACATTGCGCAAAGCGCTGCTTTGGACAATAAACGATTTCCCGGTATATGCCATGTTGTCAGAATGGAGTACGAAAGGTCACCTTGCTTGCTCCTGTTGTCAAGAATACACCGTCTGTGAAACGCCAATAAATTGGATTTCTTGTTACACCGGATATCGTCATTGGTTAGATACAGATCATCGTTATCTACGCAATAGAATCAAGTTCGATGCTGAGAAGGAGTAATTGCCCTATCCTCCCGAGCCAAATGGGAGAAAAGCGTTTGAGGACGTAAAGAACATCAATGTTGTTTTCGGTAAGAAGCATAAGCAAACTATTCCAAATGAGATATCAAATAACTGGAGAAAGAGATCTATATTTAATAATTTGACGTATTAGCAATTTCTTAATTTTTGTCATAACATGGACGTCATGCACATTGAGAAGAACGTCTGTGAGCTCTTGCTGGGTACCCTGCTAAATACCAAATTCAAGAACAGAGACACACTTGCGATACAACAATGGTTTGCTACAAAGAATTTGCGGCTAGAATTAAATCCAGTTTCGAAAGGGAATAGTAAATAGGCGATTTTACCAGCAAAGTACACGATGTCCGATAATGAGAAGATCAGTTTCCTTAAGGTATTTAAACAAGTAAGGGTACCGGATATATATTCTATGAACATTAGTAAATGCGTAAACCTGAAAAAGAAAACCTTCGTCGGCCTGAAGAGTCACGACTGTCATGTGGTCATGTAACAATTGCTGCCCATTACTATTAGGGCGTTACCAAATAACGATGTTGTATCAGTTGTGACTGATTTGTGTCATTTCAGAGAGTTATGTTCCAAAGATTACGCGGCAAACAATTTTAGAACCTTTGTCACTCCCCGCTTCTCAAGATATGTAAACACGGCATGTGACAGAGCCAACCATGCTACCTGTGGCTAGGAATCATCCCTCCACAGTCACATTACGGCTGTCTATCTGATATCAAGAACAGAAAAGAATATAATCTAGTTAGTACATGTCCATTTGCCACAATAAATAAAATCAAGAAAATACATAAAGCGGAAACGAATTGAGATCCAATAAACAATATCTGAATCATGTCCCAATATAGGCTCACATCAATAAATAAAACTACGGAAATAAACTAAACATCTCTAATAATACACGTTCAATTCCTCATTGCCCGGCTTGATTGCTAAAATACTCTTGATCTGCCTGCGATAAAGGTAGAGGAACTGGACCATGCAAAACTCAGATGTCAGTGCGTCATAATATCAAAATAACAGTAATGACCAGGATATAATGATGCGATTAAACATGAATATAAATAATAAATACATGTATAAATAATGAGCTATGTGTATGTATGGGTGTGTGATGTGTATCCTAAATCTGTGCTTCTAGGTTATCTATTCTACAAGTTTTTGAAATCAATTAATGTAATTCTCATCGTAATTCAATAATATATATCCCGTTCATTCCCCACGGGACCACGATAACAATGATTTATTCCGTAACGCCCGGAATCACGGCGAACAATGATTTATTCCGTAACGCCCAGAAACACGGCAAACAATAATGATTATTCCGTAATGCCCGGAACCACGGCAAACAATGATAATTTATTCTATAACGCCCGGAATCACGGAAAACAATAATAATATTCTCTTGAGTTACGTTTCGGTTACATTCTTGATTTCCCCTTTTCCCTCAGATTTGTGTTCAAGTCAGGTATTAACGATATAAATCTAATGCCAACACAGGATCAAGCAGGTACAGTTCTTGTCTATGCAGACAACAAGTTACGCCCGTCAGGAAAAAAATTCAGGATTGTTGGCATTAGCAATAAGATCTAAGTAACAAGTCAGGTAGTGTGTCGTGAACATATCATGTGATGTATATTAACCAAATAGATACCCCATGTGAAACTGTAATCAATATCGGAACACGGTAACCACAACTGATGCCAGAATGCATATGTATCTATATGTAATAACCATTATACATCCATTACCATGTATGATGCAAACTAGATAACATGTTGTACCGATATAGTAGTATAATGATATCATGATGTTCCGGCATGCAACTAGATAAACGATTATCAGTACGGATACAAATGGATACCATAAAACTGTAAATCTGTAATATTTGCCGAATAATAAAACACATGCACTATTCTTATTCATATAGATATCGATATAATAGCATAGCATGTTGCAACTTAAAACTTGCCTGATCGGATCTCACGTTGAGATACAGATGCTACGTCCGACGTCGGAATAATGTTGCGATGCAAACTTACGCGCGCAGGACTGGACCTGGCTGGGCAATGACGTGGTGACTAGGCTGGACGACGGCGGTAACTGGGTCGTCTGGATTGTCGGCGATGCATGCAACTTCGGCGAGCTGATCAGAGAATCAAGAAACGATTGAGAAAAGCAAGAAGGACTGAATAATAGTGGGTGTCTGTTGTGTCGGGCTCTAGGGTGGCGAGGATAGAGGCAAGATGACGGCGACGATGGCCGATGGCGACGTGACTGCGTCGGCAAGATGGCTATGGGTTCTTGGGTTGGTGTTCGGGGTCGGGGGTTTGCGAGGTTGGTGGCGGCGGTGGTCTGGGGTGTCGGAAGAGGAGAGGTAGATGAGGAGGTGAAGACGGGGATGATGGCGGGTAGCGACGGTGATGACTAACGGCATGGTCGTGTGGGGGTTTCTTGGGTTGGCGTCGAGTTGCTGCAAGGGTGGCGTCGGGGTGCAGGGGTGCTCGGGAAGGGAAGGAGGAGGTGGAGGTGGTGACGTAGGTGATGAGGGTGAGGACGAGGGCGAGCTCGAGGTGAGGTCGGCGGTGGTTTGACGAGGGTGAAGGTTAGGGTTTGGGTTTGTCGCGGGGTGCAGAAGAAGAAAAGAAAGAAGGAGAGGAGAGAGAGAGAAAGATGAGGGTAAGGGTTTAATTATTAAGTTTTATATATATATATATATATATATATATATATATATATATATATGTGTGTGTGTGTGTGGGGGGGGGGGGGAGATTAGTTAATATATTATATATATATATTATATATATATATATATAACATTTACTTTAGTTTAGAAAATATTATAATATATATATTTTGGGATTATACATCTAATATCAAATTATTCCGAAAATTACCCGGGTCTCTTTTAAAAATCTAGTTTTTAAATATGGAGAATATACGTAAAAATTAAAACATAATACGATATCCGGTCAATAAAAATGCATACCCTCAAGTACGGATCTACGTAAATATACGTAGCGATCCAAACGAGTCAGTTTTAACAATTAGAACATGAACATGCTACATGGGTGCAACCATATGATATGGGGTACGATAACATGCCATGCTAAATATCAAAATATATTATTTGGTTATTATTTGTATTATTAAAAGATATGCGGATACAAAATATATCATATATGTGTGTATATAGAATCCAGATGTGCATGGATCCTCTGTAATAGCAAATATTGACGTAATCTTGAACCATGGTGGGTTTCAAATATGCGGGTCAGGTTGGATACTAACCACAGTTGCCAAATGCACTATCCGCACCCAAAAGCAATAGTAATAAAGAAATCTGTCGCAAAATTTGATATACCCCAAATAAGATATAGTATAACAGTACTAGGGTATTACAACCTTAGAGAATAAGATATCTCGCATTCTTTGTAGAATGGAGATATTGTTTTCACCTTCTATTTTCACCGTAATGTTTCATCTTATGGATCACCTTGCTCAAGAGGTACGTTTAGCTGGTCTCGTGAACTATCAGTGGATGTATCCGTTCGAGAGGTAAAATTAACCTAACAATTCTTTACCATTTATAATAAATCGAATATTTATAAAGCGAATTGAATTTATTTGCATCCGTCAGGTTCATATACAAAGTAAAACGGTATATCCGTAACAGGAGTCGGCCTAAAGGGTTGATCGCTGAGGGTTTCTCACGGAGGAATGCATGACGTTCTATTTAATGTATCTAGAGGGTGTTGAGGCTGTATTTAATAGGCCGAGATGTAATGAGCACATGGTCGATAATAGACCCGTAATATCCATCTTCCAGGCCCATGGAATGGGACTGGATAAAGTAAAGTCGGATCACACCGCGTCTCATCAGCTTGGCATGATTTACCGTTACGTTTTATTCAACTGTTCGGATATGGGCAAGTTTATCGGGTATATATTTATTAATTTTTCCTTAACATAAATTTAAAAAATTAGTCAAAATTATATATTTATTTCGATATATGCAGCATTTGGAATACTCAATACCGTCCACCTACTAAATGACCTCGGCAATGAAATATTGATAAGGAGTGACATAAACAATTTCCCGCTTGGTTGAAAACACTCGTAAGTTTTAAACTATAAAAACCTAACTATAACTCATGTTGACACACACACACACACACAACTGAATCCGTTTTGCATTAATAGGTTGAAAGAGATACCGATGCTAGACATGTAACAGAAGATATAAAAGCGCTTGTGTATGGTCCAGATGAACAAGCCGAGTATCTTTCCGATTATGTTGTTAAGGGGTTTAGATTTCACACCAGAAAATGAGATAAAAATAAAAAATTTCAAAATTGCGGCGTCTGTAACACATCCACCGTTATTGGATATTCATCTTCTAAAGATTCAGATCCAACCACGGGAAAATTGGACTATTACGGAGTGCTGAAAAAATAGTTCGGGTGCGTTATCAGGAACAAACGGTTATCCTGTTTAAGTGCTTGTGATATGATGTGCATCATCGATAGCATGGAATGACCTACTTTTACTCAATTCATCGAAACTCGATTTTGGTGAAGAGCCTTATATCCTCACCAGTCAAGCCTGCCAATACTTTTACGTCGCAGACCCTATGGATGCACAGTGGGATGTTGCTATTGTGACGAATCCACGAGACTATTATAGCATGGGTGAAAGTGATGTTGTAAGTGATATTACCCCGGTTATACAAGCTGATGATATTCCTCTCGAATTCGACTACAACAGTTTATCAAGGACGGACATAGAGCCGGAAATAGTTTTTGATGTGACATCGGCGGTCATAGAAGTAGAAGTCTAAGACTTGAAATAGAAATTTTAATATTGATTTCTGTTCTTCTATGAACCATTTCGATGCAATCTTGATATATAATTCGCTCTTGTATGATATTCATAACTTAAGTAATATGAAACTTACAATTTATCGTATCTTTATAATATTCTTTTTAGTATTATTGCTCTGTCATCTGAACTAATTTAAGTAATGTGAAATTTACAAATTTGTTACTTCTGTAAGATATTCTTTTCAGCATTATTGCTTTGTTATCTGTCCTAAATTTCATCGACTTAAATAATGTGTAATTTATATTTTACCATCGCACTTCATTAATTTTCACTATTATTTTGTTCTCTAACATATTAAACTATATACTGTGAAATTATTTTTGATATGTCAAGTGATGATAGGACCAATCGAGATATGGGGGACGAGAGACAACCTTCCTAGCTACGTACATGGGGTGTGAGAGGACCCACACAGACTACTGAGATCTGGAAGAGAATGCCAAATGCTCCCGACAAGCCGATTGCATATCTTTCATATCCAGGGGACCTTATTCATAGGAGCTGTAATGATGCGAAGAAGATGATGTTGTCTATAGTGAACAGCGAAGAACACATGCCTCATGTGATCGAGGAAGACGATGGCAAGTGGGTGGCCTTTGAGCGGGAAAGCCCAGAGTTGATGCGGAAGAAGAATATTGCTGTATGAGAGTTTATGGTGAGATTTGATTATATTATTTAATGCTGAACTGTATTTTGATTTGTTTAAATATGTCTACCCATACGATGATGAATTATTCTGTTTTGCAGAGTCGGTTTGACTTCCGGTGGTATGGAAAAGAGGGCCATGAGGCGGTTGTCGATGAACAAGAAGTCGTCGATAAGCTTCTAAAGCATATGTTGAAGAACTGGAGAGGCCATAAGAACAAGGTCTTCACAAAACTTGAAAAAGTCAATACACAGAAGGAGAGGCATGCGATGAAGCCGGATCCAGATTGGTCCGACGATTACTGACACGCCATGGTCGGATATTACATGAGCGATAAGTTTAGTGACGATACCTTTTTATTCTTTTGTAACAACTCAACAAACAATATTTGATGTAACTGCAGGAGAGGAGCACACGAGGTAAAGTATCTCGTGCTGAGTTGCAAGATATCTAAAAGGGAGGGAACAAGAGTTCCCAACAGTTTTGTGTCGAATACGTAAGTTTCGACAATCAATATTTTATATTAATATGTTCAAAATATATCTTAGAAATTTATATGTTAATTTTCTAAATGTAATATGCAGCAAAAAGGCCATGATGGAGACCCCATCGATTGAATCGAAGTCTTCAAGGCTAGATTTGTACGGAACGATTGCAAGCTTGAATCGGTTGCAGCTCGGGAGCAATGTAAGACTCCACTAATGTCGTGTTTTGTAATTATTTCAGAATAATTATTGTGTAGCTATTAGAACGACAATAATATGTTTCTTTTCCAAACAGAAGCTGATGGCGGCCGAGAGAGACCGGTTGATCGAGCAGAGAGACGGAGCAGGGATACCTGGTTGATGACAGGCAGAGACTGTTCGCTACAGATAGGTCTTTCACGTCGTATTAACCGGATACTCACGAGAGAGTCCAATGTATGTTCGCTAAGATCTCTCCCACCCACCCAGTATAACGTTCTTTATAGACCGACTGTGCATCCACCACCTAAGCATCGTCGGGCAGACGACGTGGAATCGGAGACATCACGTATGACCAAGACCCCGATGTATGGTGGATCTTAGACCGAGTAGACGCCGGATATCAGCTGTTCTTCACACCGATCGGCCCCCGCTCTCGCTGGCGATCCATTTAGTGGCTTTAGCACAAGTCAGAGGTTTCGTCTTATCCGTATGTATGCACAACGAGGGGAGCCAGTACCTCCGGTAAGTTTGATAAGCCTAATTTAATAATCTATAAATATATAAATATCATATGTACTAAATTATGTGTTTTAAATTTTTAATCATATGGGTTTTACCCTCAGACGAAGATGAAGATGATGCACCTCCCTCGTTAACGACCTCCCCGTGGTTTCATTTCTAATTTTCATGTACATATATATCGATAAATATGAATCTTTATGTTTGTATTCGTTGTTTGATTCGATTGTCAAATGATTTTAGTAGTAGATTGGATCGTGTATTGGAATTGATATTGGAATATATTTGGATTTCGATTGGAATTGATATTAGAATGTGCTATTATTTGGAGTGGAATTTAAAATGGAATTGAATTAATATTGAAATGCTGGATTGGATTGAAATTTGGAATTAAAATTCTGGATTTTCTGTTTTGAAATTTATTTATTTTCTACTGTTTTCATCTAATTTGACGGGTATTTTCCATCGAAATTAAGTTTAATTCTATGACATATATCCAAATTAGATTTAAAAAATTATTTATATATTTTTTAATAATATTCTAATTGTATAAAATCAGGTCTTATTCGACGGGACTGATGCGTCGAAATAATATCTAATTCCAAGAGTCGATCGCGTCGAATTAGATTTGTATAATTCAATGCGTATTATTAGTCGAATTAGGTTTACAGTGACAAAATTAAATGCAGCAGCTGTCTTCCGTCGCCGCAATTTAAAAGCTTCCGTCGAAATAGATCTAAATTGACGGGAAATACCCGTCAAGGGTGTGTATTACTGCAGTGACATAGCTAATCATGTTTGATTCTCCACTGTCAGTAATTCTTCAATTAGTTGTTTTATAGCAAACTTTATGTATATGCACTTGTGTTTTCACATCAACTCTAGTGGAAATGCGGGATATATTTGTGTGCCTATATAAAGTAAGATGCCGTTGGACTCGCATTTTGGCTTGAGACACATACATATATGGAGTTGATCCTAGTTTCGGCCTTATTTCTTATTTTGTGGTCCATTTTTCAAACATACAATACGTTGTGCTTTTCATCAATCTGCACCGATCATCAACAATATGTTTGATAGGTTATATATCAAATTTTACAAGATTTGAAGAGCTCTAACTAATCCATCAAATAAACTAAAAAAATTGACGGCTTTACGATGAATGAAAAACAAGATCGCTTGATTGATGTGTTAGAGTTCTTCAAATCTAATAAAACTTTTATACATAACCTATCTAATACAAGTAGATCAAAATGACCGGTACGGATCGGTGAAAAACACATGGATTGTATGTTTTAAAAATTTGACCTCAAAATAAGAAATTAGAACCGGTCTCATAGAATCATCTTCGTGTGTGTGTGTCTGTATATATATATATATATATCCTTTGAAGCGGGTTTGCTTTTTTAAAATCATGAACATGAATGAGGGTTATTGGATCTTATATTTTTAATCGACGGTTAAAATTAATTCAGTTTATTAAATCGTTAATAAATGGAAGGTAAATATTCCATTTCTAAATACTGTGCAGGTAACACTAAAGGATTTGATTTTTCTCTTGATTTTTCTTTTATATTGTGCAGGTGATACTAAAGAATTAGATGTTTCTATTGATTTTTTTTCCTTCTAAAATCAAGTAATAGAATATTTACCTTCCATTTATTAATGATTTAATAAGTTGAATTAATTTTAACCGTTGATTAAAAACAAAAGATCAAACGGCTTTCAATCGGGTTCGTATTTTTAAAAACACGAACCCGCCTTATAGAAGATCTCTCTCTCTCTCTCTCTCTCTCTCTATATATATATATATATATATATATATATATATATATATATATATACCCGTCGCGCAAATCCGCATTCGAACCATAGATCTCTTGCTGAAGGGCTATGCTGTCATGATCACCTAGAACATATTTTGGTCGGGTGGAAATGAAATAGCATTGTATTGGTAGCAAGCAAACATGTATGATATACAACGAATGTTGTTGCTAAATTACCATTCACCTTAGCCATCAGTTTCCTTTGTTTTCTCAACCATTCCATAATTAATCCTCTGGTCATATATAGAGCCGTCATTTAGAACAGGGAACCAAAACCGAACCGGAACTGTTACCGGACCGTACCGGACCGTAGAGCAATGGTTTGGTTCCGGTTCTAATTTTAGACTCGTGAATAGTAACGGTTCGGGTCCGGATCCATCATATTTTTATCCGAACCGGAGCCGGAACCGGAACCGCAATCATTAGTTATTAGACGGTTCCGTACTTTCTAGATCCGATCCGGACCGGACCAAGCCGGGCCCGAACCGCAACCCGTTTGTATAACTAAGTAAAAAAAACCCTAATCCCAATTCCTACGTTACTGTCAACAGCAAGTAATAACTTGGTCATACTTTTCTTACTTTAGACTTTAGTTGTTCTCCCCCGCAACCAACTTTTTTTTATTTCACAAACGCAGCCCCACAAAAAAATGGAAAAAAAAAACACTTAAGTTTTCATTCAATCTCTTTGTTGTTTACAAGATCTCCAAAAGAGAAGCCTTCTCTTCAATTTCCTTATCTGAGGTTCTCTCTCCGCTTTCTCGCGTAGAAAATTGATGGATTTATTGATGGTTCTCTCTTTTCTTTGATCCTGATCCTAGCTAGCTTTTCAGGATAAAAAAAGGTACATTTTTAGGAGATTCAGTGGGTTTTTCTCTTTGGCCATGAAGGTGGCCAAACACAGTCTCGATGTTCATGCATACTGCCATTTGCAATTTCCATTTCTCCTATACATATACTTCCCTCTCTTTGTAATTTTGCTTATATTGTGATTTTGCTCTCATCTCTCTCTCTATGACATTATAGAATTGATGCTTGAAGTTATGCTGTTGCATGAATTTCTTAATTTTATTGTTGTTCATTCAATATAGTCACTCATTTTTCATGCCATATTCATGCTTTTTTAATAAGAACACGAGATCATGTAACATTGAGTCGACTTATCGGGGTTGATTAATTTTGTAAATAAATCCAAACCAGACTGGAACCGCATGGGACCGGATCGAATCGATAGTGAATGGTTCGGTTCTGATTCTTGTAAACCTGGAACCAAAACCGTAGACCCGGTAGATCCAAAAATTATGATGGAACCGGAACCGGTCAAACCAAGTAAAGTCCCGTTTCCAATTTGAGTTACCGTTCCCTTAACGGTTCGGTTCCCGGTTCTAATGGAACCGGAACCGAACCAGAATCGTGACAGCTCTAGTCATAAATGATATGTTTCTGTCTTTTTTGAAATCAACCCCAAAGGGGATCGGACTTGTGATATTGGAGAGAAAATTTGGTACCGACTGAGCTAAGCTCAGTTAGTCATTAATGACAATTAGACGTTACTAACTGTGTAACAGATGATCGAGATAAAACAGAAACAGAGATTAAAGAAACACAATTTAAAGATCAATCAACAAAGCGAGCAACACAGATTTTACATGAAAAACCCAAATCGGGAAAAACCACAGGCAACAATAGAGATCGATTTTACTATTTTAATCGAGAATTACATATTTTCATATGGCGGCACCCATGCCTCCATAAATCCTTAAATAGTAGGTATATAGGGTTTATTTACAAATGTAATTCCCAAAATACACTGAACAATTACGGCTGCAAATACAGATAACACCAAATATCAGATTCGACATGGATACAGAACCAAAAAATCGGATCAGGGGCGCTGCTCCCGATTCCCTGCAATAAGTTTGTGTAGTGAAGATGTCAGGTTGGAGCCATGCGGGGCCTCTCTTCGCTCCTGTCGTGGGACCCACTTCACTCCGGAGAGGCCTTTAACAGTTGATGAACTAAGTCCGCTTGGAATCATATATATAACAGAGCAGGGCATTCAGGACATCCTAACAGATTGTTAATGATGCTATAAAACAACTAATGTTATTTAGAGTGAAACAAGCTTCAATTTTTCTAATCATTCTATAGAGGAGATTTATCAAAATAATGTTCATGGTCAAAAATGGTAAAAAATGCAAGTTTCTGTTCATAAAAATAGATACATCGAGTAAATTAAACTGAATTTCCTAGTTGCAAACTTCATGTTGAAGCAGCACCAGTACTAGAAATTGCTCCTATATAATTGCACATGCCCCACACGTTTACTACATATATAAAAAAAACGTGTAGGCTTAATTAATGATCCTATATATAATCTCAACAAATTGCAATGGATTAGATTTGCTAATATAAGCAAAGAGCAACAAATAAGAGAACACTACACTAAAAATCGCTTTCATGAGCTGCCCATTCCAACCCCAACAAGAGATGAGCATCAGTGAGTTCAAGGCATGGCTCAAGCCGTTCGACTCAGACCACGACGGACGAATCTCACGTGACGAGCTCGACCGGGCGCTGCACGACCTTCACACATGGTTCGCGTGGTGGAAGACGAGGCAAGGGATGAAGCAAGCAGACGGCAACAGAGACGGAAAGATAGAATATGTTGATCAAGAGGAACTGGCTATGTTGATCGATTTCGCACATCAACATCTTCATATAAAGATACATGCTTATGATTTCTATTGAAATTAATTGCAGAGTTTTATTGGATAATTAATTAATTCATTTTTGTGGTTGTTTGATTGATGGAATGATAATTAATTGTATGTTTTGTGGTTGATTGGTTGATGGAATTGTAATTAGTTAATTCTATTGTTTGTAATTGATTGGTTTATGTGTGGAATTGTAATTAAAACTGTATGAGTAATTATTTTTGTCAGTTACATTAATGTTATACATTATAGGTTTGGCATTGGTTTGTTTTTGTATATCTCTTGTACTCAAAATCTTTACGACAATTGACCTTAGATGGAACCATCATGATAAGATACGCATGCTCTTCATCAAATAAAGGCTCGTTATCCTTATTCAGAATAAAAAGAACTTTCAGCTTTATTTAAATAGAATCCTTTATTTATCGATATTCTTCGAGGAAAGTCATCTATCTATATAACAAAGATAAGCTATAATCCTCATAAAATGAGAGTTATAGTGTCTTTGGGGTTCGTGGAGGATCAAAGGCATGTACATATGGATAGGGATTTATTTCACAGGATATTATAATGTATACGATTGTTTGGATGATTTGGAAAGAAAGTAATAATAGAATATTCATCAATAAAAATAACTTCGATATTCATGCTTATAATTGAATCTGATTGATATCTAGTATCGCCCTTCTGGAGAGGGTTAGGAAGAGAGCTAGGCTATATGTTTAGGACCTGGGGATGGGCCGTGCAGAGTCACATAGGAGAGGAGGATCGACAGGTCGAGACGGGATTGGATATAGCAGAGTGAGGGCGCATGTGTGGTATCAGGGCCTAGGTGGCTGCTAAGTTTATTCTCTCTCTCATATTGTTGTTGCAGGGGCTGCTTCTTCTAAAAGAATCCTTTATCTCAACAAATTCCATGTATATATCATCTTCTTCTAAAAGAATTGGTTCACCACATCTTGGAAGCCCAAATTTAAGACCATGAAAAAGAGGAAAATGATTAATCTACCGCGCTTGAAATCCTACCACAATTTATCCAAAAGACAAATACCACATGCCTATTTATTTGGCACTGGTATCTAGATGTTGTTAGTCTTACCATTTTGTCTCTTGGATAGATTATGATGGGCTATCATGCTGATAGGTAAAGTATTACTCTAAAAAAATACGGGTGGTACTGCTTTCCAATTTCTTACACAAGTATGTGTTGAATTAATTGAGAAGTAAAAAGAAGAACCGTCCAAAAAAAGCCAAACATATCTTAAGATTATATGTGATGCTTCTTCCACTCTATATTGTAGTGTCTTTATGCTTCACATTAACATATTCTACATATGTGTTATGATCCTTTCTGCACAAAATATCTTTTATCTTTTGGATCTATCATACTATCAAGCTGCTACAGTTTAGAGTATAAATATTAGATAGTGCGTGCTAATATATATATATATATATATATATATATATATATATATATATATATATATCCCATCTTTCATGCACAATATATAACAAATAAATTAGGGTAATGAAATTTTAGAATTGAAAGCAGCATCATGCTTTCATAGCTTTTGAGATGGTACCATCAAGCTATAAAAATTCCACGAACACTCCTTTAGATAGTTTTATCAAAAAGTTAAAAGGTATTTTCGTCAAAAGTCAAAAGTACCGTATTCGGTTGATTTGTGGCTATTTAATCCATTTATGAGGCTATTCTGGGATCACTGTTCAGTCCATTCGTGTCTTTAAATGAGTTAAAAGAAATAGCCTTTTTCAAACAAAATTATCATTTTCAGGGGTGTTTATATGATGTTCTCAAAGTTCAATGAGGATTATGTCAAAAACTCTGAAAATAGTTGTTTTATGAAATCTACCCAATGAATTAATAACTCTTTCAAGGAATTCCAGTCTTTACCAAAAAATTAGTTTCAATACAATTGTTTTAGAGCAATACTTTTCCTACCAGCAATTTGTCTATTCAAAATTTTATCCCGAGCCAAAATGGTAGGACCCACAACGTCTAGATAATAGTGTCAAATAGATATGGCTATGGTATTGGCCTCTTTGGTAAGCTTTTGGGTAGACAAATTACGGAAAAAGTATTTTTGATTGTTTTATATGTGTGCGTGTGGAAAGAGAGCCCAAATATTCAGAATGTAGGTTAGATACTTCGAGTCAGAAATTAAAAAATAAATCAGCTAGCACAGCTATATATCATGATTGCTTTGACTTAATATATTTTTAGGACGATTTAATCGCACTCTCTTATTTATAAATTGACGTTGCTATACCTTGTTTAGAGCTCTCTTACCTCGGTCAAATATATATATGACCTATTTAATTATGTTTCTAGATCATTTTCTTTACCTTATGTATGCAAATATCAAGGATGCATGTAGCTTGTTCTCTATTTGTATTCTGAATTATAAGTATATATTCGATGAGTAAAAAAGCTCACAAAGTCGAGTCGAATTTCCGAAATACCGTAACTACTTTCATAAAGAAAATGAAAGGTCAAATCGTGGATGAATCATGCAACAAGTAAATTAAATTGATACGATTCTTGATAGGTATAGCCAACTGGGTGATATAATACATGAGGTCTAATCAATACCTTCACACACACACACATATACACACACATGAGAGGAAATATGCCATAAGAGGGGATTTCCTTCTATGGCGTCGGAAAAATACAACCTCCATCATTTTTTCCGCCGATCGACATCCATCATCATCATCGTTATCATTTAAGATGTGCACACACCAAATTTTATGTGATTCCACCATTTTTCACCGTTAAATTAGCGATGTAAAAGTTCTATTGTCGGTAAACCATTAATTTTACACCAACTAAATCAACGGTGAAAAATGGTATAATCACATGAAATTTTGTGTATCCACATCTTAGATGATAAAAATGGAGGTGATGTATACCGATGGTCGAAAAAATCATCGAGAATGTATTTTTCCCTCCTATGGCATCTTTCTTCCATTAACCCGCTCTGTGTTTATATATATATATATATATATATATATATATATATATATGCGGTGTTGCTTCACATGCTTTCATCAGAGATTCGATTGTAAATTTATACACAAGAGGGAACATGCAGCCACCCAACTTTTGGCCCTACCCACTCTCTTCGAATTAGATACCGTTGCTTTACTATTTTTTTGAGGAAATTTATTTAAAATATACAAAATCTAGGCAAAAATAAGAGTTCATTTAATTTGGAGATTTATTGATGAGGTGGCTTCAAATCTTTTGAAAATAAATAAAGTAAAAATATCATTTATTTATGTGAAATGCACGTGTAATTAAATGTCACATCATTATTATTTTATAAGTGTCATGTACATAATTAAATTATCATGTCATTGTTATATTATAAGTGTGATCCACGTGATTAAATTAATAAAGAAATTTATCAATAAAACTTCTATAATTGCGTGCGCATATGGCAAAAAAACTGGTTATAATTAATTGAAAGCTAGGTATCAATGTTGCAGCTGAAAAAGCTCCATAGACAAATACTGGAAACTTCTGTATCAAAAGAATTAAGCTATAAACTGCTAGAGAAAAAACATTAAAATCAAACTTTGAAGTCAAATGTCATGTAAATTTAGATTATTATTACCTTTTTATTTCTCTTATTTGAAATTTCTTTGGGAGGTAAGAAATCATAATTTGTTTGAGAAAGAATCATTTAGATATATATTTTATAGTAAAGCTAATGAAAAAAGCGCGCGCATATACATATATATAAAAGGTTAACGGAGGAAAGAGATCATAGGAGGGAGTCGAAAAAATACATCCTCACCCATTTTTTCCGACGATCGGCACTCACCGTCTTCATTGCTATCATCTAAGATGTGGTGCGCCAAATTTCATGTGATTCTACAGCCTTTTCACCGTTGATTTAGCAATGTAAAAAGTTCTACTGTCTGTAAACCGTCAATTTTGAACCCACTAAATCAACGGTGAAAAGGTTGTAGAATCACATGAAATTTTGCGTACCCATATCTTAGATGATAACGATGAAGATGGTTGATTCTGATTGTCGGAAAACACGATGGAGGGTGTGTTTTTTCGACGCCATAGTAGAAAATATCCTTCTATGGCATCTTTCCTCCATTATTCTCATATGTATATGAGGTTAATGGAGGAAAGGTGCCATACGAGGGAATTTCCTTCTATGGCGTCGGAAAAATGCACCCATCATGATTTTTTTCGACGATCGGCATATATCACCTCCATCTTTATCATCTAAGATGTGGATACACCAAATTTCATATGATTATACCATTTTTTCACCGTTGATTT
Source organism: Agapanthus africanus (assembly GCA_030015575.1). Lineage (NCBI taxonomy): Eukaryota > Viridiplantae > Streptophyta > Magnoliopsida > Asparagales > Amaryllidaceae > Agapanthus > Agapanthus africanus. The sequence goes on along the minus strand of JASDDO010000031.1, from coordinate 649,673,242 downwards.
AGTTGGTGCAAAATTAATGGTTTACCGACAATATAAGTTTTTACATTGCTAATTCAACGGTGAAAAGATGGTGGAATCACATGAAATTTGGTGTATATACATCTTAGATGATAACGATGATGATGATGGATGCCGATCGTCGGAAAAAATGGTGGAGGTTGCTTTTTCCGACGCGAGTAAATCACCTCCTATGCCCTCAATCCTCCATTGTTCTCTCTCTCTCTCTCTCTTTCTATATATAAAATTAATTTTTCCCAAGCATGTTGAGACATAGTGGTATGGGACTATAAAATTATTATTCGGATTAGAAAGATTTTCTTAAAATATAAAGTTCTGCAAAACCTTAAAGACTAAATTGAATGAAATACCCATAATTTCTAAAGACGGCACATTATACCCTCAACTTTAATTTATTTTCAAAATGATCTTCATTTAATTATTAAAATAGAGTATTTAAATGAAATAAAAAAAATAGAAAAAAGAAGTAATTAAATATTTAAATGAAAGACATTGGAAATAATTAAAGTTAAGAAGGACAAAATGCATGTGTCAGGGTAATTTACTGCCAGTGGGGCAAAAATTAAAGGTATATCCCGCAATTTCGCCAATACTTAAAATGTGATTTATTAAAAGAACGACGGGCAGAAAGTTATCCTCCTTGCTCTCTATTACTCGCACAGTAAGCTATTTGGCCTTTCCAAAGATCTTATTGTTTGTTGGCCTCGCATAGCAGCCACAAAATAATGGATTTAGGATTGACCGAAGTCACTATCTCTACCACTTGGGCCTTGACGAAACTTGTCGCGCTGTAGCTATTCGTACTACTGGAAAAGTGTTGCTAACCGGTAAGTTTTAAATTGAGAGGCTTCTGTTGTTAAAATATAGTATTATCATTCGATCCTCATCATAACATCAGAGTTCCTAAGCTTAGCATAGAAATTTTAGGATGATATCAAAACGATACAAGTTCGAATTCTACATATTCATGTTTCGGCCCAAAAGAAAGACGCTAAACCTGCTCGGGACATATCAGAACAGAAGATTATATTATACTTTCACTTATCATAACTTTACAAGTTTGGTACCCTAGCAATAACCATATAGTTGCAAACACATACAAGTAATACTTTCACAATATCTTATTCATACTTGCCCCCAACTAACCTACATTTGAGCATATTGTTGCCTATAAATACTCAATACAACTTCTTCCTCCAATTGTTGTAACTTCTAATCAAACAAGCAAAAGAACAAACTCAATTGTCCTCAAATGGCCATCACTGCTTATGGCACTGCAACAAGAGCCCTGAACTGGGACATGACTGTCGACGAGTTCAAGGAATGGATGAAGAGGTTCGATGTGAACGGAGACGGACGGATCAGCAAGGAAGAGCTGCGTCGAGCCATCCGAAGCCTCGGCGGTCGATTCAGCGGATGGAAGAGCAGCCGCGGGATCAGACGTGCGGACGCTGACGGCGATGGCTACCTCGAAGAAGGAGAGATCGATAATCTAGTTGATTTCGCTCAGAAAACCCTTGGCTTGAAGATAGTTGCGTATTAGATGCCATTGATTGGAAAAATAAATTAAGGTGTACGTGCTTGTTTCATAGCTGTTAACAGGGTTTATGCATGGTTATGTAATCTTTTTCGTGTGGTTATAAATGTTTGAATTACTTAGTTAATTTGGCAAGTGTTATCCACGTGCAACAAGAAAAATTGCAAGCGAAAATTTTCTGCCGATCCCAAAAATTTGGGACGAACGCTTCTTGTTGTTGTTGTTGTTGTTTGTAAATCTAATTTTAAGGCCTTATATGCAAAAATCAACGAATATATTTTTCTTCAAAATTTTCTAATTATGTTTAACATTATATTCTTACACATCATGGTAGGCTGAGTTTGCTCAAAAAAGCCCCGGATTGAGGATAGTTGTATATGCCAACTATTGGACAAATTTGTTTCAAAACTGTTGACAGGTTCCCATTTATATAATTAGGGGTTTTTATGGCCTTTTTCAAATTATTTAAGCTCTTTCTTTTGACCTTTTTCGTGTGGTTGTGTATATATGAATTACTAATTCTATGACATGAGTTCTGCTTGTGCAATGAAAGGTCACAAGGAGGGTTTTATAAACAAAAACAAAAAACAAAAAATATTAAGAGAAAAAAGTTCTTCAAATTTTTATTTACAAAATTATAGATCTATTAATTTTGATTTAATTATATATTGAAATCGGAGTTTATGAATGTGGTTTAGTATAGATCGATGCATGCTTAGTCCCCTTAATTAAAATTGATCAGTTTGGAAACTTGTGATGTTTGGTCAAAGGTTAAAAAAAAATTAATTAATTGGTAAACAGGCCGGTTTATTCTCTTTATTATTAACATTAAAAAGGAATTATTTTCAGGATGAACTCAATTATATATGGTTGACACAATATGCATAAGCATAATAGACTTCAGCACACTTATCAAATGTGGTTTAAGAATCTCTCTCTCTCTCATATATATATATATTTATATATATGGGGAAGGGATACCATTGCAAACCGGTCCGCTGGAACTCTCGGTCTACGACATACTTGAACAATCCGATCCGTTCAAGTTGATCACCCTACCCTCAAATATACGTATATGAAAAATTAAAAGATTTTAAGACATTTAACATATGCATCGATGGGTGCAAAAATGAACGTGCTTTGATAATGCAATATAAACTTCCTCCGATGCATATGTTAGAGATGTTTAAATCTTTTATTTTTCATACACGTACATTTGATGGTAGGGTGATCAACTTGAACGGATAAGATCGTTAAAACAAGTCGTAAACCGAGATTTTGCTTTTTTAAAAAAACGCGGACCAGTTTGTCAATGGATCTCTCTCTCTCTCTTATATATATATAAGAGAGAGAGAGAGAGAGAGAGGATAATAGAGAAAAGATGCCATGCGAAGGAATTTTCTCCTATAGTGTCAAAAAATATACCCTTCACGATTTTATCCGACGATCGGTACCGATCATCTTCATCGTTATCATCTAAGATGTGGATATACCAAATTTCATGTGATTCTATCATCTTTTTACCGTTGAATTAAAAATGTAAAAAAATTTATTGTCCGAAAATAATTTTGCACCTATTAAATCAACAGTGAAAAAGCAGTGAAATCATATGAAATTTGGTGTATCCACATCTGAGATGATAATAATGAAGATGATGGATGCCGATCGCCAGAAAAAATGGTGGAGGGTATACTTTTTCGATCCCATAGAAAAGATACCTGAGGATTTTGTGCGCCCAACTCCCCCACTCTGCCGCGGTTCCGCCGCCAAATCTAAGCTCATGCCGCGGTTTCACCGCACTATGGAGTGTTCTTTTGATAAATTTTCTTCAGTGCAATCCCAGGCTCCTCTGGAATGTGTTGAAATTATCTAACTCTCTGTTGGCTTGTTCCATTTACTCTAGATTTTGTTGCAAAACTCGCACAATAACTGTTAAATACACAACATGCAGTTTTGATTATTTTATATTATGGATTTTATAAGAATTCAATCCGAATAGCAAGAAAAAAAAATTACAGCCATTTCCCCGGCAATGGCGCCATTTGATTGATCGTTTAAAGAGTGTTGCTGAAAAGTGTGTTGTAAATAACCGTAATCAGAACGGTGTCGCTAGTAGCTAACCGCGATGAATACGGGTCGTCCGCAGGAAAACGTGAACCTTTTTCTTTCTTTAGACGAGTTGATGGAAGAAGAATGATTGGTTGTAGTTACGGATATACTACGGATGTAAGATTTATAAAGAAGAACCTTGTAGGGTTCATAGGACTTAGTAGTAATGTATGAATAATTAAAAATGACTCTTTTTATCTTTTAATAGTTTAAAACTAGATCGATAGTGATGAATGTGGATTATAGTTCTTTTGGAAGAAACTAGGATTTCCCCGCTCTTAACCCTTGTACATGCATTGATCTCTATTCATGTCCAGCCTTTAATCAAAATAAGTATTAAACCAATCTCAAATCGTGGTCGTGACTAGCAATAAATTGGTAGCGCACCCAATAAGGATGTTAACATTTATTTTGCTAAACTTTATAGACTTAAAAATTTATAAAAGAGGTTAAATGATTTTATCATCCATTGATCTATCCTAGCCTACGAACCCTAGCAAGCTAGGAATTACTCGCTTATGATTTGAGATTTAGAAGAAATGATGAAGAATGAAAATATGATTAAGATGCAGAAAGTAAGTGCAGAAAGTAAATGCGAAAAGAAATAAATTAAGATCGACCTTTATTAATCAACTATTTCATACAACTCTCCTTTTTGAAAGGAGATTACAAAGAACCCCAATTTTTGCTCTCGCTCTCTCTCTCTCTTGTTGGAGATAGATGACTAGCTGATGATCACCTCGATGCATGGATCTCTTTGGACCTCTTGATCTCTTCGGTTTGATCCTTTTGAATGTGAAACTTTTGGTCCTATATATAGTCCCAGAAACTAGAAATCCTAGATGCCATAAGTGAATATATGCTGTTACAATAATATCACCAAAATCTCACATCATATGGCTCTAGAACCGCCGCGGAACCGCTCCATATAGGCCTGTTTGGCCACGGTTCCACCGCGGTTTTGTGGCTTCAGTGTTTGGGATATTTTGTGATATTTTATCTTGATGGTTGGAGATCCTCTCGATATCTAGATTCTTAAAATAATTCTCTGAGTCTCTTCCGTTGATAGATCTCTTGATTTGCTTCTAAATTTTGGCAGATTCGGTTTCGATATCCTGATTTGATTCGGATCTCTTCATCGAATTCCCGACCTGAGCTAATATCTGCACAATATCTCAAATCAAAGTGTTAGTAGTATTTTGTATTTTTGAGATATTTTCCTAACCATTTTATATGATATTATATGTTAAGAATATTGATTAGAAATATTTGATATGATACGCATATTTTAATTAATATTATTTTATATAAATATTATATGCATGTATTTTCCCTTATTATGTTAATTATAATGTAGAAACATATGATAATAAACTTTTTACACAAAAACCCTCATATGTTCTATAATTACAATAAACATTTTTTAGAACTTAATAATAGTGGGGAAAATAATCATTCAAATGTGCAATATTTCAGACTAATCAGACACATGAGTGGGTCTTCCCAAATGGAGCATAATTCCAAGGACGGAGACCGGCCGCGTAACTGGTGATTACGGTGGGGCATGGGTGTGATGAGAATTATTTGAGCTCGTGGATTGTATACGGTAGTCAACTTGGGGACCAGCCATAGGGCGGGAAAATTTTAGGAAATTGGGTTTTGGTTTGCGTCTGCATCACTGCACTGGAATATGGTACCAGGAGGGACTCATCATTCGCCATTTGGAGGTTTGGGGATTTAAAATTTGGTTGGCGTTTGCATCGCTGCATTGGAATATGGTACTAGGAGCGACTCATCATTCGCCGTTTGGGGATTTGAAATTTGGATTTTGGTTGGCGTCTGCATCGCTGCACTGGAATATAGTATCAGGAGTGACTCATCATTCTCCGTTTGGGGATTTGGATTTTGGTTGGCGTCTGCATCGCTGCACCGGAATATGGTACCAGAAGTGACTCATCATTCTCCGTTTGGGGATTTGGATTTTAGTTGGCGTCTGCATCGCTGCACCGGAATATGGTACCAGAAGTGACTCATCATTCGCCTTTTGGGGAGTTTGGATTTGGATTTTAGTTGGCGTCTGTATCGCTGCACTGGAATATGGTACCAGGAGTGACTCATCATTCGCCGTTTGGGACTTTATGATTTGGATTTTGGTTGGCGTCTGCATCGCCGTACTGGAATATGATACCAGGAGCGACTCATCATTCGCCGTTTGGGAATTTGGGGATTTGGGTTTTGGATTTTGGTTGGCGTCTGCATCGCCGCACTGGAATATGGTACCAGGAGTGACTCATAATTTGCCGTTTGGGGATTTAGGATTTGGATTTTGGTAGGCGTCTGTATCGCTGCACTGGAATATGGCACCAGGAGCGACTCATCATTCGCCGTTTGGGAATTTAGGGATTTGGGTTTTGGTTGGCGTCTGTATCGCTGCACTGGAATATGGTATCAGGAGCGACTCATCATTCGCCGCTTGGAGGTTTGGGATAATTATTTGTATACAAGTTTTTTTACCACGATTGCTCCACCATTTCAGCCTTTCTTATCGTGAAGGTCATGATTGCCATATCATTTCGGCTATTTATTCGCGGCTGCCCCATCATTTCGGCTACTTATTTTCATCTTTATTTTACTCACTGATTTTTATTGTGAGTTTCCCCATCATTTCGGCCCTTTTTTCATTTACAATTTTTTTTTACACTCCCAGTTTAACGACTTAGGGGTCGAATGTTCCCAGTTTAACGATGTGGTGGTCAATTGTTTCCAATTTAATGATGTGGTGGTCATCTGTTGGAGCTTGGGCTCGATTCTGCAGGAACCACGGGCTCCTTTGGTTTAATTGCATAAGAGGTCTCTTCGTCATCTAGACCGGGCCGGTGTTAGATGGCAGCTATCACATCATCGTCATAGCTATAAGGCGTATGAGGACTTGTTCCTCTGGGCTCCATCATGTTGACCGTATGGGTTGTGTACTCGTCTATCGCTTCTTCATTGGAAATGTTGCTCGTTTGGCTCTTAGCTTGTTGCTTTGGTCCGCTCTTTTCAGAGAAAGGCAGATGTCTGAGAGAACCAGGTTCCCGAAGGGCTTCGGACTCCATTTGTATGAAATTGGCGGTCGCAGCTTGACTGTTTTTTAACACATCTTTAGACAGTTCTATCTCTCCTGCCTTGTATTGCTTTTCGACCCAATCTTTGAAAACGAAGTAGTTCTCAATGGTATGGCCTATCACTTTATGATAGGGGCAATATTTTGGCTTGTCGGTCATATTCTCTTCTTGAGGTCCTTTTGATTTTGGCAATTGTAGACCGTTTCTTAGGGCGTCCTTAAATATTTTACGAACTTTGTCCCTTCTGAAGAAATAGACCTTATCCAGATTCTCTTTCAATGGAGATTTTCTTCCCTCTCCGAACACTGGCTTCTGAGGCTGGTTGGCATTAGGCCCGCTCATCCCTCACTTATTTCGATTATCCGAAATGGTAAAAGATTCAGCATCGTCGGAATTTCCGCCTTTGCGATTATCGTCCTTTCGGTTTCTCCAGGACCTATTGTTATTTTGGGAATCAGAGGAGGGCTCCTGCTTTGAGCGTTCTAACATCTCTGGTCAGCACTTGGAATGTTTTGAGACCCGCGGTGCATAGAAACGGGGCCATCTAATTCTTGAGATTTCCGACGAGGAGGCTGACAGATTGGTCCGGCTCTATCGGCAGTTCACATTTGATGGAGAGATTGCGCCATCGGGTTATAAAATCCGTACTGCTTTCGTTGTTCTTTGGCTTGGTCCTTACGAGCTCGGTGATGGTAATCTTATCGCTGACACTCATGAACCTTTGTCGAAACAGAGATTCCATCTGGACGAAAGTAGTAATGGAGCCATCCGGTATGCTCGCGTACCAGTCGAAAGCGATATCGGTTAAGTTATTAACGAACTAGTGGAGGAGAAGCGCATCATTTCCCCCAGTATTCCGACATGAGGCTTTAAAGTGGGTGATGTGCTGATTCGCATTTCCCGTCCCATCAAATCTTCCGAACTTGGGGATGACATAGCCACCAGAAAATTCTACCAGATCATACCGAGCGGGATATGGTCTCCCACTACTGCTGATATCTTTTTGCTCTTCGGCTTCAGCTACCAATTTTTTGACTTTGTTGGTGACCAAATCCATGATTTGATCTTGCGTTAGCGGGTTGCTGTCATCGGTGGTCAAAACATTTCCCGAGATAGGACGTGGCCGACATTCATGCGGCTTGTCCACCTTTGGATTTGAGGGAATAGGCGTCGTCTGCCTCGTAACACCGTTTCTCGGTTCATGAGCAGAGCCCTGTGCTTGATTAGGAGGTTGATAGGCAACTTGGGCCATGAGCTGTAAGACGACGTTTGTCAAGTCGTCGATTTTCGAGTAGAGCTTGGCTATCTCCTTGTCTTTGTTTCTGAGCTGCTTCTAAAGCTCTTGGAGAAGTTTCTGCTCTGCGGTCTTGGGACGGAAGATTGGATCCTCTTTGCTTTCTGATCCCGACTCCTCATGAACCAAGGGATCTCTCTGCTTATCAGCCTCACTGGAAGGGTTTTCATTACCTTCCGGAAAAGGCTGTTCTTGGGAAGTGGTAGCTACATTCACACCAGATTAGATTTGAGATGCGATGGCCCCATCATTGCTCTTGTTGCGCGTGTCCACCATATAGACAGTGTGAACCACATATCCAGCCATCTCTTTATCTTTGGCGGCTGACTTTTCGGACCATCGTTGTGGCCCTTCCTCTTCTGGAAAGGACATGCGACTGAAGACGGTTGGTCTGACTGGGTCCTTAGGCGGCGCTGTTCGGATCACAGCTTTCTTGACTCTTGCGGCCATGGCATTCTTCTGAACCAATTTCAGCGGTTCAAAAGAGTTAGCAAGCGTCACAGCCGATTTAGCTGTTATTATGGGGTAACCCTGTTCTTGAAACCTCATGAAGTTCAGCCTAGCAGGAGCCCTAACTCTTTTGTTGGCTATGTATCTGAGCCTTTTCTGTCTTAGCTTCTCGATTTTGAGGGCTTGATGGGCATCCGTTTTCCGGGAAGCCACCGTGAGTCGATTGACGGGGAGATTGGAGAACATATCCGATCGAGCAGTTGTTAGGGGTATGCTGGAGCATTCCCGAGACGCCTTTTTGCTTTATTGATGTTGATAGTATTGCCTCCAGCCGGGGCCATGGAAAGTCGTTCAAACACTGACTTGCGTTTGGGTAGTAGTACCCTCGAGATCACCACATTCGGCCTCCTACCTTTCGAGGCCGGTCTGTCTGTTACCGGAGCTTGAGGAGCTAGGATGGCGTTAGCTGGCACGAACATAATAGAGCCAAATGGTAGCAGCGGCTCCTCCTATTGTCACCCATGACTGGCCGGGAGGACCGTTCTGACGTCCATCTTCATCGTGTAGGAGATGGGAGCTGTGTTGAGAGTCGAGCTTGTCCTTGGAGACATTTTGCTGCGTCCAAAGATTTCAATTGGAAAATGTTAACCTGCACAAAGAAGCGTGATTTCAGTACATGCAATCGATATATATGTTGATTGAGTTCGCATGAACATTTAACCCGAAATATGGGAGGAGAGAAAGCGTCCCACCGGGCGTGCCAGAATCTGTAGGGTGTTTTTCGTCACCCTATTGAGATGGGAATACACGCCGCTTATCAGGCGTACTATAGACTCCTCCTGCCTAAGGTAAGCCGGGGTTTATTGATTGCAGGGATCCGAATTTTCGGCAGCCACGGACTAAGTTACCGTTAATTACCCCTCGTCTTTGAAGCGAAGGAACCTCCGATTGACGGGTCAACTAGTCATGCGAACTCAATGTGCGATGCTTGTGTGTATGTTTTTGGACGTATCGAGGGCCCCGCAGAGTTTATGGGGGTCCCGCTACCTGAATAGCGGGTTAAGGGTCAAAGGGGCTAGCAGCCCCCTTGCAGGGTGCGGGGCAGCGTCTCGTTAGAAATTTTTTTCTAACGGGGAAGGTATTTTTAGTGTCGAGCGTGTGGGAAAAGAGGGTTGAGAAGCATCCTAAGGACGTGTGCGTGGCGTGTGGGTGCTGGGCACCTGCGAACTACATGAGAGGCGCGTGGACGCAGGGCACCAGCGCTTCACGTGCCTGGCACGTGGGCGCTGAGCACTCGCGGGCTACGTGCAAAGCACATAGGTGCTGGGAACCAGCGCCTCACGCACCTGGCACATGGGCGCCAGCGCCTCATGTGCCCGGCACATGATCAGGAGTTAAAATCCTGCAGAAAAAGGGGATTTGCCCTGAGATTAGGAGTTAAACTCCCGAAAGGATCTTGAGTGGAGTTAAACTCCCAAAAGAGTTTTATCTGTGGAGTTAAACCTCAAAAGATTTTGAATGGAGTTAAACTCCTAAAAGAATTTTATTTATGGAGTTAAACTCCCAAATATTTTGACAAATGGAGTTAAACTCCTAGAAATCTTTGAAGATGTTCAAAGGGGACCCCTTTCTTTTCCCCTGAGCCCTGGATCCTCTCCCAAGCCTCGAATTTTCCCCAAAGTGGGATTTTTGGAGATGAGTCTCCTTCTTCCTCCTCTCTGTTGGCTGGATCTTGGAGAAGAGGGGGTGAGACTTAAAAATCTTCCCTTTTAAAGATTTGATGGAAGATCTGAGCTCTCTTTCGTGGGTTTTATGGTAAAAAACTATTTCTCTTTAGAAAAAGAAGAGTTAAACTCTTAGTTTAATTCAGAAAAGAGAAGGAGGTTTAGACCCTTGAGAAAGGAGAAGGAGGCACAAACCCTAGTTCTTTTAGGGGAATCAATTATTGTCCGTTATTTCATCATCATGTTGTCTTATATAGGCTTACAAGTTTACACTTATCCCCTTGGGCTTTACAAAATGGCATTTTGCCCATCCCATGCCTCATGTGCTTATTTCTTTTGCACATGAGCCATGGGCTTTACAAAAATTTGGCTTTACGCCTATTTTTCTTACATTTATTCATCAAAATTATTTATTCCATAATTTTCATTTTGGCATGGGGGAGGCCGGGTTTGGGCCCGCTTGACCTAGGTTTGGGCCCACTTACTTGGGGTTGGCTTTGATTTTGACTTGGTCAACCGGGGTGTAATTTTTGACCCCAACAACACGTATACTGCACATTGAGTTCGCATGACCAGTTTTACCCGTCAATCGGAGATTCCCCCACTCTAAAAGCGAGGGTAATTAATGGCAGTTTAGTTTGCGGTTGTCGGAGATTCAGATACCCACAATCAATAAACCCCAGCTTACCCCAAGCATGAGGAATTTGTAATATGCCTGACAAGCGACGCGTATTCCAATATCAATGGGGTGACGAAAAACACTCTACAGATTCTGGCATGCCTGGTGGGACCTTTCTCTTCTCCCATATCTCGGGTCAAGTATTCATGCGAACTCATTTAACGTATATACCAATATTTGTACTGAAATAATGTTTTTCCGTGCAGTAATTAACTTTCAACGATGATGTCTTCTAAGATGAATTCAGCTTCCGACGCGACCCCGATCCTATACATGGTCAAGATCAATGCCCGCGTGATCCTTCCCGCAAGCTTCAGTCAGTAGTGGGAGGAACTGCCCTGCCAATTTGGTTCCATCATCATCTACCCTACCGGAAGTGCTTATCTGGCAGAAATCCTAGAAAACCAGGTGGCCAAGCCGGTCTCAAAAGGCAAGAGGCCGAATGTTGTGATCGCTAAGGCACCACAACCCAAACTTAAGACGGTGTCCGAACAACTCTCTGGTGCTCCAGCTGGGGGCAAGACTGCCGGAACAAAGGGCATCATCAAACATCGCGGACGAGCTCAAGAAACGACTCCAACAAGTGCATAATCAGGCGTAGCTCTAAAACTCTCCATCGCTCAGTCTACGGTGGCTTCCCGAAAGGCTGAAGCCTGCCAAGTGCTTAAAGCAGAAAGGTTGAGATAGAAGTGGCTCAGGTATCGATCCAATAGGAGGGCCAAGACTCTGGCCAAGTGGAATCTTGTGAGGTTTCGAGAGCATGGTTACCCCACGACAACAGCCGAGTCGGCCGTAAAAGTCAGCAACTCCTTCGAACCCCTAAAGTGGCTTCAGAAAAACACCATGACCATCAGAATCAAGAATACATCAAACTGACGATGCTCCAAAGTGGTGTGCCTCAGCCCTAACATTGAAAGCATGGCACCGTCTCTTCAAAAGTCTATCAGACGCTTTGTGCCGCGCGAAAGCAGCGGAGCAAAACCAAAAAGGAAGCGCCAGACCATTCAAGAACCAGGTCAGGCCAGCCGCTTTCAATCGATTGCCCGTTACCGAAAAAGAAGGGCCACGACATCAGTCCGTAAAATCAGCTGCCAAGGATGAAAAGATGGCTGGATATATTATCCATACGGTCTATATGGCGGGCGGGCGTTCCAGCGGCAACTTGCATAGCAAAAGTAAGGATGGGGCTACCACATCCCAAGCCTAATCTGGCTTGAATGTGGTTGCTGTTTCCTAAGATCATCCACCTCCGCTGGACGATGAAAACCCTCTCGATGAGGTCGATTGGCGGAAGGACCCCTCAGTCCATGTGGAATCAATCTCGGACAGCAAAGAAGAGCCGACTTTCCACCCCAGGACCGTAGAGCAAGAGCTGCTTCAAGAGCTTAGAAAACAGCTCAGGAGCAAAGATAAAGAGATGGCCAAGCTCTACTAAAAAATTGATGATATGACGAACGTCGTGATGCAGCTCACGGCTCAAATCGCTCGGGCGCCCTCCAATTAAGCGCAAGTCTCTACTTATGAGCCAGGTGAGGCTCAAATTGATCGGGCGCCTTCTAATCAAGCACATGTCTTTACTCATGAGCCGGGCGATAACGACCCGAAGCAATCGATGCCTGCACCTTTAAGTCCAAGTATGCACGAGCCGCATGAAAGCTGGCCACATTACACTTCTTGGGATACTTTGGCCCCAGATGGCACTATCCCGCTAACACAAGATTGGATAATGGACTTTCTCACCAGCAAGGTTAAAACATTGGTGGCCGAGGCCGAGGATCAGAAGGACATTGGCAGTAGTGGGCGACCATATCCCGCATAGTACGATCTGATTGAGTTCCCCAGCGGCTACGTCATTCCTAAGTTCGGAAGATTTGACAGGACGGGAGACGCGAATCAACACGTTGCCCACTTTAAAACGTCATACGGAAATACAGGGGGCAATGTTGCGCTCCTTCTTCGGCAGTTTGTCAACAGCCTGACTGGTGTCTCTTTCAACTGGTACGCAAGCATACCAGACAGGTCCATCACTACTTTCTCCTAAATAGAGTCTTTGTTTCGGCAAAGATTCATGAATGTTAGTGACAAAATCTCCATTGCTGACCTCGTGAGAACAAAGCCAAGGAAAAACGAAAGCAATACGGACTTTATTGCCCGATGGTGCAACCTTACTATCAAGTGCGAACTAGTGCTAGAGCAGGACCAGTCCGTCACCCTCCTCATTGGGAACCTCACCAATTGGATGGTCCCATTCTTGTGTAAAGCAGGCCTCAAGACATTTTAGGAGCTGACCAAGAAAGTCCAAATGCTGGAACGCTCGAAGCAAGAGTCTACCCCGGACTCTCAGAGCGACAAGACTTGGAAAAGCAAGAGGGACGAAAACCGTAGAAGCGGGAATTCCAGCAATACCAATATCTTCAATGCGTCCGACAACGAAGACAAGCGAAATGCAGGTGAATACAAAACCGACCGGTCTCGAAAGCTAGTGCTGGGAGGAGAAGTGCCTTCCTTAGAGGAGAAAAAGAACAAGATTTACTCTTTCAGGAGGGACAAGGTCCGAAAGATATTCAAAGATGCCTTGAACAACAGTCTATAATTGCCGGAGTCGAAAAGACCTCACGAAGCAAGAATGACTGACAATCCCCTGTATTGCCCGTACCACAGAGTAGTGAGCCATGCGATCGAGGATTGCTAATTTTCAAAGACTGGGTCAAGAAGCAGTACAAGACTGGAGAGATCGAGTTGTCCAAGAGTGTGTTGGTGAACAATCAAGCTGCGACCACCAACTTTATACAGACACAAGCTGAAGCTTTCTGGGAGCAGACAGTTGAACCCGCTACCCTGAGGAATGAAAATGACTTGCCGCAGCCTCCATAGAGCATGTACATGGCTAAAAATACGAAGAAGATGTTAAAATTGCTTCAGAAAGAGCCCAGAACTGAATGGGAAGGGCAGAAGAAGCTCACCATTCCAGTTGCCAATTCGGCACAATCAGGCCTAAAATCCAAAAAGCTTAAGAAGAAGAAAAGCACGGCTCGATGCAAAAAGAGTTTGCAGGGAGATCGACTATTCAAAATTACACCAATTCTCTCGAAGACTATGAACAAAAGGAAAGAACTCTGATTCAATTGAAAAAGTTCTTCCCTGTAGAGGCGGTTGAGATTCTGGAGGAGCTAGAAGAAGAATCCAATGACGAGATCCCTATAGTGACCTGCTACATCGTCCACCTTGGTAGTGACTCTGAGGAAAAGCTATGTTTTCCCAAAGAGGACGAGGAGCTCTCCGCAAAGGCCAACCAAATTCAGCTTAGAAGCAGTATGGCTCTACCGCCAAATCAGGGTAACGCCCCAAATGGAAAGGAAAAATAAGTCGCTAATGAAGAAGGCGACGGAGATTCAGCTCATGAAAACTCGAGTCCTTCCTTAGTGGACTATAATGTCATGTCTTATTTCTGGAAGCTTACATCTCTCCTGAGCATTTATGATACTTTGGTCCTATTTAAGGAGCTTAGAGATGTTCTCATTCACGCTCTATAAAATCCTGACTGGTACCAGGCTCGCTTTGCGGTGATTAATATGAAAGAAGACCAATACACTCTGCATGCCGCCACGGTCACATTTAAGGATGAAGACCTGCTATTGGGAACAGCTGAGCATAACCGACCGCTTTACATGACCGGGTACAACGACGGAGATCAGATTAATCACATATTGATTGATCCGGGATCCTCAGTGAATATCATGAACTTGCGGACTCTGAAGAGTTTATCAATGGACGTCCGACACTTGTCAAGGGAAAAGATTGTCATTCAAGACTTCAATCAAAATTTCCAGCATGTTCTGGGATCCATAGTTCTGCCGATCAGGTTCGGGGACCTACAAACCGAAGCCAAGATATACGTGATCGACGCCGACACGTCTTATAAGATTCTCCTGGGACGGCCGTGGCTCTACGATTACGGTATCATTCCGTCAACTCTCTATCAATGAATGAAGTATACCAAAAATGGTGAAGAAAGATGTATTGACGGAGACATCCAGCTGTTCGGTGTGTATGATGTCCGATATGAAGATTCTCAGTACGTCGTGAACCCCCAAAATACCGAGTCATGACTGACCAAAGACAGAACGACTCCGAAACTCAAAAGCAAATCTAAGCCGGCTGCCACTTTCAAAAGCAAAGCAAAACCCCCCAAGTGCGTCTGTGTTTCGGCAGTGACACTGATGAATCCGACGCTGGAAGTCCATCCTTCCGTAAAACTCGCCCTCATTTCGGTAGCGATACAGACCAGTCTGATACTGAAGGCCCATCTGGTAGTAAAATTCGCTCTCATTTCGGCAGCGACACTGAAGAGTCGGAGTAAGAGGACCCGCCTTGTAATAGTTATGCAGATTGGGCCCTCATGCCAAAAGCAAAACTCAGAGAAACCTTCGAAGTTACAGAAGGGTCCCTAGCTATCACAAGGGTGCCGGAATAGATGTGCAAGGAGCTAGATACTTTGTCGGTCTCTACCGTGAACTAACTGTAAACTTTCTACGTTCCCGGAAGGAAAAGTGGATAGATGGGCATCTTGTTTTATTGGTCAAATCCTATCATGCACCCGGATGATTTGTCCGTGATATGCTTTCCCTTTGAGAGAGGTATACGAGCCGTCCTCAATCTCAGATACTATGCGCCTGAGATGCGGTAATATTTTAAAAAGTGCGGATGTCAGTTATATCAAATGGACTCCGAAGCAATGTTTTATGAAGGGCTGTGGCATCCGCCTCATGTCCGAGCACTCATCGATGGACGAATTCCAGATAGATGGGGTATAGGTTTCATTCAACCTGATGCCAAAGCATGCTATATGATCCATGTTAGTGAAGCCAGCAAAAGGTCAAATGATGACGACGAGCTAGCCGATCTAGAAGAAGCCCCTCGACAAGTAACCTTCGACGAGCTAACCGAGATTGATTTGGGAACACCCGATAATCCAAGGCCGACCTATATCAACTCACTCTTGTCAGAGGAAATAAAAGAACAGATAGTCGCACTGTTGCATGAGTTCGCTGAATGTTTCGCATAGACGTACAAAGAAATTCCCGGTCTCTCTCCTGAAGTGGCTATGCATAAGCTGGTTATATCTCCTAATACCAAGCCAGTCAAACAAGCTCCTCAAAGAATTAGAAGGGAGCTCGAAGAAAAGGTCATTGAGGAAACTAAGAAACTTATCGATGCTGGCTTCATCAGAGAAGAGAAATATACGGAGTGGATCGTATGCATCATCCGAGTAAAGAAGAAAAATAGGCAGATCCGAATTTGCGTCAATTTCAGAGATCTCAACAACGCATGGCCTAAAGACGACTTCCCGCTACCGGTCATGAAAATGATGGTCGATGATACCTCAAATTACGAGCTTTTCACCTTCATGGATGGCTCATCTGGATATAATCAGATCAAGATATCATCTGAGGATGAGAAACACACAGCATTTCGAACCCCGATCGTAATATACTGCTACAAGGTGATGCCGTTCGGACTGAAGAATGCAGGCACCACATATTAAAGGGCAATGAACAAAATCATTGATGACTTAATCCATAAAGTCTTCGAATGTTATGTTGATGATTTGGTCGTCAAGACTAAATTATCGCATCCGAGATCCCAGGACCGTTTTTACCCGAATGAGGGAACACGATCTGAAGATGAATCCTCTGAAGTGCACTTTTGGCGTGTTGTCGGGAAAATTCTTGGTTTTCATAGTCCAGTATCGGGGGATCGAAGTTGACTCGTCGAAGATAAAGGCCATCATGGAGATGCCTCCACCAAAGAATCTGACGTAGCTAAGATCCTTTCAAGGCCAGCTCGGTTACATACGAAGGTTCATCTCGAACCTATCGGGAAGATGTAGGCCCTTCTCGAAGCTCGTAATGAAAGGAGCTCCTTTCGTCTAGGATGCCGAATGTCAAGAAGCATTCGAAAATATCAAACAGTGTCTGTTGCACCTTCCAGTACTTACTGCTCCCATCCCAAATAAACCGTTGATTGTCTATACCGCCGCACTAGATGAGTCACTCGGTGCGCTCCTTGCCCAGAACAACTAAGAGGGAAAAGAAAATGCCCTCCACTATCTCAGTCGAACTTTAGTCAGGGCGGAACACAACTATTCCCTAATCGAAATTCAATGCCTGATGTTCGCCGCCGAAAACGGGAGGTGAGACCGCGTAGGTTCGTCTTACCTGAATTTGGGGGCAGATGCTATTTGGTTTTATCCGTCCACCTCTCCGAAGATGTCAAGTTGATTTATGGCACCGTGTATCAGAGGTTTAGACGGATGCGGCCGTTGTAGCAGATTTCGTCAAATTCCCCCTCATTTGAGGGGTTTTTGATTGTGCGGATGCTCTCCCCTGCAGGCGGAAGCCCCTGCAGTTAATTACGCTACCGCATCGCGGTAACAACTTTCTCCTTCTCCAGATGGTCACTTCGTGTCATGTGTGTTTATTTTTATTTTTGGTTTCCTGTGAATTGTATACGGAGACTAATTTATGTTGTCGCCCATAGGGCGTGGATTAGTCCAAATCCGTATTTTCTTAGATTTTGTTTTGATTTGGGTTCAAGGATCGTTATTCTCATTGAGATTAAGATCAACTTAAATGTTTGTTGAGAATACGTTAGTCTAATTTTAGACTAAGATCTACTCAAAAAGATTTTGGGATCATTTAGATCCAACGAAAGAGTATTTGGACTCTATCGTCTTAGTTTAGGGACATTGCGGTTCATTGGGTTTAAGGACATCATAATCCATGGAGTTTAAGGACATCATAGTCCATGGAGTTTAAAGACGTCATAGTCTGTGGGGTTTAGTTTAGGGACGTTGCGGTCCATAAGTTTAAGGACATCATAGTTCATGGAGTGTCTGGTTGTCGGGACCCGTCACCTCTATGAAGACGTTGAAGAATTACAACGACACATATCAGAGGAATGATGGGATATACCCTTAAACTAATGTTGGTTGTGAGATCTATAGTCAGGTTTGGGACTAAGACCAATTAAAAATATTAGGAGCATATGGGCTCAGTTAATCTGAATTGGGGGATTTATGGCCTACTTGGGCTCAACCCATTCAGTTAAAGTGTTTGGACACTTATTTGGACTCAGTCTATTCATTTTTGAACAAAATGTTAACATTTGTTTGGGCTCAGGCCCTTTTTTGTTCAATAATGCAAAAGCATTAATTTTGGGTTCTGACATCCCTTCCTCTTTTGTCTTTTATTAAGTGTTGAACACTCTTTGTAGCGCAGAGCGCTTTATGTACAGAGTCTTTATGTACAGAGCACTTGGCGTTGAGCGCCAGACTTGGAGCGCTGAGGCGCTTCTTATGAAATAGCGCACACGTGAGGAGCACGTGGCGCGCTTGGCGCTGAGCGCCAGACCTGAAGCGCTAAGGCGTTTCTTATGAAATAGCGCACACGTGAGGAGCACGTGGCGCACTTGGCGCTGAGCGCCAGACTTGGAGCGCTAAGGTACTTCTTATAAAATAGCGTACACGTAAGGAGCACGTGGCGCGCTTGGCGCTGAGCGCCAGACTTGAAGTGCAGAGCGCTCTTTATTAAGTAGCGCCCACGTAAGGAGCACGTGGCGCGCTTGGCGCTGAGCGCTAGCCAATGAGTGCAAAGCGCTATTGATTAATTCTGTGCTTTGAGAATTAAGTTCTCGTTTGTAAGAGACTTTGTCTCATGGATCTAAGAACTAAATTCTTATTTTAATAGGAGATGCTATGATCTCTTATGTTTTTGTGAAAGACTTTATCTTTGTCTTATAGATCTGTGATCTAAAGAGAACTAAGTTCTTCTCCCTTCTTTTTTATAATGAGATGCTCCAATCTCTTCTACTTTTATAAAAGACTTCTGTCTTTGTAGATCTATGATCAAGAAAAAGAACTAAGTTCTTTTTTTTATGAGATGCTTTGATCTCTCTGTTTTATTTACCTTGAAGAAATTCTTCTTTTCAGAGCTTGCTCTTCTCTTTTTCTTTTTGAAGTTTATGGGGGGTTCCTCCTTTTTCGACTTGAAGTCTTGGGTCCTTTATATAGGGGAGCCTGATTTGTTGAATCATTTAAGGAAATCTTTCCTCTGATTGATTTGGGATGTTTCCCACCGTTAGATCTTTGATCCAAGGGCTTCTGTTTTACAGAAGGCAATTTTCTTGTTTTTAACAAGATTGGGAAAATATTTTCCCATACAGAACTTATTCTATATCTTGGTGATTTTTAATTACCATTGGATCTTTGATCCAACGGTGCTCTGATTTTCAGCAGACAATCTTTCCTGTTTGGAAAGATTTGAGGAGTATTTCCTCCACAGAACTTTCTTTCTGATGATTTTTAATCATCTTTGTTGGATCTTTGATCCAAGGGTGGGGAACATTTTAGTTCCAACACTAGTGCTCTCGTGCTTTGCACGTAAGCGCCGCATCAGAGTCTTTGACTCTTGGTGCTAGCGCACTTAGCGCTAGCGCTCTCGTGCTTTGCACGTGAGCGCTACCTCAGAGTCTTTGACTATTAGTGCCGGCGCACTTGGCGCTAGCGCTCTCGTGCTTTGCACGTGAGCGCTGCCTCCGAGTCTTTGACTATTAGCGCCGACGCACTTGGCGCTAGCGCTCTCGTGCTTTGCACGTGAGCGCTTCCTCAGAGTCTTTGACTCTTAGTGCTGGCACTCTTGGCGCTAGCGCTCTCGTGCTTTGCACGTGAGCGCTGCCTTAGAGTCTTTGACTCTTAGCGCTCTCGTACTTTGCACGTGAGCGCTGCCTTAGAGTCTTTGACTCTTAGTGCTGGCGCTAGCGCTGCTTTATTTCAAATTTCAAAATTTGAACAGAGCTTTGCTCTGATTGGGGGAAACACCTGGCTCTGATATTCGTTGTAAAAAAGCTGAGGCACTATCTGCTCGCTCATCGGGTTATGCTGATCTTCACGGTCGACCCACTCAAACACTTAATGACCAAAACAACCCTAGCTGGTAGAATAGAAAGATGGGCTGTCATGCTGCTTGAATTTGACATAATCTATACTCCTCAGAAATCAGTAAAAGGGCAAGCCCTCGCTAAGTTCCTTACTGCTCATCCCATACTAGAAGGGTCACTGCTAAATTGCGAGTTACCCGAAGAACAAGTGCTGCACTTCGAGAATGACGAGCCATGTTAGGAGCTCTACTTCGATGGATCCTCATCAATAAGGACCTCCAGCAAATCAAGCATTCCGGATATAAAATCAGGGATAAGATTGGTGTTCGTCACGCCATCATGAGGAACCCTACGACGTTCTTTCGCTCTTACCGAGCCTCACACAAACAACGAGACTGAGTATGAAGCTCTGATAGCTGGTCCAGAGCTCGCCATGGAAATGAAAATCCTTCGGCCATGGGTTTACGGTGACTCCCTGCTTGTCGTCAACTAAGTGAGTGGCGACTACAAGATATATAAGCTCGAGTTAGCTCGATACAGAAGCCAGGTGGTGGAACTCATGAAACAGTTCACTCACATTGAACTAATGAGAGTCCCTAGGGCGTTGAACGGAAAAGCTGACGTACTCGCTCGCCTAACCAAAGAGCTAGCTGATCCCGGCATAGATGAAATTTTGATCACAGTTAGGAGCTGGCAATTCTGCCCCCAGTCTCTTTATGAGAAGAAGAAAGCGCATAATAAAAGAGCAATCCTGCCAAAGAAGTTCTGATCATTCAAGACGAGCCCGATTGGAGAGAGCCCTTCATAGAGTACCTCCGATACGATAAGCCGCCCGAAGAAAAATCTGTGAGGGTTTAGCTGAAGAAGAGAGCTATCCGATACGTGTTCGTAAATAATATGCTACACCGCAGATCATATGACCAACTTTGGCTCAGGTGTCTGTCATCGGCCGAAACCTAAAAAGTCATGAAAGAAGTTCAATCGGGCGTCTGCGGAGCACAACAATCTGGTCCCAAAATGCGGCTTCAAATTAAACGGCTTGGGTATTCCTGGCCTACTATGATAAGGGATTGCGAAGAGCATGCGAAGAGGTGTCATCTCTGCTAAATTCATGGTGACTTCATTCACAAGCATCCCAATCTACTGCATCCTACGGTGGCGTCATGGCCCTTCGAAGTTTGGGGCACCGACATAGTTGGTCCAATTGATCCTCCGTCATCCAAAGGCCACTGGTTCATATTGGCTGCAACTGACTACTTCTTTAGATGGGCTAAAGCTGTCCCGTTAAAAGAAGTCAGGACAGAAGATATTCTGACGTTCTTCCGGCATAATATTCTATATTGCTTCGGTATACCTAGAAGAGACATTTCTGACAACGGGCCTTTTTTCAAGAGCTTCAAAATCTTAAGGTTCGCTGCTCAGCACAAGACCGGAGATATTCCTCCATTTATAATCCAAGAGCCAATGGTCTAGCCGAAACCTTCAATAAAACTCTATGCAAGCTCCTGAAGAAAAATGCTTCAGCCAACAGGAAAGACTGGAATCTCAAGCTCCACGAGGCGTTGTGGGCATATCGTACCACGCACCGCACTCCAACTAAGTCCACTCCATACTCATTACTCTTCGTAGTGGAGGCAATCCCCCCTCGAAATCGAAGTTCCAAGCCTAAGAATGGTCATCCGGCACGAGTTGACAGAGGAGGAAAACGTTTTCCTTCGGCTCGAAGAGCTCGATGCCCTCAAAGAAAAGAGCCTCACAGTATAGCAAAATCTGAAGTTGTACTGAGCCTAAATGTCATGGGACTATGACAAGATGACTCATCTCGTGCTTTCAAAAAAGAAGAATTGGTGTTGGTCCTCAAAAGACCGATCATCCTCAATCGACATGCCAAGGGAAACTCCGATCCAATTAGGAAGGGCCATACGCTATCGAGAAAGTGTTCGACGGAAGATCTTACCAACTAATAAGTGCCAAAGGAGAAAGGCCCATGTCACCCATCAATGGTCGATACCTCAAGAAATACTATGCGTGAATGCTCCAGGTCGCAGACGAATTGAGTACACCGGCCCTATGGTCTGGATCATACATCCTATAAAGCCGTATACAATCCACGGGCGCAAATGACCCCTATCTCTCCCAAGTCCTACTGGCGAGACTATATCTGAAGTCCTATCGGTGATGAAGCATTAAAAAAAGAATAGAGAAAGAACAATGAAGAAGAAGAAGAAAGAAAGAAAGGTATGTCTATAAGCAAAAAAGGCACGGACGAAAACCCGAAAGGGCTCCATGAGTAAAAATAGCAGGACTGCCGGCGAGTTTATGAAAACCCGAAAGGGCGCAAACTCATGAAAAGAGATAAAATACACTCGCAACATCCTCTCGAATTTGTGAGGAGAAAATCGCCATGTGAGATCCTTACGACTCACAAAGGAGAGCCACACTTAGGAATCCTCACGATTCCTACGGAGAACATACACCTACGAGATCCTTTCGACTCGTAGAGAGAAAATGCTTTTATGAGATCTTTACGGCTCATAAAATTGAAAAGCCTCAGGTTATAGGGATCTAAACCTGTCTCCTAAGTCATCGCTTCCCAACGGGCAACAACAAAAGATGAGTTGCTCCTGGCACTACGCTTCAGTGTTAGCGTGCTGATGCCGACCCAAAACTCAAACCTCAAGTTTTCCCAAAGGCGAATGATGAGTAGCTCATGGCACTACACTTCAGTGTTAGCGATGCTGATGCCGACTTAAAACTCAAACCCTAAGTTTTCCCAAAGGAAAATGATGAGTCACTCCTGGTATTACGCTTCAGTGTTAGCGGTGCTGATGCCGATCCAAAACTCAAACCCCAAGTTTTCCCAAAGAAAAATGATGAGTCGCTCCTGGTACTACACTTCAGTGTTAGCGGTGCTGATGCCGATCCAAAACTCAAATCCCAAGTTTTCCCAAAGAAAAATGATGAGTCGCTCTTGGCACTACGCTTCAATGTTAGCGGTACTGATGCCGACTTAAAACTCAAACCCCAAGTTTTCCCAAAGGCAAATGATGAGTCGCACTATACTTCAGTGTTAGCGGTGTTGATGCTGACCCAAAAACCAAATCCAAAGTCCTTCCGGGGAAAATGATGAGTTTCTCCTGGCATTATTCCAGTGTAGCAATACTGATGCTAAACAAAATCTGAGTTCCAATTTCCCCTCAAATTCAAAAATCCTGCCAAATAAGGCAGAAATCAAACAGATGAAATCAATGTCCCACCCAGCAGCGCTTCCAAGCTCAAAAATCCCGCTGGACGGGTAGAGAACTCCCAAAACAAATCAAATCAAACAAGTCAACCAATCACCTCCTCGGTGGAATCAAGCTCCACTTCGAAAACAAATCAATCCTGACACTGAAAAATCAGAGCAAGTCAACTTCAACTCTGACACCACAGAAAGCAGAGCAAGTCAAATCAAATCCCGACACCGCAGAAAGAAGAGCAAGTCAAATCCAACCCTAACACCGCAGAAAGCAGAGCAAGTCAAATCCAACCTCGATAACGCAAGAAGCGGAGCAAGTCAAATCAAGCAACGACCGTCCAAATCGCAAAAATGGCAGCACCAACTGTCCAAGTTGCAAAAATGGCAGCACCGATCGTCCAAGTCGCAAAATTGGCAGCACCGACCGTCCAAGTCGCAAAAAATGGCAACATCGACCGTCCAAGTCGCAAAAATGGCAGCACCGACCGTCCAAGTCGAAAAAATGGCACCGACCGTCTAAGTCACGAAAATGGAGGCACCGACCGTCCAAGTCGCAAAAAAGGCAATATCGACTGTCCACATCGTTAAAAGGGCAGCATCGACCCTCCACAGGGAACAAAATCAAATCAATCCCTATAAAGAACAAGATCCATCAATTTTATTCACACAACCATACACGCGGTGTGTATTTATTGATGGGGGCACTTTGTTAAGGTAAAAAATTATACCCTAGTTGACCAAGTCAAAGTCAAAGTCAACCCTAAGCTAAGTAGACTCAAGCCCAAGCCAAGTGAGCCCAAGAGTCAAGACCGAGCGTGGAAGGGGCCGGCCCCATGACAAAAAGAATGGAGCTATAAATTAGTTTAATGGTTTTTTTTAAATAAATGTATGGAAAAGGGGCAAAAAGCCCAAAATTTTGTAAGCCCCATGACTTATATGCAAAAAAAAGGCACATGAGGCATGGGGAGGCACAAGTGCCATATGGAAAAGCCCAAGGAGCTATATATAAAGTGTGTAGCCTATAAAGAGCAAACATGATAAGAAAATCAATAAGAACTTTCATTCACTTAAAAATTCTAGGGTTTATGCCTCCATCTTTTCTTTCTCAAGTTTTTTCTCTTCATCTTCATTTCAAATTAAATCAAGTACTTAGCTTTCTTTTTCTCAAAACTAAATAAAGTTTTACCATAAAACCCTTGAAAGGGAGTTCGGATCTCCCGTCAAATCCCTAAAAGTGAGATTTTTTTAACAACACATCCCTTTTTCCCCTAAGATCCAGCAAAAAGAGAGGAGGAGGAAGAAGACCCAACTCTAAAAATCCCACTTTGGGAGGATCCAAGGCTCAAGGGAGAAGAATGGGATCCCCTTTGATCATCTCCGAAGATCTTTGAGAAGTTCAACTCCAAAATCCAAATTCTCAATGGAGTTTAACTCCAAATTCAAATCTTTTAGGAGTTTAACTCCAAATCTATACCGAATTCCGATTTAAGATCTCAACTCCAAAGCCCATCGAGAGTTCAACTCCAAGCCCAGGGCCTAAGCCCCTTTCTCCGCTGGTGTTTCCAACGGTTGCGTGCCGTGCATGTGACCCGCTGGCGTCCAGCGCCCATACGCAGGGCACGTGACCCACGACGCCCAGCGCCCACGCTCCACTTACGTGACCCCCGGGCGCCCAGTGCTCAAGCATAGGGAACGTAACCCGCGGGCACCCAGCATAAACTTTGTAAGGCCCCCGATACGTCTAAGTCCTCTTCAAAATACAACATACGCACACTGCACATTGAGTTTGCATGACCAGTTTTACCCGTCAATCGAAGGTTCTCCCGCTCCAAAAGCGAGGGGTAATTAACGGCAGTTTAGTCCACGGTTGTCGGAGATTCGGATCCCCACAATCAATAAATCCAGCCTACCCCAGGCAGGGGAATCTGTAATATGCCTGATAAGCGACGCGTATTTCCCATCTCAATAGGGTGACAAAAAACACCTACAGGAATATGTGGTCACTTCGCTTTTGCTTTGATGTTGTCACGTCGATTCTTCACTCAAGTAGGGAAGACATCTATATGATCTCTAGGCTGTATATATTGTCGTTGAGATCTGGAGCTAGGATTTTGCCATCACTCCACTTTTGCTTTAACCCTTTGGTCCTTATTGGCGTTGCATCTGCACCTTGCTGGAATGAGAAGGACGTCGATATAATCTCTAGGCTTTATATGTTGCCATCGAGATCTGGAGTTAGGAATATACCATCACTCCACCTTGTTGACGTTGCGTCTGTATTCTGCTGGAATAAGAAGAAACGCTGAAATAATCCCTAGGCTATATGAGTTGCCATCGAGACTTGGTGCTAGGTTGATGCCATCTCACTGCTTTTGCTTTGAACCTTTGTCCCTTATTGATGCCTCTTTTATAATCTGCTAGAATACGATGGGGCGTCGAATTGGTCTTTAGGCTGCATATATTGTTATCGAGACCTGGAGTTAAGAATATGTCATTACTTCACTTTAGCTTTGGCTCTTCACGCTTTATTGATGTTGCATCCGTACTCTACCGGAATAAAGAGGACGCCGAGATAATCTCTAGGCTGTATATGTTGCCATCGAGACTTGGTTCTTCATTTGGCAAAACTTGATGGAAAATATGGTTCCCACTTTTTTTCATTTGTGCCTATGAATCATCTACAGGAGTCGGTATTGGCATACTTGTAGAACAAATTTTTTTTCTTTATATTATATATATATATATATATATATATTATTTCCCGCAATACTATATCATTTCAGCTTTTCTTATCATGAAAGTCGTGATTGTCTAAACATTTCGGCTATTTATTCATGGTGCCCAATCATTTCGGTTATTTCATATATTTTTATTCCCTGCTTTTTATTGTGAGTCGCCCCATCATTTCGACTATTTCATTTTATTTTTTTTACTCACTGTGTTTACGAGTTGCCCTATCATTTCGGCTATTTCATTTTATTCTTAATTGCTGATTTTATTGCGAGTTGGGGACTTGGAACATGATACCGGTTTTGGCATCAGTATTGTTAGTTATATGTATGCCCTAGAGGCCATTATTGTACATATGATGTATATTATAGTGGATGCTTGGACATATATAAAGAGGACTTTCTTGCTCGACATTATAGTATGCTATCTGGTTATCTTTGTCTTAACATGTAGACTTGTATTGTGATACTGTCTTGCTCTCACATGTTGATAAAGCCCTTAGGATGTGTACTTGACTACCCGGACTATGATGAAGATCATACTACTGGGGCCAGGATAGTTCACAAGTACATCCTTTAATTGTTCCTAGTCGAGGGAATATCGAGACAGGGCATCGATATTCCAGAGTAACTAGCGTATACACTTCTTGACCCATATGATGGGCGATGGATGATCACACATCCATTGGTGTTTGACATCAAAGATGGTATACGGGTGCTCAGTGGAGACTGGGTACACTGAACAAGACTCGTCGAGAACTCTTATGTGGTGGTATACCTATCGTCAGATAGCAGTCCTTTGGTGACACTGGTACAGGTTAGTCTGTAGACCCGAGATCGTCATAGAGTCTTGTGCGGCTCCTACCGTGCTTTGACTCCCTACCACGCTCAAAGGAGACGTGCAAACAGGTGGATTTTGGGTACAATCCCGAGTCGTATGGAGGCAATGAGCGATAGGAGGAGTTTCGTCTCTCCTGGTATTGGGGGTTGATATTGCGCTGTGCTCGATTGGCTATAACTGGAAGTCCCTGGCCAGGGCTGATATGGAGATCTACTGATAAGTGTCATCAGTAGTTTCTCGACCCGTTATGAGCCCCACATCAGCATGACTTATCACGTTACTAGGGTCTGACGATTTCCACCCCTAGACATGATATGCGACATATCAGACGAAGAGACCGGACTGTACGGTCTCTTCGTCTGATAGGCTTCATGGAGAGTGTTGACGAGCTTGCTTGTTGATCTTCATATCGCTCAATACCCGGGTAGCCGTTACGTCCAGCTAGTACCGATGACGGCTAGTAGGTGACTGATGTGATCATCACCTTCTGCCGGCGTATTGACGAGTCGTTAGAGTCCCCCACAGAAGTTTCCTGGTTCGAGCGAAATGAAGTAGGGCACATATGTGATATGTGCGTGTGCCTGATTAAATACGTGTATGTGATACCGTATTGTAATCTGACAGTTATCTGGTATAAGTTAGGTCATATGTGATATGACCAGATTATCGAATCAAGTGTTGATTTGATAATGTGATATTCAGATAAATGATATTAGTCGGTTATATGTGATATAACCGGATTATTAGATCAAGTGTTGATTTAATAATGTGATATATATTATATGTGATATAATTATATCTTAACTAATATCATTAGCTCATTAATTTCTTTATTTATATATGTATATATTAATGTATATTTGATATATATATATATATATATATATTATATGAAGCATGGCATATTTTTCTATTTTTAGAAAATGGAAAAATGAGTTGTAAATTGTGGAGATATTTTGGGCATGGATGAGGTATGGGCTTATATGGTTTTTTATTATTCTTGACTCACTATTCAAGCATGGTTGCAATTTAGAATTGCAATTCATTCTATACTTGAATGAGGGAGGAGAGAGATGATTCATATTATTGTTTCTACACTTGCTTCATGCTTAATGCCTTAGCCTTTTTTGCTTGAGCTTCTTCCTCCTCTTGATCTCTACAATTTATTCATCTCACCTCCAAGCTCAAACCATCACATGAGATATGAATCATTAAGCTTGTGAGAAATCTAGTGAGCTTATCAAATCGCCTACATCACCATACCACACCAAACTAGCAATTTAGTGTGGTGTGTTTCATACACTAAAAGAGTTTAGTGTAGAGTTAGCTTGATCTAGAGGAATTTCGGGTGGATCGTCTTTGGCGCGAAGATCACGAAGGAAGGTCGTTCAACTTGAAGAGAAGCCTTGTAGAGTCGCGTGGACTTCAATCCGGAGCTTTAGAAGAGAAGGACTCGAACTACAAACGTTGTATTCTTGTTCTCAACATGTAAAGTAGTTTATATTTGGTATTGTCTAAATCTCTAGTTAAAGATTCTAAGTTTAGGGTTGTTTAGCATGATAATTTTTTTGAAAATGGCATGGACGATAACTCCCGAAATCTTTCTATCGTGCTAAGGAACCTTACAATGGTGTTAGAGCCGAGCTAAAGATTTAGACAATGTTTGTTAGATTACGAAACCGAAACTGCTCCGAAACTTAAAACATGAAAACCTGGTTTCTGTCGATTTTTAAATGGACTCTAAATTTTTTTTTAAACAACTGCAGAATGTTGTATGAGACATGACATGAACACAGAAGAAATTTGAACTCATTTGGCCAGTTTTTGGCCAAGCACATAGCCCTGAAATCTGAGCAGGCCGACCCCTTTAAAGAATTTTGGGTTCAATTTTTTTTTTTTGTGTTCCAGGCTCTGGGTTTTGGTGTTTTAGGCGTTGTTTGTTTTTGCTAAAATTTCATGAGATGTTAATTTTACACAAAGGCAACTCGGAGTGTTTCGTAGTCGTAATTCTAACAGTTTTTCGGGTTATTTTAGACGGTGTTAAAAAGTTCGATCGGATATCAAATACCCACTTTAACCTTTGCCGGAAAATTTTCCAAGTGTTGGATTTTTCCTTAGTTTAAAACTTTCAGAAAATCATGCAAGCGAAACTGTGGATCCTCTAGAAGAACGAAACCTTAACTCGATTATGTGACCGTCAGAACCGTCACTAAACCCTAGGGTTTGTAGTAGTTCAGCGGTGCCACATGTGAGGCATCGGTTGACCCTTCTACGGCTGGTTCATAGGAGTTATGGCATGTACTGAGTATTTTTAAACTACGCTCAAGTGTTGAGCTTTTTGGGAAATTTTGGGTGTTTGTTGATTTGATCGGAATGTTTAACATCGTCTAGCTTTTTGATGACATGTAATGTTATGTGTTGCTTGGATATATTATATTGGATCGTCGTGTTTTGAATAGCCGGGGGTTTCATGCATGTAAAATTCATTGTATGTAATATTCTTTTATTGGGGCACTTCCGGGTTGAGGATGATATCACCATTATTGTATATTATTTACTTTTCCGCATTAGGATAGACCCAAGGAGGGGAGCACAAGTAACAGGGTTCTAGAGTCCAGTAGGAGACCATCTCGAGGAGTCGAGTCCGGGTCTCCTAACTCTAGAATTGGAAGGGTTGCCTGCTGCTCTCGTAGGGGTCTAGGGATGTGGGTTTGGCTATTCATCGCGACCGTAGAATCCGTGTTTTATACTGGCTTAATTTAAAACACGGAATTCCTAGTATATCCAATATTTCATATGTTATCTTCTACTGCTGATATTCTGTGATGCGATCACTTTATATGCGTGAGACGAATGCTTTATTATTGTATATATAATATATAATAAACGTTGCTTATATTTTGCACCCGCGCTAGTCCCGCCCCGATATGCCATTAGTTAAGTAAGCTAACAGTGCATAACGGGACACTATGGCGAATGCGGATGGCATAAGCGTACGTTGTATTTTCGTTTCTTCTGTGATGTTTAGGAAGCTTAATTGATGGGACTTCATTAATGAGATTAATGAAAGAAAAGAAACCTACAAGATGTTGTAGAATCAAATTTTCAAAAAGGGTAGCTCTAGTTTTTGCTTTGCATAGCGGTATTCCTTGTAGAATATCCAGCACCTTATTCGATAAGGAAAGAACCGAGATCCCTTCACCGGGAGTGACCTCTTTAGCAAAACTAGAAAATGCTACAACCACTCGGTTTTGTTTTTGATTTCCTTTTACTTCTTGCTTTGCATAGCGGTATTCCTTGTAGAATATCCAGCACCTTATTCGATAAGGAAAGAGCCGAGATCCCTTCACCGGGAGTGACCTCTTTAGAAAAGCTAGAAAGCCTCAAAAACACTCCTTTTCAAAATCACTAGATTATACAACGATATCAAGTTCATTACTCTCATGGTTTTCTTAAAAACCTGTGTAGCCCTCCGTCATTTCAAATAGGTACTATTTAGTATTCGTGTTGCGTTTGTTGACCTCCGTCAAGGCGTAGTGTGCGGTAGCTGATTAGTGCTTATCTGCCGTATGTGATGCGATTGGATTAGGGTAGTCGTATGTCCTTGTTGACCTCCGTCAAGGGTCATGCGGGTGGATTTAATTCAATCAAGAAATGAATGGGTTGAACTTGACTAGCGGTCTATGGTTTGTTGACCTCCGTCAAGGTCATAGGAAGTTAGGGGTAAGAGTATTATCGAGAATTTCAAGTGTTGAAATTTGCAATGAGATTGCATACCTTCTATGAGATAGTTGGATCCCGATACCCACTGCGAGTAAGAGTTACTTTTGGGAGAGTTTTACACATCACAATTAGCCAATCAAGTAGGTGTCTTATAAGATGTTAACAGAGTTATGCCTTTGGGAAAACGAGGTTTATTCTAATTAGGTCCGTGCGAAAGCACGGGAAACCTCCCTCAAAGTACCAACACGGACCTGGCTGAAAAATTGGCGAACTTGTAAGGTGTAATTAATCCCGGCTAATCTTACCTTTTATGGTTTGAAGGAAGATTTGATCAAAACAGTGGGAGCCATCCTGATTAGATAAGATAATAACCAATCTAATCTTGCAAAGAGCGCACGCTAACGCGTTTCCTTCTCTCTCTCTCTCTCCAGGCAGCAACCAATGTCACGCCTTAATAAAGATAATAATATGGATGTATTGACCGAACTCGCTTGTTATGCTGAGCAGGGGAACGTTGGTTCCGCTCCAACTAATAAGTGTTATAAGTCTGAGCAGGAAATAGGGGAATATCCGGATTCACATGCCACCCTAACGAAGAATAAGCATGTTGATGTATCTTTTTCGGGTGTGTTAGTTACCGAGAACTGTTTCTCAGTACACTCTATGTCCTGGGTATTAGATACCGGATCGGGATCCCACATATGTAATATGTTGCATGGGCTAAAGAAAGGTAGAGAACTGGGAAAAGGTGATCATTCCCTAAAAGTAAGGAATGGTGCAAGTGTTGCAGCCAAGGCAGTTGGTGAATATCACCTAGTATTACCTAAAGGGAATACTTTGATCTTGAACGAATGTTATTACGTACCCTCTATAATATGCAATTTAATATCAATTTCTTTATTAGATAAAGAAGGATATAACTTTGTAGTAGAGAATAATGTTATGAACATTTAGCTAAATCAAGTGTTGATTGGGTTTGGTGCATTATGTAACGGTTTATATGTTCTAAATCAAAACACAGTTCTTAACGTACAGAACACAAACAAGAGGAAAAGTTCAGAAATGAACGAATCCTTCTTGTGGCATTGTAGACTTGGTCATATCAATGCAACACGACTAGCTAAGTTACATAAGGATGGATATTTGAATCCGGTCGAATTTTCATCTTATGAAACTTGCCAGTCATGTCTCAAAGGAAAGATGACCAAAACTCCGTTTACTGGACACGGAGAAAGAGATTCAGAACTCTTGGGACTCATACATAGTGATGTATGCGGTCATATGTCTACACATGCCAGGAATGGTTTTTCGTACTTCATTACATTCACCGATGATTTCTCAAGGTTCGGATATGTGTTCTTGTTAAACACAAGTCTGAAGCTTTTGAGAAATTCAAGGAATATAAGTGCGAAGTAGAAAACCAGACGGGAAAAAGTATTAAAATCCTACGATCTGATCGGGGAGGTGAATACTTGAGCGGGGAATTCCGAGACTATTTAAAAGAGAATGGTATTCTGTCTCAGCTTACTCCTCCGTATACACAACAAAACAACGGTGTATCGGAGTTGAGAAATCGCACCCTATTAGATATGGTGCGCTCTATGATGAGTAATGCTGAGTTACCTATTTCTTTTTGGAGTTATGCACTTGAGACAGCTGCATACTTATTGAATAGAGTTCCGACCAAATCTGTGCCTACCACTCCATATGAGATATGGAATGGGAAGAGACCATGTCTTAATTTCATTAAGATGTGGGGTTGTCCGGTCTATGTCAAAAAGCAAAATCCGGACAAACTCGAGGCAAAGTCAGTTCTATGCAAATTTTTAGGATATCCCAAACATTCACGAGGGCATATCTTCTACCACCCTGAGGAACAAAAGGTGTTTGTTGCTCAACATACCACCTTTTTAGAAAAGGAATTTCTTGTAAAAGAAATTAATGGCAGTGAGGTAGAACTGGAAGAAGTTCCAGCAGCACAGACTACAACTGACGATTTGGTGGAATCAGAGGATCCAATAGTACCCAACGAACCGCAGCCACTCCGCAGATCTAGTAGGGTTCCTCATCCACCCGAGAGATACTACGGTTTTCTCGTAGACGGTGGAAGCGAGGATTGCATCATGGAAGATGATGACCCGACTAGTTTCGAGCAGGCCATCACGAGTGGGGACTCTGTGAAATGGCTGGATGCTATGCGATCTGAGATGGAATCCATGACACCGACAAAGTATGGACTTTGGAAGTTGCTCCTGAAGAGGTAAAACCCATTGGGAGCAAGTGGATCTTCAAAAAGAAGATAGATGTAGATGGAAAAGATGAGACTTTCAAAACTAGACTTGTAGCAAAAGGTTTTCGTCAACGACCTGGCGTCGACTATGATGAAACCTTTTCTCCTGTCGCTATGCTTAAGTCCATCAGGATCCTACTTGCCATTGCTGCATACCATGACTACGAAATCTGGCAGATGGACGTCAAGACCGCTTTTCTAAATGGTGATTTAGAAGAAAGCGTGTACATGACTCAGCCGAAGGGCTTCGTAGACAGTGGGAGCAGCGGAAAGGTGTGCAAGCTGCTTAAATCAATCAACGGGTTGAAGCAAGTATCGTGGAGTTGGAACATCTGTTTTGATGAGGTAGTCAAAGAGTTTGACTTCATAAAAAATGTAGATGAACCTTGTGTATACAAGAAGGTCACAGAGAGTAAGGTCGTCTTCCTCGTATTGTACGTGGATGTCATACTCTTGATAGGAAATAATGTTCCTATGCTGCACTCGGTCAAGCTCTTCTTATCACAAAGATTCTCAATGAAAGATCTAGGTGATGCCTCCTACATCTTGGGGATTAAGATCTATAGAGATAGATCTAAACGGATATTGGGATTTTCCCAATCTAGGTACATTGACACTGTAATAAAGAGGTTTAGTATGGAAGATTCCAAGCGTGGTAATATACCCACGATCTGAGGACTCACACTCTCCAAAGAGATGTCTCCCAAGACTAATTTGGAGAGAGCTCGCATGCAAGGGATATCCTATGCTTCGGCAGTATGCTCTATCATGTACGCGATGTTATGTACCAGACCTGATGTAGCGTACTCACTAAGTGTAGTGAGTAGGTTGATTTGTATGGATTTTATAGATCAAAAAATATATGTTACCGCAATCAAGAACGGCGTCACTTGGTAGCTAGCCGGTGAATACGGATCGGTCCACAGGGATGTTGTAGATTTCCTAAATGTTCTTACGAGCTAATTCCAAAGGGTGTTGGAACTTTTAATTAAATCTAAAAAACTAAGTTGAATTATACTAGGATTATGAAACTTCCTAGGATTAGGTTTAGGTAAAGTTTGGTAAATAAAAATCTACACCTCATTCAATGCCCTAAATTAGATATCATATTAGGAGTTATGGTAATTATTAATAAAGGGGATTAGGATGATTGGGAAGATATTTCTTCCTCTAGATCCTTGTCCGTCCTTTCTTAATCCTTACCCTAACCTCCATGGAAAACATTCAAATCCGGTCTTTTATACTATGATATCACCGTTACCTCGTGGGTAGAGTGATGTAGGGAGCGAAAGATGAAAATATGCATGGAGTCCTAATTGTTCATAAGAGATTGGCAAAGAAAGAGATGAGAGATCTTCATCTCTCAAACCCTTCCCTATTCCTAACCCTAACAAGCGAGGAAACTACTCGCTCATTGAGGGATCTACGAAAGACATAATTTTTATGAGTTTTGATTTAAGAGATTAAAGGTCTACTACAATTTAATAAAAATTCTAAACTAGTTTAAACTAGGGCAAGAGAAGAAATTACCTAGGGCAGAAAAATAAACCTGCTTACGAATTGATGCTCTCCAAACTTCAAAAGAAATCTGAAATCTTATTGATGAAAAGAGGCATGAACAAATACAATGAATTGGGTCTCTATTTATAGGACATAGAAAACCTTAGGTTTACAATTGCCGCACGTTTGCATTTACAAAAATACCCCTAGTAAGACTAGTCAGCGCCGCCTCTGCATTTTGGTAAAAAATTTAACTCCTCCGTGCGTCACACGGCCGCGGAACCGCGGCCGCAGTCAGGGTTTGGCCGCGGTTTCGCGGCCCAATATTGGTCTTGAATGCTGAAATTTTCTGGGCTGGCTCTGGGCTTTTTGGGCTTCCTATTTCTTCAGTACTTTTCTCAAATTGGCTTCTAGGTTTCTTCCAGATCTCCCAGTGAATTGCAGTGGGCTTTTGCCGTTGCTTTGAGATGAAATCTTGGACCTTGCATTGCCTTGTACTTTGTGAACTGATCTTCATGTAGTCTTGATCAAGATCCTTCTATTTGTTGGTCGTAGTCCCACTTTTGCATCGTCTTTTATCTCTTTCACTATTTTAGATCCAAGAACCTGTAACCTGTACTTATGTAGAAGACATGGGTCAAAAGCACCTGTTTATTTGTAAATTACATAAGAATGGGGAATATAATAATGCAATATTATGGTATGAACAAATACCCCCAAACTTATCTTTTGCTCGTCCTCGAGCAAACCTAGTTTTATTCTCGACAAAAAACCTAACCTAGCTTTCGCAGGAAATCGCGATTGCACTGAACTCGTGCAACAAGCCGTTAAACCTCTAGGTGTTCCTAGTAGGAGGAGTGTTGTCTCCTGAGGGTTTTCAGTGGATACTACCCACAAAATCCTATCAATTCGGCTTTTCGACTTTTATTCTCCAATTAGGTTTTCTAACAAGGAATTCTATTATCGTCGACTCGTAAATTATCCACCCATATTCTTCACACTTCCTCATCATTTAACTTAAGATTATATATGTTCTGCAGACCTACTTAGCTTTCGGCATTTCTTAAGTTTTCCTTTTAGGGTTCCATCTCCACTTAGGAATTTTTATCAACTCTACTAAAGATACAAGTTCTATTCTTCACTCCTTTCTCTCATCTAAACTCCAATCGCATACCCCTACGTGTGTGTATATATCACCCCTACACTTGGAAATTCAAATCAAGCGATCATACTTTTGTCCGTTGTCCAAAGCACTTATTAATTGGTGAATTTTGTTTACACATTCTTCATGCGACTGTTAATACTTCTTGAGGTACCAACGACCGATTACAAAATGCGTTTGCACTTTAAAGCGTAATTCCTAGTCTTGCAACACCCAAGGCTTTAGCAGTGACTCCCAAACCAGTTGGTCTAAGGCACTAGGTGATGAAGCACCCTCGCTAATTATTTTTTCTATTTTTGCAGCCTTAAGTAATCACAAAAACCAGTATTCATTTTTTTTCTCCTTTATTCACACTTGTATATATATATTTTCGTACTAAGGACTTTAGACAAGAGCATTTCAAGGTCTCTTCTACTATTCCAAGTTTCAAGGTGAGTGATTGTGCAATTTGTAGGGTATACATTTTCAGAATCTAGACTTAAGTAAGGAATTATTTTTCAAACTTATACTCTAATAAAAATATCAATACTTTTCCTTTGTTTCGACTTAGCCTAAGAAGTGAACTCAAAATTTGCCTATTTCTAAATAAACTACAAAGACATATACTTTCTACCGTTAAAACTTTAAGGAAGGTTATTTTTAGGGTTTTTAATTTACTAAGTCTAAGATCTAGTTGTTCCTAACTAGTTAACCTATTTGTCAAACTCAAGTCCAATACGGCCAAAATTGAATATATTAATTTTTATAATTTTTAAAAATTTTCAATTTTTATGGGTTTTAAAATAAGTATGCAAATGCAAAAATATATACATATGAATGCGAAGGAAGAAGGCTTACCGAGCATACCCCCAAACTTAAACTTGACAGTGTCCTCACCGTCATGCTATACCAAGAGGGTTGAGAATGTCGGCACTCCCCTGTTTATTTTTTTGCAAATTTTATTTTTTATTTTTTATTGTTAAAAGAAAAACAAAAAATATATATACAATAAGATACCCCCCAAACTAAATAAGGCCTTACACAGACCAAAGGTTAGCACCAACCATTCAAAAATTCTACGTGATAATGGTGGGGTTGGTGAAAGAATGGAGTGGAAAGAAAAGAAATGAGAAGCACACGAGACCGTGTGGAGATAGAAACGGTATACGGTCTCGGTGGAGGAGAAGAATGGCGGAAAAGATAAAGAAGTGTAGTACGATCTTGAGGGTGTAAATCAAGTGCATAAATTAGCGTAATTTGTGATGACCGATGTGTTAAAAGTGATTGTGCTAATCTATCAACCCGTCAAGAAATGGGGTCAAATCCCTCAAGATTCGCAAGAAAACATGGGCACATCGAACTTGGTATAGGAGATGATAGCGTAATAGTCTCTTGCAAGGTCGGAATGATAGAAATGACGAAAGGGAGTGAATTAGGGATAGTCTCATTCTCACCGTAGTAAACTGTCTCGAACTTGAAAGATTTCCATCAATGGTTCGAAACGTCTGTAAGCAACCGAATCTGATGGTTCAACTAACTCATCTGAAAATTCAAAGGACTCAAACTCGGACGGTGAGTCCTCAACATCGTCCGAAAAAGGGAAACACTCGTAAGTGTTATCGGCTGTGAGAACTGTGTCAGATTCAAAGGAAAAAATTTCAAGCTCACAGTCTTCAAGCGTGATCTTGTGCGTGGTCGGAACGATGGAAAGGAGGGAGGGTGCTATAACAGTTAAAGGTTCAGGATGATGAATTGGAAAATCCGACACATCAAACAAAAATGGTTCAACCTCAATATTATCTTCAAGACTCTCCACAATACTCTCTTCATAATTCTCCTCAATATTTAGCTCATCCATGCCATTATCATCAAAATCAAGACGCATATGAAGTTCGGAAGAAACAATCAATGACTCGGAATGATGAATTGGACATAAAATTTCAATCAAATCTACGGGTTCATCATCCAAAATATTCCCGGCGTCTATATCCTCAATCAAGTGAAAATCAATTTTTCCTGACACCTCATCAAAAGCATGGATGTTTATCAATTTAGGTTCTAGATTGGAGGTATAAAGATCGAATGGATTAAGTGTGGTTTCACTTGAAAGGGGTTCTTCACAATCTGGCAAATCAAGCACTATAAAATCACACAACTCGTTTTTATTTTCAACTGGTGAACCATTTAGGACAATCGATGGAAAACCGGAGTTGTGGGATTCAAGTGGGTATGGGTAGGTCTGATTTGGGAATGTGTAGAACTCACTCGCTCCTCTCAAATTCTCAATCTGTCCAACCGCCTCCTCATACATTGGAAAATTTGGAGCTAGTTGGAAACTAGTTGCCGGTTGACTTGGTTGCATAAGGGCGGCAATGGACGCATCCACATTCCTAACCATTTTGTTTGTTGCTGAAATATAAGCTGCCAACGACTGTTCCAAACTAGACATGGGTGGTGAAGGAGTTTCGGTAAAAGATTCGAAATTGTTTTGATACGTGAAACTCCCAAAAGGCTGTGTAGAAGCAATGTCTAGTGACGGTGGGAAAGTCGGGTCGGACTGGTAGGAATTGGATGGTTGGATAGGAGTAGGATCAACATGTGTATAAAATGGTGAATGGACTTGTTGATCCCTAGAACTGGATGTGCGGAGAGGGATGAAAGATCGGCTACGAGATTGTGCGATATGCTCAGCAATAGACATCGGTTTAGGAGTTATAACAGGACTCGAAAAAGTGGTATCAACGCACGAAGGTGGTGAAGGTTGAAATGGTTGACACAAAGTGGGTTGCAACGTCGAACTGTTTCTCCTAGACGCTTCTATTTGATCTTTCAAAGAAATTTTGGGCATGGAGGGATCTTCCCTAAATCGACCGAAATAATTGACGTACGAGGCAAAGTTAGGTTCGGGATACCAAAGTTCGGCAAGAGATTTATGATATGGGGTACCCATGATAGAAGAAAGAGAAGAGAAAGTAGGTAGGTGGTGATCGCACGCTGTTGGCGTGTCGGATGTTCAAAGTTCTAAAGTTTACCGCGATCAGGACGGTGTCGCTATGCAGCTAGCCGGTTGAGCACGGGTCGATCCACAGAGAGATGGTTGTATTTCCGTTCTTGTCTTAGACGAGTCAATAAAGAATGAGTAAATGTTTGTTCAGTCTAACCTATGTGTTTTATTTGCAAGTATAAAGTTGTTAAGAAAAAGATACGAGATTGTAAGCTAAAGAAATCCGTACTCAAAACCTTTGAGCCGAGTCTTGACCAATTGAAGCTAGAGCAATCGGCAACAACGTGGATTAGGGGATTTAAGCGCGGTATTCGTGGAATACGGCTTATTTACCCTTGTCCTTCCGTTCTTGTCTCTTGCTTTCGCCTCCGGCCAAACCGAACGCAACCGGTCGCGGTTAGGAATCACCGTTACCTTGTTAGGGTAGGGTGCCTAACAGAGCGCTTGCGTATCGTTTGGGCGGAGTTCAATGGAAAATACGGGAAAAGGAAATGGGCAAAGAAACGTTAACTTATAATATCGTATTTCTTCTTAACAATAATAATTACAACCATTCACAAAACAAACCAAAAAGAGCAAAAGAAAAGAACAAAGAAAAGAAAAGATTACAAGCAAGTAATTAAAGTGCATGGTAATAAATTGCAAGTAATTAAAGACAAGAATGAAAAATGCAAGAAAGTAATTACAAGAACCATAGAACTCAAAACAAGCATGGGATTAATAGCCAACCCTTAAACTTGCAAGCTCAATCAAGAGGTTGCAAGATCAAGAGAAGGGTAAAGAACTCATGTGAAATGAAGCACTAAGGAGAGAACGAAATGATACAACCCCTTGAGACCAATGACCAAAGCTTAAACTTGCAAGCTCACTTAAGAGGTTGCAAGATCAAGTTAAGGTAGAGAGCTCAAGGGGGAAGCTAAACAAAAAGAATAATACAAAAACCTTCATCTTTATTCACATCCACTCAATGCTCTCACTACATTTCCATGGAGGAAGAATGAAGAAGAAGAAGAAGAAATAAAACTAACAAAAAGAGGCTAAAGAAATGAACACTCTTGAGCTTGGCAAGTTCTGGGATATTTATAGGCAGGGAACTGGAAATCTAGGGCAAGAATCTGCCCCTAAATGAATGTACCAAAATGCCCCTAAAAAACGACAGAAAGAGGAGTCAACATGGCCGCGGTTCCGCGGCCTAGACCCCCTATTGGCCGCGGAACCGCGGCCATATGGTGGAGTTGGGTCGTGGGATTTTGGGTGATTTCTTGGTTTGTTGTTGTCTGCTGTGTGGTATATGACTTTTCTCAGAAACTCTTCACAATTATTCCAGAATTTTAGTAGAACAAAAAGGTGATGTGATGTGGATCTTTTGCCATGATTTCCTCGAGCTCCGCGTAGATTTCTTGGATCTTGTGTTGACATTGAGCTTTGTGCATGACATGACAATCGATTTGCCATCTTGTCCCTTAAACTGGTATGTGGCAACATACGGATAGAGAGCAGAGACCCGTGTTTTATCTGTTGTTGGCAGTAATCCAGCATTTGTCGTACTTTTCCATGATATTCACTGTTTAGAGCTGAGACCAGTATCCTGCAATTATGTAGCAAACACTGATAAAAAGCACATGCCTATAAACAAACGAGCGTAAGAATGGGCGGTATAAAATGCAATATTCTGGTATGAACAAATACCCCCAAACTTAACTTTTGCTCGTCCCGAGCAAAACCAATTATTCACAAAAAAGTCTTAACCGCACTTTCGCAGGGAACGCGATTGCACTGAGCACGTGCAACAAGCCGTTAAACCTCTAGGTGTCCCTAGTAGGAGGAGTGTTGTCTCCTGAGGGTTTTCAGCGGATTACACCCACAAAATCCCGTCAAGCTAGTGTCATAAGTTAACATCGACTCTACTCCTACAGTTTAGTATTTACGTTAGAAATTCTATCATCCTAAGTTAGAAATATCCAACCCTAATGCTTCACGCCTCTAATCTATTTAACCTTGGTTCTCCTGAGTTTTCCTTCTAAAGTGCGGCCTCAAATTAGGGATTTTTATCAACTATACAGAAAACACAAGTCTTATTCTTTATTTCTATCTTTTATCCAAACATCGATTGTATACCCCTACGTGTGTGTGTATTTGCACCCCTACACTCAAGAATTCAATTCAAGCTATAATACCCTTGCCCTAATACCTAATACTACTTCTTTTCATTTAGGATGGACGGATTTGCTCACACACCTTTCATGCGACTATTAATGCTTCTTGAGGCACAAACGACCGATTACTGAATGTGTGAACTCTAAAGCGTAAATAGCAGTTTCCAGGTCTTGATTTTATTCTATTTTCTTTTTCTTTTTCTTTTTTCTTTTTCAAGAACGGATATATTTTTCAATATGCTCTTTTGGTGTTTAGCTTTAAATACCGTTTTTTCTTTCATACTAGGCTTTCAGGCAAGAGTATTTCTAGGTATCCTCTAC
Organism: Agapanthus africanus; assembly: GCA_030015575.1. NCBI lineage: Eukaryota > Viridiplantae > Streptophyta > Magnoliopsida > Asparagales > Amaryllidaceae > Agapanthus > Agapanthus africanus. The sequence goes on along the minus strand of JASDDO010000031.1, from coordinate 649,632,444 downwards.
TATCCCAAGTTTCAAGGTGCGTGTAAGTGCAGTTTGTAGGGTATATACTTTCTAAATTTGAACTCAAGAAAAGAAACTATTTTTCAGACTTATCCTCCAGTAAAGCTTCAATGCTTTCTCTTCATCTTGACTTAACTCAAGAACTGAACTCAAAAAACTGTAAGGACGTATACTTACCAAAGTTAGACAGAATGAGGGTTATTTTAAGGATTTTCAATTCCTAAGTCTAGAATTTAGTTATTTCTAACATATCAACTAAACTTTCAGAAAAAAATCTAAGTTACCCTATTTAGCTAACTTGACGACAAAGTTTTTATATTTTTTTGGAAATTTTTCAATTTTTGTGGGTTTTTAATAAGGTATGCAAATCCAAAATATACAAATGAATGCGAAGAAAGAAAGCTTACCGAGCACACCCCCAAACTTAAACTTGACAGTGCCCTCACTGTCAGGCTATACCAAGAGGGTCAAAATTGTAGGCGCTCTCCCTAAAAACAGATTATATACAAAACCAAAAAAAATATATACAAAAAAGGTGTCCCCCCCCAAACTTAAGTAAAACAGTGTTTCCACTGTTAAGCGTTGAAATTCAGGATTAGGGGGGGAAAGAACAGTATCAAACTATACAAGGCCTTACACAGGCCAAAAGTGAGTACCAACCATTCAAAGATTTTATCGCTATAAAGCAGTGGCTGGTGAAAGAAGGCGTAGAGAAAAGAAATGGAGAATACGCGAGACCGTGCGGGATACGGTCTCGGTATATCGGAAGAAGAATGGTGGAAGGGAGAAAGAAATGGAATACGAACTTGAGGGTGGAAATGGATTGAATAAATTAGTACAATCTGTAATGATCGATGTGAAAAGATGGATTGTACTAATCTATCAATATGGCGAGAAATTGGCTCAAATCCCTCAAGATTCGTAAGAAGCCATGGGTACGCCGAACTTGGTAAACCAGACATAGTAAATGAAAGTGAGACGGTTTCTTGCAAGGTCGGAACGATGGAAAGAATGGAGGGAAGTGGTTGAGGAAGGTTATCGGTTAAAGGTTCAGGAGGGTGTACACAGTCAGTGGAAGGGATAGGATGAATTGGAAAATCCGACTCATCAATTATAACTGGTTCATCCTCAAAACTCTTCTCAGAATTCTCCTCAAAGTTAAGCTCATCCATGCTTTTATCATCAATATCAAGACGCATATGAAGTTCGGGAAAAACATTTAATGACTCGGGATGATGATTTGAAGAGAAAAACTCAGCCAAATCTATGGGTTCATCATCCAAAATATTCCCAGCGTCAATATCCTCAATCAAGTGAAAATCAATATTCTCAGACACCTCATCAAAAGCATGGATTTCAATCAATTCAGGTTCTAAGATGGAGGTGTAGAGGTCAAAAGGATTGGGTGTGGTTTCACTTGGCAAGGTCCCTTCACAATATGGCAAATCAAACACTACAAAGTCGCATAACTCATTAAACATTCTATCTTCAACTGATAATTCATTTGGGACACTTGATAGACTTTCAACACAGGAGTTGTGGGATTCAATTTGAGACGGGTAGGTTTGATTTGGAAGGGTATACAGCTCACTTTCTCCACTCAAATTCTCAGCCTGTCCTACCGCCTCGTTATACATTGGAAAATTTGGAGCTAGCTGGAAACTAGCTACCGGGTCAGTAGGTTGTATGAAAGCGGCCATGGACGCATTCAAATCCATCATCTGTTGGCTTGACGCTACCCTAAAGTCTTCCAAGGACTGTTCTAGACTAGACATTGGTTGTGAAGGGGTTTCAGTAAAAGATTCAAAGTTGTTTGGATACTGAAAATTCCCAAAAGGCTGTGTAGAAGCAATGTCTAGGGAAGGTGCAAAAGTTGGGTAGGACTGGTAGGAATTGAATGGTTGGACAGGGGTAGGATCAACAGTTGGATAAGAAGGTGAATGAAATTGTTGATCCCAAGAATTTGAAGTGGTGACAGGAGTGAAAGATCGGCTACGAGATTGTTCAATACGTTCTGCGATGGACAAAGGACGACTTGCAAAAGGGTTATCAACATAAGAGGTTGGGGGAGGTTGAAAATGTTGATACAAAGTGGATTGCGGAGGGCAAGTGTTTGTCCTAGACGCGTCTATCCGATCTCTCAATGAAATTTTGGGCATGGATGGATCGTTCGAAGTTCGGCCAAAGCAAGAACCGTAAGAAGTAATGTCTGGTTGTGGGTACCAAAGTTCGGCAAGAGTTTTGCGAGGTGGAGTACCCATGATATGAAGAGAGAAGGAAAGAAAGGCAGAGAAAAGAAGGGGAAAAAGGATGTGATATTTATATTTTTTTTTAGTTATTAACAAAAGAATAAAAAAGAATATGGACAAAAACAATCACGACACAAAAATACCACACACCTAATCGTTCTAGGGTTCACCTAGGTCAACTAGACCTGCTCCAGAACTTGACTGTCGAAGTAAAACTCTGTCGAGAACGGGCTCAAGATACACTGATCACGAGGCCAGGTAAGTGCAGAGATAATGGGAGGTTTTCCAACGCTTTCGCGAAGTTCCTTAATTAAATAACCCTTTCTCTTTTGGCGGTTTCGCCGTTAACACTTTCCTAGACACCCCGTAAGCAATATACCGTTAAGCGAAATTCTAAACACAGTTAACTTCTCCTAATGAGCGCGAAGTCCTTAAGGCTTAAAGTCTAGTTTCTTTTAAATTTTGTGCGGGTAAACGTTATTCTCAAGTTCGTGATTTGTGGGCCACGGAAAAGGTGATGAAATCCTTTACCGTATATTGTGGGGTTCGCTTGCCCTTAAGTCCGTATTAATGAATGCAATGCGCAATTCAATAAAAATTCTATAAAGAATCAAACAATCGTTTTTTAGTTTAAGCGCGGCACTGCAACAAATACGGGTTAGTCAATTTTTAGCGTTTGCTAGCGAACTTGCAAAGAATCCTGCAAAGAATGGTATATTGGATGCGTCGGATTTGAGAAGAAGGTGTTAGTAAAGTACGTACCGTTAAGTTTTGGGTTAGGAAACCCCCGTTGAATCAAATCCGGTAAGCTTGAAAAGTTCGCTTGCGCGGGTCAAACTACCCGGATCTTTGGCACTGTACTTTGCAATTACCTTAGCTTTGAACGTACACTTTGCTCCCCACAATCGCAGTTTGATCGCACGCTGTTGGCGTGTCGGATGTTCAAAGTTCTAAAGTTTACCGCGATCAGGACGGTGTCGCTATGCAGCTAGCCGGTTGAGCACGGGTCGATCCACAGAGAGATGGTTGTATTTCCGTTCTTGTCTTAGACGAGTCAATAAAGAATGAGTAAATGTTTGTTCAGTCTAACCTATGTGTTTTATTTGCAAGTATAAAGTTGTTAAGAAAAAGATACGAGATTGTAAGCTAAAGAAATCCGTACTCAAAACCTTTGAGCCGAGTCTTGACCAATTGAAGCTAGAGCAATCGGCAACAACGTGGATTAGGGGATTTAAGCGCGGTATTCGTGGAATACGGCTTATTTACCCTTGTCCTTCCGTTCTTGTCTCTTGCTTTCGCCTCCGGCCAAACCGAACGCAACCGGTCGCGGTTAGGAATCACCGTTACCTTGTTAGGGTAGGGTGCCTAACGGAGCGCTTGCGTATCGTTTGGGCGGAGTTCAATGGAAAATACGGGAAAAGGAAATGGGCAAAGAAACGTTAACTTATAATATCGTATTTCTTCTTAACAATAATAATTACAACCATTCACAAAACAAACCAAAAAGAGCAAAAGAAAAGAACAAAGAAAAGAAAAGATTACAAGCAAGTAATTAAAGTGCATGGTAATAAATTGCAAGTAATTAAAGACAAGAATGAAAAATGCAAGAAAGTAATTACAAGAACCATAGAACTCAAAACAAGCATGGGATCAATAGCCAACCCTTAAACTTGCAAGCTCAATCAAGAGGTTGCAAGATCAAGAGAAGGGTAAAGAACTCATGTGAAATGAAGCACTAAGGAGAGAACGAAATGATACAACCCCTTGAGACCAATGACCAAAGCTTAAACTTGCAAGCTCACTTAAGAGGTTGCAAGATCAAGTTAAGGTAGAGAGCTCAAGGGGGAAGCTAAACAAAAAGAATAAAACAAAAACCTTCATCTTTATTCACATCCACTCAATACTCTCACTACATTTCTATGGAGGAAGAATGAAGAAGAAGAAGAAGAAGAAGAAATAAAACTAACAAAAAGAGGCTAAAGAAATGAACACTCTTGAGCTTGGCAAGTTCTGGGATATTTATAGGCAGGGAACTGGAAATCTAGGGCAAGAATCTGCCCCTAAATGAATGTACCAAAATGCCCCTAAAAAACGACAGAAAGAGGAGTCAACATGGCCGCGGTTCCGCGGCCTAGACCCCCTATTGGCCGCGGAACCGCGGCCATATGGTGGAGTTGGGTCGTGGGATTTTGGGTGATTTCCTGGTTTGTTGTTGTCTGCTGTGTGGTATATGACTTTTCTCAGAAACTCTTCACAATTATTCCAGAATTTTAGTAGAACAAAAAGGTGATGTGATGTGGATCTTTTGCCATGATTTCCTCGAGCTCCGCGTAAATTTCTTGGATCTTGTGTTGACATTGAGCTTTGTGCATGACATGACAATCGATTTGCCATCTTGTCCCTTAAACTGGTATGTGGCAACATACGGATAGAGAGCAGAGACCCGTGTTTTATCTGTTGTTGGCAGTAATTCAGCATTTGTCGTACTTTTCCATGATATTCACTGTTTAGAGCTGAGACCAGTATCCTGCAATTATGTAGCAAACACTGATAAAAAGCACCTACCTATAAACAAACGAGCGTAAGAATGGGCGGTATAAAATGCAATATTCTGGTATGAACAGGTGGTGCAAAGATTTCTTAGCGGCAAACTTTGCAAGTTTTGTTAAAAAAAATTCCTTTTTCCTTTTTCTCTATATTTGGAAATTTTAGCCAAAAAGATTTTTGATAAAGGTATGCAAACAAAAAAGATCACTTGCAATCAATTTTTAATTTACGCGCAGTGTAAAGATTCCTGCACAAGATTTGTTATTTGGAAGGGGGAAGATTTTTAAAGCGCAAAGAATCCTGCAGGAGATTTGACAAAAGATATATTTTTGGTTGCAGAGGGGGGAAAAAGGAAACAAACAGTGAAAATTTCGCGCGTTGAAGAGCCAGAAGGACCGCGGATTAGCGGCGGGAGGCGGCTTGAGCGGCGGAAAGGCGGCGGAGTTGAGGCTTCAGGTCTCTGAAAAAATTCTGGTGTTCTGTTGCTCCAATTCCCTTATGTTCTGATCTACCTTTTTCTGTTTCGCACTCTGGATTTTTCCAGATCCGTCGATCCTGCAAAGATTCACAAAAATACCCTTCCAAAAATAACAGATGATATATTTTTATATTTTTGTGATTTTTCAGTTTTTATGGTTTTTTAATTTAATATTAACCCGAAATTGCAAAAAGGAAATAACACGCCATTCCCGACAACGGCGCCATTTGATTTTTATGGATTTTATAGACCAAAAAATATATGTTACCGCAATCAAGAACGACGTCACTTGGTAGCTAGCCGGTGAATACGGGTCGGTCCACAGGGATGTTGTAGATTTTCTAAATGTTCTTACGAGCTAATTCTAAAGGGTGTTGGATCTTTTAATTAAATCTAAAAAACTAAGTTGAGTTATACTAGGATTAGGAAACTTGCTAGGATTAGGTTTAGGTAAAGTTTGGTAAATAAAGATCTACACCTCTTTCAATGCCCTAGATTAGATTTCATATTAGGAGTTATGGTAATTATTAATAAAGGGGATTAGGATGATTGGGAAGATGTTTCTTCCTCTAGATCCTTGTCCGTCCTTTCTTAATCCTTACCCTAATCTCCATGGAAAACATTCAAATCCAGTCTTTTATACTACCGTATCACCGTTACCTCGTGGGTAGAGTGCCGTAGGGAGCGGAAGATGAAAGTATGTATGGAGTCCTAATTGTTCATAAGAGATTGGCAAAGAAAGAGATGAGAGATCTTCATCTCTCAGACCCTTCCCTATTCCTAAACCTAACAAGCGAGGAAACTACTCGCTCATTGAGGGATCTACGAAAGACATAATTTTTATGAGTTTTGATTTAAGAGATTAAAGATCTACAGCAATTTAATAAAAATTCTAAACTAGTTTAAACTAGGGCAAGAGAAGAAATTACCTAGGGCAGAAAAATAAACCTACTTACGAATTGATGCTCTCCAAACTTCAAAAGAAATCTGAAATTTTATTGATGAAAAGAGGCATGAACAAATACAATGAATTGGGTCTCTATTTATAGGACATAGAAAACCCTAGGTTTACAATTTTCGCACGTCTGCATTTACAAAAATACCCATAGGAAGACTAGTCAGCGCCGCCTCTGCATTTTGGTAAAAACTTTAACTCCTACGTGAGTCACACGGCCGCGGAACCGCGGCCGCAGCCAGGGTTTGGCCGCGGTTCCGCGCCCCAATATTGGTCTTGAATGCTGAAATTTTCTGGGCTGGCTCTGGGCTTTTTGGGCTTCCTATTTCTTCAATACTTTTCTCAAATTGGCTTCTAAGTTTCTTCCAGATATCCCAGTGAATTGCAGTGGGCTTTTACCGTTGCTTCGAGATGAAATCTTGGACCTTGCATTGCCTTGTACTTTGTGAACTGATCTTCATGTAGTCTTGATCAAGATCCTTCTATTTGTTGGTCGTAGTCCCACTTTTGCATCGTCTTTTATCCTTTTCACTGTTTTAGATCCAAGAACCTGTAACCTGTACTTATGTAGCAGACATGGGTCAAAAGCACCTTTTTATTTGTAAAATACATAAGAATGGGGAATATACTAATGCAATATTATGGTATGAACATAGGTATCAAGCAGATTCAGGAGAGAATCACTGGACAGCTGTGAAGAACATTCTCAAGTACTTGAGAAGGACCAAAGATATGTTCTTGGTGTATGGTAACGGTGAACTCCAAGTGGAGTCCTTTACCGACTCGAGCTTCCAGAGTGATAAGGACGACAGTAAGTCAGTCTCGGGTTTTGTCTTTACCCTCAACGGAGGGACGGCGTGTTGGAAGAGTTCCAAGCAAGACACCATTGCAGACTCGATGATGGAGGCTGAATACATCGCTGCCAACGATACTGCAAAAGAAGCTGTCTGGATGAAGAAGTTCATTGCTGAGCTTGGAGTGGTTCCATCCATTGAGCATCCAATACTTGTGTATTGTGATAACAATGGAGCGATGGCTTTGGCCAAGGAACCCAGGTCCCATCAGAGATCTAGACATATTCTGAGGCGGTATCACCTGATCCGAGAGATAGCTAATCGCCGGGAGATCAAGGTCAGGAGAGTTGACACGAAGGACAACGTAGCGGATCCACTCACAAAGGCCCTCCCCCAGACACAAATTGAGAGACATTTTGGGATGTTGGGTACGAGATACTACAACACATGACCTTAGTGCAAGTGGGAGATTGTTAGTTATATGTATGCCCTAGATGCCATTATTGTACATATGATGTATATTATAGTGGATGCTTAGACATATATAGAGAGGACTTTCTTGCTCGACATGATAGTATGCTATCTGGTTACCTTTGTCTTAACATGTAAACTTGTATTGTGATACTGTCTTGCTCTCACATGCTGATAAAGCCCTTAGGATGTGTACTTGACTACCAGGACTATGATAGAGATCATACTAGTGGGGCCAGGGTAGTTCACGAGTACATCCTTTAATTGTTCCTAGTCGAGAGAATATAGAGACAGGGCATCGATATTTCAGAGTAGACTAGCGTATACGCCTCTTGACCCATATGATGGGTGATGGATGATCCCACATCCAGTGGTGTTTGACATCAAAGATGGTATACGGGTGCTCAGTGGAGACTGGGTACACTGAACAGGACTCGCGAGGACTCCTATGTAGTAGTATACCTATCGTTAGATAGCAGTCCTCTGGTGACACTGGTACAGGTTAGTTTGTAGACCCGAGATCGTCATAGAGTCTTGTGCGGCTCCCACTGTGCTTTGATTTCTTCCCTACCACGCTCAAAGGAGACGTGCAAACAGGTGGATTTTGGGTACAGTCCCGATTCGTATGGAGACAATGAGCGATAGGAGGGGTTTCGTCTCTCCTAATATTAGGGGTTGATGTTGCGTTGTGCTCGATTGGCTATAACTGGAAGTCCCTGTCCAGAGATGATATGGAGATCTACTGATAAGTGTTATCAGTAGTTTCTCGACCCGTTATGAGCCTCACATCGGCATGACTTATCACGTTACTGGGGTCTGACGATTTCCACCCCTAGACATGATATGCGACATATCAGACGAAGAGACCGGACTGTACGGTAGTGTTACTGATAGGCTTCATGGAGAGTATGGAAGAGCTTGCTTGTTGATCTTTATATCGCTCAATACCCGAGTATCCGTTACGTCCAGCTAGTACCGCTGACGGCTTGTATGTGACTGATGTGATCATCACCTACTGCCGGCGTATTGACGAGTCTTTAGAGTCCCACACAGAAGAAACCTGGTTCGAGCGAAATGAAGTAGGGCACATATGTGATATGTGCGTGGGCCTGATTAAATACGTATATGTGATACCGTTTTGTAATTTGGCAGTTATCTGGTATCGGTTAGGTCATATGTGATATGACCAGATTATCGAATCAAGTGTTGATTTGATAATGTGATATTCAGATAAACGATATTAGCCGGTTATATGCGATATAACCGAATTATTAGATCAAGTGTTAATTTAATAATGTGATATATATTATATGTGATATAATTATATCTTAACCACTATCATTAGCTCACTAATTGCTTTATTTATATATATGTATATATTAATGTATATTTGATATATATAAATGTGTGTGTATACATACATACATACATACATATATATATATATATATATATATATATATATGTATATATATATATATATATATTATATGAAGCATGGTATATTTTTCTATTTTTAGAAAATGGAAAAATGAGGTGTAAATTGTGGAGATATTTTGGTTATGGATGGGGCATGGGCTTATATGGTTTTTTATTATTCTTGACTCACTATTCAAGCATGGTTGCAATTTAGAATTGCAATTTATTCCATGCTTGAATGAGTGAGGAGAGATGATTCATATTATTGTTTCTACACTTGCTTCATGCTTAATGCCTTAGCCATTTTTCCTTGAGCTTCTTCCTCCTCTTGATCTCTACAATTTATTCATCTCACCTCCAAGCTCAAACCCTCACATGAGATGTGAATCATTGAGCTTGTGAGAAATCTAGTGAGCTTATCAAATCCCCTACTTCACCATCCCACACCAAACTAGCAATTTGGTGTGGTGTGTTTCATACACTAAAAGAGTTTAGTGTAGAGTTAGCTTGATCTAGAGGAACTTCGGGTGGATCGTCTATGGCGCGAAGATCATGAAGGAAGATCGTTCAACTCGAAGTGGAGCCTTGTAGAGTCGCGTGGACTTCAACCCGGAGCTTTAGAAGAGAAGGACTCGAACTACAAAGGTTGTATTCTTGTTCTCAACATGTAAAGTAGTTTACATTTGGTATTGTCTAAATCTCGAGTTAAAGATTCTAAGTTTAGGGTTGTTTTGCATGGCAATTTTTTTGAAAATGGCATGGACGATACCTCCCGAAATCTTGCTGTCGTGCTAGGGAACCTTACAAGTATCATTACCACTGGAATATCGGCAGGAGCGACTTATCATACGCCATGAGAGGAATTGGAGTTTGATACTGTAGGGTTACTAGGCACACTCACAAGGTTCTACAAGGCATCAACCATGCTCGATTTAAAATTTAGACGTGCCGAACAACCCTAACCAAGATCTTTAAACTAGAGATTAGGCGAAATAAAGCATGTAAACAACTTTACATCTAAGAGATAGGGATTACAACCTTTGTAGTCCGTTCCTTCACTTCTAAAGCTCCGTGTTGTGGTCCCTTCGCTGCGATCATCAAGTTCCCGAACTCTAGAGAGGCTCCACGAAGAGAAAGATGCAAGCTTGCTTCCGATCTTCGATAACTAAGATGATCTACCTTGAAGTTTCTTTAAGACAAGCTCTCACTCACTAAATGAAGTGAACACCCTAATCTAATTGGCAAGAATAGATTAGGATGATGAAGTAGGAATTTAGCACTCTTTTGTTTTCTTAATCTCACTCAAAATCATCACTAATGAAAAATCTAGAAAGTTTTTCCATCCAAAAGAAGAAAGAAGAAGAAGAAGAAGAAGAAGAATTACTTTGTGATGAATAATGAAAGTATGCGAGGTTAGAAATGCAACCATGGGTTAAGTATGACAACTTAACCCATGTAGAGACTTAATCATGGGTGAAGGGTTGGGTTGGGTTGGGTTAACAAATATCAATAAAATATCTTTAGAAAATATCTTTAGTTAAAAACAAAAGCAAAGCTTCTAGAAAAGATTAACCCAAATCAAACCCTAACCATATTTAATCTCCACTAATCATGTTGCATTAATAACCCTAACATGTTACAATATTATATATCACATATACAATATTTATTGTAACAAAATAAAATAATACAATTAACATATATCGCATATATATCAATGTATTACCCGAGTGAGAAAAAGAATCTTTTGGTGAGTTTATATTAGTTAATGTAATTTAATATATCAAATATATTATTATACATTAAATTATCAAATCAACACTTGATCCGATAATCCGGCTATTTCACAAATAACCGACTAATATAATCTGTATCAGTTCATCGAATCAACACTTGATCCGATGACCCGGCTATATCACATATACCCGGCCGATATCTCATATCGCGAGAATCTAATACGGTATCACATACACGTATTGTTCTCGGTCCCGCATATATCATATATGTGCTCCTACTCCGTTTTGCCCGAGTCAAGAAACCTCTGTGTAGGACTCTAAAGAATCGTCGATACGCCGGCAGTAGGTGATGATCATATCAAACACCCACAAGCTGCAAGCGGACAGCTAAACGTAACATCCACCCAGGTATTGAGCGATCAGAAGATCAACAAGCAAGCCTGTATATTCTCCTGCGAATCCAATCAGTAACACTCCCGTACAGTCCGGTCTCTTCGTCTGATATGTCGCATATCTCGCCTAGGGGTGGTAAACGTCAGACCCCAGTAGCTTGATAAGTCGTGTCGATATGAGGTCTATAAAAGTTCGTGAAACTACTGATAACACTTACCAGTAAATCTCAGCAACCCTGGCCAGGGATTTCCAGTTATAGCCAATCGAACACAGTACAACATCAACTCCCTATACCGGGAGAGACGAATCCCCTCCTATCGCTCTTTGCCTCCATGTAATTCGGGACTGTACCCAAAATCCACCTTTTTGCACGCCCTCTTGGACGTGGTATGATGGAAATCAAAGCACAGTGGGAATCATACAAGACTCTATGACGATCTCGGGTCTACAGACTAACTTGTACCAGTGTCACCAGAGAACTGCTATCTGACTTAAGGTATAATACCATCTGGGAGTTCTCGGCGAGTCCGTCCAGTGTACCCAGTCTCTACTGAGCACCCATATACCTTCTCTGATGTCAAACACCAATGGATATGGGATCATCCATCGCCCATCATATGGGTCAAAAAGCGCATACGCTAGTCTACTCTGGAGTATCGATGCCTTGTTTCGGTACTCCCACGACTTGGAACATTTGAAGGATGTACTTGGTGACTACACTGTCCCCACTAGTATGATCTACATCATAGTCCTGGTAGTCAAGTACTCATCCTAAGGGCTTTATCAACATGTAACATAGAGACAATCAGAGTACATGTTAAGATAAAGAGCAACCAGATAGCGTACTATCATGTCGAGCAAGAAAGTTCTCCCTATATATGTCCAAGCATCCACTATAATATACATCGTATGTATAGTAATGGCCTCTAGGGCATACATATAACTAACAATCTCCCACTTGCACTATGGCCATCTGTTGTGGTATCGCATACCCAACAATCAGTTGTGGTTGAAGTATCTCATACTCAACCATCCCATAAAAGTCTCTACTGAGAAATAGGCCTTTGTGAGTGGATCCGCGCTGTTTTCCTCTGAGTCTACTCTCCTAACCTCGATCTCCCTGGAGATCAACCATCTTCATGATCAGATGATACTGCCTAAGAATTATATCTGGATTTCTGATGGGACGGGGGTTCCTTGGCATAAGCCACAACTCCATTGTCACACAATGGCAGGAACGAAGTTCATATCATGAACTTATATATATCCATACTGCCTCTTTGGTAACATCCTTGGTAACGACATATCTTGCCTTTAATCGTCTACTAAGTCACGGTATCTAGCTTGGAACTCTTCCAACATACCGTCCCTCCACTGAGGGCAAAGACAATGCCTGCGACTGACATTCATTCGTCCTTATCACCCTGGAACCTTTCCAGTGATTCTCCCCAGGATCGTTTGATACCATCTCACTACAACTAGTGAGATTCCTAACATTCAATTAGATCTATCCCATAGATCCATAACCCAGGATTTAGGAGGTATCACCTTGATCCTATATGAAGAATCATTGTGATAAGAGGAGATTGACCGAGCGTAGCATAGGAAACTCCTTCCCTATCAAGAGTATGTCATCCACATACTCTATGAGGATCACCACCATACTCTCTACTACCTTTTTGTATATACAAGATTCATCTACCATTTTGATGAAGTCAAACTCTTTGACTACTACATAAAAACAGACGTTCCATCTCTGCGATACCTGATTTATCACATAAAACATCTTGCTTACGTTTCCGCTGCTCCCACTATCTATGAAGCCCTCTGGCTGTGTACTTATAGACGCTCTCTTCCAAATCATCATTTAGAAAAGCAGTCATGACACCCAACCGTCAGATATCGTAGTCATGGTATGTAGCCGTGGCAAGTAGGATCTGGATGGACTTAAGCATAGCTTTGAAAGTCTCAACTTTTCCATGTACACCAAGTAATCTTCTCAAGATATACTTGCTCCTGATGGGGATTTAACCCTTCAAATAAAGCAACCAAAGTCCATACTTAAGGATTCCATCTCAGATCGCTAAGCATCCAGCCATTCTTACAGAGTCCCACTCCTGATGGCCAGCTCGAAACTAGTTGGGTCATCATCTCATGATGCAATCCCCGCTCCCACTATCATAGAGAAAACCGAAGTATCTCTCAGGTGGGTGAGGAACCCTACTAGATCGGCGGAGAGGCTGAGGTTCGTTGGAAACTATTGAATCCTTTGGTTCTACCAAATTATCAGCTGCAGTTTGTATAGTTGGAACTCTTTCCAGTTCTACCTCATGACCAATAATTTCTTCACATGAAATTCCCTTTCACAAAGGTGGCATGCTGAGAAACAAAACATTTTTTGTTCCTCGGTTTGGTAGAAGATATTCCCTTGCGAATGCATGGGATATCCAACAAACTTCCACAGAAATGACTTTGCCTCGAGCTTGTCCGGATTTTGCTTTTAGATATAGGTCGGACAACCCCAAATCTTAACTTACTTAAGATATGGGCTCTTCCCATTCCATATCACATATGAAGTGGTAGGCAACTGATTTGATTGGAACCCTATTCAATAGGTATGCAGCTTCACAAGTGCATAACTCCCAAAAGGAAATAGGAAACTCAGTAGTACTCATCATAGAGCACACCATATCAAATAGGGTGTAATTGCTCTGCCCCGATACACCGACGTGCTGTGGTGTATACGGAGGAGTAATGCTGAGAGATAATCTCATTCTCCTTTAGAATAGTCCAGGAATTTCGTGCTCAAGTATTCTCCTCCTTGATCTCATCAAAGGACATAATACTTATACCCGTTTTTGGTTCTCTACTTCTAACTTATATTCTGTGATTATCTCAAAAGTTTTGGACTTGTGTTTCAACTGGAACATATGTCTAAATCTTGAGAGATCATCAGTGAATGTAATGAAGTACAAAGAATCGGTCTTGGCATGTGTAGACAGGGGACTTTCATACATCAACATGTATCAATCCCAAGAGTTCACTAACTCTTTCTCTGTTTCCAATAAATGGAGTTGTGATCATCTTATCTTTGTGACATGACTGGCAAGTTTCACAAGATGTAAATTCAAACAAATTTAAATATGCATCTAAATGTAACTTTAGCTAGTCGGGTCACATTGATATGACCTAGTCTACAATACCTCAAGAAGGATTCGTTCATTTCTGAACTCTTCCTCTTGGGTGTGTTTTATACATTAAGAATTGTAGTATGATTTAGAACGTCTATGCTTTTAGATAACGTGCCTGATCCGATCAACTCTTGATATAGGAAATGTTCAAAACATTATCCAACAATACAAAATTATATCCTTCTTTACTCATAAAGAGATTGATATGATGTTGTATGTAGGGTGTTTTTCCGTCACCCCATTGAGATGGGAATACGCGCGCGCTTGTCAGGCGTACTACAGATTCCCCCTGCCTAGGGTAGGCCGGGGTTTAATGATTGTGGGGATCCGAATCTCTGGCAGCCGCGAACTAAGCTGCCGTTAATTACCCCTCGCCTTTAGAGCGAGGGAACCTCCGATTGGCGGGTTAAACTGGTCATGCGAACTCAATGTGCAGTGTACGTGTGTTGTGTTCTGAAAGGGGGGTTTTGGGTATATCGGGAGCCACGCAGAGTTTTTATAGAGTTTTTACGTGTGCTGTGCGCTCAGGCGCTAGAGTGCCACGTGTCGGCACGTGGGCACTCTGCGCTTGAGCGCTGGGCGCTTGAGCGCAAGTGTGCCACGTGTCGGCACGTGGGCGCTCTGCGCTTGAGCGCTTGCGCTTGCGCTTGAGCGCAAGCGCGCCACGTGTCGGCACGGGGGCGACTTGCGCTCGAGCGCTTGCACGCCACGTGTCGGCACCGGGGTGACTTGCGCTCGAGCGCAAGCGCGCCACGTGTCGGCACGGGGGTGACTTGCGCTCGAACGCTCGCGCTTGAGTGCAAGCGCGCCACGTGTTGGTACGGGACGACTTGCGCTGGAGCGCTTGCGCTGGAGCGCAAGCCCGCCACGTGTCGGCATGTGGGCGTTTTGCGCTCGAGCGCTTGAGCGCAAGCGCGCCACGTGTCGGCACGCGGGCGCTCTGCGCTTGAGCGTCGGCGAGAAAAAGAGGCTTTTAGCCTAAAAAAGATTTCTCGAAAGAGAAATCAGAGAGGAGTTGGACTCCTGAGTGTGTTTTTGGGGTTAATGGAAGGGGTTCTTCTTCTTCCTCCTCTGTTAGCTGGATCTTGAAGATCAAAAGATGTGAGATCTCAAAATCTCTCCTTTTTGAGAACTGATGACAGATCCAAGTTCCCCTTTGTGGGTTTCGTGGTGAAAAACTATTTTGTTTCTGAAAAGGAAGAGTAAAACTCTTGATTTAATTCAAAAGAAAGAAGAAGGTTTGAGACCTTCAGAAAAGGGAAAGAGATACAAACCCTAGGTTTTTTGTGAGAATGAAAAGTGTATGCTTTATTCATCATCATGTTGCCTTATATAGGGTTACATATTTACATATAGCCCCTTGGGCTTTACAAAAATGGCATTTTAGCCATCTCATGGCTCATGTGCCATTTCATTTTTGCACATAAGCCATGTGCTTACAAAATATTGGCTTTGTGCCCATTTTGTTTACTTTCATGCATAAACAATTACATAAAAATTATTTATTACATGATTTTATTGTTGGCATGGGGAGGCTGGCTGCGGGCTCGACTTGGGCTTGGGCCCGCTTGACCTGGGCTTGGGCCCACCTGGCTTGGGGTTGACTTTGATTTTGACTTGGTCAACCAGGGTGTAAATTTTTACCCCAACATTGTATATCAGGTTCAGTATCTAATAACATTCGTTCTGAATCAATGTATTCTGATAATACAGGGTGATAACTGCCAACAAACTTGGCTGCAACACTTGCACCATTTCCAACTCTTAAAACTTATCACCCGTTCTCAGTTCTCTACCTATCTGTAGCCCATGCAACAAATTACATTTGCGGGATCCTGATCCGGTATCTCATACCTAGGATGTAAAGGATACTGAGAAATAGTTCTCGGTAATGAACACACCCGAAGATGATGCATCAGCATGCACTTTCTTCGTTTGGGCGGCACGGGAATTTTGGTAATCCCCTATTTCCTGCTTTGTCTTATAACAATTATAAGTTGGAGTATGACCAACATTCCCTAGTGCAGTATAACAAGCGGGTTCGGTCAATACATCCGTATTATTATTTTGATTAAGGCGTGACATAGTCGTAAGCAGGAGAGAGAGAGAAGAAAACACTCAGCATATGCTCTTGAAAGATTAGATTGGTTATCAATATATCTAATCAGGATTTCTCCCACTATTTTAGTCAAATCTTCCTTAAAACCCTAAAAGGAAAGACTGACCGGGATTAGTTATACCCAACAAGTTCGCCAATCTTTCAGCCAGGCCAGTGCCGGTACTTTGAGGGAGGTTCCCCGTGCTTTCGCACGGACCTAATTAAAGTAAACCTCGTTTTCCCATGGGCGTAACCCCGTTGACACTTTTCTAGACACCTACTTGATCGGCTAATTGTAATGTGTAAGACTCTCCCAGGAGTAACTCTTACTCGCAGCGGGTATCGGGATCCAACTATCTCATAGAAGGTATGCAATCTCATTGCAAATTTCAACACTTGAAATTCCTAATAATATTTTACCCCTAACCTCCTATGACCTTGACAAAGGCCAACAAACCATAGGATGCTGGTCAAGTTCAACCCGTCATTTCCTGATTGAATTAAACCCACCCGCACGACCCTTGACAAAGGCCAACAAAGTTGCACGACTACCCTAACTCAATCACATCATATGCTTATACAGATAAGCAGTAATCAGTTACCGCACACTACGCCTTGACAAAGGCCAACAAACGCAGCACGAATACTAAATACTACTTATCTGAAATGACAGAGGGCTACGACAGGTTTTTAAGAAAACCTTTTGCGTAATGAACTTGATATCGTTGTAGAATCGAGTGATTTTAAATGGAATGTTTTTAGGCCTTTTCTAGTTTTGCTAAAGAGGTCACTCCCGGTGAAGAGATCGTCGGCTCTTTCCTCATCGAATAAGGTGCAGGATATTACACAAATATCACTATGCAAAGCAAAAACTATAGAAACAATCAAAAGACAAACCGTTTTTGTAGCATCTGCTAGTTTCGCTAAAGAGGTCACTCCCGGTGAAGGGATCTCGGCTCTTTCCTTATCGAATAAGGTGCCGGATGTTCTACAAGGAACACCGCTATGCAAAGCAAGAACTAGAGCTATTAGTTTTTAAACAAGTTTCTACAATATCTTTAGGTTTCTTTTAGTTCATTGATCTCATTAATGAAGTCCCATTTTATTATGCTTCACAAGCATCTCATTTGAAACGAAATCTGCAATATAACATATATCTCATATATATAATATAAACATTCTTCTCATGCAGTAATATGATCTCATCACAGAACATTGCAGCAGAAGAACACATATAAAATATTGGATATACTAGGACGTCCGTGTTTTAATACGAGCCTGTATAAAACACGGATTCCACTGTCGCGATGAATAGCTAAACCCATATCCCTAGACCCCTATAAAAGCGGCAAGCAACACTGCCAATTCTAGGGTTAGGAGACCCGGTCTCGACTCCTCGAGATGGTCTCCCACTGGACCCTAGAACCCGGTTACTTGTGCTCTCCGCCTTGGGTCTACCTAATGCGGAAAAGTAAATAATATACAATGGTGACATCATCCTCAGCCCGGAAGTGCCCCAATAAAAGAATATTATATACAAATGAATTTTACATGAATGAAAATAAAAAACCCTCATCTCACATAAAACCCTCGGCTATTCAAACACGACGATCCAATATAACATATCACAGTAACACATAATATCACATATCATCAACGTAAGCAAGTATGCGTATCCCGATTGTCGTTGATGTATAGCAACGAAACCGGCGATACACCACATACTACGCTTACGGTCATAGAAAAGAAAGTGTAAAACTACAACAGTTGGAATCCGCAACCTTCTTTAGACATCGCATGCCTAACCAAATGAATTCCTTAGACATCGCATGCCTAACAATTATAAACCCCGCATTTTAGTCTCGATCGCGAAAACACTTTTCAATATCAAGTCGGGCAATTCAATAAGATTCCCGACATACTGATCGAATGCTCGTCGCAAAATTTATTAGACGGCCGCACCCCCGGATGCCGTCGACGAGTGCACTAAGGCGGAACACCGCTGCCGCGAGCACCCGAACGGATGCTTTTGGCGACGGGGTTCTCCTACAGTCACTTGGTCGGGGCTATGGGGCGTGGCTATCTATTAAGTTTACCTGGCGAGTATCCGCGTACGCTACGTGATTGCAACGGACTTTTGATCACATCAAAATCCACGATCAAATGAGACTGAACTGCTAGATTTATAACATTCAAATTAGTTATCTCATAACTTCTTGTGGATCCTAAATATTGTATCACATTCCAGATAAATAGACATTGTTAAACTTTCCGATCGAATAAACAAACACCCAAGTTTTCCCAAATGGCTCAACACTTGAGCGGAGTTCAAAAAGTATCCATCACATACCACAGTATCAATGGTCCGGCCGTAGAAGGGTCAATCCAACGCCTCACATGTGGCAGCGCCGTACTGCCCCAAACCCTAAGGTTCAAAGGCAATTCAGACGGTGACATAATCGAGTTAAGGTTTGTGTTCTTCTAGAGGGTCCACCGCGTTACTTGCACAACTTAGAACGTTCTTAAACTACGGAAAAATCCAACGCTTGGAAATTTTCCGGCAGGGGGAAAAATGAGTTATTGATATCCGTTCGAACTTTTTAACACGTTCTAAAATTACCCGGAAAAACTTAAACGAAGTTAAACTTTCCGATCGAATCAACGAGTTCCCAATACATCCCAGAAAACTCAACATTTGAGTAAATTTAAAAATTCCCAGAAACAGGAAAAAGTACCTACGGATCAACTGTAGCAAAATCTAACCCTCAATCCCCAAGACTTGCCGCGGAACTGCCGCCAATACCCTGGTTTGGCCGCGGTTCCGCGGCGCTTTGATGGATTTAGGGTGTCGTTTTTCACACATATCCATACAATTACCTGCTGCATTTTCTGAGCATTTTTAATATGAAAAATGTCAACTTTTTGAAAAATTTCCAGAAACTAGGTTTTATCGGGTATTCGGAGTTCGATCGGACTTTAAACTTCGCCTAGACTTCGCCTAAAGCTCTAGCTTGGCTCTGATACCATTGTAGGATTGCTAGGCACACTCACAAGGTTCTACAAGGTATCAATCATGCCCGATTTAAAATTTAGACGTGCCGAACAACCCTAACCAAGATCTTTAAACTAGAGATTAGGCGAAACAAAGCATGTAAACAACTTTACATCTAAGAGATAAGGATTACAACCTTTGTAGTCCATTCCTTCACTTCTGAAGCTCCGTGTTGTGGTCCCTTCGCTGCGATCATCAAGTTTCTGAATTCTAGAGAGGCTCCACGAAGAGAAAGATGCAAGCTTGCTTCCGATCTTCGATAACTAAGATGATCTACCTTGAAGTTTCTTTAACACAAGCTCTCACTCACTCAATGAAGTGAACACCCTAATCTAATTGGCAAGAATAGATTAGGATGATGAAGTAGGAATTTAGCACTCTTTTGTTTTCTTAATCTCACTCAAAATCATCACTAATGAAAAAGCTAGAAAGCTTTTCCATCCAAAAGAAGAAGAAAGAAGAAGAAGAATTACTTTGTGATGAATAATGAAAGTATGTGAGGTTAAAAGTGCAACCATGGGTTAAGTATGACAACTTAACCCATGTAGAGACTTAACCATGGATGAAGGGTTGGGTTGGGTTAACAAATATCAACAAAATATCTTTAGAAAATATCTTAAGTTAAAAACAAAAGCAAAGCTTCTAGAAGCTTCTAGAAAAGATTAACCCAAATCAAACCCTAACCATGTTTAATCTCCACTAATCATGTTGCATTAAAAATCCTAACATGTTACAATATTATATATCACATATACAATATTTATTGTAACAAAATAAAATAATACAATTAACATATATCGCATATATATCAATGTATTACCCGAGTGAGAAAAAGAATCTTTTAGTGAGCTTATATTAGTTAATGTAATTTAATATATCAAATATATTATTATACATTAAATTATCAAATCAACACTTGATCCGATAATCCGGCTATTTCACAAATAACCGACTAATATAATCTGTATCAGTTCATCGAATCAACACTTGATCCGATGACCCGTCTATATCATATATACTCGGCCGATATCTCATATTGCGAGAATCTAATACGGTATCACATACACGTATTTTTCTCGGTCCCGCACATATCATATATGTGCTCCTACTCCATTTTTCCCGAGTCAAGAAATCTCCGTGTAGGACTCTAAAGAATCGTCAATACGCCGGCAGTAGGTGATGATCATATCAAACACCCACAAGCTGCAAGCGGTCGGCTAAACGTAACAGCCACCCAGGTATTGAGCGATCAGAAGATCAACAAGCAAGCCTGTATATTCTCATGCGAATCCAATCAGTAACACTCCCGTACAGTCCAGTCTCTTCGTCTGATATGTCGCATATCTCACTTAGGGGTGGTAAACGTCAGACCCCAGTAGCTTGATAAGTCGCGTCGATATGAGGTCTATAACAGTTAGAGAAACTACTGATAACACTTACCAGTAAATCTCAGCAACCCTGGCCAAGGATTTCCAGTTATAGCCAATCGAACACAGTACAACATCAACTCCCTATACCGGGAGAGACGAATCCCCTCCTATCGCTCATTGCCTCCATGTAATTCGGGACTGTACCCAAAAGCCACCTTTTTGCACGCCCTCTTGGACGTGGTATGATGGAAATCAAAGCACAGTGGGAATCATACAAGACTCTATGACGATCTCGGGTCTACAGACTAACCTGTACCAGTGTCACCAGAGAACTGCCATCTGACGTGAGGTATAATACCATTTGGGAGTTCTCGGCGAGTCCGTCCAGTGTACCCAGTCTCTACTGAGCACCCGTATACCTTCTCTGATGTCAAACACCAATGGATATGGTATCATCCATCGCCCATCATATGGGTCAAGAAGTGCATACGCTAGTCTACTCTGGAGTATCGATGCCCTGTTTCGGTACTCCCACGACTAGGAACATTTGAAGGATGTACTTGGCGACTATACTATCCCCACTAGTATGATCTGCATCATAGTCCTGGTAGTCAAGTATTCATCCTAAGGGCTTTATTAACATGTAACATAGAGACAATCAGAGTACATGTTAAGATAAAGAGCAACCAGATAGCGTACTATCATGTCGAGCAAGAAAGTCCTCCCTATATATGTCCAAGCATCCACTACAATATACATCATATGTACAATAATGGCCTCTAGGGCATACATATAACTAACAGATACCTGATTGGGTATCAGTATCTCTACAACTGGAATATTTGAGGAGCGACTCATCATTTGACGTTGCCTATTTGGACAAAGGCGGCTTAGAGGACAGGTTTAGATCTCTACCAACTAAGGTTTTTTGACTTTATGAGCCGTAAGGGTCTCATAAATGTATTTTTCCCTACGAGACGAGAGAATCTCATAGGTGAATTTTCTCCTCAGGATCCTGAGTGATATTTTCTCTTGTAAGTCGTAAGGATCTTATAAGAGTATTTTCTCCTTACAAGTTGAGGTCTTACAAGTGTCGTTCACTGTGTTGGGAATATCACTCTGCTCCGGTGGAACTTGGTTGAAACATAATTTGTTTGTGCTTGTGGATTGTATACAAGAGTTGATATTGAACTACTTGTAGGGCAGTTTGGGGGATGTGATGGCTTAGGAAACAGGCTTAGATTCCTTTAACCTAAGGATTTTGAATTCTATAAGCCGTGAGGGTCTTATAGCGGGTATATTCTCCTTACAAGTCGAGAGGATCTCGTAAGTGCATTTTCTCCTTATGAATCTTATGGATTCCTAAGTGTGTTTCTCCTTTGTGAGTCGTAAGGATCTCACGCAGATGTTTTCTTCTTGCCGGTCGAGAGGACCCTGCAAGTACACACATTTTTTTTATGAGTTTGCACCCTTTCGGGTTTTCACAAGCTCGCCGACTGTCCTGCTATTTTTACTCATGGAACCCTTTCAGGATTTCTTCCATGCCCATTTTTCTTATGGACATATCATTTTTTATGAACTCTCGGATGGAGCTTCGCCGCAGATGACCCAACTGTTTGCCGGCTGGGCTTGGGAGAGATATGGATCGTTTGTGCTCGTGGATCGTCTACGGTGATCAATATGGAAATCAGCCGTAGAGCATAGCATATTTTGGAGGACTGCATCTTCGGTGGAGCTTCATAGCTGGTATGAGTTCAGGTGCAGCCTCTCAGGGGGGACACGAGTTGCAATTTTCGGCGGTGGGACTCTAGGTGCAATGTGGATCATAAGGAACCCGTAGTGCAACATATATTTGGAAGCGCATGGTGGCGATACATACCGCTCGTGCCCATGGATTATACACGGTGATTAACATGGAAATCAGCCGTATGGAAACATATTAGTTTAGGGACATTGCGTTCCAACATGTTTGTTTCGGTTGGAGAGTTACATAACTCGCTTTTTCCACGGCTTACCTGTTTAGACGTTGCTTCCCGGCCTTCTCATATATGGCCAGTTCACTCCTTAGGCTATCTTCACCCTCTTGGACATATTCTTTTATCATCGTGTCAATCAGGTTTTTTTGTGGGAAATACAGAGTACTTTGCACGGTACTTGCCTCCTGCTCATCCGTGTCGCTTTCCGACGCTGATGGAGCATCTTCTTCATATATAAAGGAATGAGAGATTATGTGACAACTTTCCATATGCTCATCTTCTTCTTCTGCTGAGTCTTCCTCTTCTTCAGCCTCGCTATTTTTGAGGATATGCTGAAGTTATTCTTCGAAGGTGACTGGCGATCGCACATTCTGGTTATATTCTTCTAGCGCGTTGATATATTTCTGCAGGTTTGTCCAGCTGTCTACATATTCGACAGGGTGGACAAGCTTCTTAGTTTTCTTTGAAATACTGGACTTGGGGGTTTTCCCTTTATCCTTCGTTTTCGGAGCGGGATATGGCTTCTACATCCCTTCCATAATTTCTAGTTCTAATAGGCTATTCAACTTGATTGCAGGAAACGCTTATAAGTCTTTTAACATCCTTTCATATCACATGGAGATCCTTCTGCCAACGAGCAAGATGTCCCCTGCATATGCTTCGGGAGGATAAGTATCCGCGTTCCAATCTTTTCAAGGGTAAAACCCGTGCGGTTGTTATTTTGGCAACCAGGTACTTTAGGAGGAACCATTATAGCAGGAACCGCCTTGGGATGAGTCTCTTTGCTTTCTTTAAGAGCTTGATTTTTCTGCCCTCTGTGTTAATCTTGGTCTTCGGCAGGTGACAGTCGTATGAAGACTGATTCTG
The DNA here is from genome assembly GCA_030015575.1 of Agapanthus africanus. NCBI lineage: Eukaryota > Viridiplantae > Streptophyta > Magnoliopsida > Asparagales > Amaryllidaceae > Agapanthus > Agapanthus africanus. The sequence continues at coordinate 649,608,848 of JASDDO010000031.1, read as the reverse complement.
TCGGCAAAGCTAAAGCTTGAGGAGCCAGTCACTGGAAGATAGACTTCTTTTGGGTTTCCTTCTTTGGCATTGAGATACAGAGGGTAGGAGGTGGGAGCATTGACCCAACGAAAAGCCCACTCTTTTCTCGCATAGAGACAAAACGTCAGTTTCAATATCCCTTCATCCAATGGCTACATAAACATATAATCCGCAATTTTTGTTCGTGAAGAACACGACACATGAAGTGTGGAGTGGAAAGAGAAAAAATATCCTACCGGGCATGCTAGAACCTTACCCCCAGATTCAGCCTGGACTCGCTCCCCGCGCCTCAGTCTGGTTTTCGGTGGTAAACAGGTTCTAGGCAATGATGGCTTAGGAAACAAGTTTAGATCCAACGGGCGTGCCAGAACCTGTTTACTATCGGAAACGAGAATGAGGTGTGGAGAGCGCGTTCAGGCTTAATCTGTTGGTGTATATGCCCTAGAGGCCATTACTGTATCATACTAGTATGTATATTACTTGATAGAAGCTTGGGATATTCACAGTTGTATATACAATCTTGCTCGAAATGGTAGTATGCTACCTGGTTTGTCTATGCTTTAATATGTGCATGTGTTTCTTTTAGCATATCGCTTATATACATATTAGTAGAGCTCTTAGGATCTTTGCTTGATTACCAGCGTTGTGATGGCGCTCACACTCGTGGGGCTGGGTAATTCATAAGCACATCCTTATACAGGTCCCTGGTCGTTGGACTATCGAGACAGGGCATCGATACTCCGGAGTAGACTAGCGTATGCGCTTCTCATCCCAGCATGGGAGACGGTCTGTCCCACAGCCGTCAGTACGTCGTACTTGAGATAGTATGCGGGTGCTCTTTAGGTTACGAGTACACTGGACAGGACTCATCGGGAACTGTTGGTTGGTATTATACCTATCGTCAGTTATCAGTTCCCAGGTGACATGAGTACAGCTTAGTCCGCTGACTTGACACTGTCACTTCGCCTCGAGTGTGTTCCCACTGCACTTTGATTACTACCCTACCACGGCTCAAAAGAGTCGTGCAAACAGGTAGTTTTTTGGTGCAGTCCCGAAGCACTTGGAGGCAGTGACGGTTAGACAGGATTCGTCTCTCCCGGTATTGGGGGTTGACATCGCGCTGTGTCCAGGAGAGCCATTACACAAGTAGTCCTTGGCCAGGGCAAGCGAGATATACTGGTAGGTTTCCAGTGTTATCTCAGGGTGTTCTGGGCTACACTCCGACACGACTTGTACCGCTATTAGGGGACTGACGTTCACCTCCCCCTAGGCCCGCCATGCGATGTATCAGATGAACAAACCGGAATGTACGGAGACTGTCACATACAGGCTCAGTAGGAGTTTAGATGGGGTTACCTTGTCAGTCTTCTTATCGGCATCTACCTGGGGACCGTTACGTACAGCTAGTGCCGCTTGCGGTCTGTGGTTAAACCCACTGCCAGCGTAGTGTCGAGTCTTTAGAGTCCCACACAGAGAGCTATTCGCCTTTAGGCAAAATGAGTAGAGGTCGCATGGTTTTGCGAAAGGGTTCGTTCACATCCGCGCACTTGTGCACGTTTGCTGTCCGGACAGCTTATACTAGCGGGCTTTGGTTTAAGCCAGATCCTAGTATATGATTTGGGATTGGTTTTATCTCATTGTATTCGTGTTCCTCGGATCACGAATACGAGTGCGTATGCACAGTTGATTGAGACAGAGGGAGAGGACTTTGATTAGGGTTAATGACCATTGTCATTTTATTAACCCTAATGCTTATGTGTGTATTATGATTAATTGATATTAGTTATATAATTGTGCATGGTTAGGGTTGTTGACCATTTGACTATCTTGACTTGTTGACCTTAGTTGACATGTTGACCATCATCATTCCATATAAAAGATGCTCTTTGATCCTTGCAATTTTCATTTAATGTGAAATGATAATGGTCAAGTCTTGATTAAGCCATGAAAATTATCTTGCTAATTATCAATTTACAACAATTCACACATATATGTGAGAATGGCTTATTATTCTCTCATTTTCTATCATATGCTTTCTCTCTCTTGCTCTTCCTCTCCCTCAAGCTCTCCCCTCTCATGTGTTGAGAAACACTTGAGCTTGAGCTAAACCTTTCCAAAGTAATCTCTACTCTCATCTAAGGTTCTAGGATTAGCACTTCTAGCACCTTAGTTACTTCTAGCTTGGAGTTGAAGCCAAAGGTTGAGGCTCTCGGGTGGATCCTTCTTCGACTAGAGAAGACGACAAGGTGATCTCTTTCTTCCACTCCAAGGAGCAAGGAGAGAAGGACATAAAGCCCAAGGTATAACCTTTCTACCCTATAGCTAAATCTAGTTAGCTTTTAGTTAGTTTTTGTTTAGCAAAGATCCTCCTTAGTTAGTCCATGTTTCCTAGCATGATAAAAATCCGATTTTTATTCCGTTTTCCGACTCTCCGCAAGCACCGGGGTGTGCAACGTGGACTTACAGTATTATCAGAGCCTAACTAAACATAAACTAGCTAATTAGTAAAGTGTATAGAAGTTCGATCAAAAAAATCGCAAAACTAAAAATACAAAACCCTAAGTTTCTGTTGAAATTTTTTCTGCTCAAAAAATAAAAAAATCATACTTCAAAAATCGGCTCAGGGTTTTGTGAAGACGCACACCAAAAACGGTCAAGTGAACAGTTCAAAGCGCGGCGGTTCCGCGGCAAAAGCATGCCTATTGCCGCGGAACCGCGGCCGTTTTGAGTCTGTTCTGGACCGGGTTTGGTGCAGTATTCTTATGGTAAGGTTTTGGGATTTTTAAGATGGTTTATTTGTGCCCAGGTTTTCCAGAAAAGAAATTTGTATTTGGGGGCCTATAAATCCGTATTTTTGATCGAACTTCACTACACTTTGACTAATGGGTTATATCTGTGATGTTTATATGTATTGAACGTCTGCTAATCGCTATAATTCGATTAGTGGGGGTTATACATATCTGTGATCTGTGTTTGTTGATGGTATGTGTATATGAATGCGTTGGATTGTCACGGGTGAATAGCCGGGGTGGATGTGAGATGAGTGTTTCTTTTTCTTTCATTCATGTAATATGTAAATTGATGTATTATTATTTGTTTGGCCGCGCAACCCGGCCGGGGTTGTAGCCGTCATTGTATAATTCTTTTTACTGTTTTTGCTCCTAGGATAGACCCATGGAGGGGGTGCACAAACTACCGGGTATCTCGAAGTGCCGAGTGGCCTACTCACGGTGTTGAGGGAGGTTGCTTCGCTTCGGGTACTTGGCGGGTAGTTTGCCGCACCCGTAGGGGTCTTGGGTAGGGTATTGGCTATTCACCGCGACCGTGTAATCCGCTTTTCGTTGCAAGCTCGAACGGATTGCGGATTCCTAGTATATCTAATGTATTCATCTGTGATCTGTAATGTCTATCATTGCTATATATCTATATACTATAACTATTTAGGCGTTGCTTATGTTTTACAGCCGCGCTAGCCCAGCCCCCGCTCTGTCGTTAGTTAAGTAACCTAATGGGTGATGACGGGGCCCCGTGGCGAATGCGAATGGCATAAGCGTACGTCATATTTTGGTTGTTTTCTGCAATGGTAGGATTAAATAATGGGACGCATTAAAAGAAATAATGCAAGAAAATAAACCAAGTAAAAGTCGATTGGAACACTTTGAAAACCACTCAGTTCTTTTCAAAACTAAACTTTTAAACGCGGAGCTTGAACCACTCCTTTTAAAAGCTATCTCGTTCCATCGATTATATCAAGTTCACTACATTCACGGTTTCGCCAAAACCATTCGTAGCCCTCCGTCATTCCACATGAATGGTCAAAAAGTATTCAAGCTATGTATTTTGGCCAAAGTCAAGGCATAGTGATTGGTAGCTATTGGGTATTCATGTGCAGCATCGATAGATGCGTTGGTTTGGGACAGTCGTGCTTCCATTTTGGCCAAAGTCAAGGGTAGGTACGGGTGGGTCCAAATTAACCAGGAGAATGACGGGTAGAACTTGACATGTGACTTATGATATTTTGGCCAAAGTCAAGGTCATAAGAGCATGGGGCAAAAATCCACATCGGGAGTTTCATAAGTACTGAAACTTGCTAGCGCTGCATACCATTTGGAGTGTGATAATTCTGGTAGGATTCCTTCGGTTTTATCACGCGATGATATTTGGATCCCGATCCTACTGTGAGTATATGCTACTCCTCGAGAAAACTCTCACTTAACGATCAATGCTATAAACCTAGTAGGTGTCTAGAAAGGTGTTAGCGGGGCTACGCCCACAGGGAAAAGAGGTTACTTAATTAAGGAACTTCGCGAAAGCGTTGGAAAACCTCCCTCGAAGTACCGACACTGGCCTGGCTGAACGGTTAAGCAAGTATTGTACGGTGAGATTGATCCCGACTAATTCTTTCTTTACGGTTTGAGAAGGGATTCGAGAGACAGTGGGAGCCATCCTGTTTGGACAAACTAAAAACCACTCTAAACTTGCAAGAGCATCATGCTAAAGTGTTTCTTTTCTCCCTCCTAATTGCAGCGACCATTCAACATGACCGGACTTAAGTTATTACTAGATAAAAACATACTGACATGGCCAAACTTCAAAGATTGGCTCAGGAATGTCAAGATGGCAATCACTTACGACAAGTTGGGGTATATCCTTACCACCAAAGCTCCCCCTGTCCCAGGTCCCACCTCCAGCGTCGCGGATGTAGAAATCCGTAAGACATGCGAGATAGATTGCGCGAAGGCCAAATGCCTCGTACTTGTCTCGATGGACAACGAACATCAGAGGAGGCACGAGAATATGGACCTAGAGTCCATATTTCTCCATACAAAAGAACTGTATGGAGAGCAGTCTCGTATCTCCAGATACGAAGTGTCGAAGAAGCTATTTTCGGCAAGATTGGCCGTCGGATCATCGGTAGCGGAACACGTGCTTAAGATGATTGTCTACATAGAGGAGCTCGCGGACCTTGGGACCACGTTGGAGAATGAACTCTATACTGATTTGATTCTCCAGTCCCTTCCTTCCACTTACGCCCAGTTTATCCTTAACTTCAACATGCAAGGAAAGGAGGTTGAACTTTCCGAACTTCTGAACATGTTGAGGAGTGCTGAGGGCACCCTACAGAAAGGTAGGAAGACATCCACTTTGTTTGTAGGAGGATCTTCCTCTTCTAGGTCCAGGGCGAAAGCCAAGGGTAAGAAGAAGAAAGCCCCCGCTAAACCAAGAGGCAGTGTCAGTAAAGTGGATACGAAGGGAAAAGGAAAGGCAACAAAGGTAGCGGGAAAGCTGGTGGGGAAGGAAAAATGTTTCTACTGTCACAGAAGTGGACACTGGAAACAGGATTGCAAAGCTTGGAAGGCCAGAACCCAGGATCTGAAGCGAGTTGCGGCTTCAGCTTCAGGTGTGTATGTTATTGAAAACTGTCTATCAATAAACTCTACTTCCTAGGTATTGGATACCGGATCAGGATCTCATATCTGTAATTCTTTGCAGGCGTTGAGAAAGCGTAGAGTTTTGAAGGCAGGTGATATGACCCTCAGAGTTGCAAACGGAGCTAGCATGGATGCTGAGGCCGTGGGGGACTATCACCTGGGATTGTCGGATGGACACTTTTTGGTTTTACGTAGTTGTTATTTTGTACCAAATGCAACCAGTAATATCATTTCTGTATCTTTATTATCTAAAGAATGTTATGAATTTGCATTTGTAAGTAATGTAGTGAACATTCACCTTAATCAAGTTTTGATTGGGTCAGGTACATTAAACAACGGTATATACGTATTGAACCAACCACAGATTTTCAATGTCCAGAATACACACAAAAGAAAGTCTCCAGAAATCAATAAAACTTTCTTATGGCATTGTAGACTGGGTCACATCAATGAGAGAAGGTTGACGAAGTTACACACAGAAGGATATTTGGATCCGTTCGAATATCAATCGTATGCAACTTGTCAATCTTGTCTCTAAGGAAAGATGACAAAGACTCCGTTCACTAGACACGGAGTAAGAGAGAGCGAGCTCTTGGGACTCGTACACAGCGACGTGTGCGGTCCAATGCCTACACATGCACGAAGCGGTTATTCTTATTTCATTACTTTTACGGATGACTTTTCAAGGTACGGATATGTCTTCTTAATGAAACATAAGTCCGAGGCTTTTGAAAAATTCCAGGAATATAAGAATGAAGTAGAAAAACAAACAGGCAAAAGTATCAAGGCACTGAGATCTGATCGAGGTGGTGAATACTTGAGTGTCGGGTTCCTGAGTTACTTAAAAGAGAATGGAATTCTCTCTCAGCTTACTCCTCCATACACTCCGCAACATAACGGTGTATCGGAGAGACGGAACCGAACCCTATTGGATATGGTACGGTCCATGATGAGTAACGCTGAGTTGCCGCGATCGTTCTGGGGATATGCGCTAGAATCAGCTGCATACCTTTTGAACCGAGTTCCAACTAAGACTGTGCCTACTACACCATATCAGATGTGGTGTGGGAAGAGACCCTATCTTAATCACATTAAGACATGGGGATGTCCAGCTTTTGTCAAAAAGCAGCATGCGGACAAGCTCGAGGCACGCTCTGTACAGTGCAAGTTTGTGGGATATCCAAAGAACTCCAAGGGATATTTTTTCTATTGCGAAGAGGAACAAAAAGTTTTTGTTTCTCGCCATGCCCACTTTCTAGAACACCAGTTCATAGAAAAAGAACTAAGTGGGAGCGCAATAGAACTGGAAGATCCAGAACCACAAGCTATTACTGAAAGCTTAGTAGAACCAGATGGTTCGAAAGACCAGGACATTCCCACGCCACTCCGCAGGAGTAGTAGGCTGTCTCATCCGTCCAAGAGATACTACGGTTTTCTCATAGACGGGGATAGAGAGGATTGCATCATAGATTGTGATGAGCCTACTAGCTTCCAGCAAGCCATTCAGAGCGTCGACTCGGTAAAATTGCTGGATGCAATGCGGACCGAAATGGAGTCCATGTACACCAACAAAGTATGGACGTTGGACATTGCTCCAGATGGGGTAAAACCCGTAGGATGCAAGTGGATCTTCAAAAGGAAGATTGGTGTAGATGGACAGGTTGAGACCTATAAAGCTAGACTGGTTGCAAAGGGTTTTCGTCAGCGACCTGGTTTGGACTATGACGAAACCTTTTTTTCAGTAGCTATGCTGAAATCCATTCGGGTCCTTCTTGCCATTGCTGCCTTTCATAATTATGAGATTTGGCAGATGGACGTAAAGACCGCTTTTCTAAATGGACATTTAGAGGAGTGTGTCTATATGGACCAGCCAGAGGGTTTCATTCAGAGTGGGAGCAGCGGAAAGGTGTGCAAGTTGCTTAAGTCCATTTATGGACTAAAACAGGTATCGCGGAGTTGGAACATCTGTTTTGATGAGACGGTCAAGAAATTTGGCTTTATCAAAAATCCAGATGAACCATGCATCTATTGTAGATTTGTAGCGAGAACTGTAGTATTCCTCGTTTTATACGTGGATGACATTCTCTTAATAGGAAATGACATTCCTATGCTATAATCTGTCAAGGGGTTCTTGTCACACAGGTTCTCCATGAAAGACCTGGGTGATGCCTCATACATTCTGGGGATCCGGATCTACCGTGACAGATCCAAGAGGATTTTAGGACTCTCACAGTCCAGGTACATCGACACCATACTGAAAAGATTCAGTATGGAAGATTCCAAGCGCGGTAATCTACCGGCTTGTCACGGGATCACCCTCTCCAAAAAGATGTCTCCCAAGACTGATTTGGAGAGGGATCGCATGTCTATTATACCCTACGCTTCTGCGGTAGGCTCAATAATGTATGCGATGTTGTGTACCAGACCAGATGAGGCTTATGCACTGAGTGTGGTAAGCAGGTATCAGTCAAACCCTGGGGAGAAACATTGGATAGCGGTAAAGAACATTCTCAAGTACCTGAGAAGGACTAAGGAGATGTTCTTGGTGTATGGCGGAAAAAACCTCCAGATTGAGGCCTTTGCTGACTCCAGCTTCCAGAGTGACAAGGATGATTCCAAGTCCATGTCGGGTTTTGTCTTTACCCTCAATGGAGGGGCGGTGTGTTGGACGAGCTCCAAACAGGAAACCGTTGCTGACTCGACTATGGAAGCGGAATACATCGCTGCATCTGATGCCGCAAAAGAAGCTGTCTGGATGAGGAAGTTCTTGAAAGAACTTCAGGTGGTTCCGTCCATTGTTGATCCAATACCTCTATATTGCGACAAAAACGGGGCTATAGCTTTAGCGAAGGAACCCAGGTCCCATCAGAAATCCAGACACATCTTGAGGCGGTATCACCTGATCAGGAGATCGTGGATCGCCAGGAGATCGAGGTTCGGAGGGTTTCTTCAGAAGACAACACTGCAGATCCATTCACAAAGGCCTTACCCCAGACTCAGTTTGAGCGGCTGATCGAGATGATAGGTCTTCGATACGCCAGTACATGGCCTTAGTGCAAGTGGGAGATTGTTGGTGTATATGCCCTAGAGGCCATTACTGTATCATACTAGTATGTATATTACTTGATGGAAGCTTGGGATATTCACAGTTGTATATACAATCTTGCTCGAAATGGTATTATGCTACTTGGTTTGTCTATGCTTTAATATGTGCATGTGTTTCTTTTAGCATATCGCTTATATACATATTAGTAGAGCCCTTAGGATCTTTGCTTGATTACCAGCGTTGTGATGGCGCTCACACTCGTGGGGCTGGGTAATCCATAAGCACATCCTTATACAGGTCCCTGGTCGTTGGACTATCGAGACAGGGCATCGATACTCCGGAGTAGACTAGCGTATGCGCTTCTCATCCCAGCATGGGAGACGGTCTGTCCCACAGCCGTCAGTACGTCGTACTTGAGATAGTATGCGGGTGCTCGTTAGGTTACGAGTACACTGGACATGACTCGTCGGGAACTGTTGGTTGGTATTATACCTATCGTCAGTTATCAGTTCCCAGGTGACATGAGTACAGCTTAGTCCGCTGACTTGACACTGTCACTTCGCCTCGAGTGTGTTCCCACTGCACTTTGATTACTACCCTACCACAGCTCAAAGGAGTCGTACAAACAGGTAGTTTTTGGGTGCAGTCCCAAAGCACTTGGAGGCAGTGACGGTTAGACAGGATTCTTCTCTCCCGGTATTGGGGGTTGACATCGCGCTGTGTCCAGGAGAGCCATTACACAAGTAGTCCCTGGCCAGGGCAAGTGAGATATACTGGTAGGTTTCCAGTGTTATCTTTGGGTGTTCTGGGCTACACTCCGACACGACTTGTACCGCTATTAGGGGACTGACGTTCACCGCCCCCTAGGCCCGTCATGCGATGTATCAGACGAACAGACCGGACTGTACAGAGACTGTCACATACAGGCTCAGTAGGAGTTCAGATGGGGTCACCTCGTCAGTCTTCTTATCGGCATCTACCTGGGGACCGTTACTGTTAGTAATTTGTATGCCCTAAAGGCCATTATATGGATAGTGGAAACTTGGACATATTATCTATGGAGATAGATGAATTTCTTGCTCAAAATGATAGTACGCTATCTGGTTTACTTTATCTGTACATGTAGATTTAATCATTTACACATGTTGATAAAGCCCAAAGGATATATGCTTGACTACTGTGATTATGATGCGGATCATACTAGTGGGGCACATGTAGTCTATAAGCATATCCTTGAACTGTTCCTAGTCGAGGGTGTATCGAGACAGGGCATCGATATTCCAGAGTAGACTAGCGTATACTATTCTTGTCCCATATGATGGGCGATGGATGATCCGATATCCATCTGGTGAGGAGACACCAAAGATTGTATGCGGGTGCTCAGTGGAGACTGGGTACACTGAACGGACTCACAGAGAACTCCTATGTGGTATTATATCTATCGTCGGATAGCAGTTCTCAGGAACACTGGTACAGGTTAGTCTGTAGACCCGAGATCGTCATAGAGTCTTGTATGTCCTCCCACTATACTTTGATCTCCACCCTACCACGGCTCTACTGAGTCGTGCAAACAGGTGGTCTTTGGGTACAGTCCCGAGGCGCATGGAGGCAGTGAGCGATAGGAGGGGTTTCGTCTCTCCCGGTATTGGGGGTTGATGTTGTGCTATGCTCGATTGGCTATAACATGAAGTCCCTGGCCAGGGCTGCTGAGATTTACTGATAAGAGTTATCAGTAGTTTCTCGATCTGTTATGAGCCATACATCAGCATGACTTATTGAGTTACTGGGGTCGACGATACCATCCCTAGACTCGATATGCAGCATATATGACGAAGAGACCGGACTGTACGGTAAGTGTTGCCAGTTGGCTCGACGGGAGTTTTTACAGCTTCGCTGGTTTTCTTCTGATCGTTTCAATATCCGGGTGGCCGTTATGTTTAGCTGACCTCTTGCGGCTTGTGGATGTTTGATATGATCATCATCTACTGCTGGCGTATTGACGAGTCTTAGAGTCCCACAATGAAGTTTCCTGGCTCAGGCAAAACGATGTGGTATGCATATGAGATATGCGCGGGACCCGATTAAATACGGTTATGTGATAACGTATATTAATCGGGCATTTTCTATTTGTCCGATCGTATGAGATATGACCGGTTTGGTAAAATCAAGTGTTGATTTAACTAATTACATTTAGATTAATCCTTTAAGTAAATCCTTTTGTATGCATGCATGTATGCACATGATGATGTGCATGGACACATACATGCATACATAGTATCATGGTTGTTGATACAAGAATGATGGCAATATAAGACTTATATTGAAGCTTTTAATTTGTATTTATCATTTTAAGTTAATATAAAGAATATCCACTAATTCTCCTTTATTCTTTAGTGGGTAAGCTTTAATTAACTTAATGAAAAGAATTTCCACCCATGCTTAATTCTTTAGGAAAAGAATTTCCACTCATAATTATGGTGGTAATGGAATAATGGTGATTATTCTTTTCTTAACACTATAAATAGCTTCATATGTGATATGAAACAAGATGCACACAACAAAGAAAAAAATTGAGTGCAAGGGTGTGAAAAATACAAGTTATCATATGTGATATGAAAGAAAGCTCAAGCCACCATTATCTTCTTCTTCCTCTCTAGATTTCTCTCTTGAGTGAAGATTGACAAAAGAAAGGATTTTAATTGAAGAACATAAACCACATCATCATACTACACACCTCTAGCCGATTTGTGTAGGGTGTTTACTCTACTTCGTTTGCGAAACAAGTAAGGTAAGGAGCTTTGGGCAAAGGGACTTCGGGTGGATCATCGTGGACAAGGAAGGCTACCATCGATCCGTTCCAAACTCTCATAGTGCCAAGGAGTCACCGAGGGAGATCTACAAAGGTTGTAATCTTTCCTCTTAGTGATAGTTTTACAATTGCATGTGATGTTTAGTTGTATAATCCCTAAAACTTCTAGTTTCGATTCTTGTCGGGTTAACTTAACACCTCTAAATTTTTGATTATGGCATGTGTGATGCTACCGAACTCTTGACGAGGTGCTAGGCAAGCCCTACAGTGGTATCAGAGCCAAGCTAGAGCTTTAGGCGATGCGCAGGCGAAATTAAAAGTCCGATCGAACCACGAAACACCAATTTTGACAGCTCTCTCGAAATTTTTTAAAATATTGGATTTTTCTAAATTTGAAGGTCCTAAAAAAATCAGCAGGCAAATCTAAGAATTACCATATAAAATTTTTTCAGTGATCTCACTAAAGCGCCACGGATCCGCCGCATAACCATGCTTTGTGCGGCCCTTCCGCGGCCCTTTTGGGGAATTAGGAACAGTGTTTTCTACAGTAGACCTGATTTATTATAAGCATGCCTCTGAAATGTTTAAAACTCACTCAAGTGTTGAGTGTTCTGGAGAAATATTGGTTTTGGTGATTCGATTGGAAAAGGTTTAACTTCGTTCAGGTTTTCAGATTTTAGAACGTGTTTAAATGTTTGAACGAATATTAGAAACACAGTTTTTTCCCGTATTGGAAAAATTCCAAATGTTGGATTTTTCCCTAGTTCAAAATCTTCGAAAAACATGCAAGCGTATTTGTGGACACTCTAGAAGAACATAACCATAACTCGATTATGTGACCGTCAAAACTATCACTGAACCTTAGGGTTTGTGGTAGTTTAGCGTTGCCACATGTGAGGCGTTGGTTTGGCCCTTCTACGGTTGGTCCATAAGGGGCTGTGGCATGTTCTAGAAATTTTTGAACTCGGCTCAAGTGTTGAGCAGTTCGGAAAATCTTGGGTGTCTGTTTATTCGATCGAAGAGTTTAACATTGTCTATTTATCTGAAATATGATACAATATGTGGAATTCATATAGTTAGGTATGAAATACGAAGTATGTGATATTTCGAATTTATGATGTCTAAGGTGATTGTGGATTCCAAATGTTGTAGTTTTTCATTTTATTTTCTGCGACCGTAAGTGTAGTATGTGGTGTATCGCCGTTTTCGTTGCTATACGTCAACGACAATCGGGATACGCATACTTGCTTACGTTGATGATATGAGATATTATGTGTTGCTGAGATATGATGAGCATGATTGTCGTGACTGAATAGCCGGGGGTTTTTGTGAGATGAGAGTTTTATTTTTCATTCATGTAAAATCAATTGTATATTATTTACTTTTCCGCATTAGGATAGACCCATGGAGGGGAGCACAAGTGATCGGGTTCTAGGGTTCAGTGGGAGGCCATCTCGAGGAGTCGAGACCGGGTCTCCTAAACTCTAGAATTGGCAGGATCACTTGCCGCTCTCGTAGGGGTCTAAGGGTGTGGGCTTGGCTATTCATCACGACCGTGGAATCCGTATTTTCTATTGTTGGCTCGATACAAAATACGGACATCCTAGATATCCTTTTATATGCTTCTGCTGTTGATATTCTGTAATGTGATTACTTAGTATCTGAGATGAATGGATTGTTATTATATATATGATATATAATAAACGTTGCTTATATTTTACACCCGCGCTAGTCCCGACCCGCTATGCCGTTAGTTAAGTAACCTAACGGTGCATAACGGGACACTGTGGCGAATGCGGATGGTATAAGTATACGTTCTATTCTGTGATGGCTTAGGAACTTAGATGATGGGATCACATTAATGAGATTAATGTAAAGAAAAGAAACCTAATGATGTTGTAGAATCAGATCTGAAACAAACTCGGCTTTTTATGAAAAATGCAAGTTTCAAAAAGATGCGGAGCTTAAGCCACTCCTTTTCTTAAACGTTTGATTCTACAACGAGATCAAGTTCAAAGCGTTAAAGGTTTTCTTAAAAACCATCCGCAACCCTCCGTCATTTTAGGAAGTAGAGTACTTAGTATTCGTGCTGCGTATGTTGATTATAGTCAAGGCGTAGTGTACGGTAGCTAAGTGATGTCTTCCTACAAAGCATATGATGCGATTAGTTAGGACATTCATGTGATTATGTTGATCATAGTCAAGGGTCATATGGGTGGGTCTAGTTAATCACGAAATGACGGGTAGAATTTGACTAGTACTTATGATATGTTGACCATAGCCAAGGTCATAAGTGACTAGGGGTAAAAACCATATCGGGAATTTCAAGAGTTGAAATTTGCAATGAGATTGCATACCATCTATATGATAGTTGGATCTCGAGCTCACTGTAAGTAAATGTTACTTCTAGGAAAATTTTATTCCTGGCTAGTTTTCTTTTCAGGTTTTGAAAGAAAATTTGATAAAAGCAGTGGGAGACATTGATTAGATAAAATAATAACCAATCTAATTCTTTGAAAGAGCAATTCGCTAAGTGTATCCTTTTCTCTCTTCGAATGGCAGTTACAGATGTCAGGACTTAAGCTTCTACTTGAGAAAAATAAACTGACAGGACCAAATTATAAAGAATGGTTGAGGAACTTAAACATTGCACTCTTATATGATAAGGTATCATATGTCCTCAATACTGAAGCCCCACCCGTCCCAGGACCAGAATCATCTGTCGCGGATAGAGAGATCCGGAAAACTTGGGAAATTGACTGCAACACGGCCAAGTGCCTCGCGCTGGCTTCTATGGATAATGTCCATCAGAAGCAACACGAGAATATGGATGTGCAATCCATCTTTCTTCACACAAAGGAGTTGTATGAAGAGCAAACTCGTACCTTGAGATACGAGGCATCTAGAAAGCTGTTTCAGATGCGAATGGCCGCCGGTGCATCAGTTGGAGACCATGTTTTGAAAATGATTGGTCTTATTGAAGAACTTGAGGGACTGGGATGGACTATGGATAATGAGCAATATACGGATATTGTTCTACAGTCTCTCCCCCCTGCCTTTGCTCCGTTCATAGTAAATTTCAATAAGAATGGTTTGGAGAAATCATTGCCTGAACTTCTCAATATGTTGAGGAGTGCAGAGAACACATTGAAAACGGCGAGGACTCCTGCTCTGCTTGCTGGGCCATCTTCCTCTTCATTCCCAAAAGCTAAGGCCAAGGGAAAGAAAAAGAAGAAGTCCATCAAACAGAAAGGTGGAGTTAGAAAGGCGAAGGGGAAAGACAAAGTGGGGGCTATGGGAAGTGGAAAAGGAGAATGTTTTTACTGTAAAAAGTCAGGACATTGGAAACGCAACTGTGCTGAATATCTTGCTGATCTCAAGAAGAAGAAGCATGCTGATGCTTCCACTTCAGGTGTGTTTGTAACTGAAAACTGTTTTTCTTTAAACTCTGCATCCTGGGTATTGGATACCGGTTCTGGTTCTCACATCTGCAATTGTATGCAGGGATTGAGAAATAGTAGAGTTTTAAAAGTTGGAGATCATACTCTGCGGGTTGGAAATGGTTCCAATATACATGCTGTATCCGTGGGAGAGTATCATCTAGGGTTGCCTTCAGGAAGTATTTTGGTTTTGAACCCGTGTTATTTTGTACCAAGTATGCTGTGTAACATTATATCCGTTTCTTTGTTGGACAATGAAGGATATCATTTTATGTTGCAAAATAATGTTATGAACATTAACCTGAATCAAGAGTTGATTGGGTTTGGTACACTAAATAACGGTATTTACATCCTGAACCAACACACAGTTTTAAATATACAACATACTGGTAAAAGAAAGTTTTCAGATATAAATGAAGCTTTTCTTTGGCATTGTAGACTTGGTCATATTAATGAAACAAGACTAAACAAGCTATATAAAGATGGATATTTGAATCCGTTTGAATATAAATCTTATGCGACTTGCCAGTCTTGTATCAAAGGTAAAATGACCAAAACTCCGTTTAGTGGACACGGAGAGAGAGCTGGTGAACTCTTAAGCCTCATACATAGTGATGTATGCGGACCAATGTCTACACTTGCAAGAGGTGGTTTTTCATACTTCATCACTTTTACTGATGATTTCTCAAGATTCGGACACGTGTTTTTGATAAAGCACAAATCTGAAGCTTTTGAGAAATTCAAAGAGTATAAACTTGAAGTAGAGAAGCAAACAGGCTTGAGCATCAAGAAACTTCGATCGGATCGAGGTGGAGAGTATTTAAGTACAGAGTTTCTAGACTTCTTAAAAGAGAATGGGATTCTCTCTCAGCTCACTCCTCCTTACACACCGCAGCACAATGGTGTGTCAGAACGGAGGAATCGTACCCTATTGGATATGGTACGATCCATGATGTGTGATGCTGAGTTACCGCTTTCCTTTTGGGGACATGCATTGGAGACAGCAATGTATCTATTGAACAGGGTGCCAACCAAGACCGTGTCTACCACTCCATATGAGATGTGGAATGGAAAGAGACCATCTCTTAAAAGGTTTAGGATTTGGGGTTGTCCGGCTTTTGTTAAAAAGCAGAATCCAGACAAACTCGAGACACGATCGGTCATGTGTAAATTTGTGGGGTATCCAAAACATTCGTATGGATATCTATTCTACCACAAAGAGGAACAAAAAGTGTTTGTTGCTCAGCATGCCACATTTTTGGAAAATGAGTTCTTTACGGAAAGTACTAATGGCAATGTGGTAGAACTAGAAGAGGTTCTAGAGACACAAATTACTCAGGAGGAATTGGTTGAAACTGATGTTGCAGTAGAACTTCAAGAACCTCAGCCGCTCAGGAGGTCTAGTAGAACTTCTCACCCACCAGAGAGATACTATGGGTTTCTCATAGATGGTGATAGAGAAGATTGCATCATAGATGATGATGACCCTACTAGTTTTCAGCAAGCTATCACGAGTGGTGACTCAGTGAAATGGCTGGAAGCAATGAGATCTGAAATGGAGTCAATGTACACCAACAAAGTATGGACTTTGGACGTTGCGCCTCCTGGGATAAAACCCGTTGGGTGCAAATGGATCTTTAAGAGAAAGATTGGTGTAGATGGACAGGTGGAGACCTATAAAGCAAGGCTTGTAGCGAAAGGTTTTCGTCAAAGACCAGGCTTGGACTATGATGAAACTTTCTCTCCGGTAGCAATGCTTAAATCCATTAGGATCCTACTTGCTATTGCTGCTCACTATGATTATGAAATATGGCAGATGGACGTGAAAACTGCATTTCTAAATGGTGATTTAGAAGAATGCGTTTTTATGGATCAGCCAGAGGGCTTCATTGATAGTGGGAGCAGCGGGAAAGCATGTAGATTGCTTAAATCCATCTATGGATTAAAGCAGGCCTCAAGGAGCTGGAACATCTGCTTTGATGATACAATCAAAGAGTTTGATTTTGTCAGAAATGAAGATGAACCATGTATTTATAAGAAGATTGTAGGGAGTACTGTCACATTCCTCGTATTGTACGTAGATGACATTCTCCTGATAGGAAATGATGTTCCTATGCTACAATCGGTCAAACTATTCTTATCACAAAGGTTCTCCATGAAGGACCTGGGTGATGCCTCGCGCATTTTGGGCATTAGGATCTATAGAGATAGATCCAAGAGGTTATTGGGACTGTCCCAATCAAAGTACATAGACACCATTCTAAAGAGGTTTAGTATGGAAGATTCCAAGCGTGGTGCCTTGCCTGCTAGTCATGGAATCACTCTCTCTAAGGACTTCTGTCCGAAGACTGATGAAGAGAGAGCTCGCATGAGCGTTATACCCTACGCTTCAGCCGTGGGATCTATAATGTATGCGATGTTATGTACTCGCCCTGATGTAGCTTATGCACTGGCTGTAGTAAGCAGGTATCAATCCAACCCAGGGGAGAAACATTGGATAGCAGTGAAGAACATTCTTAAGTACTTGCGAAGGACTAAAGAATTGTTCTTGGTGTATGGTAATGGCGATCTCCAGATGGAGGCCTTTACCGATTCAAGCTTCCAAAGTGACAAGGATGACAGTAAATCAATCTCAGGGTTTGTATTTACCCTAAATGGAGGAGCGGTTAGTTGGAAGAGTTCCAAACAGGACACCGTTGCAGACTCCACGATGGAAGCTGAGTATATTGCTGCAAGTGATGCTGCTAAGGAAGCCGTCTGGATGAAGAAGTTCATTGCGGAACTAGGAGTAGTTCCAACCATTGTTGATCCAATACCATTATATTGCGATAATAATGGAGCTATAGCATTAGCTAAAGAACCAAGGTCCCATCAGAAATCTAGACACATCCTAAGGAGATATCATCTGATCCGGGAGATAGTGGATCGCCAGGAGATCGAGATTCGGAGAGTAGATACAAAGGATAACACAGCGGATCCATTCACCAAGGCACTTCCACAGCCGCAGCATGAGCGACTGTTTGAAATGTTGGGTATGAGATACGCCAATAACTGGCCTTAGTGCAAGTGGGAGATTGTTAGTAATTTGTATGCCCTAAAGGCCATTATATGGATAGTGGAAACTTGGACATATTATCTATGGAGATAGATGAATTTCTTGCTCAAAATGATAGTACGCTATCTGGTTTACTTTATCTGTACATGTAGATTTAATCATTTACACATGTTGATAAAGCCCAAAGGATATATGCTTGACTACTGTGATTATGATGCGGATCATACTAGTGGGGCACATGTAGTCTATAAGCATATCCTTGAACTGTTCCTAGTCGAGGGTGTATCGAGACAGGGCATCGATATTCCAGAGTAGACTAGCGTATACTATTCTTGTCCCATATGATGGGCGATGGATGATCCGATATCCATCTGGTGAGGAGACACCAAAGATTGTATGCGGGTGCTCAGTGGAGACTGGGTACACTGAACGGACTCACAGAGAACTCCTATGTGGTATTATATCTATCGTCGGATAGCAGTTCTCAGGAACACTGGTACAGGTTAGTCTGTAGACCCGAGATCATCATAGAGTCTTGTATGTCCTCCCACTATACTTTGATCTCCACCCTACCACGGCTCTACTGAGTCGTGCAAACAGGTGGTCTTTGGGTACAGTCCCGAGGCGCATGGAGGCAGTGAGCGATAGGAGGGGTTTCGTCTCTCCCGGTATTGGGGGTTGATGTTGTGCTATGCTCGATTGGCTATAACATGAAGTCCCTGGCCAGGGCTGCTGAGATTTACTGATAAGAGTTATCAGTAGTTTCTCGATCTGTTATGAGCCATACATCAGCATGACTTATTGAGTTACTGGGGTCGACGATACCATCCCTAGACTCGATATGCAGCATATATGACGAAGAGACCGGACTGTACGGTAAGTGTTGCCAGTTGGCTCGACGGGAGTTTTTACAGCTTCGCTGGTTTTCTTCTGATCGTTTCAATACCCGGGTGGCCGTTATGTTTAGCTGACCTCTTGCTGCTTGTGGATGTTTGATATGATCATCATCTACTTCTGGCGTATTGACGAGTCTTAGAGTCCCACAATGAAGTTTCCTGGCTCAGGCAAAACGATGTGGTATGCATATGAGATATGCGCGGGACCCGATTAAATACGGTTATGTGATAACGTATATTAATCGGGCATTTTCTATTTGTCCGATCGTATGAGATATGACCGGTTTGGTAAAATCAAGTGTTGATTTAACTAATTACATTTAGATTAATCCTTTAAGTAAATCCTTTTGTATGCATGCATGTATGCACATGATGATGTGCATGGACACATACATGCATACATAGTATCATGGTTGTTGATACAAGAATGATGGCAATATAAGACTTATATTGAAGCTTTTAATTTGTATTTATCATTTTAAGTTAATATAAAGAATATCCACTAATTCTCCTTTATTCTTTAGTGGGTAAGCTTTAATTAACTTAATGAAAAGAATTTCCACCCATGCTTAATTCTTTAGGAAAAGAATTTCCACTCATAATTATGGTGGTAATGGAATAATGGTGATTATTCTTTTCTTAACACTATAAATAGCTTCATATGTGATATGAAACAAGATGCACACAACAAAGAAAAAAATTGAGTGCAAGGGTGTGAAAAATACAAGTTATCATATGTGATATGAAAGAAAGCTCAAGCCACCATTATCTTCTTCTTCCTCTCTAGATTTCTCTCTTGAGTGAAGATTGACAAAAGAAAGGATTTTAATTGAAGAACATAAACCACATCATCATACTACACACCTCTAGCCGATTTGTGTAGGGTGTTTACTCTACTTCGTTTGCGAACCAAGTAAGGTAAGGAGCTTTGGGCAAAGGGACTTCGGGTGGATCATCGTGGACAAGGAAGGCTACCATCGATCCGTTCCAAACTCTCATAGTGCCAAGGAGTCACCGAGGGAGATCTACAAAGGTTGTAATCTTTCCTCTTAGTGATAGTTTTACAATTGCATGTGATGTTTAGTTGTATAATCCCTAAAACTTCTAGTTTCGATTCTTGTCGGGTTAACTTAACACCTCTAAATTTTTGATTATGGCATGTGTGATGCTACCGAACTCTTGACGAGGTGCTAGGCAAGCCCTACAGTTACGTACAGCTAGTGCCGCTTGCGGTATATGGTTAAACCCACTGCCAGCGTAGTGTCGAGTTTTTAGAGTCCCACACAGAGAGCTATTCACCTTTAGGCAAAATGAGTAGAGGTCGCATGGTTTTTCGACAGGATTCGTTCACATCTGCGCACTTGTACACGTTTGCTGTCCGGACAGCTTATACTAGCGGGCTTTGGTTTAATCCAGATCCTAGTATATGATTTGGGATTGGTTTTATCTCATTGTATTCGTGTTCCTCGGATCACGAATACGGGTGCGTATGCACAGTTGATTGAGACAGAGGGAGAGGACTTTGATTAGGGTTAATGACCATTGTCATTTTATTAACCCTAATGCTTATGTGTGTATTATGATTAATTTATATTAGTTATATAATTGTGTATGGTTAGGGTTGTTGACCATTTGACTATCTTGACTTGTTGACCTTAGTTGACATGTTGACCATCATCATTCCATATAAAATATGTTTTTTGATCCTTGCAATTTTCATTTAATGTGAAATGATAATGGTAAAGTCTTGATTAAGCCATGACAATTATCTTGCTAATTATCAATTTACAATAATTCACACATATATGTGAGAATGGCTTATTATTCTCTCATTTTCTATCATATGATTTCTCTCTCTTGCTCTTCCTCTCCCTCAAGCTCTCCCCTCTCATGTGTTGAGAAACACTTGAGCTTGAGCTAAACCTTTCCAAAGTAATCTCTACTCTCATCTAAGATTCTAGGATTAGCACTTCTAGCACCTTAGTTACTTCTAGTTTGGAGTTGAAGCCAAAGGTTGAGGCTCTCGGGTGGATCCTTCTTCGACTAGAGAAGACGACAAGGTGATCTCTTTCTTCCACTCCAAGGAGCAAGGAGAGAAGGACATAAAGCCCAAGGTATAACCTTTCTACCCTATAGCTAAATCTAGTTAGCTTTTAGTTAGTTTTTGTTTAGCAAAGATCCTCCTTAGTTAGTCCATGTTGCCTAGCATGATAAAAATCCGATTTTTATTCCGTTTTCCGCCTCCCCGCAAGCACCGGGGTGGGCAACGTGGACTTACATAATCCGGGGGTAAATGTTATATGAAACATATCCATCCATCTCTCCGAAAATACCAAGTTGATTTATGGCACCATATATCGGAGGTTTAGATGGATGTGACCGTTGTAACAGAATTATCAGATTCTCCCTCATATGTGAGGGATTTTTTTTATTGTGGTGACGCTTTTTCCTGCAGGCGCAAGCCTCTGCAGTTAATTACGTTATCGCCAAGCGATCGAAACTTTATCCTGTTAATTACGTTATCGCCAAGCGATAACAACTTAATCTACTATATGTCTATCATTTCGTGTCGTGTTATATTTTGTTTATCATAGGGTTGCCCTTGAATTGTATACGGAGACTAATAT
This sequence comes from Agapanthus africanus, assembly GCA_030015575.1. Classification (NCBI taxonomy): domain Eukaryota; kingdom Viridiplantae; phylum Streptophyta; class Magnoliopsida; order Asparagales; family Amaryllidaceae; genus Agapanthus; species Agapanthus africanus. Next base: position 649,587,522 of record JASDDO010000031.1, on the reverse strand, counting down.
ATATCGTCACCCGTATGGCGCGGATTAGTCCAAATCCATACATTAGATTTGGGGTTGAACTTAGAACACATATTTCATATAAATAAGGTCTATCAGTTCAAGGGACATGCGTCTAAGGATCGTTAGTTGTGTATGAGACTTAGATCGACTTAGACGATATGGTTAATGAGATCATTAGCCATATATGGGGCTAAAATCAACTTATATAACAGTGAGCATATGGGTTGATCATTTGATTACATATAAAGCATAGGCTTCTATACCATGGGTAGCCCGTAGATAGTATACAAAAGTCAATATGGAGACAGTCCGCAGGGTCACATAATAGTTTAGAGACATTGTGGTCCATCTTTCAGCTTACGCGCACGTGTATATATTACGCGGCGAAGCGAATGATGGTAACATGGGAATGTGCCCAATATTGGGATGCGGTCCAGTTTGAAGGCATTTATATTTCCTTCAAAAATATACATATACATATATGTATGCTTTCATAGGTTGTTGGGATGGTGCGTACGTCTGTATGGGGTATGCATCTGCATAAGGTTGTGTATCTATATTGGTTGTACATTTGCATGCGATGCACGTCAATATGAGGTACACATATGTATAGGATACGCCAATATGGGGTTAAGACATTCCCTGTCTTGATGAAATTTCATATCTTTCTTCAAATTGGGACGAGGAAAGAATCATTGGTTGTTGGGACCTGACACCTCTCTGAAGACGCTAAGGAATTACAACGCTATCTATCAGATGTGCGGAAGGATGTACCCTTGAACCAAATCCCGTATATGAGGGATGATGACATGTTGGACTAAGAATCGTTAGTCTTATATGAGACTAAGATCAACTTAAGAAATATGGGTTGAGGATCTTTAGTCGTATATACGACTAAGATCAACATGGATATCATAAGTATGCTTTTGAGAATCTTTAGTCGTATATGGGACTGAGATCGATTTAGGTATCATGGATTAAGGATTATTAGTCATATATGTGACTAAGATCAACACAGAAATATGATTAAAGATCGTTAATCTTGTTTTAGATTAAGATCAGCTTAAACATAGATGAGCATATGGGCTCGAGGAAGCTTAAGCTTCATAGGCTTAGCCAATTTGGGGCTAAGATTGAGTTTCTAAGCACTCAAACGTATGGCGCTCACGTGGATATCATGTGATGCACAGGATCATATGGCGCATGACTTTTGCTCACATAGATATCATGTGGTGCATCTTTTATGGCTTCTCTTCTTTGCTTTGTGGCACTATGTGCATATCACGTGATGTGCACCCTTCAGCTTCTTGGGCGCTCACATGGATATCACGTGAAGCGCATGGATTCATGTTTCTTAGGTGCTCACGTGCATATCACGTACTTCGCATGAATTCATTGGTTTCTGGTGTGCACGTGGATATCATGTGTTGGGTATGTGGGTTGTGGCGTAGGCCATGTGGCTTAAGCCATTGGAACATATGCCTCTGGCGCATGGTCTTTTCCTTCAGAGATTAATCTCTTTTATTTTTGAAACTTAAGTTTCAAAGAAGCTTAAGTTTCTGTTAATGGTTTATATGGACCATTAACAACATCAAGATCACGACTTTTGTGATCAGGAGTCTTTCTTTGTTCTCGGTTCAAAAAGGGGCTATTTGATTGAAATATAAACTTCATCATCATCATTTTTATATTAACCTTCAGATCATTAAGGTTCTATCCACCACCATCATATTTCTGAAGAAAACTTAAGTTTTCTCTAAAGCTTAGATCTTAAGATCAAAAATATCTTCTGTAAACCTAAGTTTTCAATAAGGATGAATTTAACTTATGAATCTTAAGATCCGAGAAAGAACTTAAGTTCTACTCATGAAGGTTAACCTTCTTATCAATGAGGCTTAAGCCTTTTATCATGAAGATTAATCTCCTATTTTACCTCGGTTTTATGAAAAGAGGAAGAAGAAGATCGCAGAGAACAAAGAAAGCTTAAGCTTTTTGATCTCAAGCTTATGGGGGTATCTTTTATGAAGAATTGATCTCATGGGCTTTTTATATAGGGGTACGATTTTGTTGGGTAAGTAGAGAAAATCTCTAGTTGATCTTAAGATCAAGCACAGATGTTTAAGCATCGTTGAATTTTGATCCAAAGGTCTAAATAAACCCAATTGGTATTTTTTTTGTTTAGGAAAAATACCTGATTGATTTATTTGTTGATATCAATATATAATTTTCTGTTTGGGAAAGACATGGGAAATTAATTTCCAAATATATCTTACGCTATAATGAAGCGAGAGCTTCAATGTTCTGGCGCTTGTGCCAAAGGATCATTGGCGCATGCCTATTTGTGTATCACGTGGCGCAATTATCTTATGCTTTAGTTTATAAATATGTGCAAATCTATGGTTGCACTTGTGATTAAATTTGCCTTCTGCCATGTGCGCACTTGATATGCTTGTGCAAGTTCCTTGGCCTCTTTATTCATGGTGCGCATTTTATAACTTGCGAATTTATATAAGCGTCCTTGCCCCTTTTATGATAGGTGCACACCTAGCATGTTTGCGTGCCAAAATTGGTGCGAACAATATATATATAGCAGAGCACTCCATTGCAAACCGGTCCGTATTTTTTAAAAATGGGAACTCTCGATCCACGACATATTTGAATGATCCGAACTGTTCAAGTTGATCATTCTACCTTCAAGTCTATTTGTGTGAAAAATCAAAGGATTTGAAAAGCTCTAACCAATGCATTAGATAGAGTTTATGTTATTATATTGAAAGACGTTCATTTTGCACTCATCCGATGCATGGTTTAGAGATCTTAAAATCTTTTGATTTTTAATCATATATATTTGAGAGTGGAGTGATCAACTAGAATGGTTCGGATCGTTAAAATATGTTGTGGATCTGGAGTTCCTATTTTTAAAAAACACGGACCGGTTTGCAATGGATCACTCCCCCCATATATACACACGTGGGCGCTCGACAAAATAAATGATATAGCGCCGCACGTGCTCCTCACGTGGACGCCATATAAAAAGTGCTTAGCACTATATATATATATATATATATATATATATATATATATATATATATATATATTCATCCAAAATGACTGAGTGCTTAATACTAATTGGACAGCGCCCATAACTGGAGGCTTCACATGATATCCATGTGAGCGCTAGCGCTTCAAACAAGTGCTGCACTTTTGCATAAAAAAGGGGGGCTGAACAAATAGAGCCTAAATAAGTGCTTAGCACTTTTGAACAAAAAAAGAGAGACTGAGTAGACTAAGCCTAAATTGGCTAAGTCTCTTTGAAAAGTTTTCTTCCAGCTGAGTCCAAATGCTCTGTTGTTTGGATCTCATCTAAAATTTAATTATCCTTAAAATATTGCTAAGCCGATCTTAGTCTCAAATATGGCTAACATATCCTTAGTTAAAAATAAATTGACCCAAAATGCTCATATATTTAAGTTGATCTTAATCTCAAACTAGATTAACGGTCCTTAAATAAAACCAAACCTTTTTGAACTAGAGGAATATATAACCTAATTTCAAAACCCAAACCCAAATCTAAAATATACGGATTTGGACTAATCCGCGTCCTACATGCGACAACATAAAATAGTCTCCGTATACAATCTACAGGCAATTTTAACAAACAAAATAACATATGACGCGAAGTGAATCACTGTGAACCACTGGAGCAGGAGAAAGTGGTTATCGCAATGCGGTAACGTAATTAACTGCAGGGTCTTGCGTCTGCAGGAAAGAGCGTCTCCGCAATTAAAAAAACCTTACAAATAAGGGGGGATCTGATGAAGTCTGCTACAACGGCCGCATCTATCCAAACCTCCGATATACGGTGCCATAAATCAACTTGGTATCTTCGGAGAGGTGAATGAAGAAGTCCAAATAGCATCTGCCCCTAAAATTCAGGCTAGACGTCCCAACGTCTCGGTCTCTGTTTTTCGGCGGTGAATAAACCGCCACCCCTTCTTCTTATCACATACGAGAATGCGATCATTCCACTCATTCCTTATCTTTCACATTCTCGTTTTCATTCACACTCACTTTTTTGTCTCCACCAACCGAGACGTAAAACCTTTCGATTATACCTCTTATCTTCCCCCACATCATCTCTTATCGTTACTCTCATTTTTATTTCTTCTATTCGAGACATGATACAATCTCCATTCTTGTACGGTCTCGAGTCTTCTTCACGTCTATCCATTATACTATCTTTCACCAACCATGGTGTTACCTTGATAAAATATTTGAAAGACTAGTTTTAACTTTTGGTCTTTGTAAAGCTTTGTGTAGGCCTATAATATTTACCCCCCTCTTATGTTGAATTTCAATGTTTAGTAATAAAAACACCGTTTTACTCAAGTTTGGGGGGAAAGAAGAAAAATATTTTCAAAATGGCTCTTGAAAGAAAGGAAATTTTTGCATGATTATGAGCCAAGAACAAGTTTATGGGGGTTTTCACTGTCTCTTGACCTCTTCTTTATACCATTTTCTTAAACTGTTCATTCTAGTTTTCAGGTTTTGAGCTTACAGGACGATATCAGTGAGGACACTGCTGCAAACAAGTTTAGGGGGAAGGTTTGTATGGATAGTTTGTATGTATCCACGTATCATATGTAAATTTTGCATTGCATAATTTTTTTTTTGAAAATAAAAGTTAGAAAGTGAAAAATACATATAAAAGATAGGAAAAGACGGAAAAAATGCAAGAAAATTAGATATTTTAACGAAGCTAGTAATACGTGGTCATGAGCTGTTGTCCCAAGGGTTAGTAAGATAAAGGAATTACCAATCTGCGGATAGAAGTAAGTCTGAAAAATAGTCCATATTCTTGATTCCAAACTTCTGAATGTTGATACCCTACTATACGCACTTGCACATATCTTGAAACTTGGGATAGTAGAGGATACCTTGAAATACTCTTGCCTAAAAACCTTAGTATGAAAAAAATCAACAAAATATAAATGACACATAAAATAAAATTTAAAAGAAAAATGAACACTAGTTTTGTAATTACTTATGGCGGTATATAAGAAAATACAGCGAGGGTGCCTCGTTACCTAGTGCCTTAGACCAACTGGTTTGGGGGTCACTTCTAAGTCTTAGGTATTTCAAGATTAGGCTATTGCTAAGTACGCCATAATAAGTGAGCACATTCGGTAATCGGTTGGTTAGTACATCAAGAAGTATTAATGGTCGCATGAAGAATGTGTGAGCAAATCCATTTAAAAAATCACCGACTAAAAAGTACTATGAAATATGGACAAAGGGTATGATAGCTTGAATTGAATTCTCCAAGTGTAGAGATGACTTTTACACACATGAAGGGGTATATGATCGATGTTTGGAGAAGAGGTAGGGAGGAAGACTAACGACGATATTTTATCGAGGGAGGATGTGATTTGGTTTAAAAAATTGAGTTTTTGTGTTTCCTAAATACCGCAATCAATAACGGTATCGCAATAGCTAGCCGATAGTGAGTACGGGTCGTCCATAGGGAAATGGTGAACTATCTTTCTTATTTTAGACAAATTAATAGAAGAAAGGTGGGATTTTTATTGTTTTATACTAAAGTGATTTGAAAATTTTATAAGAGAAGGGCTTGTAGTGTTTTTCAAATTGAGTAGTTAAAAGATAGAGTTTTAAAAATAATTCTTTTTATCTTTTAATTATTTAATACTAGAGAAATAACGATGAATGCGGGTTAGGGTTGTTGGAGAGATTAGGGTTTCCCTCTACTGACCCTTTTCTTTCCATCGACCCCTATTTATCTCAAATTCTTAACAAAGCAAGTATTAACGAATCTCTAATTGAGATTGTAACTATCATGAATTGATAGCACGCCCGAATAAGAGGGTTAAGACTCCCTTTGTTAAAATTTATAAGAATTAAAACTTCAATAGAATTTAAGGGATTTTTTTCATCCATTATACTACCCTATCCTATAAACCCTAACAAAAGAAAATTTACTTGTTCATTGGGAAAAACGACGAAAGGTAGAAGAATAAGGAACCCATAAGAAAAACAAAAAAATAAAAGCGCGGAAAATAAATGCAGAAAGTAAATGCGGAAAATAATGAGAAAAAATTAAAAGAAAAAAAACTATCTTTTATTGAAACTTTAGCATTACAGAATTTGATTGCTAGAAAAAAACTAAAACAACTAAAAACCCTAATTTTCTCGATAGATCTAGATCAATTGATCAGTGGATAGATCGATAGATTATAACCCTAGATTTCTCTTGGTCCTTTAAATAGGCTCTGAAACTTGAAACCTTAGACGTCATCTTAAAATATGTGAAAAGACGATCAAGCCCCTGAAAATTCATATCCAACGGCCATTATAGAACCGCGGTTCCGCTGCCATATGCCTCTTTCCACCGTGGATCCGCCGCCCTTTGGTGGAGTTGCGTCACCAGATCTTTCGTGCCTTCTTCTCTCGATATTTGGAGATCTTTCTGATGAACATATTTTGAAAAAATATTTTTCTCTCTGCAGTTGTGAGATTCTTCAATTTGCTCCTAAAATTCGGCAGATTTGGTTTGCTAACTCGATTTAATGTGGATCTCCTACTTATGTTTGTAGTCCTGAATTGATTTGTTATTTTAATACCAACACAATGTCTCAAATCAATTCATTAGTAGCATAATATTCCAACCAATTAAATTACGGATATGATATCTTAATAATAATGGTTAAGAATATTTAATATGACATGATATGCATATTTTAATAATTAAGAATCTCATGAATATTTTATTTAAATATGATATGCATATATTCCCCTAATTATATTAATTTTAAGTTAAGAAACATATGACAAAATCTTTTTACAAATAAACCCATATATGTTCTTAAATTACAAATAATACATTTTAGTAATTAATAATAATATGAAAAATGACCGTAAAAATGTGCAATAATTATGACTGATCAGTGGGCCCCGGGACCAACCCTGCGCTCAAAGCCACCGCGATGCCCACAAGATAGCGAATACAGAACAGGGAAAATGGAGGTAACCGGATCGTCGGGGCCAAGTCCTAAGGCGTTCATCCTCTTCTGGAACTGGGTCTATAAAGAACACACACACATGTTAACTTATAATACACGACCGACTTAATTATAGGAAATTTTCCATGTATTTGTCTGTGCCCCTGTGTAATGTGGATCATCCCTTGGTAGCATTGTAGTTGGCGAGGTCTTTTCGTTTCTGCGATAAAATTAGGATTTATTTTAATAAGTAATTTGCGACAAATAAAACATATATTCTTAAATATCGAAATACTCACGAGCAGGTGTTGAGCGCTAGCCTGTGAACGCTTTCCTTGGATCGGGACAACACAGTTTCTGACGCTGTTGTTCCGGTTATTCTTATTGCGAACTTACGCCGCTTTGAAAATATAAAGAAGATTATTTTATATAATTAAAAATATGATTTCATGTTATATTATTATAATTTTAAAAATTAAATTTATACCTGAACTTCCTCGCGCTCATAATACACAACCAGCCGCGGGCAATCCTCTCTCGTAACATCTAGCACTATGGAATCCATCATCATGCTTTGCTCCTCCTCAGCCGTCGCGGCCCAGAGAATGCAATGAAGCGTCTTTACGTCACTTCAGTGTCTCCTCTTAAGAACCTGACACTCGGATATGACCCAGGTAATGGCGCGATGTGCTTCGAACAGCATGTGCATGCCATTCTCGCCGGTGACGCCGATGAATCTGCAATATCCCTCGGTCTAAAATTGCAAAATTATATATATATATATATATATATATATATATATATATATATATATTGAATTTAAATGTATAAAAGGGTATGTGATACCATAGCGTTCGCAAAAAAATGCCGAACTAACTCGGTCTCGCGTAGAGTCCACCTCTGATGGAGCGGGTACTTATAGTAAGTACGTATCTCCGCTCCTATATAGTCCCCCCAATTAGTCGAGTAATCACCAACATGCACACCCTCCTTGTTCCATTCCAGCGTTTATGGACCAACGCCTGTGGCTGGCCTGGAGCAGGCGGGTGTAGTAGGACCCCTCCAACTAATACTGATGAAGCCTACAAAAAAATAGATATTCAGACAAAATATTATAATATTTAGAGTATGTATATAGCATTTGACAAATTTAAATTACAATCGTTATTTAAAAGTTTTAGGCAATAATGATTATACCTGCCCTCCCTGGCATGGCGCTAGAACCGGCGACAGACGCCAACCCGCCAGTAGTATACGGATCTGCAAACAATAAATTGTTAGATGATTCGATAGAATTATTTTAATAGATAATTAAAAAATCAATAGATAACTATATACCATGTGCAAGAGTGACTGGGGTAGGAGGATCTTCTATCCCGCTAATAGGGGTAGGCAGCGGGTCCTGTGGCGCTATGGATGCTGGGGGTTTTGTGGCGCTGGTAGGAGGTGTGCTGGTAAGGACATGCGGGGCTACTGCAGTTGCTATGGCTGCTGGGGCGCTAGTATGGGGGAGGGGGGAGAATGGGTAGGGATAGGCGCTGCTGCTGCTGAGCTCCTGCCAATCCTGTCTAGATGTTTTTTCTTATGACGTTTAGAGCCTGAGCCACAGCCTCCCATCAAACCCTACATATTTATCCAAATATTAAAAATTTACTTATAATCATTATATAATTTAAAACATTTAGTTCAATTTCATTACCTAGTACGTTTGTTCGGTGCATTAGCTGAAGATTCGTTAGGTGGATTATAGAAATCTTGATCTATGACAATCAATTGGCTGATGTCACGTCTTACTAATATATTTATCGACGACACATAATAGTTTGGATCGTTGGTACGTTCAATAGATGGAATGAGACGTGTTATCGCCTTTTCCTCGTCACTCTCATCTTCAGAGTCAGTCAACGTCGGCACATTATAATAATCTCTTGGTTTCCAACGACAAACAACACTCCAGTCAACTTTCTTCAAGTCATGAGAATAATATATTTGTGTTGCCATTGAGGGAAAGATAAAGTTATCATACTCATAGGTTGTTCGTTTGGTGTTTACCAAAGTGAGTTTGTATTAATCAAGCTTCATACCCCGTTCAGACTTGGTATCATACCATGTGCATTGGAATTTAAAAAGGTGGAAAGCCTTATGCATGTATAAGACCGCTATAACTTGCTCAAGAACAACATAGTAGGGATTTCCTCTGTCGTTAGGGGTTGCGACGCCGCTATTTTACGTAGTTCTAATACGTTCCGTCCTTTCGATCTTAAATTTGTAGCCGAAAACCTTGTACCCACTATAAAACCTAGCTGTAATCGATGGACCGATTAAAAGATCTTGAACCTCTCTATCAATCTACTCTTCACGATTCATTTGTCCTTCGACTTCTTCTCTACACCAAGTAACGAAAGTGCACCTATGTTCTTCTTTGATTCTATCATCCGATCACGTCCTAGGATTCGATCTCTTGAGTATAGTTTTGTATGCTCTGTTCGTTAATTTACAGTTATATCAGTCATATCATATTTAATTTTAAACGTTTAAATGGATGAAATTAGAAAAACTTACTCTGCATATTTAGCAAAACATTCGCTATTTAGCAAGATGAACGCATGTAAGCCGCCAATGAGATCATAAGACATGTTTTTAGCTTTCTTGCTCCAATTAGACCGTCGGGAACACGCGGCGGTTTATGCAGCTTCTTCATGACATCGTCGTTCAGGAAGCGAGCACAGAAAGACGTGACTTCTTCCAAAAGATAACCTTTTGCAATCGAACCTTCAGGATGATACTTCTTGCGGATATAGTTTTTTAAAGTTAATAGATATTTGTTGAAAATAATAGATATTAATAATTTACAATAATGTTTTGCAATTTAAATGATTAATAATAAGTATTTACATACCTCTCAATGGAAAATATCCAACGGAAATGCACCAGACCGCCAATCTTGACCTCGGTAGCCAAATGGACCATGTGAACAATAATGTCAAAAAAGGAAGGTGGAAAGATAGTTTCGAACTTGCAGAGAATCAAAGGAATATCTTTATCAAGCTCTGCTATCTCATTGATGTCCACGTTTTTGGAACACATTTGGCGAAAATACGTGTAAAAGTTATTAAGAACAAGAAAATTCGAATTTTACAGATGTTCTGAGGCATAAAGGAAGAAGATATTGCATTAATATGTAGTAGTTGTAGCTCTTGATTCCTACATTTTTCTGTTTTCTACCTGTACCTGTTTGGAAATATTTGATGAGAAACTGTCGGGGATTTTCAATTCTTTCAACATCCGTATGAACCGCCGATGGGATCTCGTAATAACCCGGTTTACCAGTCATAGACCAAGTATGCAATTCTTATTTAATGAACAAACCATCCAAATCCGTCAAATCACGACAGGCGTTGAGATTGTCCTTCGTTTTTCCATCCTTATATAGCATAAGATTGGTGACGTGTTCAGAGACAACCTTCTCGATATGCATGACATCTAAATTATGGCGCAGCGGTAGGTCAGACCAGTACGGAAGTTGAAATAAACCACTTAGTTTCTTCCAACCGGTTGGGCATGAAATTGCATCTTTGTTTTGTTTCTTTCCAAATGTGACATTTTGATAATCTCTCCATTGTTGCAATATATCGTTACCGGACAATGGTTTAGAAGGCCTATCGGTTTCCGTTTTGCCGTTGAACAATTATTTATTCTTTCTGTGAGTTATAGGCAAGAAACGTCGGTGACCCATAAATGACTTTTTCCCGCTAAACTTCAAGCGTACGTCGCTCGTATGAATATGACAATAAGGGCACACAATCTTACTTTGAATTTTCCACCTCAACAGCATACCATAAGCAGGAAAATCATTAATATTCCATAACAAAACATCCAGCATCTGAAAAAATTATTTACCATCCGTGTCATGGGTTCTTACGCTAGGTTCCCACATCAACTTTAACTCATCGATCAAGGGTTGAAAGTATACATCGATGTTTTTCCCAGGAGGTGAGGGATTGTCAATTAAAAGCGCCAATGTAAAATAAGACTGCGTCATAGCCCTTCATGGCGGCATGTTGTATATAGTCACCACAACGGGCCAAGTACTGTGAGTACGCCCATCGCGAACCATCCCAAATGGACTAAAACCGTCGCTCGCAATTCTTAGCCTCATGTTATGAGGGTCTGCGCTGAATGAAGGATGTTTTTCATCTAAAACTTTCCATGATATCGAATCTTTAGGATGGCTCAATTTTCCCTTTTCACGAGGCGCTTTATGGTGACACTACATTTCGAACACCGTCTCCTCACACATAAATAACCGTTGCAGTCTCGGTATTAATGGAAAATGACGAAAAATCTTCACGGACACATTACTCGAACGATTCTTTCTTGGGCTTGAATCGGATGGTCCCATACACGGGGCATTTTCTGAGTGTGGCATGTTCATTCCGGAACAAAATACAGTCATTCTCACATACATGTATCTTATGACACTTCAGGCCGATATTTATGATTATCTTTTCCGCATCGTACCAGCTCGGTGACACTTCATTTCAGTCGGGAAAAACTTCCTTCAGCAATTATAGGAGACCGGGAAAATACTCGTTACTCCATCCATTCTTGCACTTGATCTGGAAGAGATATACGAAAAAGGACAGCTTTGAAAACCCTTTGCAATTTGGATATAGCGGTATTCTAGAGTCAGCCTTGTACTTCTTCAATAACGAGGGTCCAGTGCTTTCCGTATCATAAGGAAGTCCAGCGACATTTATAAGCTCATCCATGTCATCGATTGGTATGAATACAACATCATCTTCTTCAACGGCATCATATTCTTCAAACTACCATTCCTATTTTTTCACTTCTTCTACTTACCGTTACCACTATATGGTTTTTGTTTCGATGAATTCATTTTCCGTTTTTTGCACTGGCATTATCTCATCTTCCGTTAGAACGACTTTTTTTCCGTGAAGTTCCTACTTGGTGTAATTTCTAATGAAACCGTTTATCAAGACGTGTAACTTAATATCCGACTTCTTGAGCAATCACATGTTCATACATTTAGAGCAGGGACAATAGATTTCGTGCTCTTTCGGTAACCCAAGACGTGTGTAGGAATAATCAGTGAAAAAGTAAACACCGATAAGGAAAAATTCATTAGTGTTGGAGTCAAAATTTACACCCCGGTTGACCAAATCAAAATCAAAGTCAACCCAAGCCAAGTGGTCCCAAGCCCAGGTCAGAACCGGGCATGGAAGGGATCGGCTCCATGACAAAAGGAATGAAACCATAAATTAGTTTTAATGTAATTCTTTTTTTTAGAAATAAATATATGTAAATGGACAGAAAGCCAAAATTTTGTAAACTCCATGGCTTATGTGCAAAAAGAAACAAGCACATAAGGCATGGGGTGGCACAAGAGCCATTTGGAAAAACCTAAGGAGCTACATGTATAGTGTGTAGGCTAAAAAGGCAAACATGATGAAAATATCTATGACAACTTTTCCATTCTAAAATTCTAGGGTTTGTACCTTCTCCTCCTTCTTCAAGGTTCTAAACATTCTTCTTTTATTTTGAATTAAATCAAGAGTTTAACTCTTCTTTTTCCAAAACTAAATAACTTTTCACCATAAAACCCTTGAAAGGGAGCTCGGATTTGCTATCAAATCCCTGAAAGAGGATATTTTAAGTCTCACCTCCCCTTTTCCCCAAGATCCAGCCAACAGAGAGGAAGAAGAAGGATACCCATCTATAGAAATCCCATTCCAGGAGGATCCGAGACTCAAAAGAAGATCCAAAGATTTCTAGGAGTTTAACTCCATTCAAGATCTATTGGAGTTTAACTCCAAATCTATACATAATCCCTGTTAGGAGTTCAACTCCAAAGCTCCTTGGGAGTTCAACTCCTAACCCAGGGGCTAAGCCCTTTTTCTGCTGGTGTTTCCAGCGGTCGCGTGCCGGGCACGTGACCCACGGGCGCCTAGCGATCGCGTGCCGCGCACATGACCCACGGGCGCCCAGCGGTCACGTGCAGGGCACATGACCCGCGGGCGCTAAGCGCCCATGTGCGCCTCACGCGACCCGAGGGTGCTCAGCGCCCAGCGGTCGCGTGCTGTGCACGTGACCCGCTGGCGCCTATGCGCCTGGCACGTGACCCGCGGGCGCCACGCGCCCACGGACCTGGCATGTGACCCGCGGGCGTCCAGTGCCCACGTGCCATGCATGCGTCTTTAAGAAACTCCTCACCCCTCATTTTCCGTGCACTCCACACCAGAAACACGTCCCGCGTTAGGAAAATTTTTCTAAAGGGGCGCTGCCCTGCACCCCGTAAGGGGGCTGCTAGCTCCCTTGACCCCTGACCCGCTATCCGGGTAGCGTAACCCCGGTAAACTCTGCGAGACCCCCGAGATATCCAAAACCCCTTTTCAAAACACAACACACGCACACCGCATGGTGAGTTCGCATGACTAGTTGACCCGTCAATCGGAGGTTCTCTCGCTCCAAAAGCGAGGGGTAATTAACGGCAGCTTAGTCCGTGGCTGCCGGAGATTCGGATCCCCACAATCAATAAGCCCTCGCCTACCTTAGGCAGGGGGAATCTGTAGTACGCCTGACAAGCGGCGTGTATTCCCATCTCAATAGGGTAATGAAAAACACCTTACAATTGGCTCTCGAGAGAACGTCGACGTACATCCAACTCTTGTCGTGGAGGTACGGGAATGCCATATTGGAACAGTCCGGACGAAACACGGTTCCTATAGACAAGATACATCGGATTAAGATTTCTTGACATATACGCGATAGACGGGATACTAAGAAGCGTTAGTGTTAGGTTTAATTGACGAATTGGTTAAGTTTTCTTTCAATTGATTATTTAGCTATAAAGGATATCAGTGACCGAGAGTAAATTCTCATAGATCTCGAGTTGGATTCTTATTCCAAGAAAGTTTATGATATTAAATTTTATACATTGGATGTCGAGAGTAGCGGTTGTCGGGGGTAAGGCACCCATCCCATTAAAAATGTATAACGTATACACCCATTAATTTGTGCTTTCATCCGTTTCGAGAAAATTTCGGCAGCACCACCCTGCTGTTCTCGGAGTACATTGTAATAGAAAAGTTGATCATTTCAATACTGTCAAATAACATTGAAACAAACATCTAATTTATCATTGTACATGGAGAACCAGCGGAAACGTACCGACGAAATATCTTGAAACGAATGAAATACACAAGTGAATTCAGGTGTTTGCTTTATATATTTCTAACTTGTCCACACAGGACAAATCTATCGATTATCATATGATTGAATATTCTCGTCGCATAAACTACACTACGGTTGTTAGAACCGAACGATACTGTCCAATATTTAACAAGTTTCGTGTAGTTTTATGTCACAACGAATATCGAACATATGTTAACCGATATACAGGACCTAAGTCGCGTTTTCATTTTCACATATGATTATCAATGAGAATATGAAAATTTCATATTCATCGAGTATCACACACTTCGTTTAAAATTTAATTTGAATTAGTTTTACGTTTACGTATCAATTTCAAGGTTTCAAAGCTTTTGTTTTAGGGTAAAGTTGTTAACGGTTATCTTAATCAAGTTTAATATTTTGGATATAGGGTTTTCTTAATAAAGTTTGATATTTTGGATTTAGGGTTGGTTTTAGGGTGAGATTTGACAGGAGTTCAATGCAGAGGAAAATGATGATGAATTAAAGTATGGCCTTGTTTCTCTATGTGACTGTGCGTGCGTGCGTGTGTTTGTGTGTGTATGTATGTGTGTGTGTGTGTCTAAGTATGTGTGTATGCGCTTTTCACTAAAATACCCTTAACTGTTGTTACTTTTCACCAAAGTACCCTTAACTGTTGTTTGCTTTTCACTAAACTGCATAAACAAATTTAAATGAACAATTCATCTTCTTAAATTATCTAAATTTCACTAAAATACCCTTAGCTATTGTTGGTTTTCCACTGAACTTCATTAAAATTTTACTTAAAACCCTCTTTTGCTCAATTTTACATTTTTACACTAAAATACCCTTAATTATTGTTGCAATTTCACTAAAACATCATTGACTACTATTGTTGTAAATTTATATTAAAATACCCTAACACTTAGACCTATCCCTAATCCTAACCTCACCCCCACCCAAAACCCAGCCCTAACCCTAACCCTCAATCCAAATCCTAACTCTCCCCTAACTGCAACATCACCCTCAACATGAACAACACCAAAGAAACAACATCACCACCAACAAAATCACCACCAACAATATCAATTCAACTTACCTCTTCACCAATAAACAACACCAAAAAATCAACACTAACAGCACCAATTCAACGATCAAACTTTAATTTAATTTAGGAAAAACTATAATTAATTAAACCCAAAAAAATAAAATTAAAACTTACCTGATTGGCGGGGACTTTAGCGACGACGGAGGCGACGACTTCAGCAACGACGACTACCTCGCTCCGACGAGCTCCATCGACGGTTACGGCTTCGATCGCGGCTTGGCTTCGATCCACGGCTCAGGATGTCGCACCGGGCTTGACCATGGAGGAGATGCGGTGGGGGATTCGAAAGGGGAAGGGCCAAGGAGGCGACGAGAGGCGGCGCCGGCGACGGAGGAGGCAGCGGCGGCCGAGGTGACGAGGGCGACGGAGGGTTTTGGCGCTCGCAATGAAAATTTGGGAGGAGGAGGAAGGGTCGATGAAAAAGTGGGAAGGCTTTTGGGATTTTATCTTTAGTGCATTGTGGGACCCGCCACTTAATTGATTTGGTAAAAGGTTACCAAAATCTTTAAATCGTTACCATGATATCATGAATTAGGTAACGGTTTTAACGGTTACCAAATATCCATTGCCAACACCCATATCTGTAGTAGCGAGAACATGATGATCGGCGAAAAACATGACGGATTGTGTGTTTGAATAGTGGACCTTAAAATAAGAAATAAAGACATGCCTATAGGATCGGCTACCCAATATGTATATATACCTGTGTATTAGAAACTTAGAATATAAAGCTATTAAACTATGATCCATTGGTTACATCTAAATTATGAAATTAAAAAGATTCAACATACGAGCAAAGGTATTGACTTGCGGAAAAAGTTTTTGTGATTTTACTCCCTTGAGATGGGTGTAGCAACCCAGCTCTTTCATAAAAATAAAAAAGGGTGAAAAACGACGATTTGTGGAAAAACTAACAGTGTTTAGGATCACATGCAGCAATCAAAAACAACGATTATCAGTCTTGATAACTGCGTATAAAGCCCCTGATATTACATATCATTAAAATAAAAATCTTAAAGTTGTCATCACTGCAGTCATATATTTCTCAATCCCTGCAACATCTTTGATCGATGTTTTGATGCACTAGCAAAAACTTTTAAGACGATTTAAAAACATGTTGAGTCCAACAAAAAGCTCAGATTTTAAGAAATACGGTTTCAAATATTGGCTTAATTTATAAATTTAGCTATCAACTTGCACCACAACATTTGGAGACTCATTACAGTTTGGGCTCGGCTTAGGATGAGAAGACCGTATTCCCTTTGACAAGTTTAACGATTACTTTCTTCGATTCCGAGGAAGGTTGGGTCCCTTCAATTTATCTAGATATTGCCAGAGTACACATTGCGATAAATTGGTGGAAAAGCAAGGACAAGGCTTTTGTTTCAATTGCAATTTTACATGGAATACAGAAGGCATTCACGACAAACACACCACACACACATTAGGGACCCACAAATTTGCTCCCAAAGCATATTTATGGCCGCTTACCCTTTTGGGATTTCTGGGGTTCGAACCCACACTCTCCCCAAGAGATAAAGTGCTCATACCAGCTTAGCTAGTGCTCATTGATGAACCGATGGTTTCTAACCTCAATAGCATGATAAAAGAATGAAAAAGACAAAACTTGCGCCACAACTTTTAAGTATTGGTGAAGAGGGTGACCTTGAGAATGGACAGATTTGCATTGCATGTAAAGCTAGCCAAACCTAAAGAAGAACACACAAATAGATGCAACTAAATCGGTATGTTCATATTGCACAACCACTTGAAACTGAAACTCAATCTAAGTGACAAACAACTTGAATAAGAGCTAGCTAGTATGCGGGAGCAATAATTGAGACCGAGAGACGTGTTTATCAATAAAAGTCGGGCTTTTTTAATCGAGGATGTCTAGGCGATTTTTTCATAGCATTTTGTGACAATATCTAAAAAAAATCGAATATGTCGGTCATATGTGTCTAGTCATTGAAACAAACAAATAGAACTATGCACGCAAAAAATATGTCCGAGTGTTGCTCTACATCTATTTTCTTCTTTCTTTTTGCTGTCCATGAGCATCCAAATCTGCTGTACCGAAGTTTTTTCTCACTAAACAAAAAGAGAAAAAGAGAAAAAAGAAAGAAAGAAAAACTAAACATATGGGCTTGATCTGTTACATTACATATTGTAATATGGCTGACCAATTGGGCTATGCTGGAGACTAACCCATATCTCTGATCTTTAATGCATTTTTCTTTAACTTTGGAGCTATAGTATGGGCCCTTTATAAATATAAAAAACACTAGCTATTGTCCTAACTGTATCAAAGCCTATAAAACTTGGCACTTGCTCAAATTTTATTTAAAACATTATAGAACAAAACTAAGATTATACTCCCTCTTTTCATGATAATAGTATTTAAAAAAAAAAATTGGTTGTGTACTCCTATTAAAAAATTGAATCTTGTAAACTCTAAAATTCTATAAATGTGAAATTTCTTATCTAACCTTCCGAATACTTTTCACATGTTTCTTGAATCTTATACATACATACATGAAGAAATTCAATCAGATCCTATTTATTTTTTCAATGTAGGGTTAGATTAGGAAGTTTGTATTCTAGGTATATTGGTAATTGAAAACAAGTTTCTTGATAGACGATTAATTTGAGGAAAAAATAAAAAGCAAAAAAAGTTAAGTATTTTGAAACGGAGGGAGTATGTTATTAAAAAAGTTATTCAAATCGTGCTAATAATAGAAAATACAAGAAATACCTCTAATTTTTATCACAATAGTTTGAAATACCCTTAACTTTCCAAAACCTGTACTTCAGCCCTAATCTTTTTTTCATTCCCAAAATTACTTTCATTTGTAAATATATTTTTAAAAATATCTCTTTTTCCTTACTTCAATATTCTAAAAATGAAAAGGTAGGGCATTTTAGGAATATTTACAAACAAACATTTAGATGACAACACATAAAACTCTTCGATATTTTCAAAAATAAATATTTAAATAAAAGAGACTTTAGGAATAAAATCAAATTGAGAGAGGGAAACCGCTAGTTTTAAAAAGTTAGAAGTAAGGTTTGTGGGGCAAATATTGAGGGTATCTCTTGCTATTTATCCAAAAAACCACTGTGAATTGAAATCTAAATTAGGGTTGTCCCATCAACAGAATTTTTTTCAGGATAAATAATAAAAATAAAAGCTCTAGTATCTATAAAATCTCGTGAGCCCTAATTTAGTGGTCAACAATGGCCATTGAAGTCTCTGCCTCCATATTTCTACCAATCACATCTCATATCCAAACCCTGAGTTTCTGCACTATGAATGAAGGAATCTCTTTCTTCTTTTGGATAAGGCAGAGGTACACACCGAGACACTTGAGTTGAGGAGCAAATTTCTATTCAAATTTCTCCTGTGGGACTTTCTTGTTTAGTACCGAGTTTCCTTGGAGAAAAAAAAAGAATTATACCAAGTTTCTTTTTCCATGTAGAAGTCATCAAGAGAATTGATCTCAGATCATATATATATATATATATATAGATATATAGATATAGTATTGCTCTTCTGCATTCGGTAAGTCTTTTGTGATTTCTAGATATGCTAATGGCAAAGTCCGACTCCAACACCAACTGACATTCACAATTTTTATAGATAATTGTGTTTACCATCAGTTTTGTAAGTTACCAACTTTGCGCTGGCAAAGATAAAACTTATTGTAAAACATTTTGTATGCACCATTGTTCTTAGGACAGTACCATTTTGATAAAAACAAAATGCTTGGATAATGATTAATAAAGTCATGACAAACCGATTTATTGTGCATGTCTCCAGTCCTAAGAGGATTTTCTGCAGCTAATACATAAAGCACCAGACTCTCTAACGTATACCAAGTGTTAAGGAATCTAAAATCTTTTTATCTTCCAAAATTTCTCATTTGTGGGCCTTTGATCAATTATTGGGTTTATGAGAGGGTAGCGAAGCCAATAATTGGAGGAGCAGAGACGAGATGCCTCCCCTGGGAGGCTGGAAAGGATCATGCATGGATATGAGATGATGATGATGATATCTACTCATATCTCAAATCTAGTCATCACTAGCCTTCATGCCTTTGTCCTATATGGGAACTGCCTCACATATGCCTCCATATGATGAACCGGCAAACAAATTTGCTACTATGTATGGTTAACCATGCATGTGCCATCACTGTAAATATAACATAACTCTAAAGTGTGGTTAACCATGCATGTGCCAAACTGTAAATATAACCCCCACTGAGATAAATAGTACTTTTGTTCAACTTTGCATCAAATGAAATATGAAAGGGAGTCGACAAGAAATCAAAATGTTAGATGGTACGTCGCTGAGACCATGCTATATGTGGGGTTGTTCCTGAATCAGGGTTATCCCTCAACTTTTCAGTCATCTAAGTCAGTTTAGCCTTTCTTAAGCGATTTCTAAAGTGTCTTGTTTTTGTTGGCAGTTAAATGGCAAGTATTGCTGATCGAAAACACTGATCACGATCAAAGTCATGATAGAATGGTTTCCATACGTCTAATTGTTATGTGCCTCATTTGTCTATTAGAAGACCTAACTAGTTGTAAAGATCATTATGGATTTTTCACCCATTTTTGCACAAAGTTCCTGACGAGGTCAATCCATTGTTGAACTAAATGCGCTAGATTAGTAGAAAATAGAGCCCAATGTAGAGCGAAAAATTTACAACATAAGTTTTAGTGTGCTTTTATAGATTGCTTTTACTTGACGTCTACAGGCCTTGAAGAGTTTATACTACGACCTCTGCATATTTTCCTGCCTTAGAAGATTTGGTAACTGCGTCTATCGAACATCTCCAACTATAATTTTAACATATTTGTGAAGTAGCTCTCAACTAAATACTAGTTGTTATGACATGTTGTATACGTATACGCAGTATATTTATTTGGGTGGTAATATTAATACCAAACCCTTATTTGATAAATCCACACCAAAATTTATGCATGGCTGTGGATTTAACAACTTATAAAAGTTGGCAATATTACCACCCTATTTATTGATCAACATCTAATTCTAGATATGCATGCCTAACAATCGTCATGAATTCCTGCCCGTATGTGCCTATATCAACTATGAATAAAAAAAATATTAACATAGTTTTGCAATACAAATGTTCTTGAAATTGCAAATTCATAAAGAAAATTATAATATTTTGGTTTAGGTTTTACTTGTTAAATTCAACTTTACATCTAAATATCTGGGGTTGTTTTTTGTATGAACAATTGTTATCTTTTTTCATTTCTTCTTCGAAGTGGCCTGTAAACCTAAACCCAAGCACACATCTTTCCAGAAAGAGAAGTGTCATACCAATTGAGCTATTGCTCATTGGTTGTATAAACAAATTAATCAAATATACAAAAAGAACTTCCTCACATGTTATATCCTGAGTTCTCTAGTGTAGCTATAAAGATCACAAGTGCATGCACTTTGGTTTATTAACCTTTAAACCTTACCTAAACCATTTGAAACCAAGCTTAATCCAATCCTCACAAGAATTAACTATCGACAATAGCAATTACTTTGCTCTTTGGATCTGATGTTGGAAGCTAGAAGCACAAGAGCACACATGCAGGTTGAATATAGAAACCAAAAGAGAGGAAACATTGCTCACAAAATGGGAGACCAAAAGAGAGACAGCACCCCTAGTCACAAGCTCTGCCCTATCCAAAGAAGAAAAAGATTCATTCATTCATTATTAATTCTCACTTTGACAAAAAAAAGTAAAAAGCAATGAGATTGAGACCCTATCTTTTGCTAACACGTATATATTTTTGTATTGGGCAGTGCCATGTGAATGACAACCGTACCTTCTGGGGAGAAGCAAAAGCCAAAACCATGGGAATTCAAGCCTCCCCCATCCTCTCTTTCTTCTCTATTTCAAACAGTCAAACCTTAGTAAGCACCAGCCTAGCAAATCAATATGATATCAGGAGCATTAAATGACATAAACACGGGACATTAACTCATTTAAGTACAAAGTACTCTCCTCCCTTCGCATGCTCGTCTGTGACCGGAAGTACACTGCTTGGAAATCCGGCTTGAATGTCAGCTACAGTCAGTCATGGCATAACAAGATAGTCCTCCCTGATAAGATTAGTATAAATTTAAATAGTCAGTTACTGTATGTTGGCATTGGATCTAGTCGAGCTAGCCCAATGGCCCGCTCAATCGAGTGGCAGGTCCAGGTGTCACGCCTCACTTCCCAAAAGAACGGTAACGGACACATGATGAGCCTTGCGATGTATTTATTCCGAAAAGATTCTTTCTCGCAACAAATACTTTAAACGTTTATAGACAATATAAATATGACAAGAATAAACAATAGAGTGAAAACCCAACAACTAGTTATTATATTCAAGTTCTATAGAGTTCAAAACAGAGATACAATGTCTACAAAAATACGATAACAATGATAAGCCTAAAACAGGAGGCATACTGAAAATAAAGCTGAAAGGAAACCAGTCGTCCGCTTGCGATACAAGTTGGGAGTATCCTCTTCCGTAGGTTTTATCTCCTCTATTTCAACGTCATCTGACGAACATTTCAAGAATAGAAAAAAAATATGGTGGAATGCTCGTCAGCGAATTTATGCTCGGTAAGTCCACAAAGAGGTTTAAATTATATAAAAGAAGTACAATGCGATATGTAATATAGTATGAATAGAAATCATGAACATGTGAATAATGCACTATTGGATATAGGTGCTCTCAAGGTAATTATTGTAAATGAAGGAGAACCTATACGAAAGAACAATCTTACTCGAGATGATAATGTGCTATCTGGTTTATCTTTATCACTCATGTGAATACGTTTTACTCGTTATCATGTATCGCTAATATATAATGATAAAGACCGTAGGATCTTCGCTTGACTACCAGAATTATGATAGGGATCATATTAGGAAGGTCTAGATAGTCTATAAGCACATCCTTAAAAGTTCATAGTCGAGAGAGTATCGAGACTGGGTATCGATGCTCCAGAATAGACTGGTGTATACGTTTCTTGACCCCCGACCGAAATGATGGTGAATCTCATAGCCATTAGTGTTTGACACCAAACATTGTATACATGTGCTCATTAGATGAATGAGTTTCACTGGACGGACTTACCTGAGAACTCCTAGATGGTATTGTACCTATCGTTATATAGCAATTCTCATGTGTCATGAGTACATGGTAGTTTGTAGACCTAAGATCGTCATAGTGTCTTATGAGTGTTTCCGCTGCACTTTGATTCCTACCCTACCACGCCTTTAAAGAGTCGTGCAAACATATTTTAATTGGATACAGTTCTGAAGCACATGGAGGCAGTGAGTGATCGAAGGGATTTCGTCTCTCCCGGTATAGGGAGTCGAGGTCGTGTTGTGTCAGATCAACTATAAGCATAAGTCGTTGGCCAAGGTAATTAAGATTTACTGATAAGTGTAATCAGTAGTTTCTTAGCTAGTTATGAGTTTATGATTGACACGACTTATCGGGTTATTGGGAGTTAGACGGTTTCCTTCTCCCATACCCGATATACGATACTCATAGATGAAGAGAACAGACTGTACGGTGATTGTCACTAATAGACTTTGTATGGTTTGGATGAGCTTGCTCGTTGATCTTCTTTCGATTAATACTTAGGTAGCCGTTACGTGCAAGAAGTATCACTGACGTGTTTGTGGGCTATGGATATGATCCCAACCTACTACCCGCGTATTGTCGAGTCTTTAAGTGTCCCATATAGAGGTTTCCCAGTACAGGCGAAATGATGTAGGGCACGTATAGGGACACGTGCATAAATTCGATTAAACACGTGTATGTGATACACATATTATAATCAAGCGTTTATTGATATTAGTCGGATTATATATATGATATAACCGGATTATTAAATTAATTGTTGAATTAATAATTAAATATGTGTATGTGTGTTTATTAATAACATGCTCTCTTTATTATTTCTTCTTCTCTTTTAATATGTGTGTGTGTATGTGTGTGTGTGTCATGATACATAGGAGATGAGTGTATGAGAATCATATTATAACTGAGATAAGAACAGAGATTTATTGACTCATATATAATTAATAATTAATTGTTGAATTAATAATTAAATATATGTGTGTATTTATTAATAACATGCTCTCTTTATTATTTCTTCTTCTCATTTAATGTGTGTGTGCGTGTGTCATGATACATAAGAGATGAGTGTATGAGAATCATATTATAACAGGTGATGAGTGCAGAGATTTATCTTTTATCTTTTAAAGATAAAAAGAATGAGTCATTTAGAAGATGTGTGTAGATTTTAGTGACTCATTCTTGTTTTATCTTACAAAGATAACCATGGTTTGAAAAATCAAAGGGGTTTACATTATTAATTCTAAGTTGATTCTCTCATCACCAATCTCTCATTAAGATCTCTCTTAAGCTTCTATTCGAGTGAGAAAGAAAAGAAAACGAGAAGAAAATTAGTGATCAAAATATTCTACATCTTCTTTTCACACTTTTTTAGCAGACTAGTGTTATTAGTTAAATCCATATACATCTAGTTTGTGGATTTATAGCTTGTGTTAGAGTTACTTCAATATGGATCATTTTCGGTAAGTAGATCGAGCAAGTTTGTTCCGGATTTCGTGAAGACTAGCCGAAGTCCAAGAAGAGGTGGCTAACATGCTACAAAGGTTGTAGCGTGCCAAACTTCTATTTTAAGCTTATTAGTTTGTTTACAAGTTTAGGTCTTTTGGTTAGATTTTTTGTTGTGGTTGCTAGAACTCTATTGATTTTTAAAATTACCGTTTTCGCCGCATTTTAAAACCCTACTAGGTGATTCTAAGATCCAAGCAGTGGTATCACATACCAAAAGGCTACAACTTGTTTGGAGGAAATTATAGTTTCGATCACGAAAAAATTTCGTTTTCTATTTCCAAAGATTAAACCACTATTCGTTTTTAAAAACGCAACCTGATTTTTTTTTAAATAATACCAGAGAATTGTAAATGTTCTGAAAATAATGTGACACGAACCCGGGCCCACAACTCTAAAACCAGGCCGCCAGTAGCGGTTTTTGGCTGGCTCGAAGTTAGCATTTTGGGCCCGTGTTCCTACAGTAGCTCAATTGTTTAGAAATAGGATTTTTGGAATATTTTGTTTTGTCCCAGATTTTGATTTGATTATCATAGTGTTCGGAAAGTTTTGCGATCGAAACTATAGCGTTGTTTTGGTTTCGCGGATAAAGTTTTTTGTTGCTAAACGTCACTGAATTTATGTAATCAATTCGACGGGGTTGTACACTAGTTATTTGCGATGTTGTGATATTGTGATATCTTGATGTTATGTTATGCTTTATCGGATCGTCGCGATGAATAGCCCCTTGTAGGAGATGCATGTATAATGGTTATATATGTATTTCATTTATTTGGGAAGAGCGTTCGGATTGTGATTGTTACCATTTGTTGTATATTTTTTCATTGGGACATTTCCGGATTGAGATTGATGTCGCCACTTGATGTATATTTTTCGATTCTTATACTAGAATACCAGATTGTTAAGGATTTACCCAGTCGTTCTAAGTTTTAAGATACTGCAATCAAGACGGTATCGCATGTAGCTAGCCGAGAAGAGTACTGGTCGTCCGCAGGGAGAATGTACGTTTTTCGATTCTTGTTCTCACGAGTCAAATCAAAAGTCGGAAAGTTCGTTTCTAATATAAGTGTTATGTATATGCAATAAAACACTTGTTAGGAATAGAGTTATATTAGTTTAAATTAGAAAGATCCGTACACTTTCCTTTATGCCTTGATTAATGACACTAAGGTAATAGGCAACAACATAGATTATGGTGCTTACGTATGGTATTTGCGACTGTGCATGAAATCTGTACTTATCGACTCTTGTCCTTCTGTTCTTGTCTCTTAACCCTCGTCTCCGGCGAAACCAAACGCAACCAGTCATAATTATGAATCACCGCTATCGTAGGTAGTAGGATAGTATGTCTAACGGAACGGATTGCGTATGTTTTGGATGGAGTTCAATTTGCAAGGTGTCGGCAAAGAAAAGGAGTAAAGAAAATCCAAACCCAAACACACCCTTCTTTTTCTCTAACAAGAAAGGAAACTTATTCACATATCATCACAACAATGAAAAGAAAAATACAAGATAGAAGAGATCATAAGAAAAACACTGTAAGTTATGTAAGTTAAATAAAGAACATCATAAGAAAATTGAAAGCAAGTGAAAGTAAGAAGATATTAGGAACCAAAGTGTAAGAATAGAATTTTCATTAAAGTTCAATTGAGGGTACAATATAATGAATTCAAATACTAAAATTTAACCTTGCAAGCTCAGTTAAGAGATTGCAAGATCACATAAAAGTAAATAAATCAAGATCAAACCTATCTACTATATACAAAAAAACTAACATTGTATTCAAAGTCGCAATAGTAGGATCCAAAACTTGCCCTCTGATATGGTATTTATAGGGCACTCATTATCAAAAACAAAAAATAAAAGTGAGATGATATGACATAGAGGAGATCCCAAAATAAATTTGGAGCCAATTAGGGAGAATGGGGCCGCCAATTGCAGCAAATATGAATATTTTGGCGGCTGTTCTGGCGCTTGTAGGGCCCGTCTTGGTTGTGTGACCTCTCCACCATCTCTGTGGCATTGTCTATTTCTTTTAAATCAAATTGGGTTTTTCTCAGAAGATTTGGAGGGAAACTGTTAAGTTTTGAATACATCACATCACACTTTTTAAAGCACTTATCACAAGCCCATTTGCATCAACCACTTACCCACTTTATCAAATAAGTTCACATTTGAATTATGGCTGGTTCATGCATCTAACATGTGTGTTCACACTTGTAAAATCTTTGCACAACATGTATCATGTTGGACCATTTGGATAAAAATGTTTCACACTTTTTTTGTTACAAAATCTTCTTGAATAAAATTGGTTCTCTGTTCCGGTTGCAGTATCGGCTCACATATGTCATATCCGTGTATTTGAGTGTTTTTTATGTATACCTGTATCCTTTTCATGTTGAGCAGAAACGGGTTAATAGCACCGATTATTCACAAAAATGATATCAAATGAGTGGTATTGAAATGCAGTTTTTCATGATGAACAAATACCCAAAACTTATCTTTTGCTCATCATGAGCAAAACTAAATCCTAATCTCACTTTCACAGGGAACGTGATTGCACTGAGTGTTAGTTGTATGTATGCCCTAGAGGCCATTATTTACATATGATGTATATTATAGTGGATGCTTGGATATATATAGAGATGACTTTCTTTCTCAACATGATAATATGCTATCTAGTTGCTCTTTATATTAACATGTATACTTGTCTCTTGATACCATCTCATGGTTACATGTTGGTAAAGACCTTAGGATGTGTACTTGACTATCAGGATTATGAAGCAGATCATACTAGTGGGGCCACGGTAGTCCATAAGTTCATCCTTTAATGTTCCTAGTCGTGGGATAGGGTATCGATATACCAGAGTAGACTAGCGTATATGCTTCTCGACCCATGAGATGGGCGATGGATGATCCCATATCCATTGGTGTTTGACATCACAGATGGTATACGGGTGCTCAGTGGAGACTAGGTACACTAGACGGACTCGTCGAGAACTCCTAGATGGTATTATACTTGATGTTAGATAGCAGTTCTCTGGTGACACTGGTACAGGTTAGTCTGTAGACCCGAGATCGTCATAGAATCTTGTGTGATTCCCAATGTGCTTTGATTTCCACCTTACCACATTCAAGAGAACGTGAAAAACGGTGGTTTTTGGGTATAGTCCCGAGTCACATGGAGGCGATGAGCGATAGGAGGGGATTTCGTCTCTCTCGGTATTGGGGGTAGATGTCGTGTTGTGCTCAATTGGCTATAACTGGAAGTCCCTGAGCACGGCTGATTTAGAGATTTACTGGTAAGCGTTATCGGTAGTTTCTCGACCCGTTATGAGTCTCGTATCGGCATGACTTATCGAGTTATTGGGGTCTGACGTTTACCATCTCTAGACTTGATATGCGGCATCTAAGATGAAGAGACCGGACTGTACGGTAGTGTTACTGACAGGATTTACAGGAGCTAGAGCAGTCTTTCTTGTTGATCTTCAATACCCGGGTAGCCGTTACGTCCAGCTATTACCGCTGACGGCTTGTGGGTGCTTGATATGATCATCACCTACTGCCGGCGTATTGACGAGTCTTTAGAGTCCTACACAGAGGTTTCACTGGCTCAGGCAAAACGAAGTAGGAGCACATATATGATATA
This sequence comes from Agapanthus africanus, assembly GCA_030015575.1. Taxonomy (NCBI): domain Eukaryota; kingdom Viridiplantae; phylum Streptophyta; class Magnoliopsida; order Asparagales; family Amaryllidaceae; genus Agapanthus; species Agapanthus africanus. The sequence continues at coordinate 649,559,885 of JASDDO010000031.1, read as the reverse complement.
TACGGGACCGAGATTAATACTGATTAATACGAGTATGAGATACCGTATTCTATTCTCGCGATATTTGTATCGGTCGGTTATATGTGATATAGCCGGGTTATCGAATCTAGTGTTGATTCGATAAGTTGATACAGATTATATTAGTCGGTTGTATGTGATATATCCGGATTATTAAATCAAGTGTTGATTTGATAATTTAATATATAATTGTATATGTGATATACTAGATTACATTAACTAATATTAGCTCACTTAAAAATTTCTTTTCTCACTTGTGTGTGCATATAATATATATGCGATATATATTATTATACATTTTTTGTGTGTCATGGTTGATGATACATGCAACATGGGTGTATGAGACTTACACTATGATAAAGATAATGTAGGGTTTATTTATTTATAGTAATTCAATTGTTAGTTGGAAATTTGTCACATTGCATGAAGCTTCATGAAGCTTTGAGATCCATTGACTTAGTCCACTAGTTTTGTCTTACACTAGATATTTGTTAACCCGACCATTATCTAAGCCCATGGTTAAGTCTCTACATGAGTAATATTAGATATTTTCTCACCCATAGTTTCCATTCACTCTCACAACATTATCTCTCTTCATCTTCTTCCTCAAGCTCAAGAGCTCTCTAGTTTTTGTGCAAGTGAAAAATATTAGTGAGAAAATCAATTCTAAAGTGAGCAAAAATCCTATTTCATCATCCTCTACTAGATTAGCACTTTAGCATATGGTGTTAGCTTCACTAATATCTCATTAGTGAAGTAGTAGCTTGGGTTAGTATCTCCTCGACGTAGATCATCTTCGGCCTCGAAGACTTCACGCAAGCTCATTCCTTTCACCTTGTGAAGCCATGCTTGAGTCCAAAAGATCACTACTTGAAGCAAAGGGACTACTATAAGGAGCTATTGAAGTGAAGGACCGGTCTACAAAGGTTGTAATCCTAGTTCACTTAGTTGTAAAGTAGTTTACAATATGTTTCGTATGATTCTCTAGTTAAACATCCTTGGTTAGAGTTCTTTGGCATGACAAAAATTTGAAAATGACATGGACGATACCTCCCAAAACCTTGCTGTCGTGCACAAGAACCTTACAGTGTTATCAGAGCCTATCTAGAGAATTAGACAGATTGTGTAGGATTACGAAACCGAAACAACTCCGAAACTTGAAACAAGATTACCTAGTTTCTATCGATTTTAAAACGTGCTCTAAATATTTTTTAAACAACTGCAGAATGTTGTATGAGATACAACATGAACACAACACAAATTTTAGCCCAAGACCTCGGATTTTGGCCGGCCACATAGGCTTAAAAACCGGCCTGCTTGGTTTTTTGAAGGTGTCTGGGGTTGAAATCTGTATTGTGTTCCAGACTCTGGGTTTTGGTGTTTCTGGTGTTGTTTGTTTTTGCTATATTTTCATGTGATGTTAACTTTCTAAGGCAACTCGGAGTGTTTCGTAGTCGTAATTCTAACAGTTTTTTGGGTTATTTTAGAAGGTGTTAAAAAGTTCGATCGGATATCAAATACCCACTTTAACCCTTGCCGGAAAATTTTCCAAGTGTTGGATTTTTCCTTAGTTTAAAACTTTCAGAAAATCATGCAAGCGATACTGTGGACCCTCTAGAAGAATGAAACCTTAACTCGATTATGTGACCGTCAGAACCGCCACTAAACCCTAGAATTTGTGGTAGTTCAGCGGTGCCACATGTGAGGCATTGGTTGACCCTTCTACGGCTGGTTCATAGGAGCTGTGACATGTACTGAGTATTTTTAAACTACGCTCAAGTATTGAGCTTTTTGGGAAATTTTGGGTGTTTGTTGATTCGATCGGAATGTTTAACGTCGTCTAGCTTTTTCTGGAATGCAATACAATATGTGGAATTCATAAAGTTAGGCATGAAATCCAAAGTATGAGATATTTTGAGTTTAAGATGTCTAAGCTTATTATGGATTCCAAATGTTGTAGTTTGACATTTTATTTTCTGCGACCGTAAGTGTAATATGTGGTGTATCGCCGGTTTCATTGCTATATGTCAATGACAATTGGAATACGCATATTTACTTACGTTGATGACATGTGATGTTATGTGTTGTTGTGATATATTATATTGGATCGTCGTGTTATGAATAGCCGAGGGTTTTATGTGAGATGAGAGTTTTTATTTTCATTCATGTAAAATTCATTGTATGTAATATTCTTTTATTGGGGCACTTCCGGGTTGAGGATGATGTCACTATTGTTGTATATTATTTACTTTTCTGCATTAGGATAGACGCAAGGAGGGGAGCACAAGTAACCGGGTTCTAGAGTCCAGTGGGAGACCAACTCGAGGAGTCTAGTCCGGGTCTCCTAACTCTAGAATTGGTAGGGTTGCATGCCTCTCTCGTAGGGGTCAAGAGATGTGGGTTTGGCTATTCATCGCGACCATGGAATCCGTGTTTTATACAGGCTCAAAATAAAACACAGACCTCCTAATATATCCAATATTTTATATGTTTCTTCTGCTGCTCTGTGATGTAATCACTGTGGATTCTGAGACGAATGGCTATATATTATATATGAGATATATAATAGACGTTGCTTATGTTTTGCACCCGCGCTAGTCTCGTCCCGCTATGCCGTTAGTTAAGTAACCTAACGGTGTATAACGGGACACTGTGACGAATGCGGATGGCATAAGCGTACGTTGTATTTTCGTTTCATTTTCTGTGATACTTAGGGAGCATAAATGACGGGACTTCATTAATGAAATTAATGAAAGAAAGAAACCTAAAAGATATTGTAGAATCAAATTTTCAAAAAGGGTAGCTCTAGTTCTTTCTTTGTATAGCGGTATTTATGAATTATCCTGCATCTTATTCGATAAGGAAAAAGTCGAGATCCCTTCACCGGGAGTGACCTCTTTAGCGAAACTAGTAAAACCCTCAAAAACACCCCTTTTCAAAAATCACACGATTCTACAACGATATCAAGTTCATTACGCAATAGATTTTCTTAAAAACCTGTCGTAGCCCTCCGTCATTTCAGATAAGTACCACTTAGTATTCATGCTACGTTTGTTGATCTGCATCAAGGCGTAGTGTGCGGTAGCTATTTAGCGCTTATCTGCAAAAGCATGTGATGCGATTGGATTAGGTTAGTCGTGCGACTTTGTTGACCTGCGTCAAGGGTCGTACGGATGGGTTTAATTCAATCAAGAAATGTACGGGTTGAACTTGACTGGAGGACTATGGTTTGTTGACCTGCGTCAAGGTCATAGGACGCTGGGGGCCAAATATTATCGGGAATTTCAAGCGTTGAAATTTGTAATGAGATTGCATACCTTCTATGAGATAGTTGAATCCCGATACCCACTGCGAGTAAGTGTTACTCCTGAGAGAGTCTTGCACTTTACAATTAGCCGATCAAGTAGGTATCTAGAAAGATTTCAACGGGGTTATACCTCTGTGAAAACGAGGTTTATTTTAATCAGGTCCGTGCGAAAGCACGGGGAACCTCCCTCAAAGTACCAACACTGGCTTGGCGGAAAGATTGGCGAACTTGTAATGGGTAATTAATCCCGGCTAGTCTTACCTTTTAGGGTTTGAAGGAAGATTTGATAAAAACGGTGGGAGCCATCCTGATTAGATAAGATAAAAATCAATCTAATCTTGCAAGAGTATACGCTAAAGTGTTTTCTTCTCTCTCTCAGGTAGCGACCATGTCACTTCTTAATCAAGATAATAATATGGATGTATTGACCGGACCCGCTTGTTATACTGAGCAGGGGGATGTTGGTTCCGTTCTTTCTTATAATTGTTATAAGACAGAGCAGGAAATGGGGGAATATCCGGATTCCCACGCCACCCAAATGAAGAATAAGTATGTTGATGCATTTTCTTCGGGTGTGTTTGTTATCGAGAACTGTTTCTCAGTTCATTCTACGTCTTGGGTATTAGATACCGGATCGGGATCCCACATATGTAATATGTTACATGGGCTAAGGAAAGGTAGAGAACTGGGAATGGGTGATCATTTCGTAAGAGTAGGGAATGGTGCAAATGTTGCAGCTAAAACAGTTGGCGAATATCATCTTGTATTACCAAATGGTAATACATTGATTCTAAACGAATGCTATTACATTCCGACCCTGATATGCAATCTTATATCAGTTTCTTTATAAGTAAAGAAGGATATAATTTTGTAGTACATGATAATGTTATGAACATCTTTCTGGATCAAAAGTTGATTGGATCAGACTTGTTAAATAATGACATATACATTCTAAATCTAACCACAGTTCTTAATGTACAAAACACACACAAGAGGAAGGGTTCAGAAATGAACGAATCCTTCTTGTGGCATTGTATACTAGGTCATATCAATGTGACACGACTAGCTAAGTTACATAAGGATGGATATTTGAATTCGTTCGAATTTTCATCTTATGACACTTGCCAGTCATGTCTCAAAGGCAAAATGACCAAAACTCCATTTACTGGACACAGAGAAAGAGCTACTGAGCTCTTGGGACCGATACATAGTGATGTATGTGGTCCTATGTCTACACATGCCAGGAATGATTCTTCGTACTTCATTACATTCACTGACGATCTCTCAAGATACGGACATGTGTTCTTGATGAAACACAAGTCTGAAACTTTTGAGAAATTCAAGGAATATAAATCCGAAGTCAAGAACCAAACGGGTAAAAGTATTAAAATATTTGGATCTGATCGAGGAGGTGAATACTTGAGCACGGAGTTCCTGGACTTTCTAAAAGAGAATGAGATTCTCTCTCAGCTTACTCCTCCATATACACCACAACACAACGGCGTATCGGAGCGGAGAAACCGCACCCTATTGGATATGGTGCGCCCTATAATGAGTGTTGCTATGTTGCCTATTTCCTTTTGGGGATATGCACTGGGAACAGCTGCGGACCTATTGAATATGGTTCCTACCAAATCAGTGCCTACCACTCCATATGAGATATGGAAGGGGAAGAGACCATGTCTTAATTATGTTAAGATATGGGGTTGTCCGGCCTATGTCAAAATGCACAATCCAGACAAACTCGAGACAAGGCCTGTTCTGTGCAAGTTTGTAGAATATCCCAAGCATTCGCGGGGGCATATCTTCTACCACTCTGAGGAACAAAAGTTTTTATTGCTCAACATGCCACCTTTTTAGAAAATGAATTTCTTGCAAACGAAATTAGTGGTCATGAGGTAGAACTGGAAGAGGTTCCAGCAGCATAAACTACAACAGAAGATTTAGTTGAACCAGAGGATTCGATAGCTCCCAACGAACCTCAGCCTCTCCACCGATCTAGTAGGGTTGCTCATCCACCTGAGAGATACTACAGTTTTCTCATTGATGGTGGGAGCGAGGATCGCATCATGGAAGATGATGACCCGACTAGCTTCGAGCAGGCCATCACGAGTGGAGACTCTGTGAAATGGCTGGATGCAATGAGATATGAGATGGAATCCATGTACACCAACAAAGTATGGACTTTGGAAGTTGCTCCCGAAGGGGTAAAACCCATTGGGAGCAAATGGATTTTTAAGAAGAAACATGACGTAGATGGAAAAGTTGAGACTTTCAAAGCTAGACTTGTTGCAAAGGGTTTTCATCAACGACCAGGTGTGGATTATGACGAAACCTTTTCTCCAGTGGCTATGCTTAAGTTCATCCGGATCCTACTTGCCATCGCTGCATACCATGACTACGAAATCTGGCAAATGGATGTTAAGACCTTCTTTCTAAATGGTGATTTGGAAGAGTGCATGTACATGGCTCAGCCAGAGGGCTTCGTAGACAGTGGGAGCAACGGAAAGTTGTGCAAGCTGCTTAAATCCATCTACGGGTTAAAACATGCATCGCGGAGTTGGAACATCTGTTTTGATGTCGTTGTCAAAAACGTAGATGAACCATGTATATACAAGAAGATGGCAGAGAGTAAGGTTGTCTTTCTCATATTGTACGTGGATGGCATACTCTTGATAGGAAATGATATTCCTATGCTGCAATCGGTCTAGCTCTTCTTATCACAAAGATTCTCAATGAAAGATCTTGGTGATGCCTTCTACATCTTGGGGATTAAGATCTATAGAGATAGATCTAAACGGATACTGGGATTGTCCCAATCCAAGTACATTGATACCATACTAAAGAGGTTTAGTATGGAAGAATCCAAGCGTAGGTTTTTACCCATGATCTCAGGACTCACTCTCTCCAAAAAGATGTCTCCCAAGACTGATTTGGAGAGAGCTCGCATGCAAGAGATACCCTATGCTTCGACAGTAGGCTCTATCATGTACGCGATGCTATGTACCAGATCCAATGTAGCATACTCACTAAGTGTAGTGAGTAGGTATCAAGCAGATCCAGGAGAGAGTCACTTGACAGCCGTGATGAATATTCTCAAGTACTTGAGAAGGACTAAAGAGATGCTCTTGGTGTATGGTAATGGAGAACTCCAAGTGGAGTCCTTTACCGATTCGAGCTTCCAGAGTGATAAGGACGACTCTAAGTCGGTCTCGGGATTTGTTTTTACCCTCAATGGAGGGGCGATTTGTTGGAAGAGTTCCAAACAGAAAACCATGGTAGACTCAACGATGGAGGCTGAATACATCGCTGCCAACGATGCTGCCAAAGAGGCTGTCTGGATGAAGAGGTTCATAACTGAACTTGGAGTGGTTCCATCCATTAAGTATCCAATACCTTTGTATTGTGATAACAATGGAGCGGTGGATTTGGCCAAGGAACCCAGGTCCCATCAGCGATCCAGACATATTCTAAGGCGGTATCACCTGATCCGGGAGATAGTTGATCACCGAGAGATCAAGATCAGGAGAGTTGACACGAAGAACAACACAGCGGATCCACTCACGAAGGCCATTCCCCAGATACAGTTCGAGAGACTCTTCGGGATGTTGGGCATGTGATACTACAACAGCTGGCCCTAGTGCAAGTGGGAGATTGTTAGTTGTATGTATGCCCTAGAGACCATTATTATACATATGATGTATATTATAGTGGATGCTTGGACATATATAGAGAGGACTTTCTTGCTCGATATGATAGTATGCTATCTAGTTGCTCTTTATCTTAACATGTATACTTGTCTCTTGTTACTGTCTCATGGTTACATGTTGGTAAAGCCCTTAGGATGTGTACTTGACTACCAGGATTATGATGCAGATCATACAAGTGGGGCCATAGTAGTCCATAAGTTCATCCTTTAATGTTCCTAGTCGTAGGTGTATCGAGACAGGGCATCGATATACCAGAGTAGAATAGCGTATACGCTTCTCGACCCATGAGATGGGCGATGGATGATCCCATATCCATTGGTGTTTGACATTAGAGATGGTATAAGGGTGCTCAGTGGAGACTGGGTACAGTGGACAGACTCGCGGAGAACTCCTAGATGGTATTATACCTGACGTCAGATAGCAGTTCTATGGTGATACTGGTACAGGTTAGTCTGGAGACCCGAGATCGTCATAGAATCTTGTGTGATTCCCACTGTTCTTTAATTTCCACCTTACCATGTTCAAGAGGACGTGCAAAATGGTGATTTTTGGGTACAGTCCCGAGTCACATGGAGGCGATGAGCGATAGGAGGGGATTTCGTCTCTCCCGGTATTGGGGGTAGATGTCGTGTTGTACTTGATTGGCTATAACTGGAAGTCCCTGGCCAGAGATGATTTAGAGATTTACTGGTAAGTGTTATCAGTGGTTTCTCGACCCGTTATGAGCCTCGTATCGGCATGACTTATTGAGTTATTGGGGTCTGACGTTTACCACCACTAGACTTGATATGCGGCATCTAAGACGAAGAGACTGATTAGAGTTGGATTTTAACGATCAAAAATAATATTACCGCAATCAAGATCGGCGTCGCTTGGTAGCTAACCGGTGAGTACGGGTCGGTCCACAGGGATTTTGTGAATTTCCTAATTGCTCTAACGAGTTAATTCCGATTGTTGTCGGATTGATTAATTCTAAAAAAAACTAAATCTATCTAGATCTAAATCTTGCTAGGGTTGGGTTCAGGGTAAGTTTGGAAAGTGAAATAAATCGCACCGCTTTCTATACCCAAATTAAGATCTATGAGGAGTTATGGTAATTATTAATAAAGTGGATTAGAACCATTAGGGAAGATGTTTCTTCTTCTAGGTTCTTGTCCTTCCTTTATCAATCCTTACCCTAACCTCCATGGAAAACACGCTCAACCGGGCCTTTATACTACGGTATCACCGCTACCTCGTGGGATAGGGTGCCGTAGGGAGCGGTGTGTGCATGTATGCATGGAGTCCTATAAAAACGTGTGACGGGCAAGAAAGGGATGGGAGATCTTCATCTCTCAAGCCTTCCCCAAATCTAACCCTAACAAGCGAGGAGACTACTCACTCATTAGGGAATTGAAGAACATGCTATCTACCTAACTAGGGCAAGGAATTAAAGATCTATACTAAGACAATTAAATAAAACTACTTACTTTATTGATGGCTCTCTCCAAACATTTACACAAGACTTGTCAGATCTGAATAGATGAAATGAAAAGAGGCATCGATGCTCTCCAAAAGAAATCTGAATTTTATTAATGAAAGGAGGCAAAATATAATACAAGATTTAGGGTTCCTATTTATAGGGGATAGAAACCCTAGAGTTACAATTGACTCGCATATCTGCTTTTACAAAAATACTCCATAAGAAAAAGACCTAGTCAACGCTCCGCGCACCGCCAATCTTTTGGAAATTTTTCTGCCGCTACGGGCTCCGCACGGCCGCGGAACCGCGGCCGCAGGCCAGGTTTGGCCACGGTTCCGCGGCCAAATAGTAGGCTTGGGACTTCAGTTTTGCTGCAATGCTTTTGGTTGACTTTTTCTTCCTTTTTCTTCAGTTGGTTCCTCAGGTTGGCTTCTAGATTTCTTCCAGATTCCACAGTGAATAATTGTAGTGGACTTTTACCGTTGCTTCGTGACGAAGTCTTGAACCTTGCGCTGCCTTGTATTTTGTGAACTGATCTTCGTGTAGACTTTATCAAGATTCTCTGTTTGTTGGTCGAAGTCTCACTTTTGTATCGTCTTTTGTCTTTTTTTCACTGTTTTTATTCCAAGAACCTGTAACCTGCAACTAATTAGCAGACATGGGTCAAAAGAATCTGTTTATTTGTAAAATGACTAAGAATGGGGAATATAATAATGCAATATTATGATATGAACAAATACCCCCAAACTTATCTTTTGCTCGTCCTCGAGCAAACCTAGTTTTATTCTCAACAAAAACCTAACCTCACTTTCGCAGGGAATCGCGATTGCACTGAGCTCGTGCAACAAGTCGTTAAATCTCTAGGTGTCCCTAGTAGGAGGAGTGTTGTCTCCTGAGGGTTTTCAGCGGATACTACATACAAAATCCTATCAATTTGGCCCATTAACTTTTATTCTCCAATTAGGTTTTCTAACAAGGAATTCTATTATTTTCGACTCATAAATTATCCACCCATATCCTTCACACTTCCTTATCATTTAACTTAAGATTATATATATCCTTGTGTATTTACTTAGCTTTCGGTATCTTTTAAGTTTTCCTTCAAGGGTTCTATCCCAACTTAGGAATTTTTATCATTTCTACTAAAGATATAAGTCCTATTCTTCAACGGCGCCATTTGATTAGAGTTGGATTTTAACGATCAAAAATAATATTACCGCAATCAAGAACGGCGTCGCTTGTTAGCTAGCCGGTGAGTACGGGTCGGTCCACAGGGATTTTGTGAATTTCCTAATTGCTTTAACGAGTTAATTCCGATTGTTGTCGGATTGATTAATTCTAAAAAAAACTAAATCTATCTAGATCTAAATCTTGCTAGGGTTAGGTTCAGGGTAAGTTTGGAAAGTGAAATAAATCGCACCGCTTTCTATACCCAAATTAAGATCTATGAGGAGTTATGGTAATTATTAATAAAGTGGATTAGAACCATTCGGGAAGATATTTCTTCCTCTAGGTTCTTGTCCTTTCTTTATCAATCCTTACCCTAACCTCCATGGAAAACACGCTCAACCGGGCCTTTATACTATGGTATCACCGCTACCTTGTGGGATAGGGTGCCGTAGGGAGCGGTGTGTGCATGTATGCATGGAGTCCTATAAAAACGTGTGACGGACAAGAAAGGGGTGGGAGATCTTCATCTCTCAAGCCTTCCCCAAATCTAACCCTAACAAGCGAGGAGACTACTCACTCATTAGGGAATTGAAGAACATGCTATCTCCTAACCAGGGCAAGGAATTAAAGATCTATACTAAGGCAATTAAATAAAACTACTTAATTTATTGATGGCTCTCTCCAAACATTTACACAAGACTTGTCAGATCTGAATAGAAGAAATGAAAAGAGGCATCGATGCTCTCCAAAAGAAATCTGAATTTTATTAATGAAAGGAGGCATAATCTAATACAAGATTTAGGGTTCCTATTTATAGAGGATAGAAACCCTAGGGTTATAATTGACTCGCATATCTGCTTTTACAAAAATACCCCTAAGAAAAAGACCTAGTCAACGCTCCGCGCACCGCCAATCTTTTGGAAATTTTTCTGCCACTACGGGCTCCGCACGGCCACGGAACCGCGGCCGCATGCCAGGTTTGGCCACGGTTCCGCGGCCAAATAGTAGGCTTGGGACTTCAGTTTTGCTGCAATGCTTTTGGTTGACTTTTTCTTCCTTTTTCTTCAGTTGGTTCCTCAGGTTGGCTTCTAGGTTTCTTCCAGATTCCACAGTGAATAATTGTAGTGGACTTTTACCGTTGCTTCGTGACGATGTCTTGAATCTTGCGCTGCCTTGTATTTTGTGAACTGATTTTCGTGTAGGCTTTATCAAGATTCTCTGTTTGTTGGTCGAAGTCTCACTTTTGTATCGTCTTTTGTCTTTTTTTCACCGTTTTTATTCCAAGAACCTGTAACCTGCAACTAATTAGCAGACATGGGTCAAAAGAACCTGTTTATTTGTAAAATGACTAGGAATGAGGAATATAATAATGCAATATTATGATATGAACAAATACCCCCAAACTTATCTTTTGCTCGTCCTCGAGCAAACCTAGTTTTATTCTCAACAAAAACCTAACCTCACTTTCGCAGGGAATCGCGATTGCACTGAGCTCGTGCAACAAGTCGTTAAACCTCTAGGTGTCCCTAATAGGAGGAGTGTTGTCTCCTGAGGGTTTTCAGCGGATACTACCTACAAAATCCTATCAATTTGGCCCATTAACTTTTATTCTCCAATTAGGTTTTCTAATAAGGAATTCTATTATTTTCGACTCATAAATTATCCACCCATATCCTTCACGCTTCCTTATCATTTAACTTAAGATTATATATATCCTTGTGTATTTACTTAGCTTTCGGTATCTTTTAAGTTTTCCTTCAAGGGTTCTATCCCAACTTATGAATTTTTATCATTTCTACTAAAGATATAAGTCTTATTCTTCAACGGCGCCATTTGATTAGAGTTGGATTTTAACGATCAAAAATAATATTACCGTAATCAAGAACGGCGTCGCTTGTTAGCTAGCCGGTGAGTACGGGTCGGTCCACAGGGATTTTGTGAATTTTCTAATTGCTCTAACGAGTTAATTCTGATTGTTGTCGGATTGATTAATTCTAAAAAAAACTAAATCTATCTAGATCTAAATCTTGCTAGGGTTAGGTTCAGGGTAAGTTTGGAAAGTGAAATAAATCGCACCGCTTTCTATACCCAAATTAAGATCTATGAGGAGTTATGGTAATTATTAATAAAGTGGATTAGAACCATTCGGGAAGATATTTCTTTCTCTAGGTTCTTGTCCTTCCTTTATCAATCCTTACCCTAACCTCCATGGAAAACACGCTCAACCGGGCCTTTATACTATGGTATCACCGCTACCTCATAGGATAGAGTGCCGTAGGGAGCGGTGTGTGCATGTATGCATGGAGTCCTATAAAAACGTGTGACGGGCAAGAAAAGGGTGGGGGATCTTCATCTCTCAAGCCTTCCCCAAATCTAACCCTAACAAGCGAGGAAACTACTCACTCATTAGGGAATTGAAGAACATGCTATCTATCTAACTAGGGCAAGGAATTAAAGATCTATATTAAGGAAATTAAATAAAACTACTTACTTTAGTGATGGCTCTCTCCAAACATTTACACAAGATTTGTCAGATCTGAATAGATGAAATGAAAAGAGGCATCGATGCTCTCCAAAAGAAATCTGAATTTTATTAATGAAAGGAGGCATAACCTAATACAAGATTTAAGGTTCCTATTTATAGAGGATAGAAACCCTAGGGTTACAATTGACTCGCATATCTGCTTTTACAAAAATACCCCCTAAGAAAAAGACCTAGTCAACGCCCCACGCACCGCCAATCTTTTGGAATTTTTTCTGCCACTAAGGGCTCCACACGGCCGCGGAACCACGGCCGCAGGCCAGGTTTGGCCGCGGTTCCGCGGCCAAATAGTAGGCTTGGGACTTCAGTTTTGCTGCAATGCTTTTGGTTGACTTTTTCTTCCTTTTTCTTCAGTTGGTTCCTCAGGTTTGATTCTAGGTTTCTTCCAGATTCCACAGTGAATAATTGTAGTGGACTTTTACCGTTGCTTCGTGACGATGTCTTGAACCTTGCGCTGTATTGTATTTTTTGAACTGATTTTCGTGTAGGCTTTATCAAGATTCTCTGTTTGTTGGTCGAAATCTCACTTTTGTATCGTCTTTTGTCTTTTTTCACTGTTTTTATTCCAAGAACCTGTAACCTGCAACTAATTAGCAGACATGGGTCAAAAGCACCTGTTTATTTGTAAAATGACTAGGAATGTAGAATATAATAATGCAATATTATGATATGAACAGAGACTGGACTGTACGGTAGTGTTACTGACAGGCTTTACAGGAGCTAGAGCGGTTTTTCTTGTTGATTTTCTGATCGCTCAATATCCGGGTATCCGTTATGTCCAGCTAGTACCGCTGACGGCTTGTGGGTGCTTGATGTGATCATCACCTACTACCGGCGTATTGACGAGTCTTTAGAGTCCGACACAGAGGTTTCACTGGCTCAGGCAAAACGAAGTAGGAGCACATATGTGATATGTACTGGACTGAGATTAATACTAGTATGAGATACCGTATTCTATTCTTGCGATATTTGTATCAATCGGTTATATATGATATAGCTGGGTTATCGAATCAAGTGTTGATTCGATAAGTTGATACAGATTATATTAGTCGGTTGTATGTGATATAGCCGGATTATTAAATCAAGTGTTGATTTGATAATTTAATGTATAATTATATATGTGACATACTAGATTATATTAACTAATATTAGCTCACTTAAACATTTCTTTTCTCACTTGTGTGTGCATATAATATATATGCGATATATATTATTGTACATTTTTTTGTGTCATGGTTGATGATACATGCAACATGGGTGTATGAAACTTACACCGTGACAAAGATAATGTAGGGTTTATTTATTTATAGTAATTCAAATATTAGTTGGAAATTTGTCACATGGCATGAAGCTTTGAGATCCATTGACTCAGTCCACTAGTTTTGTCTTACACTAGATTTTTGTTAACCCGACCATTATCTAAACTCATGGTTAAGTCTCTACATGAGTAATATTAGATATTTTCTCACCCATGGTTTCCATTCACTCTCACAACATTATCTCTCTTCATTTTCTTCCTCAAGCTCAAGAGCTCTCTAGCTTTTGTGCAAGTGAGAAATATTAGTGAAAAAATCAATTCTAAAGTGAGAAAAAATCCTACTTCATCATTCTCTACTAGATTAGCACTTTAGTATAGGGTGTTAGCTTGACTAATCTCTTATTAGTGAAGTAGTAGCTTGGGTTAGTGTCTCTTCGACGTAGATCATTTTCGGCTTCGAATACTTCGCGCATGCTCGTTCCTTTCACCTTGTGAAGCCATGTTAGAGTCCGGAAGATCACTACTTGAAGCAAAGAGACTACTACAAGGAGCTATTGAAGTGAAGGACCAGTCTACAAAGGTTGTATTCCTAGTTCACTTAGTTGTAAAGTAGTTTACAATATGTTTCGTATGATTCTATAGTTAAACATCCTTAGTTAGAGTTCTTTAGCATGACAAAAATTTGAAAATGGCATGGACGATACCTCCCGAAACCTTGCTACCGTGCACAAGAACCCTACACCGAGCCCGTGCAAAAAGCCGTCAAGTTAGTTTTATGAAATTACAGTCAATTATAATTCTAAGGTTCAGTATCCAAACTAGAAATTTTATCACCCTAAATCAGAAGTATCGAACCCTTATTTTTCATACCTCACTTTTTATTTAACTTAAGATCCTATACATCTTTACGTGCGTGTGCAAATAGCGTCGTTACGTTTCAAAATCTTTGATTTCGGTCATAATGTCACAAAATACACACCGGATAAAACTTCAAAAGGATCACGCGAGTTTGTAAAGAGATAAACTTTTCTCATGTTTTCATTCTCCAGCTAGATTTCAAATTCAGGATTTCTATCATCCTAACAGAAAACTAAGCCTTATTCTCCACTCCACTTTTTACTTGTTTGTGTTCATACACATCTTCATCAACGTGCAATAGTTTTTATCACAGAGTAAAACCTTCATATCTTCGTTAAAAATATTTTTGTAAAAAACTCGTTTTAAGCCAAGATTATTCTCACACAAATAACCGTGATGAATTTTAACCCGGAGAGAACACTTGTTTGACTTTACTTTAAATTGGATTTTCTAGGTTTCTTAGCGAGCTTTGGCCCAATGCCCCCAAACCAGTTGGTTTTAGAGCATTAGGTGTAGAAACACCCCGGCGGACTTAATTGCCCAAGTCACCTAGGCCCTAAAACAAAAGGATTCATTTTAGCAAGAAAATCATTACAATTCAATACGAACGGAGATATAACCAGTTCATTTATTTTTCTGATAAAAAACGTGTTTATATAGATAAGATATGTAATCACTCCAATCAAGTTCCAGATAGGTTATTTTTTAGACATAACTTCCATTAAAATTTCAATAATATCCCTTCATATCCACTTTACTTTATAAACTATTCTTGATATTACTTATTTCAGAACAAATCTGTTTGATCCTAAAAAGATGTTTATTAATTTGACATATCAAACTTGTCATCTAATTTTCAAAACTCACGACATATATAGTGTGATGCGAAAACGTATATTAACCATGGTGAAACTTAAAAGAGGGTTATCTTTCAGGTTTTCAATTTTTAAAAATAGGATTTAGTTGTTTCCATCTTATCAAACTAAACCGTCGGTATTTTGGATCTAAGTTTTCCCACTAGCTAACTTGACGATTTTTTTCTTCTTCTGTTTTTGGAATTTTTTCGATTTTTATGGGTTTTGAAAAATGTATGAAAATGCAGAATTTACACATGAATGCAAAAGATAGAAAACTTATCGAGTACATCCCCAAACATAAACTTGACAGTGCGCTCACTGTCATGCCATACAAAGAGGTCAAAATTGCTGAGAGTAACAAAATTGTCGGTATTTTTTTTATACAAGAAAAAACAAATAATATATATATATATATATATAAAGGTCCCTTCAAACTTAAGTAAAACGATGTTTCCGCTGTTAAGTATTGAAGTTCAAAGTTAGAGGGGAGGGAACATCATTAATGTTAGTAATATGTATGCCCTAGAGGCCATTATTGTATATTATAGTGGATGCTTAGACACACACATACACACACACATAGAACTTTCTTGCTCGACATGATAGTATGCTATCTGGTTGCACTTTATCTTAACATGTACCTTTGTATTATTATACTATCTCTGTGATACATGTTGATAAAAGCTTTAGGATGTTAGCTTGACTACCAGGACTATGATGCAGATCATACTAGTGGGGCTTGTGTAGTCCATAAGCATATCTTTTAATCGTTCCTAGTCGAGAGAATATCGAGATAGGGCATCGATATTCCAGAGTAGACTAGTGTGTACGTTTCTTGACCTTGTATGGGGGCGATGGTTGATCCTACAACCATTGGCGTTTGACATCAAAGATTGTATACAGGTGCTCATTAGAGAATGGGTACACCGAACATGACTTGCCGATAACTCCTAGTTGGTACTATACCTATCGTCAGTTAACAATTGTCTGGTGACACTTGTACAGGTTAGTCTGTAGAGCCGAGATTGTTATAGAGTCTTATGTGGTTCCCACTGTGCTTTGATTTCTTCCCTACCTCGGCTCAAAGGAGTCGTGCAAACAGGTGGATTTTGGGTACAGTCCCGAATCACATGGAGGCAATGAGCGATAGGAGGGGTTTCGTCTCTCCCGGTATTAGGAGTTGATATTGCGCTATGCTCGATTGGCTATAATAGCAAGTTCCTGGCCAAGACTGATGAGATTTATTGGTAAGTGTTATCAGTAGTTTCTCGAACGGTTATAGGCCACACATCGTCATGACTTATCAAGTTACTGGGATCTGTCGATTCCACCCCTAAATTTGATATGCGACATATCAGACGAAGAGACCAGACTGTACGGTAAGTGTTGCTTATAGGTTTTATGGGAGTTTGGACAAGCTTGCTTGTTGATCTTCTATTCGCTCAATACCTTGGTATCCGTTATGTCCATCTAGTACCGCTGACGGCTTGTAGGTGACTGATGTGATCATTACCTACTGCTGGCGTATTGACGAGTCTTTAGAGTCCCACACAGAGGTTTTCTAGCTCAAGAGAAACGAAGTAGGGCACATATGGTGATATGTGCGGGAGCTTGATTAAATACGTGTATGTGATACCATATTCTAATCTCGTGATATGTGATATCGGTTAAGTTATATGTGATATAACCGGATTGTTGAATCAAGTGTTGATTCAATGATATGTTATGTGTGATATACATATAATTGATATTAGTCGGTTATATATGATATAACCGGATTATTGAATCAAGTGTTGATTTAATAATTTGATATATATTTTTATATTTGATATATTAATATATATTAACTAATATTTTGCTCACTTAAAGACTTTCTTCTCTTGAAATACATTTAATATATATGTGATATGTATTTACATATCATGTCATGGTGGATGATACATTGAACATGGGTGTATGAGACTCACACCAAAACTAAAGATAATTTGAGTGAATATTTATTTAGAGTTAATTCAAAATGAGGTGGAAATGAGCATGGCTTAGATGCTTATGGAAGCATGTAGAAGCCATGACTCATCCCACTTGTTTTGTTTGCACTCTAGATATTTTTATAACCCTAACTATTATCTTTAGCCCATAGTTAACTCTCATTATCATTTGAGACATTTTCCTCACCCAAGTTCTTCTTCCTCTCTAGGTTTTTTAAAGTGAGAAAAAGAAAAAGAGAAATAAACTTCTAAAGTGTGCAAAATTCCTACTAATCAACCTACACTCATCTAGCCCATAAGTTTAGGTTGTTAGCTTCACTAATACTTGATTAGTGAAGCATTAGTTTGAGTTATAGGAACTTCAAGGTGGATCATCTTCGACTTCGATGATCCGTGAGCAAGCTCGTTTCTTTCTTAAAGTGGAGCCAAGAAGAGTTCTAGGAACCACTACTTGGAGTGTAGGGACTACTACTTGGAGCTAAGGGACTACTACTTGGAGCTTTAGAAGTGAAGGATCGGCCTATAAAGGTTGTATTCTCTATTCACTTAGTGTAAAGTTTTTTTACATGTTATCAAACCCTAATTCTTTAGTTCGATTCTAGGTTAGTATAGCTTAACTCACTAGGTTTTTTAAAAATTGCATACTTGATGCCTCTAGAAACCTAGAAGTGGTGCTATAACATACTTTCATAGTATCAGAGCCAACAAAACAAATGGAGAATGTTGGTTCCGCTCTATCTTATGATTGTCATAAGTCTGAGCAAGGAATACGGGAATATCAGGATTCCCACGCAACCCGAACGAAAAAAGAGTATGATGATGCATCTTCTTCGGGTGTGTTCATAACCGTGAACTATTTCTCAGTAGACTCTACGTCCTGGGTATTGGATACCGGATTTGGATCCTATGTATGTAATATGTTACACGGGTTAAGAAAAAGTAGAGAACTATGAAAGGATGATAAAACTCTAGTAGTAAGGAATGATGCAATTGTTGCAGTCAAAGCAGTTGGCGAATATCACCTTGTATTACCAAATGGTAATATATTGATTCTGAATGACTGTTATTTCATACCAAAAATGATGTGCAATATAATATCAATTTTTTTATTAGATAAAGAAGGATATAACTTTGTACTAGAGAAAAATTTTATGAATATTTTCTTAAATCAAGTCTTGATTGGGTTTGGTACGCTGTATAACGGTATATACGTTCTAAATTAAACTACAGTTCTAAATTTACAGAACACACATAAGAGGAAAATTTTAGAAATGAACGAAACCTTGTTGTGGCATTATAGACTAGGTCATATCAATGCGACAAGACTAGCTAAGTTGTATAAATATGGATATTTAAATTAGTTTGAATTTACATCTTATGAAACTTACGAGTCATGTTTCAAAGGTAAGATGACCAAAACTCCATTTACTGGACAAAGAGAAAGAGCTATTGAACTTTTGGAACTGATACATAGTGATGTATGCGGTCCTATGTCTAGACATGTCAGGAATGGTTCCTCATACTTTATTACATTCACCGATAATTTCTCAAGATTCGGATATGTGTTCTTGTTGAAACACAAATCTGAAGTTTTTGAGAAATTCAAGGAATATAAGTACGAAGTTGAGAACCAGACGGGTAAAAGTGTCACGACCCGAAATTTAGTTCGTGACCGGCACTTAATCACGCAACGTCTAAAGGCGTAACGTAAATTAAGTAAGCCGAAGCCCAGAAATCTAAACCTTTTTAAAGAAAATAAAAGAGGTGAAGTTTTGAAATAAAGGTATGATGAAATCAAACGTTTTCTTAAATGCATAAATAATGGAACAGGAAAATGCAAGTGAATTATACTAGTTGAAAAATATGTTTCGTCTTTTTAAAAATTTGGGTAGCACCTCCTTTGTATATTTTGATCCAAAACTACATATACATAACAACAATAAAGGCATCCCCAAGCGGGAGCGAGCTCTTCGCTAATCGGCGGAATCACAACCACGCAAGACAGAAATATATGTATACGACGCCCAACGGTGAAGATCAACACAAAGAATAATGAATAAAGCAAAACATCAACCCACCAAGCGAACATATAACCCATCGTTCTAAATCTCGCAACCACAAGTCTCTTCTAAGTCTTACTACTTATACAAATACTAGTTTCTGATTGATGGAATTTATCTAGATACAATAGGAATAATAAATACAAGAGTGGGCACGATCCAATGTGTCCCACTTACCATAGCAAAACACCCGAAAGCAAGCTGCGTGCCAGCGGTACTGCTACAGATCCATGCAGTCAATCTGCAAGAACTGTGGCACAACGAAGGTGAGTTGCCAACTCGTGAGTAGAAAACATCATCAGAAATCGAATAAAATAACGATTCCTAGGTCAACTATATCATAAAGGTAATACTATCATATTTAGGGTGACCGTATCTGCATATGTGCCAACAATATAATCAATGTCTATCTGCATATGGATAACATCTACGTGTCCATCAATGACAAACAACATCATGCATGTAAATATCATGAAAGTATATACATGTAACTATGAGGATATCAATCAACGTGTGTTCATCAACGACACATCAAAATCTTGGAACCTGAGTGTCCAATATCGACACTCGAAACATCATGTAACCCCTGTCTAGCATCGACACGTAAATCCTCATATCTCAGGCGCCGCATCCTCAGATCGGCCCTCAGGCACCGCATACTCTGCTCGGCCCTTATATCCATCTCATGACTCCGGTCGGTATTCTCCGGATAACCACCGAGTCCAAATACTATCACCGGTAGGTAGTGCTCCCCTGCCAGGCTCACCGCCTAACTATACGAGTCTTCTTGCCTCGGGGTACCTCACCGGGTCCACCATGTACCCGCAGACGGTGCCTACCGTTCCTCGAATCGTGTTTCATATACCAATCTCAAAATCGAGAAAATTCATGGTGGACGTCTCGAAATATCATATCAAGAGAAATCGGGTTTTTAAAACAATACATACTTTCTTTTGAAATATAACCACGGTTCTCAAATCCAGAATCTCATGAAAACAGCATCTAAATGCATATAATCGTAAAGTATGATGAATGCACACATGGTATAGTGATGTGAGCATATCAAGTATATCATGCGACATAGTATAGTGATGTGAGCATAGCAAATATATCATGCCAATGAGTCATGTGACAGTACCGAACAATTAAGAGTAATAGCATGATATAACAATTCTACTGTGCAGTGACATAGCAATTATCGATGAAGAAGGTGTGTGAGCCGGCCAATCTGTGTAAGTGTAACATACACATCATCGATAATAGTGTACGTGTACTAGTACATGTATATGTAATGCAATGATAATGTCATGAACGTAGCATAAATTAAATCGTCAGCGAAATGCTATAAGGTATACATATCTATAACATATCCGAGTCGGTGAATCTATTAATCGGCATCCAGCCTTAAACATCATGTACGGTATAATTCATCGTATGACGACATCAAGCCATTAGGGATTCTATCAATCTATATGACAATGAGGGTACGGATCTAAAGTCTTGTACGACACATCACTCATTATTCTTATAAATGTATGTATGTATATATATATATATATATATATATATATATATATATATATATATTTCGTCACATTAGCATCAATCTCATATCATGTCTTGGCAATAGTATCTATGCTCCCATATCACCTCACATCCGCATAGCAACATATCAAGCCAAGTCATCTTATTTCGTCACATTCTCTTTTCATCACCTCAATATCTCACATCAATTAATCTTATATGCCTTTATCTTATTTTACCGATCTCGTGTCATATCCTTATAAATTTCATATCATATCTCGATATATATATTCAATTATTCATATCATCTCTAACTATCTTTTTAACCATATCCAATGTTTCCTAGTATAGGTTTCTCCGACTGTATTGTATATATCGGTTTCCATTCATAATTTTCGGGGGTGCTATACTCCATCCACCCGACTTCCCACGTAGATATAAATTTACTCACCTGCGGAACTCCTTGTTCAGCTGTAGTCGATGTGCTTCGTCGCCTCGGAATCCACGTGAAGATACCTACAATAAATACACAGTCGCAATGCTATTAAAATCAAGTCCGGAAAACCGATATGGCACAGGTGCGCTCATAGGTTAGAACCTATAGTCTACGCATGCAAAAATAACCAAACAACCCTCGTCGTCGACGTACAAATATCCAACGATCAAATACAATATCAAATATCAAAACCAATAATCCCAATATCGGAAAACATATCCAAAACCAACCCAATATGCTCCTAGATTTATCTCAGGTTAAATTGGGACTAAACAAGCAAGTACAGGGAATAGTATATGAGATAAGTGAGCTACAGAACCAATTCCAACACCATCACCCACAAAATACCGGGCGACATCACCTGAAAAACCGGCCCACTCGGCCTGGATAGCTTGGTTTTGGCTCGTATTCTCATGATGGCCTTCTAGTGTTCAATCTAGGTCAATAGAGTTGCTCGTTTTTCTCGTACAGGTCTCAGGTCACTCCAGATTCCCTGTAGGCTCAAGATGTTCACAAAACCGACATTGAAACATCTAAATCAAGTTCTTGGGTTTAGTCATTGGTTTTTAACACTAGGAGGGGGGTTTTTAGTCACTAATTACACTCACTTGCACCATCACAACTCAAGAATCCCCTAAGTCTCATCTAGAAATTTTCAAAGCTCCCAAATCCTCACATAACCAATTCAAAACTATAATAGAAGTTAAAGAGACTAAATTAATAAACTAAAAGTGTGAGATTTACCTCATTTGGCAACTCAAGAATTTTCTTGAGTTGCTAAAAGTCTTCAAAATCCAACTTTGAAAGGTCCAATGGGTTTGTAGAGAGATGGGAATCATTTTTAATGAAGGGAGTATATGGTTTTAGCAAAGTTTTTGAGATGATACTTGAGGGTAGAAGTAGGGGGAAAGCTTGAAGATGAAGAGGTAGAAGAAAACAATGGGGGAAAATGAAAGAGGCAGCCCCCCTCTCTCTCTTATTCTCACCCTCTCTCTTAATTATTCATGCCATGTCACATTCTCTCTCTTGCCCATTCCTATTATTCTATTCTATTTCCTTTTCTCTTTTTTTTAAAGCCATATCAACAAATACCAATGAAACAAAATGTAACAAAAATGCAATATGTCATGGTGCAATAACCATGGAAGAATGTAGAAACACGGATTTGGTTTAATCACGATTAGTAATGCACTAATCAATTTTTATTTAAACTGCATAAAATAAATTATAAAAATGCCAGATCTAATAAATATATATTTAAATGAATAAATCATTTTGATCTCCAATTATTTCACAAATATTGGTATATATTTATACCATTTTACGAATACCCCGAATTCGCAAATCGGGTAGTTTTCGCGAAATATATTATTTTAATATTAAATTCCAAAAACAATATTTTATATTTTTTGAAATGTTACAATCTTCCCCTTTAAATAAATTCGGTCCCCGAATTTAAATTTGAACCCCCAAATGCTAAAACATTTCAATAATCAGCTTAAATCACAGGGCTCCGAAATCACGGAAGATACAGAAATACCACAGCGCATCGTGTGCGCCTGAAAACGAGTACGAAACTCAAAATCGAACTCCGTCAAGCGTCACACAAACCATCGGATTTGCACGCAAATCATCTGATTTACAATAGAGATACAGATCTTGAAATCCACTACTGAAATATAATATGCACTACTCAAATACTATAATACGGGTATGGTACGCATCCTTGGAAAAAGCTCTTAAAATTGAATAAAACACATGCAAAATCTTTTCTGAATCGCCGTGTGATGCGTAACTCACGGCACAAGTGACGGATGCTCATTTGTAAGTAATAATATACGTTCATATATGTTTTGCTCAAATATACGTTCCGCCGTTTTAAAACATCCCAAAAGATTTTCCTTTGTAAATGTTCGTGTCGCTCGCGGACATGTAAGAAATAATGAGACTATAGCTCCTTCTTGAAAACCTCTTGGTAAACTTTTAATGCATGCAAAGTGCTCAGGTACAGTCCTCACATCAGTCCTGTTCGGCTACTACCTAATATAGTGCCCATCATGAACACAAAGTGCTCAAGAGCAAAATTAGCCTCAAAAGGTGTATCCAACATCACGTACGTCTGGTGCGCATGGAAATCAACCAAATACAAGTGCTACGAATGTGCATAAAACCAAACTAAGTGCAACGGGTGTGCACAAAAGTATCTGTCCAGTGCAACGGATGTGGACGACAACAATATCAAGTGCATCTAGAGTGTACGAAAATCTTAACCCAGTGCAACTAACATGCACAAATGAAAATCCCAATCGAGTGCATCCGGTTTGCACAAAATCACATCTCATATCATGCGCCCAACATGCACGAAAATTCCAACCCAAGCGCGTCAGGTCCGTATAAATGCCCAATGCGGTAAAGCGCACGAAAATAAACGTCAAGTGCAAATGCGCACAAAACATAAATCTGGTAAAAAAAATGCTCAAAGATATAAATTAGGTGCAACCAATGCACGGAGTATATATCCGGTGCATCCAATGCACGAAATACGAATCCGGTGCATCCAGTGCACAAAATACGAATCCGGTGCATCCAGTGCACGAAATACCCAGTATCAACAAATGCACGGCGTAAAAATCTAGTGCAACAAATGCACAAAATACAAATCGGGTGCAACAAGTGTACGGAAACGCATCAATAACTCAAATGCGTATAAAAACAACACCGAGTGTACCAAGGTGTATAAAATCAAAAACATGTGCAACTATGTGCACAAAATCTGTATCAATGCACTACAAGTCCATGTGAGCTATACCGAGTGCAAAAATCAAATCGAGTGCATACCACATGCAAAAATCAAATCAATCGTATGAAATCCACGAAATTATAAATACGTGCGGCCAAGGCACATAACCGATCTCAAGTGCAATAAATATGCACAAATCACAAACCAACACAACGGTGTATAAAGCATATCTCAAGTGCAATAACTATGCACAAAATGTAAATACCCAGTAGGTGCAGCCATGGTGCACGAAAACAATATCATGAAACTCAATCATCAAAACTCAAATCCAAGTGATATAAGCGTGATACTCGGATAAAAAACGCAAATTGCAAAAAATGACATTGAGGTACACCTCCTATAATGTCGAAAAATGTCGGTGCGCCCAAAACTGGTAGAGCAAGAACATCCGCTTGCCTCCTGCTCACGGTCTGGTGTCCTCTGTTTCTGGGTCCTCATTTTCTCTGTGAATTACCAATCTCGCAATCCATTGGCTCGTCGGCCCGGTCAGGTGTACTAACGGAAACGATTCCGCCCTGACACTCCTCTGGTCATCTCTCGGCCAATTTGCATGATCATTCGTAAAGCAGCACGTCACTGGTGTCGGTCTCTGGCCCTCTGAATACACGTGACACAACCGATCCTGGGTGAAAATCTTATCGCAGCAGTGTCCTGGAAGGAAGCTGCTCAAGGTCTCTTTCGATCTCGCCTATGCCGAACTATACGGAGGCTGGTACTCTTACATAAACCTTTCTCGTTTTCTGGACATCTGCGTTTTAAGCACAGCATTTTCTCGGAACTGGCCGTATTCCAACGCCTCTGTACACATATCCGATCTATAATCTCAACGGGGAGTAACAACAGCTCGTCAGCATCTCGCACGAACCTCCTGTCCCACTCATCTTTATTATCGTCCACTTCGACGTCATGTCATGCTGTCTGCGGACTGCAATTGTTCTCGGCTACAGTAAATCCGGAGTCTCTCACACGGACTCGAAATTACGAACTCGGTATCTTCATCACTCTGTAGAAGATATCTAGCCGAACACGTCCTCAGGAACTCGTCCCAACCATCGGAGGAATATACTTTATGCGTCCGTTCTCGATCAACTCACAACGCATCTGGGTGAGGTCCTCTATCCGAAACTATTCAACTTACCGATCTCCTATCGGATCATCCAACGAACAACGTCATCTCTGGATTGATCTACTCTAGATCTGAGTAAGATTCTCCACACTAGAAATCTTCAACTCAATTGAGCCTGCGTCGGCGCATCAAAACTGACGAATCACCTTTGTCTCTCAACTCAGGATAAACTAGATATCATCTGTCACATTTCTCCCTGAAAGCCAGCGATCTCAGCTCATAAGCTCTGAAAGCGACATCCCATAAATCTCAGCAACAGGTAGGTCATCTTTCTGCAAGGTAGACGACATCACGATCTCTGAGGTAGGCTGTACATCAACAGTCCTCTCACTCTGACATCCTTTAACAATGGTCCGATCATCCGGTGCAAAACTGAACACTCGCCTCAAACGAGAGGTCACAACACAAACACTAAGTCGATATGTTCCCATGTTACCAGAAAACACGATGGTCAGTCCTCGTCCCTGACGAGCTCGTCCTGACCACATCAATAGCAGCAGCTCAATCTGCGCTCAAACCATGGTGACAGGAACCTCAAGCATGTATCGATGAAAATAGATTAAAGGAATGAAAGGAATCAACAGATCCCAAAATGGATATATGATCATTAGGAGGAACGGAATCAATGAGAGTATGATCATGGAAACGAATAGAATCAAGAATCTCGAATGGATGTATGATCAACGGAACAGAGAGAATCACAAGTCTCAAGATATGTACATTCTAAGGTTACTTATGCAGAGTATCGTATCGTAAGTATGCCGCGGAACATATGCACAGTACGTCACTCTACTTGAGTTACCTTCTCCACCAATAAGGGTCAACCAATGTAACGAAAGTTCGGGTCTAATACCCCCCTGTTCAAGTCTAAGTTCCGTAAGGTCAAGCCTAGGTTCCGAAATAGATTACACCCCAGACTTTGCATAGTCAAACCTAGACTCAAACCAAGGTTAAACCTAGCGCTCTGATACCAACTTTGTCACGAACCTAAATTTAGTTTATGACCGGCACTTAATCACGCAACGTCTAAAGGCGTAACGTAAATTAAGTAAGCCGGAGCCCAGAAATCTAAACCTTTTAAAAGAAAATAAAAGAGGTAAAGTTTTGAAATAAAGGTATGATGAAATCAAACGTTTTCTTAAATACATAAATAATGGAACATGAAAATGCAAGTGAATTATACAGTTGAAAAACATGTTTCATCTTTTTAAAAATTTGGACAGCACCTCCTCTGTATATTTTGATCCAAAACCACATATACATAACAACAATAAAGGCATCCCCAAGCGGGAGCAAGCTCTTCGCTAATCGGCGGAATCAAAACCACGCAAGACAGAAATATATGTATACGACGCCCAACGACGAAGATCAACACAAAGAATAATGAATAAAGTAAGACATCAACCCACCAAGCGAACATATAACCCATTGCTCTAAATCTCGCAACCACAAGTTTCTTCTAAGTCTTACTATTTATACAAATACTAGTTTCTAATTGATGGAGTTTATCTAGATACAATAGGAATAATAAATAAAAGAGTGGGCACGATCCAATGTGTCCCACCTACCATAGCAAAACATCAGAAAGCAAGCTGAGTGCCAGCAGTACCGCTACAGATCTATGTGGTCAACCTGCAAGAACTGTGGCACAACGGGGGTGCGTTTCCAACTCGTGAGTAGAAAACATCATCATGTAGAAATCGAATAAAACAACGATTCCTAGGTTAACTATATCATAAAGGTAATACTATGATATCTAGGGTGACCGTATCTGCATATGTGCCAACAATATAATCAATGCCTATCTGCATGTGGATAACATCTACGTGTCCATCAATGACACAACAACATCATCCATGTAAATATCATGAAAGTTTATGCATGTAACTATGAGGATATCAATCAACGTGTGTCCATCAACGACACATCAAAATCATGGAACTTGAATGTCCAACATCGACACTCGAAACATCACGAAACCCGTGTCCAGTATCGACACGTAAATCCTCATATCTCAGGCGCCGCATCCTCAGATCGGCCCTCAGCCGCCGTATACTCTGCTCGCCCCTCATATCCATCTCACGACTCCGGTCGGTATCATCCGGATAACCGCCGAGTTTAAATACTATCGCCGGTAGGTAGTGCTCCCCTGCCAGGCTCACCGCCTAACTAAATGAGTTTTCTTGCCCCGGGGTACCTTACCGGGTCCACCATGTACCCGCAGACGGTCCCTACCGCTCCTCGAATCGGGTTTTACAAACCAATCTAAGAACTGAGAAAACTCATGGTGGACGTCTCGAAATATCATATCAAGAGAAACCGGGTTTTTAAAATAATACATAATTTCTTTTGAAATATAACCACGGTTCTAAAATCCAGAATCTCATGAAAACAACATCTCAATGCATATAATCGTAAAGCATGATGTATGTAAACATAGAACAGAAATGTGAGCATATCAAGTATATCATGCGATATGGTATAGTGATGCGAGTATAGCAAGTATATCATGCCAATGACTCATGTGACAGTACAGAACAGTTAAGAGTAATAGCATGATTTAGAACTTATACTGTGTAGTGACATAACAATTATCGATGAAGAAGGTGTGTGAGCCGGCCAATCAGTGTAAGTGTAACATATGCATCATCGATAATGGTGTAGGTGTACTAGTACATGTATATGTAATGTAATGATAATGTCATGAACGTAGCATAAAGTACATCGTCAGCGAAATGCTATAAGGTATACATATCTATAACATATCCGAGTCGGTGAATATATCAATCAACATCCAGCCTCAAACATCACGTACGGTATAATTCATCGTACGGCGGCATTAAGCAATTAGGGATTCTATCAAGCTTTATGACAATGAGGGTACGGATCTAAAGTCTCGTACGACATATCACTCATTATTCTTATAAATATATATATCTTTCGTTACATTAGCATTAATCTCATATCATGTCTTGGCAATAGTATCTATACTCTCATATCACCTCGCATCCGCATAGCAACATATCAAGCCAAGTCATCTTATTTCGTCACATTCTTTTTTCATCACCTCAATATCTCACATCAATTAATCTTATATGCCTTTATCTTATTTTACCGATCTCATGTCATATCCTTATAGCTTTCATCTCATATCTCGATATATATATATATTCAATCATTCATATCATCTCTAACTATCTTTTTAACCATATCCATAGTTTCCTAGTATAGGTTTCTCCGACTATATTCTATATATCGGTTTCCATTCATAATTTGCGGGGGTGCTATATGCCATCCACCTGACTTCCCCCGTAGATATAAATCAACTCACCTGCGGAACTCCTTGTTTAGCCGTAGTCGATGTGCTTCGTCACCTCGGAATCCACACAAAGGTACTTACAATAAATACACAGTCGCAATGCTATTAAAATCAAGTCCGGAAAACCGATACGACACACGGTGCGCTCATAGGTTAAAACCTATAGCCTACGCATGCGAAAACAACCAAACGACCCTCTTCGTCGACGTACAAACATCCAATGACCAAATACAATATCAAATATCAAAACCAATAATCCCAATATCAGAAAACATATCCAAAACCAGCCCAATATGCTCCCAGATTTATATCAGGTTAAATTGGGACTAAACAAGCAAGTACAGGGGATAGTATATGAGATAAGTGAGCTACATAACCAATTCCAACACCATCAACCTCAAAATACCCGGCGACATCACCTGAAAAACCGGCCTGCTCGGCCTGGGAAGCTTGGTTTTGGCTCGTATTCTCAGGGTGGCCTCCTAGTGTTCAATCTAGGTCAATGAGTTGCTAGTTTTTCTCGTACAGGTCTCAGGTCACTCCAGATTCCCTGTAGGCTCAAGATGTTCAAAAAACCGACATTGAAACATATAAATCAAGTTCTTGGGTTTAGTCACTGGTTTTTAACACTAAGGGAGGGGGGAGGGGGGGGGGTTTGTAGTCACTAATTACACTCACTTGCACCATCACAACTCAAGAATCCCTTGTCTCCTCTAGAAATTTTCAAGTTCCCAAATCCTCACATAACCAATTCAAAACTATAATAGAAATTAAACAGACTAAATTACTAAACTAAAATTGTGAGATTTACCTCATTTGGTAACTCAAGAATTTTCTTGAGTTGCTCAAAGTCTTCAAAATCCAACTTTGAAAGGTCCAATGTGTTTGTAGAAAGGTAGGGATCATTTTTAATGAAGGGAGTATAGGGATTTAGCAAGGTTTTTGAGATGATACTTGAGGGCAGAAGTGGGGGGAAAGCTTGAAGATGAAGAGGTAGAAGAAAACAGTGGGAGAAAATGAAAGAGGCAGCCCCCCTCTCTTATTCTCACCCCCTCTCTCAATTATTCATGCCATGTCACACACTCTCTCTTACCCATTCCTATTATTCTATTTCCTTTTCTCTTTTTCTTTTAAAGCCAAATATTAACAAATACCAATGAAACAACATGCAACAAAAATACAACATGTCATGGTGCACTAACCATGGAAGAATGTAGAAACATGGATTTGGCTTAATCGCGATTAGTAGCGCATTAATCAATTTTTATTTAAACTGCATAAAATAAATTATAAAAATGCCAAATCCAATAAATATATATTTAAATGAATAAATCATTTTGATCTCCAATTATTTCACAAATATTGGTATATATTTATACCATTTTACGAAAACCTCAAATTCGCAAATCGGGTAGTTTTCGCGAAATATATTATTTTAATATTAAATTCCAAAAATAATATTTTATATTTTCTGAAATGTTACAAAAAGTATTAAAATCCTACGATCTGATCGGGGAGGAGAATACTTGAGCACGGAGTTCCATGACTATTTAAAAGAGATTGGGATTCTCTCCCATCTTACTTCTCCGTATACACCACAACACAATGGAGTTTCGGAGCGGAGAAATCGCACCCTATTAGATATGGCGCGCTTTATGATGAGTCTTTCTGAGTTATCTATTTCCTTTTGGGGTTATGCACTTGAGATAACTGCATACCTATTGAATAGGGTTCCAACCAAATCAGTGCCTGTCACTCCATATGAGATATGGAAGGAAAAGAGACCATGTCTTAATTTTATTAAGATATAAGGTTGTCCGGCTTATGTTAAAGGCAAAATCTGGACAAGGTCGAGGCAAGGTCAGTTCTGTGCAAGTTTGTTGGATATCCGAAATATTTGCGAGGGTATATCTTCTACCATACCAAGGAAAAAAAGTGTTTGTTTCTTGGAATGCCACCTTTTTAGAAAAGGAATTTTTTGTGAAAGAAATTTGTAGCAATAGGGTAGAACTGGAAGAAGTTCCAGCTACACAAACTACAGCTGATAATTTGGTAGAACCGGAGGATTCAATAGTCCTCATCTACCTGAGAGATACTAAAGTTTTCTCATAGACGGTGGAAGTGAGGATTGCATCATGGAAGATGATGACCCAAATAGTTTCGAGCAGGCCATCACAAGTGAAGACTCTATGAAATGGCTAGATACAATGCGATCTGAGATGGAATCCATGTGCACCAACAAAGTATGGATTTTGGAAGTTTCTCCTGAAGAGGTAAAACCCATTGTGAGCAAATGGATTTTTAAGAAGAAACTTGGTATAGATGGAAAGGTTGAGACCTTTAAAGCAAGACTTGTAGCAAAAGGTTTTCATCAACGACCAGGTGTCGATTATGATGAAACATTTTCTCCAGTGGCTATGCTTAAGTCTATCAGGATCATACTTGCCATTGCTGCATACCATGACTACGAAATCTGGTAGATGGACGTCAAGACTACTTTTCTAAATGGTGATTTAGAAAAGAGCATGTACATGACACAGCCAGAGGGATTCGTAGACAGTGGGAGCATCGGAAAGGTATACAAGCTGTTTAAATCAATCTACAGATTAAAATAGGTATCGCGGAGCTGGAACATCTGTATTGATGTGGCAGTCAAAGAGTTTGACTTCATAAAAAACGCAGATGAACCTTGTATATACAAGAAGATTGTAGTGAGTAAGGTTGTCTTCCTCGTATTTTACGTGGATGGCATACTCTTGATAGGAAATGATGTTTCTATGATACACTCGGTCAAGCTTTTCTTATCACAAAAGTTCTCCATGAAAGATCTAGGAGATACCTCCTACATCCTGCGTAGTACGATCTATAGAGATAGATCTAAGCGGATGTTGGGATTGTCCCAATTCAGGTACATTGACACCATACTAAAGAGATTTAGTATGGAACATTCTAAGCGTGGTAATTTACCCGCTTGTTCAGGAATTACTTTCTCCAAAGAGATGAGTCCCAAGACTGATTTGGAGAGGGCTCATATGCAAAGGATACCCTATACTTCTGCAGTTGGGTCAATCATCTACGCGATGTTATGTACCAGACCGGATGTAGCTTATGCACTTAGTGTGGTAAGTAAGTATCAATTAGATCATGGGGAGAAGCACTAGACAGCTTTGAAGAACATTCTTAAGTACTTGAGAAGGATTAAAGAAATGTTCTTGGTGTATGGTAACGGAGAACTCCAGGTGGAGTCCTTTACCGATTCGAGCTTCCAGAGTGATAAGGACGACAATAAGCCGGTCTCGAGTTTTGTCTTCACCATCAATGGAGGGATGGTATGTTGGAATAGTTCCAAGCAAGATACCGTGGCAAACTCGACGATGGAGGCCGAATACATCACTGCCAACGATGCTGCCAAAGAAGCTGTCTGGATGAAGAAGTTCATAACTGAACTTGGTGTGGTTCCATCCATTGAGCATCCAATAACTTTGCATTATGATAACAGTGGAGCTGTGGCTTTGGCCAAGGAACCCCGGTCCCATTAGCGATCCGGACATATTCTTAGGCGGTATCACCTGATCCGGAAGATAGTAGATCGCTGGGAGATCGAGGTCAGGAGAGTTGACACGAAGGACAACACGGCGGATCCACTCATGAAGGCCCTCCCCCAGAAGCAATTTGAGAGACTTTTTGGGATGTTGGGTACAACTGGACTTAGTGTTATTAGTTATATGTATGCTGATCAGTCGAAAATAATGTATTTTTAACACGGCAATTTCCCTATCATTTGCGTTCATTTAGAAGTGTTCGGTATTCATATTTCACATATTAGCAAAACAATCCTGAAATATCAGATTGCATGTGTTAGACTCTAAAACCGACATTTCAGAGGAAATTGTGTGTTTATCATGGCATCGCATCATTTCTGTATTTGCGCAACACTTGTCTTGAGTCTGTGCAGGAAAATACGGAAGAAAAACCAAAGAGCTGATTAAGAATTACGGCAACTCAATGATTTCGGATCTGGTAGCATTTCAGAAGGAGATATTAAATTCAACATATACAATAAAGGCCCATATGTTAGCCCAAGTTCAACACAGAAGAACCGAGCCATGAAGACTCCAAAGAGCCGCGGATCCGCGGCGGGAGCCGGCTTGAGCCGCGGTTCCGCGGCGGTTTGGTCAGATCATCACTCCAATTTTGGTGCATAACTCTCCTCTCATTGGGTACACCTCATTTTGACACGTCAAATTCCAGAATTCTCCAGAGTCTTCTGCCAGATCAGCAAAGATCAGTAAGCAAAGCTAATCCTAATTAAGCTCCTAACTAACCTCTTCTAGAAGCTCCCTCCTAACTAATCACATCTAGAAGCTTCTCCTCTAACTAACTTTTGGAGGGAAATTCAAATCTCCTCAACAAACTTTTGGAGGGAAACTTAAAATTCAAATCCTAGATCTAGGGTTTCGTTATCAATAAATAGGAACCTAGATCTAAGGGTTGAGGTTGTTCAATCAATCTTTAATCATTAGTTGTTAATCTTTTAGTTAGCTAGTTCATTCCCTCTTACATCATCTTCTTCCACAAGTCTAGTGACAAGGCTTGTGCGAAACCCTAACCCTAATTCCACTCCAAATTCAAGATCTTGAGTACCAATCAAGCGAGAAGCCTTCAACCTTTTAGGAGCCGAGCCGATCTCCAACCGAGCAAGTGATCCAAGCCGATCCGCGACTCACGGAGCCGAGCGAAGCCAAATCGACGATCGAGTTCTTCCTCTTGTAGTTCTTGAGCGAATGTAATGAAATTGTTGATATAAATAAAAGGTGAAATTCTTTAATCTTGATTTCTTTTAATTCTTGCATCATGATTAGATCTCAATTTGTAATTGTTGTTCTTGTTGTGATGTTTGAGTAAAACTCCGCTCGTTAAGGAGTCGAGACGATCAATAGAATGATGATGTAACAAATCTTAAAATGATTTTTAAGTCCTACGAGTTTTGTAAACCCTAGTAAGTTCAAGAATCGATGACCTAGTTTCGTTGCGATGCTTTCTTGATTGTTATCGCTTGAAATTAGGGATCTACGATCGTTTCTTGAATTTACTAAAGGCTAGAATGTGAATGATATCGACGAAAGAACAACGGATAAGATGAAACCCTAGTTTCACAAGAAATCCCTAATTCTCGATCGATCATCATCGATCTAGTATCAATTCATCGAAGGATAAGAATACGTAATTGTAAGATTACATCACGTCTATAGATCCGATCGATTCCTACGAGCCTCATTTCGATTCTTGATATTTGGTTTGGAAAAATCAACAAACTATCAGTTCTTGATTCTATCTTTTTCTTGTTATTAGATCTAGATTTTTCTAATTCGTGAACTTCAATTTCAAATCATGAATTGTTTTGTTGTCTTTTCTTTAAAGTTTCAACTCATCTAATTCAAAAGACGAACGATTACACTGTCCCTGTGGACGATCCGCACTCACTTACAATCTACATCCGACACCGTAGTTGATTGCGGTCAAATAATTTTTTGGTTGTGATTTCTTTACAATTTTCATATTACACAACAAGAAATTCATTCAATCAAATGGCGCCGTTGCCGGGGATCATTTGATTTGATTTACACAACAAGAATTTTTTACAATCAAATGACGCCGTTGCCGGGGATAGTACGCTAATTGTTCGTATTTTGAAATTTGAGTTGAAAAATTTATTCCATTATAATTTTTAGATCTAAACTCGCACAAACCCTAATACGTGTTTTGTGATTTGATTGCGAGGAAATCTGGAATCATTAGAGCGGGAGAAAATTTTTCTGAATTTTCCAGAGAGCTGAGGAGTTCAATTGGAACAGTGTCAAGAATTTTGGTGCACTGAACACTACATACGGCCGCCCTTCCGCGGCATTAGAGCCCTATTGCGGCGGTTCCGCGCCTCTGTGGAAGCTTCTTTGCACAAAATTTTCACAGTAACTTCTAACTTTCTTATCTCTCTCCTAAATCTGCTCCAAATAACACTTTTCTGCAGGTTTCTTTGCAAATAATCGCAGCGCCGCAAAAAGCAATAAAAAATTTGTGCGTGTTTTGATTTTTGGTTGTTTGCATATTAATACGGAAATTAAGGGGCACGACCAAATCCAAATTAGGTGGGGAGTTCATTACCCTTCCTAGGCCCCGAAAATCGCAAAACTTGCATCCGCATTGACCCACATTAACTAAAAAATATCTAGAGATGACTCTAAGGACCGTCGCGCTCACTTAGGACAAGAGAAGGCCGTGGGTAATTCATTGCTTATCCGCGTTTTCTTGTGGTGCCTAGGAAAGTGTGTCGAAGGCTAGTGGTTATTAATTAGGCCCACTACTTACGTAGTGGAGTACCTTCCCACTTACCTGGCACTTACCTGGCCACAGGGGGACAAAGAGGCAGTGGAGGATTTATCCTGCGACTTGTCTTTTGGCAGTTAGGAGCGGTCTAGAGCCGGACCTAGGTGACCTCTAGAATTAGGGTTTTGTGTGTTGCATTTGTTGTGTTGCATCATTTTTTCAAAAATCCGTCCAATTTTCAAAACAAACACCGCATTCTTTTATCATTCCCCTAATTATAAATTCACGCTGCCACTTGTACTAACCCTTTTTAGTGCAAGATAGGCTGGACACGGGATTCTAGTGCCCGTTAAGTCCGCGTTTCCTTGAACGACCCAAAAGTCGGGATTTATACATTTACCCTTTCTTTTATCAACCACCACACCCACTTCGATGGATCCACCTCCATCGAACTTCTTTTCCACTAATCTGCCGCCGTCCGTTGGTGCGCAGAATCCACCTCGCATCTCTCTCCAAGAGAGGTGCTATCCTACACGAGGTCCCCTTTCCACCTGTCTTTCCATTCCACCAGCTAACGGGGAAAATTTTCAAATAAAACCCCAATACATCAACCTTCTACCAAAATTTCACGGTCTTGAGTCTGAAGACGCATACGTGTTTATCACGAAATTTGAAAATGTATGCGCAATGATGGGTACTTCACAGCTTTCTGTGGATGCTTTCCGTCTTCGTCTTCTCCCATTCACTTTGTGCGATTTAGCCGAGAAGTGGCTATATAACACTACCACACATTCCATTTCAAATTGGGATGAATTCGTCAAAGCATTCCTTAAGAAATTCTACACACATCAAAAGACAGCTCGAGTCCGTAGCGAAATCTATCAATTCACCCAGCTTCCGAATGAAACATTTTCAAAATGTCTTGAACGTTTCAAGGATCTGTTAGTCCAATGTCCACATCACGGCATCTCGAGATGAGAATTGTGCCGAATCATTTATGAGGGCATTAATCCTAACACGAGACAGACCCTTGAATCCATGTGTCAAGGCAACTTTATGACTAAAGATGATGGGGAAGCCTGGAACTTTCTAGAAAATTTCACTGAAAAATCTTTACAGTGGGAGGGTGTGAGTCAATCGTCTAGGGATGGCAATGATATTTCCATAAAAGTTAGAGCTGACATTGCAGCTATACACAAGAAACTCGAGAATATGGAAAACAAATTTTTAACCGCCACCCTAAATCAAATGTCACTCTCCAAAACTGTATGTAGCTGCTGTTCTGATCCGTCTCACTTGACGGAAGAATGTCCGTTTCAAGGTCATGAGTATACCAATGCCGCATTTCAAAGACCTAGAAACGATCCATCTTCCTCCACATATGATCAGGGTTGGAGGAATCACCCTAATTTTGCTTGGAACCAATCACAATCTCAAAACATGGTTCCAAACACGAATCATTTCCAAAGGGTCCCTCCACCACAACAGCAGCCACCACTTCAATTGAGTCAGCACCCTTTCCAAGCACAAAACTTCCAAAATCCGGCCAACACTTTTGCACCGTCTAGTCCTTTGCAATTGACCGGTACAGATAATACCTCTGCACTAGCACAAACCTTGGATACTTTCATGAAACAATCCATCCAAGGGACGGCAAGCTTGCAATCTTCCGTCGAGAATGTAATCAAGATCATTATCTCTCAAAATGAGAACATCAAATCGATGGAAGAATAAATTGCACAACTAAAAGCTGAAATGCGTGCAAGAGAGAAAGGGAAACTTCCAGCTCAACCTTTACCTAATTCTGGCTATTTACATCATGTGGATGCACTTACGTTGAGATCTGGAAGAGTGCTTGACAGTCACGTTGGGGAAGAGTTTGATGACACAGATAAATCAATCAATAACACCCCGGCTGAGACCTTTCCTCACACACACACTTCTAATTCTGACCCCAGTTCTTCTACCCCATCACCTTCTTCTGAGCCTATTCTTCGTTTCCCAAAAGGCTTGCCACTTAAGCCTACATCTTTTACCCCTCCACGGACGATCCCCACTTCTATTCTGGGATCGATTCCACACACACTTCCTTCTCCTATGATGGACCCAGCGCTTATTGCTAAAGCACCTTATCCTAATCGGTTAAGGGCTAACACATCAAGTCCACATATGGAGAAGATCATGAACATGTTTAAGCAAGTTAACATCAACATCCCTCTCCTAGATGCCATCCAACAAGTTCCGTCCTATGCGAAAACTCTTAAGAACTTGTGCACTAGGAAGAGGAAGACTCAAGTGCCCAAGAAGATTTTCATGGCAAAAACAGTAGACACGGCCTTCCCCCAGCAATTACCGAGGAAACGTAAGGACCCTGGCTGTCCTACTATTTCCATTTCTATCGGGGAAAAACACGTCAACCGTGCTCTACTAGACCTTGGCGCTAGTGTTAACTTGCTTCCATACTCAGTCTATGAACAACTAGGTATCGGGGTGTTAAAGCCTTCGAACATAACTCTTCAGATGGCTGACCGATCAATCACCAAACCTAGGGGTGAACTGGAGGATGTGTTAATAAAAATCGGAGAATTTATATTCCCGGTAGATTTTATTGTAATTGATACACAGCCTGTAGCGAACCCACAGAATCAAATTCCGGTAATTTTAGGTCGCCCCTTTTTGGCCACTTCCAATGCAATAATCAACTGTCGTAATGGTTCTATGACCCTATCCTTCGGGAATAGGTCAATAGAGCTAAATATTTACAAGTTGGGAAGTGTACCCTCCGAACCTATTGCTTAGGTCTGTTCTGTCGACTTAATGGATGTCGACAGCAGCGAATTTGATGATCCTCCTGATATCGATCTTGACTCTTTTCATACGTTATTGTTTGACCCAACTATGTATCATACACATACGGACTCTTCCACCGAGATGTCCGGGTCAACAATTAACACTGATTATGAACTGTTTTTGGAGTCTGAAGATCATCCCGCGATTTGTGATCGGGGTATGGATGGAACTTTTGAGGAAATCTTCGCTGATGAACTCGCATTTTTGAATGACACGGGTGTTGAGATGAATCATGTCCCAATCATTGAAATTGAACCTCCACCCCTTCTTCTGAACTGTAAAAAGAATGCGAGTAATCCATCATATACACTGCATCGTCTCTCCAAATCGAGACGCACACACATTCTATTCCACCACTTAACCTGTCCCCACTTCTTCTTCCACCAACCCGAGTACTGCATTGATAAAATTTTTGAATGGTTGGTGTTAACATTCGGTCTTTGCAAAGCTTGGCATCGACCACTGATTTTTGACCCCCTCATGTGATTTTCAAAAGATTAACATTGCTTAAGTTTGGGGGGGGTATATATTTTCTGGCTCCTAAAAAGAATTTTTACAAAATTTTGAGCCAAAAATAAGTTTGGGGAAGATTCTTCACTTAAATATTTTGCCCCCACTAATAAATTCCTCCCAAGCTTACAGGTTTTTCGAGATTTAGCAGAAGGCAACAGTGAGGACACTGTTGAAAACAAGTTTGGGGGAGGTTTGTGCTTATTTTCGCATCATTTGCATCATACTTTGCATAAGCACAAAACATTT
This sequence comes from Agapanthus africanus, assembly GCA_030015575.1. Lineage (NCBI taxonomy): Eukaryota > Viridiplantae > Streptophyta > Magnoliopsida > Asparagales > Amaryllidaceae > Agapanthus > Agapanthus africanus. Next base: position 649,521,457 of record JASDDO010000031.1, on the reverse strand, counting down.
TAGAAAACCTATAAAAATTAAAAAAATTTCAAAATATAAAAATAGTTTTGTACATAAATAAGATAATAAAAGTTTAGATAGTGAAAAATTACATCCATGAGATTAGAAAAATTTAAGAAAACTAAGAAAATTAGAAGTTTTCTTATACGAACTAGTAATAAGTAGTTTTGAGCCGTTGTCCCAAGGGTTAGTAAGATGAAGGACGCCACTAATCTGAGGATAAAAATAAGTCTGAAAAATAGTTTCTATTCTGGAAAGCCAAACATTTTGAACGTTGATACCCTGCTATTTGCACTTACACACGTCTTAAAGCCTGAGATAGTAGAGGATACCTTGAAATGCTCTTGTCTTAAAGCCAAAAGTATGAAGGAAATTAAAAAAAATGAATAAAATATAAAGTGGTGAGAAAAATGGACACTGGTTTTGTTATCACCGAAGGCAATAAAAAATTTATAGCGAGGGTGCCTCTTCACCTAGTGCCCTAAGGCCAACTGGTCTGGGAGTCACTGCTATGCCTGAGGTGGTGCAAGACGAGGAAAATACACCAAGTAAGCAAGCATAGGAGTAATCGGTCGGTTAGTACCTCAAGAAGTATTAACGGTCGCATGAAAGTGTGTGAGCAATCTCATCTAAATATTCATTATTAAAAAGTACTGAGGCTGATGGGCAAGAGTATGATAGCTTGAAATGAATTCTCCGGGTGTAGGGATGTCTTTACACACACGCAGGGTGATATGATCGATGTTTGGAAGAAAGATAGGAATGAAGAATAAGATGATGTTTTATTGAGGGAGGACGTGATTTCTGACATCTTTTCATGACCATTAAGATATGGCTCATGACAACCGAAAAGCTAGCTTAGTTGGAAACCCTAATTTTCAAAGCTTTTCTTTTACAATTCTTTTCTTTAAATGTAATATTCATGATCTTCCTTTTATTATTGGATTTTGTGGGTGCAATCCGCTGAAAACCCTCAGGAGACAACACTCCTCCTACTAGGGACACCTAGAGGTTTAAAGGCTTGTTGCACGTGCTCAATGCAATCGTGTTGCCTACGAAAGTGTGCTAGTTAGTTTTTCTCTTTCTTTATTTTCTCCTTCTCTTTTTAATAAAACATTCGCTCGAGACGATCGAAATTAAGTTTGGGGGTATTTGATCAGTCAAAAATAATGTATTTTTAACACGGCAATTTCCCTATCATTTGCGTTCATTTAGAAGTGTTCGGTATTCATATTTCACATATTAGCAAAACAGTCCTGAAATATCAGATTGCATGTGTTAGACTCTAAAACCGACATTTCTGAGGAAATTGTGTGTTTATCATGGTATGGCATCATTTCTGTATTTGCACAACACTTGTCTTGAGTCTGTACAGGAAAATACGGAAGAAAAACCAAAGAGCTGATTAAAAATTACGCCAACTCAATGATTTCAGATCTGGTAGCATTTCAGAAGGAGATATTAAATTCAAAATATACAATAAAGGCCCATATGTTAGCCCAAGTTCAACACAGAAGAACCAAGCCATGAAGACTCCAAAGAGCCACGGATCCACGGCGGCAGCTGGCTTGAGCCGCGGTTCAGCGGCGGTTTGGTCAGATCATCACTCCAATTTTGGTGCATAACTCTCCTCTCATTGGGTACACCTCATTTTGACACGTCAAATTCCAGAATTCTCCAGAGTCTTCTGCCAGATCAGCAAAGATCATTAAGCAAAGCTAATCCTAATTAAGCTCCTAACTAACCTCTTCTAGAAGCTCCCTCCTAACTAATCATATCTAGAAGCTTCTCCTCTAACTAACTTTTGGAGGGAAATTCAAATCTCCTCAACAAACTTTTGGAGGGAAACTTAAAATTCAAATCCTAGATCTAGGGTTTGGTTATCTATAAATAGGAACCTAGATCTAAGGGTTGAGGTTGTTCAATCAATCTTTAATCATTAGTTGTTAATCTTTTAGTTAGCTAGTTCATTCCCTCTTACATCATCTTCTTCCACAAGTCTAGTGATAAGGCTTGTGCGAAACCCTAACCCTAATTCCACTCCAAATTCAAGATCTTGAGTACCAATCAAGCGAGAAGCCTTCAACCTTTTAGGAGCCGAGCCGATCTCCAACCGAGCAAGTGATCCAAGCCGATCCGCGACTCACGGAGCTGAGCGAAGCCAAATCGACGATCGAGTTCTTCCTCTTGTAGTTCTTGAGCGAATGTAATGAAATTGTTGATATAAATAAAAGGTGAAATTCTTTAATCTTGCTTTCTTTTAATTCTTGCATCATGATTAGATCTCAATTTGTAATTGTTGTTCTTGTTGTGATGTTTGAGTAAAACTCCGCTCGTTAAGGAGTCGAGACGATCAATAGAATGATGATGTAACAAATCTTAAAACGATTTTTAAGTCCTACGAGTTTTGTAAACCCTAGCAAGTTCAAGAATCGATGACCTAGTTTCGTTGCGATGCTTTCTTGATTGTTATCGCTTGAAATTAGGGATCTACGACCGTTTCTTGAATTTACTAAAGGCTAGAATGTGAATGATATCGACGAAAGAACAAGGGATAAGATGAAACCCTAGTTTCACAAGAAATCCCTAATTCTCGATCGATCATCATCGATCTAGTATCAATTCATCGAAGGATAAGAATACGTAATTGTAAGATTACATCACGTCTATAGATCCGATCGATTCCTACGAGCCTCATTTCGATTCTTGATATTTGGTTTGGAAAAATCAACAAACTATCAATTCTTGATTCTATCTTTTTCTTGTTATTAGATCTAGATTTTTCTAATTCTTGAACTTCAATTTCAAATCATGAATTGTTTTGTTGTCTTTTCTTTAAAGTTTCAACTCATCTAATTCAAAAGACGAACGATTACACTGTCCCTGTGGACGATCCGCACTCACTTACAATCTACATCCGACACCGTAGTTGATTGCGGTCAAATAATTTTTTGGTTGTGATTTCTTTACAATTTTCATATTACACAACAAGAAATTCATTCAATCAAATGGCCCCGTTGCCGGGGATCATTTGATTTGATTTACATAACAAGAATTTTTTACAATCATATGCCCTAGAGGCCATTATTGTACATGGTTGTATATTATAGTGGATGCTTGGACATATATAGAGAGGACTTTCTTACTCGATATGATAGTATGCTATCTGGTTGCTCGTTATCTTAACATGTACGCTTATGTATCTTTATAATGTCTCTATGTTACATGTTGATAAAGCCCTTAGGATGTGGACTTGACTACTAGGACTATGAGGTAGATCATACTAGTGGGGCCAGGATAGTCCACAAGTACATCCTTTAATTGTTCCTAGTCGAGGGAGTATCGAGACGGAGCATCGATATTCTAGTGTAGACTAGTGTGTACGATTCTTGACCCTGTATGGGGCGATGGTTGATCCCACAACCATTGGTGTTTGATATCAGAGAATGTGCACAGGTGCAGATTAGAGAATGGGTAACCGAACAGGACTCACCGAGAACTCCTAGATGGTATTATACCTAACGTGAGATAGCAGTTCTCTGGTGACACTAGTACAGGTTAGTCTGAAGACCCGAGATCGTCATAGAGTCTTGTGATTCCCACTGTGCTTTGATTTCCATCATATTATGTTCAAGAGAACGTGCAAATCGATGGCTTTTGGGTACAGTCCCGAATCACATGGAGGCAATGAGCGATAGGAGGGGTTTCGTCTCTCCCGGCATTGGGGGTTGATGTTGCGCTGAGCTCGATTGGCCATAACAGGAAATCCCTGGCCAGGGTTGATGAGATTTACTGGTAAGTGTTATCAGTAGTTTCTCGAACCGTTATGGATCTCATATCGGCATGACTTATCAAGTTACCGAGGTCTGACGTTAACCACCCCTAGACTCGATATGCGACATATCAGACGAAGAGACCGGACTGTACAGTAGTGTTACTTGTTGGATTCACAGGAGTATGAGCAGGCATGCTTGTTGAACTTCTGATCGCTCAATACTCGGGTGGCCATTACGTTTGGCAGATCGCTTGCGGCTTGTGGGCGACTGATATGATCACCACCTACTGCCGGCATATTGACGGGTCTTTAGAGTCTTACACAGAGATTTCCTGGCTCAAGCGAAACGAAGTAGGGCACATATGTGATATGTGCGGGACCGAGATAGATACGTGTATATGATACCGTATTCTGATTTCACGATATATGTTATATGTGATATAACCGTATTATCGGATCAAGTGTTGATTCGATGATTTGATATTAGTCGGGTATATGTGATATAACCGGATTATTAAATCAAGTATAGATTTAATAATTTAATATATATATATATATTGATATATTAATATATATATTAACTAATATAAAATTAGCTCACTAAAGAATTTTCTTTTCTTCATTTACATTTTATATATAAATATTTGATATATATATTTAATGTATTTAGAATATTGTATCATGCTTGATGATACATGGAACTTGGGTGTATGAGACTCACACTTAAACTAAGATAATGTGGGGTTTTTATTATTAAGAGAAAACCAAAAATGAGGTGGAAATTAGCATGGTTGTGATGCTTGGAGAAGCTTGTAGAAACCTTGATTAAACTCCATTGACTTTTGTTTTACTCTAAATATTATTTAACCTAATCATTATCTTAGCCTTATTTAAGTCTCTACATGAGTTTATATTAGATATTTTCTCACCCATGGTTCATTAGATGCTTCATCTTCTTCATCTCTTTTTCTTTACTTGATTTTCTTGAGGTGAAAAAGAATGAGAGGAAATATATTCTAAAGTGAGCTAAATTTCTACTTCATCAATCTATACCATATTAGCCATATAGTGTAGGTTGTTTGCTTCACTTATTCATACATTAGTGAAGAGGTAGATTGAGTTGGGTCTCCTCAAAGTAGATCATCTTCGACTTCGACGATAATTAAGCAAGCTCGTTCATTTCGACTAGTGGAGCCTACGGAGAGTCCGGAACACCACTACTTAGAGCTAAGGGACTTCTACACGGAGCATTTGAAGTGATGGACCAGTCTACAAAGGCTATATTTCATAATCATTTAGGTTTATGCTTGCACACTTAGTGAAAAACCTTAATTTTCTAGTTCGATCTATTTTTGAGTTCATTAGCACACTATATTTTTAAAATTGTATACTTGATACACCTTGAAACCCTAGTAGATATGCTAAGATACTCCAACATGGTATCAGAGACAAGCTAGAGTATTAGGCGTCGTCTAGGCGAAGTTAGAAGTCCGAACGAACACCGAAAACCCTATTTTCCCTTGCTCTCTGGAAATTTTTCCAAACGTTGGAATTTTTGAGATTAAAAATATTCAAAAAATCATGCAGGTAATTCTATGGAACCTCTTGAAGAATGAAACCCTAACTCGATTACTTGATCGGGAACTGCGGCCAAATAGTGATATTTGCGGCGGTTCCGCGGTGCCAAGTGTGAGGCTTGGGTTAGCACTTCAACGGTTGGTCCATAGGTACCGTGGCATGTTCTGGGTATTTTTTAACTATGCTCAAGTATTGAGTTTTCTGGGAATTTTGAGAATTCGTTGATTCGATCGAAATGTTTAACGTCGCCTAGCTATATGTGATTTGTGATACAATATTTGGAATCCACAATTATAAGTTTTGTGAAAACTGGATTATATCTTATAAATCTAGAAATTTAGTATCGAATCATCGGTTGCCATGAAGTTTCAATTTGGATCAAAACTTCATCGCAATCGCGTAGTGTACGTGAATACTCGCCGGATAACATTACTAGATAGCCATGCCCCATAGCCCCGACCAAGTGACTGTAGGAGAACCCCGTTGCCAAAAGCATCGGCTTGGGTGCTCGCGGCCACGGTGTTCCGCCTAAGTGCACTTGGTCGACGACACCAGGGGTGCGTCCGTCTACTAATGTTTCCGACGCGCATTCGATTATGTTGTCGGGAATCCTGTTGATTTACCCGACTAATTATTGAAAAATGTTTTCAAGACAAGACTAAAATGCGGGGTTTATATAGTTAGACATGAAATTCGGAATATATGATATTCCGGGTTTATGATGTCTAAGGAATTTAATGTGTTAGGCATGAAATCCGAAGTATATGATATTTCGGGTTTATGATGTCTAAGGGTGATTACGGATTCCAATTATTCTAGTTCACATTTCTATTCTGCAACCGTAAGTATAATATGTGGTGTATCGCCCATTTCGTTGCTATACGTCAACGACAATTGGGATACACATATTTACTTACGTTGATGACATGTGAAGTTATGTGTTGCTGTGATATGTTATATTGGATCGTCGTGATTGAATGGCCGGGGGTTTTATGTGAGATGAGAGTTTTTCTTTTCCTTATGTAAAATTTATTGTATGTAATATTTTTTTATTGGGGCACTTCCGGATTGAGGATGATGTCACCATTGATGTATATTATTTACTTTTCCGCATTAGGAAAGACCCAAGGTAGGGAGCACAAGTAACCGGGTTCTAGGGTCTAGTGGGAGACCATCTCGAGGAGTCGAGACCGGGTCTCCTAACTCTAGAATTGGCAGGGTTACTTGTCTCTCTCGTAGGGGTCTAGGATGCGGGTTTGGCTATTCATCACGATAGTGGAATCCATATTTTTTACTGGCTTAATTTAAAACGCAGAAATCCTAGTATATCCAATATTTCATATGTTGACTTCTGCTGCAATGTTCTTTGATGAGATCATATTACTGATTGAGACGAATGTTTTATTATTATATATATGATATATAATAGACGTTGCTTATGTTTTTCATCCGCGCTAGTCCCGCCCTGCTATGCCGTTTGTTAAGTAACCTAACGGTGCATAACAGGACAAAGTGGCGAATGCGGATGGCATAAGCGTACGTTGTATTTTCGTTTCTTTATCTGTGATGCTTAGGAAGTATAAATGATGGGACTTCATTAATGAGATTAATGAAAGAAAAAAACCTACAGATGTTGTGGAATCAAATTTTCAAAAAGGGTAGCTCTAGTTCTTGCTTTGCATGCTGGTATTCCTTGTAGAATATCCAGCACCTTATTCGATAAGGAAAGAGCCGAGATCCCTTCACCGGGAGTGACCTCTTTACCGAAACTAGCAGTGCTACAACCAACACGGTTTTGTTTTTGATTGCCTTTTTAGTTTTTGCTTTGCATAGTGGTATTCCTTGTAGAATATCCAGCACCTCATTCGATGAGGAAAGAGCCGAGATCCCTTCATCGGGAGTGACCTCTTTAGCGAAACTAGTAAAAGCCTAAAAAACACTCCTTTTAAAAATCACTAGATTCTGCAGCGATATCAAGTTCATTACACAAAAGGTTTTCTTAAAAACCTGTCGTAGCTCTCCGTCATTTCAGATAGGTACTATTTAATATTTGTGCTGCGTTTCTTGTCCTGCGTCAAAGCATAGTGTGCGATAGTTGATTAGTACTTATTTGCAAGCATATGATGAGATTGGATTAGGGTAGTCGCATGACTTTGTTGGCCTGCGTCAAGGGTCGTGCGGGTGGGTTTATTTCAAACAAGAAATGTACGGACTGAACTTGACTAGTGTCCTATGGTTTGTTGGCTTACGTCAAGGTCATAGGACGCTAGGGGCAAAAGATTATCGGGAATTTCAAGTGTTGAAATTTGCAATGAGATTGCATACTTTCTATGAGATAGTTGGATCCCGATACCTGCTGCGAGTAAGAGTTACTCGTGAGAGAGTTTTGCACTATACAATTAGCTAACCCATCAGGTGTCTAGAAAGGTGTCAATGGGGTTATGCCTCTGGGAAAACGAGGTTTATTTTAATTAGGTTCGTGCGAAAGCACGGGGAACCTCCCTCAAAGTACCGACATTGGCCTGGATAAACGGTTAGCGAACTTGTAGCGTGTAATTAATTCCGGCTAGCCTTACCTTTTAGGGTTTGAAGGAAGATTTGATAAAAAGCAGTGGGAGCCATCCTGATTAGATAAGATAATAACCAAATCTAATCTTGCAAGAGCATACGCTAAAGTGTTTTTCTTCTCTCTCTCTCTCCAGGTAGCGATTTTGACATGCCTTAATCAAGATAATAATATGGATGTATTGACCGAACCTGCTTATTATACTGAGCTGGGGACGTTGGTTCCGCTCTTCCATATAACTGTTATAAGACTGAGAAGGAAATAGGGGAATACCAGGATTCCCAATCCACCCAAATGAGGAATGAGCATTTTGACGCGTCTTCTTCGGGTGTGTTCATTACCGAGAACTGTTTCTCAGTACATTCTACGTCCTGGGTATTAGATACCGGATCAGGATCCCACCTATGTAATGTATTATAAGTGCTTAGAAGAGGTAGAGAATTGGAAAAATGTGAACATTCCATAAAAGTTGGGAATGGTGCAACTGTTGCAGCCAAAGCAGTTGGCGAATATAACCTTGTATTGCCAAACGGTAATACACTGATCTTGAATGACTGTTACTACGTACCATCTATGATGTGCAATTTAATATTGATTTTTTTATTTGATAAAGAAAAATATAACTTTGTAGTAGAGAAAAATGTTATGAACATTTTCCTAAATCAAGTATTGATTGGGTTTGGTGAGCTATGTAACGGATTATACGTTCTGAATCAGAATACAGTTCTTAATGTACCGAACACACACAAGAGGAAAAATTCAGAATTCAACGAATCCTTCTTGTGGTAATGTAGACTAGGTCTTATAAATGCGACATGGCTAGCTAAGTTACATAAGGATGGAAATTTAAATCCGTTTGAACTTTTATCTTATGATACTTTCCAGTTATGTCTCAAAGGAAAAATGACCAAAAATCCATTTACTGGACACGGAGAAAGAGCTACTGAACTCTTAGGACTGATACATAGTGATGTATGCGGTCCTATATCTACACATGCTAGGAATGGTTTCTCGTACTTCATTACATTCACCGACGATCTATTAAGATTCGGACATGTGTTCCTGTTAAAACACAAGTTGAAGATTTTGAGAAATTCAAAGAATATAAATGCGAAGTAGAGAACCAAACGGGAAAAAGTATTAAAATCCTACGATCTGATCGAGGAGGAGAATACTTAAGCACAAAGTTACTGGACTATTTAAAAGAGAATGGGATTCTCTCTCAGCTTACTCCTCCGTATACACCACAGCACAACGGTGTATCGGAGTGGAGGAATCACACCCTATTAGATATGGTATGCTCTATGATGAGTATTGCTGAGTTACATATCTCCTTTTGGGGTTATGCACTGGAGACAGCTGCAGACTTATTGAATATGGTTCCTACCAAATCCGTGCCTACCACTCCATATGAGATATGGAAAGGAAAGAGACCATGTCTTAATTATGTTAAGATATGGGGTTGTCCGGCCTATATTAAAAAGCAAAATACGGATAAACTCGATGCAAGATCTGTTCTGTGCAAGTTTGTTGGATATCCCAAACATTCGCGAGGGTATATCTTCTACCACACCGAGGAACAAAAAGTTTTTTTTTCTCGGAATGCCACCTTTTTAGAAAAGGAATTTCTTGAAAAAGAAATTAGTGGTCATGAGGTAGAACTGGAAGAAGTTCTAGCTGCACAAACTATAACTGATGATTTAGTGGAACCAGAGGATTCGATAGTTCCCAACGACCCTCAGCCTCTCCGCCGATCTTGTAGGGTTTCTCATCCACCTGAGAGATACTATGGTTTTCTCGTAGATGGCGGGAGCAAGGATTGCATCATGGAAGATGATGACCCTACTAGCTTTGAGTAGGCCATTATGAGTGGTTACTCTTTGAAATGGATGGATGCTATGCGATCTGA